>JARQOC010000003.1:650919331-651519331 GCA_033576535.1 Allobates femoralis
TCACTTCCTGGTGACCTCACTGGGTCATCGCTAGCAGGAAGTGATTCAGGACTGGTTCTGGGGTCATCACAGGACCCCGGACTGTCCAGGTAAAGCATGCAGGTCCTGTGATGCAATCAAGGGACTTCCGATCAGAACAAGGTACAGTGCGATCCCCACCATGGGGCTTTGTATTGCGGTGTGAGTCACTGACAGCATGATCCAAATGGTTAACAGCACCGATCAGATCACGGGGTCTGGGGGGAAGGGGGATGCGAGCTCACAACGTAAGCTAGCATCAAAGGGTGGGAGGCGGGCTATGCTATGACGCACATGTGCGGTCACGAAGGTGTTAAAGCGCTGAGGCACAAGTGTGCATGTGCACCAGCAACCATTTTCTCTGAATCAGTGGATCAATTGTATGGTGCCAATTGATTACCGTGGGGGATGGGAGCTAATGATGGCACCATGGCTACCAAGTTGTTCATCCTAAAAAAGACAAGCCTCCTATCTTAAGAGACTAGGCGTAGTAATAGAACATTCATTTAGCTACATACTGCAATAGTTTCACAGTCTGTGGTGTGAGTGACCAAATGTTTACAGGTAGAAGGCCCATAGGGGTATATAAGGGTGCATATTTTTCACGTTTTGTGCTGTTTTTGTTGAATTCTTTAAAAAAAAAAAAAAAGATGCGTTTAAAAAAAACGCATCTGTTTTCTGATCCATTTTTGACCGCTGCATTTTTCACCCATTTTGAAGGGCTGCTATCAGAAAAACACAGGGGGAAAACGCAACAGAAACTGACATGTCCTTTTCCAAAACAGAGCTCTCCTACAGAGAAAAAACGGATCACTTTAAAAGAGCACAGTCTGAATGGCAAAAATGAAAACCCATAGACTTTTCTAGGGTGTCATCTGTTTCCTGCAGTGCACTGTCTGAATGTAGCCTAAAAGTGATCAAAACATTTTATGCACTCAAATGGGTATAATGGGTATGAATGAAAGTGTAATCTCCCCACATAAGAAACAGGTTCATCTAAGGAGAAACTGAAAAAGTTACAGATCTCAGAAAAACTGAGAACCAAGTCCCTGATATAAAGTAGTCACTATTCCATGGACATGCACTACAACAAAAAGAAAGGTGTGGAAATACCGCCCTCTTTTTAAGGAATGATTCAACGAATACAAATAAAAATATAACAATCTATTTATATATCCAAATTAATAAAAAAAGACAGGGAGTGCTCTGTTTTTTATTAATTTGGATATATAAATAGATTGTTATATTTTTATTTGTATTGTTGAATCATTCCTTAAAAAGAGGGGGTATTTCCACACCTTTCTTTATGTTGTAGTGTAGATCTCAGAAAAAGTTGAGGAACAAAATTTTTTTATACAATGTTCATAAATTTTTTTTTTTGGTCATTTGAACCTGCTTGAAATTTTGCTCTGTGTTCATATTGGAAAGAGCATGATGATATTCAAAACTACAACTTAATCTGCAAAAGAAAACAATCCCTCATATGGCTGTCGATGCTAAAAAAAGGTTAAGAGAGGTCACGGTGAAGAGGTCAAGAGGAATAGTTCTCCCTTTCTTGTTCTGTGAAGCCCCAGGGGTATTATTAAAGGAAAAACAGGGTTGACTGGTTAAAATAGATAAGGATCTCAACTATTGTCAACATAATTTGTTTTAGTGCTTAATTGTTTCATCTGTTTATTGCAAATTTGCACTTCACTAAGGAAGTTGAGAAACTCCAGTGCCACATTTAAGCAGCTTCCTCAAAGTCATAATCGCTTTCCAACAAGCTTTTAATATGACTAAGGGATTTGTGCCAGATCAGAACCCCAAAATACAGACGCTGCAATTTGGGGTAACTGCCCATCATCAGTGTAGTGTGTGGGATATTGTGATCTGGCTGTGTGAGTGGGCTAAGACAAGGTCTGGGAACTTGCTATTTACCTTATGGAGACAGCTAAGTAGGTGAGGAGATTGTAAGCCACTTCCCTCCACTCAGATATATGCAAATTTGCACTTCACTGATACACAAAATCCCTTAGTCATATTAAAAGCTTGTTGGAAAGCGATTATGACTGAGGAGCTGCTTAAATGTGGCACTGGAGTTTCTCCACTTCTTCAGTGAAGTGCAAATTTGCATATATCTATATGAGGAGGGAAGTGGCTACAATCTCCTCACCTACTTCGCTGTCTCCATAAGGTTGATAGCAAGTTTCCAGACATCTGTTTATTGTAAATTTGTCTGCTATTGTTTTTATTATCAATTTGCAGCAATGTAAAATCCAATAAAAGATTGCGAAAAAAAGGTATGGATGTTGTGGATAAAGGGGAGGAAAAAACGAACGCACATAAAAAGAAAATTGCATATGATGGGGTTAACTGGAAGTGTTTTTTAGGTGGATATAGTTTATCTATATATACATACATACACATACATACAAATACTAGATGGAAGCCCAATGCTATCACATCAGGTGGGCAGTAATATTACGATGGGGGCTGGCTCTGTGGCGCTGGGGATGGCAGCCGTCTCTCACCCTGAGCAGTTTCTCCCCTGTCCGCTATTTTTTCCCTTTCGCTCTCAGCCCCCTCTCTGTGCTCGCTCTTCTGCCCTCTCCTGTACATGCTCTCTGCCCCCCCCCCCCTGTGCTGCTCTCTGCTCCACGTCACTGCTCTCATGCGGCGCATTAAGAAGTTGACAGTGGGACGAGGAACTGGCCCAGTTAGTCACTCGGCGGGCAATGACAGCGGGCAGAACGGTGCGAGCTGTGAGAACAGGGGCTGCTGCTTGAGCCAGCAGATCTGGGGTATGAGCGGGGGCTATGGGAGGGGCAGAGCTGGGGTGTGAGCAGAGGGGGGGAGTGGGGGGGTGCTGCGGGAGTTGGCAGAGCTGGGGTGTGAGCGGGGGCTGCAAGAGCGGGCAGAGCTGGGGTGTGAGCGGGGGTTGCAGGAGAGCAGGCAGAGCTGAGTGTGAGTGTGTGCTGCGAGCGGGCAGCTTGAGCGTTACTGCGAGAGCGGGAAGAGATGAGGTGTGAGTGAGGGCTGTGATAGCGGGCAGAGCTGGGGTGTGAGTGAGGGCTGTGAGAGCGTGCAGAGCAGGGGTGTGAGTGAGGGTTGTGATACCAGGCAGAATGGGGGCAGTGAGAGGGGCAGAACAGGGGCAGTGAGAGCGGGCAGAAGAGGGGCACTAAGAGCTGGGGTGTGAGTGGGAGCTGCTGCTCGAGCTGGCAGAGCTGAGGTGTGAGCGGAGTGGGCAGAGCTGGGGTGTGAGCGGGGGCTGCTGCTCGAGCCGGCAGAGCTGAGGTGTGAGCAGGAGTGGGTAGAGCTGGGTTGTGAGCGGGGGCTGCGGGAGAGGGCAGAGCTGGGGTGTGAGCCGGGGCTGTGATGCCGGGCAGAGTGGGGGCTGTGAGGGCGGGCAGATGGGAGTGTGGAAACATGGCTGCGCACTGGAAGTCGCATGCGCGTGATATGGGGACATCTGGATGGAAGTGGGAAAGACGAGATAGTGTGATTATGTAAGTACATATACAATCACTCCGGCAAACACCATTGGATGTCTAATACTGCACCATGTTTTTCCATATCAGCATTGTATTGTGCTTCTAGGGGTGATTATGAGTGATGAGAATGATGATATGGTGAACTTGTATCCACAATATAATACACTTATTTTCTCCTGAGGCCTATGTGCTTTACTTTATCATTCTTTTTGCTTTTGTTACTTGAAGCAAATACTTAGACAGTTTTACAGCTCAATGCCCCCACAGAACTGGATGATGCAAGTTCCTACCTGCAGAGTTATAATGTCTTGGCGGGTGAAAGGTTCATCAGTTAGTAGGTCTTTGTAACTCTTCGGTTTAATATTTAATTGTTCAACAGCCTGGATGAGGAAGTTACAGAGTTAATTTTATGGCAGGGCTTGAACACTGATAGGTCTATTAAAGTGAACTGTAAGAAGTGTATATACCTTTACGAGCATGTATACAATAGCTTAATATTACTCTCTGGAAACAGGTCGGTCTAGATCTTAGCACAGTAGTTGTACATTAACTACAAGGTATAGTTAGCGTTTGTACTTACTTCATATGAGAAGACATTTCCTGTCTGGCTAATAGCCACGATGTGGGAATTATTGGTAAAAACAGAGAACAGCACAGGGCAGTGATACTTCCCTATAATATAAGAGAGTAGGTAAGAAGAAGGTAATACACAATATATGTCAAGTTACATAAATCTTTACGACACATTGAATTGGAGTTTAAAGGAATCTGTCTATGTACTCTGAAGTAAGCAGGTGGCTAAAACACTGAATTTAGAGATGTCTCGCTTATCAGGATGTGTGCAGTCATTTACTTACAATGTAGGTTTTATCACCAGGAGAATTTCACTCCCCGACTAGTTTTCATACAACTGCTACACAAACCACACCTCCTCCCCTGATTAGCAGCTCATTATCAATAGACAATGTACATAGAAAGCTGTGGTATGGGTGAAGTTAGCTTTCTGAGGTTTCTGCTACATCTAAGAACTCCAATTGTGTCACAACTGCGTATCCAGTAAACTATGATACAGAATAAGGATCACTCTTCCTACATTATTCTGCTCTTTGATGAGGTGGCATAAACCTTGTGACAGATTCCCTTTAGGGCTCGCATTCACAGACTAAAGTCAGCCAAAAACACTTCATTCGGTCACCAGTCTAATGTATATGGGGCCTCCCTTCTTTCCCCGAGAACATACGTTGTTGGAGAACAGATAGATGCTGACAGCATTTCAGAGGGTGATCCTTTCGTTTAGCATGTAAATAAGAGGCTGACAGAGGAGTCTGGCGGCGGCTTTACTTGCATACTGTCCTAAGCAAAATAGGGGAGGCAGGAGGGATCGCACTCGGCTGAACGATCGATCGTTGAAACTTGGCTGCAGCAGAAGGTTATCTACATCAGACAACCCCTTTTACTAACAATTCATGATGACAGTTCCTACAATCCATTCCATTACCCATTTTCCTCATATTCTTCATGTCTTATGCTTCACTAATTGCCAATCTCTGAGAACCCATTTAAAGAGGTTGTCTCATGAATAAAGTGAACTTTAATCAGTAGATTTTGTAATAATAATTTCCACAATTAGATGAGTTACAAAAATGTTCCTATGAGGAGATAATCTTACTCCAGCACCACCCGAGCAGACCCAACCTACTGTCTCCTCCCCACTGCCCTGTAGAATGTAAGACCGCAAGGGCAGGGTTCTCTCTCCCCTCTATTAGTCTGTCACTTTGTTCATTGTATTTTTAACTTGTCTGTATGTAACCCTTTCTCATGTACAGCACCATGGAATGAATGGTGCTCTATCAATAAATAATAATAAAAAATAATAATATAAGTGTCTCTGGGTCTAGTGTGTAATGGATGTGTCTGACCATACAGGACATGTCTGCTCACACCACATCTCCCGTGCTGAGATAATCGTATATATGTGTCCCTGCAATATACTGTGCAATGGATGTGTCTGACCGTACAGGGACATGGTCTGATCATTCCACATCTCCTGTGCTGAGATAATCTTATATATGTGTCCCTGCTATGTACTGTGTAATGGATGTGTCTGACTGTACATGGACATGGTCTGATCATACCACATCTCCTCTGCTGAGATATTCTTATATATGTGTCCCTGCTATGTACTGTATAATGGCTGTGTCTGACTGTACATGGACATGGTCTGATCATACCATAGCTCCTGTGCTGAGATAATCTTCTATAGGTGTACCTGCTATGTACTGTGTAATGGATGTGTCTGATCTTACAGGGACATGGTCTGATCATACCACATCTCTTGTGCTGAGATAATCTTATATATGTGTCCCTGCTATGTACTGTGTAATGGCTGTGTCTGACAATACAGGACATTGTCTGATCATACCACAGCTCCTGGTATATTAATACATTTCCATTATTTTTTTTTTCCATTAAGTATGTACTATATGTGAATACTTCTTTAACTCTCTCTGTTTTCACTGTTTCGCCACAGGATACGGTATTGTGAGAGCATACAAAACACCTCAGTAAGACTGACTTTAGCATTGGTGGGGGTGACTAGGTTATTGGTAAGAAGTGAATGATGTGCCAGATAAACTATTGTAATATATTTATCATCACGCACTTGATGGTTTATATTTCAGTCTAATTGTCAAAAAAATCATCTCTAACCATGACTGCCCAACCCTGTTGTGCTGAGCAGGTGCGCGAAAGTATTTTGCAGCACACTGTTAGGCTGGTTTCACACTAGCGTTTGGAACAGATCAGGATGAGTGCGGATTCATCTGTATCCGTCAACGTGTTACCAAAATCATGGCAGCGCAGCATTTTTTGTTATTGGTAAATCCTACATTGTAATTGTGAAATGATAGATAGATAGATAGATATGTGCACAGTGAAATCCAGATCAGCATCGTCCACATCCATCAAGAGACTGATGAGTCGCCATTAAAAATCATGTGTCATTTTCACGCAGTCAGACTGCAGATGCATAAGGATTTTTCATGCTCAACGAAATCGCAACATGCTGCATTTCGAGAGGACATGAAAAAGACGCACAGGGACGGATGTGCCTACAAACTGATAGCGACTCATGTCCATGTGTCCTCATGTTAAGGGGACGCACAACGAATCAGTATGCGTGCAGAAGAGTTGGACTGATACAATGCAAATGACAAAAAACGCAAGTGTGAAATCAGCCTTAGGCTGTGTTCACACATTTGCGTATTTTGCTGCGCTTTTTTGCGCGCGCTTTTTGCTGCGTTTTTCAGCCGCGCAAAAAAGCGCAACAAAATAAGCAGGGGCTTTCACACACTGCGCTTTCTTTACCCCAGAAAGCGCAGGTGATGTCACAGAAGGGAGGAAGAATCCTGCTTCCTCCTCCCCTCTGTGACAGCTGTGACAGCCCCATTAGATTTCGCAGTGTATTAATATACACTGCGAAATCAAAATTAAACAAAGGCAAGTGTATGAAAAATAAAAAAGAATGAATACTTTACCTGTCCGACGCCTTTTCCCGATGACCGATGCCGAGGCCGGGAGATCTGTGTCCTGCAAGATCCTGCGGTGACGTCAGAGGGTTCGTTCCCAGCGCTGATTGGCTGCTCGCGGTTATGTGATATTTATCACATGACCGCGCGCCCAATCAGCGCCAGGAACGCCACTCTGACATCACGGCAGGTCCTCGCAGAAAACACCTCACTTGGCCTCATTACTGGACACCGGGAAAAGGCGTCGGAGGGTAAGTATTTGATTCTTTATTATTTTTCATACACTTACCTTTGCTTAATTTAGATTTCGCAGTGTATATTAATACACTGCAAAATCTAATGTGCGGTCACAGCTGTCACAGAGGGGAGGAGGAAGCAGGATTCTTCCTCCCCTCTGTGACATCACAGGGAGAAAACGCAGGAGCAGCTGCATAAAGAATTGACATCTCAATTCTTTACGCAGCTGCGCTTTCTCCCATAAAAAGCACTGCGTATTTCCCATTCACTTTGCTGGCATTGTGTATTTTGAAAAGCATGCGTAAAAAAGCGCGGCAAAATACGCAATGTGTGAACACAGCCTTACTTGTGCTTTAGAATAATAATATTTAATAATAATAATATTTATTCATTTATATAGTGCTATTAATTCCATAGCACTTTACATACATCAGTAATGCTGTCTCTCTTGGAGCTCACAATCTAAATATCCTATCAGTATGTCTTTACAATGTGGGAGGAAACCGGAGTGCCCGGAGGAAACCCACGCAAACACGGGGAGAACATACAAACTCCTTGCAGATGTTGTCCTTCGTGTCCTTGGTGGGAATTGAACCCAGGACCTCAGGACCCCAGTGCTACAAAGGCTACAGTGCTAACCACTTAAGCCACTGTGCTGCCCAGGTCCTCCTATGTTGACGGATAAGAGATAAGAGTTAGGGCCCTTTCACATCAGCGTTTTTCGTAATTCGCGGCAGATGCGGTGAAAAAACCGCATCTGCCGCGTTTGCCGCATAACGGTTCCACTTGCGGCACGGTTGCGGTTTTTTCCATAGGAAGTATAGGGGGACTTGCGGCAGATGCGGCAAGTGCGGTTTTGCACTTGCGGCAGGTGCGGCAGCGAAAAAAACCGCGGCTGACCGCGGTTTTTTTCGCTGCCGCACCTGCCGCAAGTGCAAAACCGCACTTGCCGCATCTGCCGCAAGTCCCCCTATACTTCCTATGGAAAAAACCGCAACCGTGCCGCAAGTGGAACCGTTATGCGGCAAACGCGGCAGATGCGGTTTTTTCACCGCATCTGCCGCGAATTACGAAAACGCTGATGTGAAAGCACCCTAAGGGTATGTGCACACAGGGAGTTTTAGGGCCGGATTAGCAGCGGAAACCGCCGGTCGGTTTACATAAATTTCATGCAAATTTATGTTAATCCAAACCGGCGTTTGGATTAACATAGAAACCTATGTAAACCGACACCCGCTGTGCACACAGCGGCGGTTTACACATGCTCATCCGTTGCTAACCCGCCGGGTTCCCAGCGGGTTAGCAAAGAATGAGCTTGCTCTATATTGTGGCCGGTTCTGCAGCGGCTGCAAGCAGAATCATGTGCTGCTTCCAGCCGCTGCAGAATCGCCGGCGCTAACCCGCTGTGCACCGCCGCACACCCGCCCGTCTCCCGCAGCACGGACCCGACAGGAAGCCGGTGGACGGCTCCGGAGCTTCCTGTCGGGTCCCGCCCAGCCGCCGCCGCCACTAACCCGCCCCGTGCGCACATACCCTTATTCTACTAAAATATTTGTACAAGAATGGTGTGGGAAGAGCAGAGTCTGTGTTGTAATATTAGTAATCCATGAACATGTCTCACTTGTAATCCGAGTACATGCAAATCATTTAGGGAAAATCACCATCTAATTTAACCCCTCAAGTAAATGTGTGTAGAAATGAGAATGTCGTATGGAGTGTACAGTAAAGAGAAGCTGTCAGCACGATTTTGCAAAGTAAAGTAAAGCTAGATTATATGGGTGTAAAACAGAACTAATTGATAACTTGGTGAAGACGTTTGTTTTGTTGTTCTTAGGCTGAAGGCACACTGGCATGAGACTCGCATTGCACTCGGACCAGTGTTGCCCTATCAGGCAGGGCAGACTGGTGCGAGTCCCCCGCACTAAACTCGCATTGCGAGTCAGAAGCGAGTGCAGATGCAGCATGCTGCGACTGCACACGATTCTAACGTACGTGCGGGCAACGCAAGTCTATGGGTAAGAGAAAATCTCGTCCCCATACAGCACACTGCGAGTTTGTAGCACCATGCTGCTAAAAGTTAGAATGGATTGAATAGCTAGATCAGGCTTAATAGTCTCCCGCTGTTACTTCTGGGGCCACCTATTAAGCTCATTACATATTCACTGCACTGTCAAACAAACAGCCAATCACAGGAGCTCACACTCTATGGGAGCATCTGTGATTGACTGTTGTAATCAGACTGGATTTCCTCAATCTGGACAGTGATTCTGCTTGGATGCAGTACACATTAGTGTATGGTAACCAACGTGGCGTTATACGGTGTTAAATAAATAATTATTAAAAAAAACCAAACACGTGGGGCTTCACAGCAATTTTAAGTCTAGCCCGATGAAAGCAGGCAAACTACGAGCTACCACCCTCAGCTGCCTAATTTTCCCTTGCATGGCAAAAGAAAAAAAAAAGTGTGGGCTCTGCCCTAATTTTAATTGCCAGCCAAGGTAAAACTAAGCAGCTGAGGGCTGGTATTCTCAGTGGAATGAGGGCCCATTGTTATAGGGCCCCCCCTTCCTGCTAAAGATTCTTATTGGCCTGACATTAAGAATCTCGAACTTAATACCAGCTAAAAAACAAAGCTCATATTAACCCCGTTATTACCCAGCACGCCACTGCCACCGGGGCCACTGGAAGAGCACGGTAAAGCGCCTGGAAATGGCACTTATTATTGATGCTCCATTTTCAGGGGTGGCTGGGGCTGCTATTTTTTAGCGGGGAGGGGACGGCCCTATAACAATGGGCCCTCACCCCGCTGAGAATACCAGCCCTCAGCTGCCTAGTTTTACCTTGGCTGGCAATTAAAAATAGGGCAGAGCACACGCATTTTTTTTTCCAGCCAAGGGAAAATTAGGCAGCCGAGGGTGGCAGCTCGCAGTTTGCCTGCTTTCATCGGGCTAGACTTAAAATTGCTGAGAAGCCCCACGTGTTTTGTTTAAAAATAATTATTTATTTAACACTGTTTAACGCCAGGTTGGTTGCCATACACTAATGTGTATGGCAACCAAGCAGAATCACTGTCCAGATTGAAGAAATTCAGTCGGATTACAACAGCCAATCACAGATGCTCCCATAGAGTGTGAGCTCCTGTGATTGGCTGTTTGATTGACAGTGCAGTGAATATGTAATGAACTTAATAGGTAGCCCCGGAAGCAACAGTGGGAGACTATTAAACCTGATCTAGTTATTCTATCTGCTATTTTCTCACGTTATACAGCGTGAGAAAGACCATGTTAAAAATGCATTGCACACGGACCACACTCGCACCACAGTCACACCACATTCATCGCTTTGGCACCACACTGGCACCACAATCGGACCACACTCGCACTACCACATGCACAGCACTCGCATCACTGTCGTGCATCAAAAATGCTCCGTTTTTGATGCATGACAGTGTGCCGTCAGCCTTAGGCGTTTTAACATCTGCGTTTCTCTGCATTTCCGGCAGATCCAGGAAGACTGCTTTGACCTAATGTATTCCCTATGGGACTTGCGTAGACATGCGGCACTTGCGGTTTTGCACTTGTGGCGAGCCAAAAACGCTGCTAGCAGCAGTTTTTGTCCATTGCTGTGAGTGCTGGATCGCTGCAAAACCGCAAGTGCCGCACATGTCCGCAAGTCCCATAGGGAACGCATTAGGTTGAACAAAGTCTTGCCGCAAGTGTTCCGGCATCCAGCAAAACTGCTGGACCAGACGCAAATGCTGAGAAAAAGCTGATGTGATAGAAGCCTTATTTAATCACTATTTGAAGTTTCCTGATAAGTAGATTTTAGTGCATATGGGCTGGACTGTGCACTGGGTCTCCTCCTTCCTATCTGTGATTTCACAGCCCTTCCACCTGCCTTCCCTGTTTGAAGTCTGAGCAGTGACCTGTCATTCAGACAGGAGGCAGGCGGAGGAGCCAGGGAATCACAGGGAGAAACCCAGTGTACAGTCCAGTCCTTGTGCACCAAAATCTAATTAAAATCTAATTACAAGAAAACTTCAAATGGTGATTAACAACAAAGCAGATTTCTTCACCAGGGGGTCAATTTTATTCAGCATTACAGCCATGTCTTTACTTTATATTACAAAATTGTGCTGACAGGTTCTCTTTAAGTAGAACTATCAGCTTCTTAGTTTATTTTACAGCCATATACATGTACACTACCGTTCAAAAGTTTGAGGTCACCCAGACAATTTTGTGTTTTCCATGAAAACTCATACTTTTATTTATCAAACGATTGCAAAATGAATAAAAAAAAAACAGTCCAAACATTGACAAGTATAGAAATAATGATTTTTATTTGAAATAATAATTTTCTCCTTAAAACTTTGCTTTCGCCAAAGAGTGCTCCCTTCGCAGCAATTACAGCATAGCAAACCTTTGGTGGGTACTATTTAATAAAGCTGCCAGATGAGGAGCTGTGAGGCGTTGATTTCTAAAACTAGAGACTCTAATGTACTTGTCTTGTTGCTCAGTTGTGCAGTGGGCCTTCCACTCTTTTTCTACTCTGGTTAGAGCTTGTTTGGGCTCTCCTCTGAAGAGAGTAGTACACACCGTTGTAAGAAATCTTCAGTTTCTTGGCAATTTCTCGCATAGAATCATGAAAGTTCTCTTTTTCTGGCCATTTTGAGAATTTCACAGAACAAACAAATGTAATGCTCCAGATTCTCAACTACTGTAGCTCAAAGGAAGGTCAATTTTATAGCTTCTCTAATCAGCCAAACCATTTTAGCTGTGCTAACATACTTGTGAAAGGGTTTTCTGAACATCCATTACCCTTCTTACACAGTTAGCAAAGCACAATGTACCATTAAAACACTGAAGTGGTGGTTGTTGGAAATGGGCCTTTATACACCTATGTACTGTAGATATTGCATTAAAAACCAGATGCTTGCAGCTAGAATAGTCATTTACCACATTAATGAATGGAGTGTATTTCTGATTCATTTAATGTTGGCTTCATTTAAAAAAATGTGATTTTTTTTTTTCAAAAATAAGGAAATTTCTAAATGACCCCAAACTTTTGAACAATAGTATAGCACTAATGTGCCAATTTGTGCCTTGCCAAAAAAAGACAATAATGACAGCCAACTTACCATCTTGATTCTTTGCAATGTTCAGCTTAATAAGAGATTTGGCTTCTAGTTTCTGCATAAAATAATTGTAACAAGAATTAATTTTGAGCTAGAAATAATTCAGCAAGCAGGCGTGTAAAAAGTCAATGGTCTATTATGCTGAAATAAAAGACATTGCATTGTTGTAAATAATTCCAGTCCTTAAAATATAACAATCATCTTTTATTAGAACTCAATTTTTTACTGTTCTTTAGAATTGCTTTTAGAAATGGATGAATTCAAGGGAACCTGTCAGATGACTCACGCTGCCCAAACCATAGTTAACATGAATCCGAGCCCATCTCCGTGATTGCTGCCAGGTATGCTGTACTGTAAAATACTCTGACATTTCAGAGAAAATGAAGTTAGAAGTCCCCAGTTTGAAGTGATTAACTGGTTTCTCGCTGTGGGACAGGTCTGTCAATCACCTGCAACAGTGCTGGGAAGAGTCAGCTGGGAGCAGTGCCGTTCTAGTCTATGGCTGAATACTCTAATTAGATTTTCTCAGTAATGATGAAGACTCCAATGTATGCTGCCTGGGGCTTGTACAGTATGAATTACCTGACAGGTCCACTTTGCCATTTGGAGGTGTGTCCATACACAGTGTCGCTGTCCAATCACTGATAGGGTGTACAGAATGAAGAGACACACCCCTTTTTATAAAGGAAAGTCCCACCCAATTGTCATATTGTTTATAAACAATCAGGAAGAAGTACATAAGAATGAAGAAGTGCTGAAAAAATGTGCAACAAAAAACATGCTGCTAAAACATGTCAGCAGAGGTGGCAGATTCTCTCTAAAGGTACCGTTACACGCTTCAATGTTGTAACAATATCGCCAGCGATGTCAGGGGAGCCTGGTCGTTAGGACATCGTTTTGAGATCGTTAGTGAGATGTCACACGTCTAGATATCGTGGATGTTGCAGAAACGATGTGGCAAGCAGCAATCGTTCGCACAATCCAGCGAACGATAGTTGTTCACTGATGTGAATGGGTGAAGTCGTTAACGACATCATTATCGCGGTGTCACACAGAACGATGCAGCAGGTTGGCTGATCGAGGATCGTTTGATTTGAGAACATGTTCTCAAATCTGCGATCAGCAATCCAACGATTTATCATAGTCGTATCTCGGTGTCACACGCAACGACGTCCTAACGATGTCGTTTGAACGACTCTAAACCCGTGATGTTTCAGCGATATCGTTCACGGTCTCGTACCGTGTAACTGGGCCTTAAAGGAAATTTTACAATCTGAAAAAAAATTACATTAGATAAGACTCCTTCCACAATCCACCCCTACACCTCTCAGCTGTCCAGAAGATGATGATTTTGCTAGGATTATAATGTCCTTGGGGTCTTGGGAATCCAAAAGCAGGTAGTTATGGAATGGGGGAACCATGATGGAACAAGCCCCTTGTTTGTTTGGGGAAAAAAGGAGATTTTTGTGTACTCACCGTAAAATCCTTTTCTCTTAGCCTCTAATTGGGGGACACAGACCGTGGGTGTTATGCTGCTGTCCACTAGGAGGCGACACTAGGCAGAATCTGCAAAAGAGTTAGTGGCTCCTCCTATGCAGTTATACACCCTGGAGCAGGAAGTGCTTCTCCAGTTTTGTGCTAAAGCAGTAGGAGAGCTAACAGATAATAACAGTGACACAGGAAGTCTACGCAGGCAACCTGTGTAAACAAATATAGTTAACAAGGTAATAACAGTGTAACAAGACCTGAAACCAAACAGGCACGTGTGTAAACAGTTAAGGGTTAGCAGAGTAATACTAGTACCACAAGGCGTGTAACTAAGCAGGGACATGTGGAACAGTGAAGAGTTAATGAAGTAATAATCGTATAACAAGACCTGTAACTAAACAGGCTCACAGTACTACAAGGCCTGGAGCTAAACAGGCATAAGTTTAAACAGTCAACAGTTAACAGAGTTATAATAGGCAAACATGTGTAAAACATGTTAACCACGTAACAGCTGAGAAGCTATGTGAGAACTGTAGAAAAGGCCCCAAGGGCAATAGGGTGGGTGCTGTGTCCCCCAATTAGAGGCTAAGAGAAAAGGATTTTACGGTGAGTACACAAAAATCTTCTTTTCTCCTTCGCCTCATTGGGGGACACAGACCGTGGGACGTCCCAAAGCAGTCCCTGGGTGGGAAAGAACAATGGAACTAGTAACACTGATCATGGTCAGTGAAGAATAATGTACCGACAGGCGGGCTGCTGCCGCCTGGAGGGCACGTGTACCCAGATCTGCGATTGTCGAGGACTGAGTGCAGGCACGATAGTGGCTTGGGTATGAGTGTAGGCTGACCGTTTGGCTGCCTATACACTCGTTGCGCCGATACCTGTTACCGAACTGTCTAGGCGGCTTCCACGGGCGTAGTAGAATGTGCCGTGACCTGCCAGAAGGGATAAGTTTTCGATCGTATAAGCGTCTTGGATGGTTAGAGAAAACCAACTGGTTAGAGGAGCCTTAGAGGCTGACGTGTCCTTATTTCTGCCAATTGGAAGAAGTTTAAGGGAGAATCTGACCTCTTGGATGGGCACTGTCTTGGATACCTAGACGCGTAGGGGCCTGACAAGGTCCCGCATATGGAGATCCTTCGCGACCGAGCGGACTGGAGTCGGGCGAAGCGATGGCAGAGGGATATCTCCATGTAGGTGGAAGGAGTAAACCTACCTTAGAAGAAGAATGGAACCAGCCATAGGACAATCTTGTCCAGATGGAAGACTAGAAAAGGATGGATTACGTGAGACCGCTGCAAGTACCGATACTTCTGCAGAGACAAATAAATGCCACCGAACCATACAACTATTTGGATGAGGATGCCAAAGGTAATATCCCATCTAGGCTGAAAAGGTGGTTCTTGTAGTGACGTGGGGACCAAGGTCAGGTCCCCACGGGTGAAAGCCTTGCTGTATGGAGACCTTAAATAGTCGACCTTTCGAGGAAGGATTTCATAGAAGTCTGGTGGCAAGTGAAAAACAGCTGACAAACCTGCTGTGTGAGAGATCCCAAGGACAAACCTGAGTCTAGGTCTGAGTGGAAGAAAACGGAGAGTCCCTGGTATGAAGTAAGGCCAAGGGGAATGACCTCTAGAGGTGCACCAAGCAAAAAAAGAAAAACAAAACGATTACACATGTGTGATGGGATATCGCTGACAAATCTGGTGTCCTCTCTGCGACTACGGACATTACAATATCCTGAGAAAAGAACCTCTTGGGTTAAGTTCCAGGTCTCAAAGGTTACGCTAGTAACCTGGGATGCGAGGAATTCTGAGGGAGAACTGGCCGTGAGCAAGCAGGTCTGGACTGTCTGTTAGACGTCCTGGTACTGCTACTATAAATTGGACGAGTCTGCGCACCAAGTGCGTGTGGGTCAGTCTGAGACCACGAAGATGATCCGGCGACATTCTCGTTTGATATTCCAGACTATCTGTTAGTGGGGTAAGAATATAGGAGATACAGATACCGGTCCATGCTTGGACTAGTGCGTCTGTCCCACTGACTGTGTATCCTGAGACCAGGCCAGGACAGCCGGGACCGTGGCATTGAGGCGTGAGTCCGACAGGTCCATATCTGTGGTTTCCTGGCGTTGGCCTTTCGACGGAGGACTTCTAGATGAAGGGGCCAGTTCCCTGAGTCCATCCCTTTGAGAATTAGGAAATCCGCCTCCCAGATGAGTACACCTGGTATGAGAACAGCTGGCAGTACAGTGTTTCAGGATTCCACCTAGTGAAAGATGTGGCGAACTTGTCATCTCTTAGAGACTGCGGGTTCCACCCTGGTGGTTGACATATGCCACAGCTATGGCATTGTCTGACTGTATCCTGACATGTCCGAATACTAGAAGGTGACTGAATGATTTCAGTACCAGAGATACTGCACGAATGTTCGTAGATTGAGGGGCATCATCGAGACAGGGTAAGACTACTGCCATGTGCATTGTGATGGGGGTACATTGCACCCCATCCTGTTCTCGGGTAACGCCTGAGCATGGAGAATTGCAAAGGCCGGCGATGTAGCTGAGCCAATGGAACTGACTCCCAAGCTGCCACTATGCTGTCTAGGACTCTTATGGCAGTTGTGAAGGATTGAGGAGACCTCTGACGGAGGCTGTGGATCCCAAGACGAAGAATCTGTGACTTGTCTAGGGAAATTAGACTAGAGCTGTGGATGTGTTGCATCTAAAGCCCCGGTGTTCATGCGATGCTGTGCGTCCAATACGGCTGAGACTCCATATGTGATGCTGCAGCATGCGGCCGTCAGGAGTAAGCAGTGGAGCTGGGACTCCTGGAATGTGTATGCTGTGCTGCAGCATGTGCCTTGGAATTGCGGTAGACCTGTGGAGGTCGATCCCACAGAGTCTTCTTAACGAGCATGGTGCAAATGCCACTGTGATCGCAGTTCTTGAAAGTCATGCATTGATAAGGGAGTCATCCAGATATTGGAGACTTCTGAAATGCAGTATGGACATTGCCAAGTTCAGGCTGGGAAAAAACATTGTATTGTTTGCACTTCAGCCCTTTTAAGCCTCGCCCCACCCCCTGTGCTGACGCTTCGGAGACTCCGACGTCAGGCAGTGTGGCGGGCGGATAAGCCAGTGATGTCACGGCTAGGCCAAAACCTCGTGCAAAACGCGGGGCCCGGGAAAGGCAGAGGCCCGGCACGGAGGTCCGGAGGGAGCCGGAAGTCAGGAGCGGCGCTGGCCGAAACCGGAGACTGCGCCCACTATAGTTCAGTCGCCGGTGTCCTGAGGTGCACACAGCGAGCGCTATCCCACCATGAGTATTCTCTTATTGACTCCTGAGCCGAGAAGGGACAGATGGCATCGAAGAAGGTTCGAGCCACGGTCATACGGGGTCCAGAAGGGCCCATTCATTGGGTTAATGTGGTCGGGGGTCTGCGAGGTCCCGCTTTGAAGCGGGCTGCGCAGAGTGCTTGCACGTGTTATCTCAACCCAAATACCTAATATCGGTATAGTGAAGAGATTGGCAACAGGGCTAGTACTCCAGAGTTTCATCTTTGTAGTCTGGGGACGGAGGCCGGCCAGGCCTTGGGCCATCGCAGCTTCAACCCGAGTCCCCAACAGTGTGGAGTCGAGGAAGGACTATGGCATATAGCAAGCTCGGCTACGACCCAGCGCCTCCAACAGTGGGGAGCTGAGGACGGAGTATGCTATAGTCTTAGCTTCCAGAGACCCGTAGCTAAATTACTTGTGCAGTTGCGGATCACGGTGTTTCATCCTGCGTCTTGTGAGACTCGACTGTCATCACCGCCAACCAGGGCTCCAGCTGTGGATTTGGAAAGGGTTGGCAGACGGTCCTGGGACCCTTGCAGTTGTCAGGTAATTGTAGGTTACATCAACTGCAACTGGGCTCTCCAACAATGGAGGGCCCAGGAGAAACCTGCGAGTTAAAGTCGTAATTCCACCACAACCTAGTTCTCTCAAAAGGGATCTATTTGAGGCTGTAGTCCATTGACGGTTGCCAAGCTGTTTCTTAGGAAACTGCAGCAGGGAGGAAGTACCTCTGTGTGCCCTGAGAGTTGCAGTAAGGAGGGAGCGCCGCTGCGTTTCTTGATGCTGGGCCGCAGCTGCAAGGCATGTGTCTTGAGGGCTGCAGCGGAAACACTGCTGAACCCATTAGGCACCGACTACCTGATAGATGCAGCAGGGGAGTAGGGTGGGGCCTGCCGGGCCACAGATCCTGGCACCTGCTGCTGTAGTGTCATCATGTAATGGCCACTGAGGGCACCTGGCCCCAGCTGTACTGTGCGGAGCTAAGGAGGAGGGAAGGGGGGGGGTATGTAGTAGGGGGGAAGACCACAGAGCCCCTGGTTATCATGTGCCGCAGGGGAGAAGCGTGTGGAGCTGCAGCAGGGAGGAAGCCCTGCTCGGCTCCGCTGTACAGTGTGTGCATAGTGAAAACTTTACGTTTATATATGCATTAGCCCACTGAGCCACCTCATCTATTATAATGGCCGCCACTGCTCGTGTGGGGGCTGCAGGGAAGTCTTTACTGAAGTTAAGGGGCTCCTGTTCTGTATCAGGGCTCCCTAACCTCAGCACCCTATGCTCCTAATCCCCAGTACAACTCCCTGAGTTGCAGCTCAGGGCTTGTATGGGCAGAGGGGGGAGGGTCTGTGGCCAAAAAGGCGCGCATGAAATCTCGCAATGAGCGAGAGGAGCCAGGAATAGCCGTCCTGCCCCCTGTGCAGCTCCAGTCCGCCCCCTCCATGACGCTATCCGCGTCATTTTAGTCATCTAGGAGGCGGGCCGGGGCGGGAAAAGAGGCGGCGGCTCCGCGCTAGGCCGAAGCCGCGGCCTCAAGTAAAAATAGAGGCCGCAAATGATCGCAGGCCGGCGCGGAGGTCCAGTCCGGGACCGGAACGTTTTTGGACCCGGCTGAACCCCAGGGGCTGTGGCCACATGAGCGCTGGCACAGAGCAGCCCCTCAATCAGAAGAACCCAGAGGACTGGGTCTCCTGGAAGTGGAGGAGAGGGTGGCAACCCCCATCAGGAGAACTGGGTCTCCTAGAGTCCAGGTACTGTTCTGGCTCTGTAAGGAGCCCAGAAAAACTGGTGCTCCTGCTCACAGTATGGGCCCCTTCAGGAGAGAGCAGCGAAGGCTGATCTCCTGGAGCAGGGTGGCAGCCCCCATCAGGAGAACCCAGGGGACTGGGTCTCCTGAGGTCCAGGTACTGTGCTGGCTCTGTAAGGAGCCCAGAAAAACTGGTGCTCCTGCCCACAGTATGGGCCCCCTCAGGAGAGAGCAGCAAAGCTGATCTCCTGGAGTGAGGGGAGAGATGTTGCAGCAGGTGGTAGCCCCCATCAGGAGAACCCAGGGGGACTGGGTAGCAGAGGCTGTGAGCAGCCTTGGGGGACCCTGCAGCCGAGGGAATTGCCATGTACCAGACAGTGCTATGGAAGGCACCTAAGGCTGGTGACTCAACCCAAGTTCCCAGCCAGGGGGAATGGGGAGGGCATCTGTAGATCCCATGGGCCCCAATACTGCAACCCAGATGTTACCTGGTGCCGTCATGTTGTCTCCATTTTCCCATGGGAGCCGAGGATCGGGGCCCCCTTGTTTTTGCCGGTTTTTGTTTCCAAGTGTCTTGCTGCTTGCGGTGGGGACATGGGGCATTTCTGCGACCCAGAGCCCAATCAGTGGGGACTGGGGAGGAATGCGGGCCTCAGAACCGGCAGGTCTGGAAATCACTTTAACCCTGCACCTCCAACAGTGGAGGGCCGAGGAAGGAATAGCCCTTATCTGACAAAATAGCTCAACCCAGAGGCTCAACTATGGAGTCTGGGGAGGTATCTGTGGTCGACATGTCCCTTCAAAAGTAAAAATGCAGCTTCAAAGTAAAATAATAAAGAAATAGTAAGAACGTGTGCCTCCTTACAGACACTAAGCAAAAACTGGAGAAGCACTTCCTGCTCCAGGGTGTATAACTGCATAGGAGGAGCCACTAACTCTTTTGCAGATTCTGCCTAGTGTCGCCTCCTAGTGGACAGCAGCATAACACCCACGGTCTGTGTCCCCCAATGAGGCGAAGGAGAAAGTGGGATTTATCTATTCTGCTCCAGTAAAATAATATTCTATTTATGCTTATATAGGGAATCCTGAGCTGACAGTCAAAAGATCATTCGGCTGCCAGTTATCTAATGTCTACCTAGAACCGGTGTGTTCTTGTATTACATTGCCCACCCCAATTTTATACTTTCATCCAAAACTAACCGTGTATCATGGTCAATTCTGGCAAGAGAACGTGTAATAAGTGAACTAATATACACAATAACAAGATTTATCTGAAGTTTTGCTATATTGCAAAGGCAGGTTAATTAATAGTCGAGTGGAGAGTCCATGACCTACTTTCTAAGAAGCCTGCACATGAGCTTGTCACCATTGGTGACATACAATCCCCTGCAGGGTGCATGTGCTTGACAGCCTTCTTATAAGTACACTGCTATTAACAATACTGAGCAGTCAGAATTCAGAAGAGTCCTGCACCCTCTAGGGAACGCCTGAAATGTGACCCCATACAGTATTGGATAGCTTGTGGAGACTTCTGCACACCTGGCATTACCATAGAGGACTTAGAAATACCTTAGACCAGGAGGGTTTGATATGGGCCAAATACCTGTAGGGCATGAATGAGCATTTACTGCCTCTACCTATTGAGTCTGACATGTGCAAGGCATGCTTATGCACGCTAATAGAATGCCAGATATTCAAGGCATGCAGACGGTCAGGGTGGGACGGATAATTAATATCCATGGAGCTGGTGAAAATAGCGTCTCTAATTATATATGCGGGTGTTAATATGATAGTAATAGAATATGAACAAATCTGCTCGAGAAGCCAGAACTCCGATTGTCTGAATAGGTGGCAAATTCTGATGACTAAAAATGTTCTTACATTATCTGTAGTCAGAACGTCACCTGTCCTTGGGTGGTTTTCGTTATGCCCCCCGCCCCCTCATATAACATTTTGCTACAACTCAAATAAAAGGGAATTAATTCTACTTTTCGTACCTAAAGTTCTGAAAAAGTTAAACAAATATTATACAATACTGACCCAAACATGTCATGAAATTGGCCTGTGATCTCCAGAGCGTTGCTGGTGATCACACAATCATTAACCTACTGATCCAGTTACTACGACTCTGCAACTTTAAATCTAGCAAAAACAATAACCCTTCTAAACATACAGTATTTGCTTGTTATGAGTCACCTTTTCAGCACCATTATGATCTGTCCGTGAATTAACATGTTGAGTGCTGTTCGTAGAGCTTCACACACAGGTCCCAAGCAATATATTACCATCTAGTGTTGAAATCGAGAACTGCATAAAAGAATATTGGGCTGCTTAGATTATTTTTTGTGCTTGGTTGAAGCAGCTTGTGATTATATTACCTTGACTTTCCGCCAAGGATTAGTTCTCATAGACTGCATGATTCATAGGCTACATATAATGATCTAGCACATCTGAGCGGTCCAGAACAGGATCTGCATTGTCAGCACTGACCCACTGTTCTGGAATGTGACTCTGCCAGATCTGTTGCAGGTGGCATCTAATGCCAATGTTTCTTCTATTCCGTAATCCGGCAGAACAGGCTGCCCTTATCGCATGCACCTGCTGACAGAGTATGGCTCTCCAAATATAACACACATCATCACTTGTATCATTTACTAATGTCAGAACTAGTGATGAGCAAGTAGCAAACTATTCATAATCGCTATACTTGTAACGAGTACTTTGTAAATTTTAATACTTGTGTATTCTTCCAAATAGTGAGTCCAATGTTAGTCAATTAGTGATTGGCTCCGCTCACACACATCCAGCCATAAAAGGAGGCCGGGAGGGTTGTCTCTTTTGCGTTTTCACTGTATAAAACACCTTGCTGTGACCCCCAGAGAGAGCCTACCATTCAATCTGCTCTCACTGGGGTGCAGACACACTGTGTACTGAAAGGAGCTGCCAATTTGAGTCAGATCGTTCACAATGGACACATCACTCACGAGCATCAGTATTACTCGACGAGTAACGCAGATACTGTACAATCTGTGCGAATAGTAACGATTACACTCACTCATCACTAGTCAGGACGGATGTTGTGGTGCTATTACAGAGTTACTTATACAAGAATGCCCAATCATTTTTGCCACTAACTCGATCAGATCAAGGATTATACTTTATTTACAGCAATGTTGGAGTTGGTGTGAACAGATTCCCAGGACCTGGTTCATCGGCCGGATCAGTCATCGGTGGGTGCTGAACTGGAGCCATGTAAACTGCTTTCTATCTCCAGGCATCCGCAGCTCTGCTCTTCACTACCCAGCATGGTGTAACGTCATCCTTGTGGCGTTACACACGTGATGTCCACCGGGTCACCTAATCGAAAGTAGAGCTGCATATTCCAGGTGTTCTCAGATTACAGACGAGGCCGATGGACGGTCCTGTAAATCAATTCACAACATCTCTACTTAGAACTAAGCTAACATGAATGTCATAGTTGCAGAGGAGCCGATTTCTGGTCATGCTTGGGTCATATTGAATATCATATTATTGCTCCATGTTTGGTGCCAAAAACTCAATCCCTTGCATTAGTTTAAGAGATGTTAAAATGAAGAGCGACGTGTGGATGACATATGCAGACTATTCCCCTTCAATCAAACAGGCTCTGTCTTAGCACCAATTCACCAGTACCCATGCAAGCTCTTAAAGGACATAAAAGAGATTTCCCACAAAGGTAAAGTTCATTTTAAGCAATAGATCTTGGAATAATAATAATTTCACAATTTAATGCGTTTAAAAAATGTTCCTGTGCTGAGATAATCTTATATGTGTCCCTACTATGTACTATATAATGGAGGTGTCTGACCACACAGGAACATGGTTTGATCCTGGGTAGGGCAGGGCAGGGCAGAAAAAAGTATACAAACATAACAGCACAAGATCAAAGATGATTCTTTTTTAACCCCTTCCCGACCCATGACACCGTACAACGTGATGGGCCGGTTACCGGGGTTTGATGTGAGCTCCGGCGTGGAGCTCACATCATTCACCTGACATCTCAGCTGATCTCATCAGCTGAGATGTCGGGCTTCCAGCACCGATTGGATCCGGGATCCAATCGGTGCTGTTAACCCTTTGGATCCTGCTGTCATTCACTGACAGCAGGATCCAAAGCGGCCGCAGCACGGAACGTGCTGTTGCCTGCCTGCACCAGCGATCCTGCGATAATATTGCGAGATCTCCGGTGCTCATGTGATTGCTTTCGGGGTCTTGGCAGGACCCTGGGCTATCAGGGACTTCTTCCAGTGAGTGCACATTTGTGACAGGTCCCAAAGTACTGCAGCTCATCGGGACTTGTCACAAGCGATCGGACCCTGCAGCAGGGTGCCTTCCTATAGGGGTATGTAAATGAAGAATTAGTTATTAAATAAAGTTTTTAAAAACATGTAAAAACAAAAACAAAAACACATAAAAAGTTCAAATCACCCCCCCTTTTTCCCCATTCAAAATAAAAAGATGTCGGGCTTCCAGCACCAATCGGTTCCGGGATCTGATCGGTGCTGTTAACCCTTTGGATCCCACTGTCATTCACTTCCAGGGTCACATCAGAACCCGGGACTATCAGGGACCACTTCCTGTCAGTGCTTGTCAGGCACTGCCAACCACTGAAAGTGAAATAAAGTGCCATGTCCCAATGTGCTGCAGCTCATCGGGACATGGCACAAGCGATAGGAACCCTGCAGCACTGTGACACCCTAGGGGGCTGTGTAAAAACAAGAATCAATTAAAAAATAAAGTTTAAAATAAAACAAAACAAAAAAAACATAAGTTCAAATCAGCCCCCTTTTCCCCTATTCAAAATAAAAGTACCGTATATACTCGCGTATAAGCCGAGTTTTTCAGCCCAAAAATTGGGCTGAAAAGTACCCCCCTCGGCTTATACGCGAGTCAGTGCGGGGGCTGCTGTATACAGCGGTATACAGCAGCCCCCGCATCCCCAGTAATGCAGGGCCCCCCCCCTCATGCTCCGGTCACCTGTAAAGCAAGTTATACTTATCAGTGCCCGCTGCCGTCCGCGCCCGCCGCTGCCGACATGCGATCCTCCATCTTCATTCATCTTCTTCCTGCTCTGTGCGCGTCGCAGGCAGTGACGTCATTACCGGCGACGCGCACAGGAAACAGGAAGAAGATGCATGAAGACGGAGGATCGCATGTCGGCAGCGGCGGGCGCGGACGGCAGCGGGCACTGATAAGTATAACTTGCTTTACAGGAGACCGGAGCATGAGGGGGGGCCCTGCATTACTGAGGCTGCCTGTATACTACCACTGGGACTGCTGTATATAGGGGCCCTGCATTACTGGGGCTGCAATACCACTGGGGCTGCTGTATATAGGGGCTGCTGTATACACCACTGGGGCTGCAATACCACTGGGGCTGCTGTATATAGGGGCTGCAATACCACTGGGGCTGCAATACCACTGGGGCTGCTGTATATAGGGGCTGCAATACCACTGGGGTTGCTGTATATAGGGGCCCTGCATTACTGGGGCTGCAATACCACTGGGGCTGCTGTATATAGGGGCTGCAATACCACTGGGGCTGCAATACCACTGGGGCTGCTGTATATAGGGGCTGCAATACCACTGGGGCTGCTGTATATAGGGGCTGCTGTATACACCACTGGGGCTGCAATACCACTGGGGCTGCTGTATATAGGGGCTGCAATACCACTGGGGCTGCTGTATATAGGGCTGCAATACCACTGGGGCTGCAATACCACTGGGGCTGCAATACCACTGGGGCTGCTGTATATAGGGGCTGCAATACCACTGGGGCTGCTGTATATAGGGGCTGCTGTATACACCACTGGGGCTGCAATACCACTGGGGCTGCTGTATATAGGGGCTGCAATACCACTGGGGCTGCTGTATATAGGGGCTGCAATACCACTGGGGCTGCAATACCACTGGGGCTGCTGTATATTGGGGCTGCTGTATACACCTCTGGGGCTGCATATACCTCTGGGGCTGCTGTATACTACCACTGGGGCTGCTGCTGTATACTACCACTGGGGAGGCTGCTGTATACTACCACTGGGGAGGCTGCTGTATACCTCACTGCTGGGGGTTGTATACCTGTGCTGGAGTCCACCCTCGGCTTATACGCGAGTCAATAGATTTTCCCAGGTTTTGGGGGCAAAAGTAGGGGGGTCGGCTTATACACGGGTCGGCTTATACACGAGTATATACGGTATTTAAAAAAATAAAACAAAACAAAAAAACATATTTGGTATCGCTGTGTTCAGAAAGGCCCGATCTATCAAGATATAAAATCAATTAATGAGAGCCATAAACTGCGTAATAAAAAAAAGATCCAAACGCAAAAATTACTTTTTTTTGGTCGCCGAAACATTGCTATAAAATGCAATAACGGCCAATCAAAACAGCACAACGACCCAAAAATGGTATCATTAGAAACATGAGCTCAGGAAGAGAAAAATAAGCCATCACACAGCCCCAGAGAAAAACGAAAACGCTGCGGGGCACGGAACATGGCGCAAAAAGTGTAATTCTTTTTTTTTTTTTTCCCCACTTGATACCAGTAAAACTATACATGTTTGGCATCTACGAACTCGTACCGACCAGAGGCATCACAACGTCACGTCAGTTTTACCATATAGTGAAAATGGTGACTAAAAACCCAAAAAACAAATGCGTTATTGCACTTTTTTTGCAATTTCACTGCACTTGGAGGTTTTTCCCCATTTGCCTGTACACGATATGCGAAAATAAATGATGGCATCTGAAAGTACAACTCGCCCCGCAAAAAACAAGCTGTCATATGTCTATATTGACATAAAAATAAAAAAAATTATGGCTATTGGAAGCAGGGGAGAAAAAAACGAAAGTGAAAAACGAAAAATCGCCAGGTCATGAAGGGGTTAAAATCGCTTGCTCTACATTATTATTGAATAAAAATTTAAACAGTTGTTATGCTTTAAACAACCCAATGTAACTCCAAGTCAATCACACTTCAAGGAAATCATCCTGTCCAGTTATGAAACAACACTGATTGAGAATCAATTTCTCCTACAGTTCTGCAGGTGGAGACCACGGAGCAGTTCTCTGTTCTCATCCATTTTGGCAGTTTGGTCACTTTTACATTTTATCATTGCTCCCACCCCTAGAGGTAGCATGAAGCAGTATCTACAACCCACCGATGTTGCTCAGGTAGTGCAGACCATCCAGGATGGCACAACAATGCGAGCTGTGGCAAGAAGGATAGCTGTGTCTGTCAGCAGACATGAAGCAGATACCAGGAGACAGGCCAGTACATCAGGAGATGTGGAGGGGCCCGTAGGAGGGCAAAAGCTCAGCAGCAGGACCATTACCTCCTCGTTTGTGCAAGGAGGAACAGGAGGAGCAGTGCTAGAGCCCTGCAAAATGATCTCCAGCAGGACACTAATATCCATGTGTCTGCTCAAATTGTCAGAAACAGACTTCATGACAGTGGAATGAGGGCCCGACATCCACAAGATGGTGGTGTGCTTACAGCCCAACACTGTGCAGGGCAATTGGAGTATTCAACATTGGCGCCCTGCGCTCTTCATGGATGAGAGCAGGTTCACACTGAGCACATGTGGCAGACATGACAAAGTTTGGAGATGCAGTGGAGAACGTTCTGTTACCTGCAACATCCTCCAGCATAACTGGTTTGGCAGTGGGTCAGCAATAGCGTGGGGATGAATTTCTTTGGAGAATGTTGCTGGCCAGAGGTACCCTGACTGCCATTAGGTATCGTGATGAGATCATCAGACCCTTTGTGAGGCCATATGCAGGTGATGTGGGCCCTGGGTTCCTTCTGATACATGACAATGCTAGGTTTTATGTGGTTGATGCATGTCAGCAGTTCCTGCAGGACCCAGGCTATGGACTGTACTACCTGTTCCCCAGACCTGAATCCAATTGAGCACATATGGGACATAATGTCTTGTTCCATCCACCACAGACTGTCCAGGAGTTGACTGATGCTTTAATATAGGTCTGGGAGGAGATCCCTCAGGAGATCATCTGCATCCTCATCAGGAGCATGCCCAGGCATTGTAGGGAGGTCATACAGACACAGAGGACACACACACTACTGAGCCTCATTTCTGTGTCTTGAGGAATTTCCACAGAAGTTGGATAAGCCTGTAATTTGATTTTTCACTTTTATTTTGAGTATTATTCCAAATCCAAACCTCCATGGCATATTAATTTTGATTTACATTGATCATTTTTGTATGTTATTGCTCTTAACACATTCCACTATTTCATAAATAAAGAACTGCAACTGGAACGTTTCATTCATTGAGATCTAGGATGTGGTATTTTAGTGTTTCCTTTATTTGAGTAGTGAATTTTCTTCTTTTTCATTAAATTATAATAGCAAAAACAAAATCTGAAGTAAACAGATGGGTAGCCAAAAAAAGATAAGTGAACAGGTTGTGTTACAGACACTCACCTCTCCTGTGATGGGATTAGTACCAAATTTCTTTATCCACGGAACAATGCTTCTACAAAACATAAATAGGCAGGTGAAATAAAGATTTATATACATATGAACACACACATACAAGGTAGAGAACCTCTGTTCCTAGCAGGCACACATCAAGCCAGGCATCTGTTCTTAAGCAGGCTTAGATTGATGTCAGAAGAACTAAGCTTGAGAGGATACTTTAACCTACAGCTATCTCAGATGACTTTCTTAGGCTGGTTTCACACTGCAGTTTTTTCCCTGATCAGGTTCGATCAGGTTTGTGTGCCAAAACCAGGAGTGTCTCCAAAATTCAGAACAGGCGTCAATCTTTCAATTATAGTTTTTCTCTGCAAGTTTCACTCCTGGTTTTGGCACACAAACCTGATCGAACCTGATCAGGAAAACTGCAGTGTGAAACCAGCCTTATACACAGCCGAGAGCTGCAGTGTTCTCTATGACAAAGGAGCCGACCCACGTGGCTATTTTCAGGGAAAACCATGTGAATGGTAGTTTGAAATCAGACATTCACAATCCATATCTCTCGCGACCATCAGTCGATCGGAGCCCCCAATACACAATAGACCATTAGCTGACTCCGTTAATATCGGGGCCTTTGTGCACTCACAGTCTAATCTTTCAATTCCATTGACTATATTAAAAGAAAATAGTGCAATAGTGTGCTTTACTACATGCACACCATGTTCCAAATTATTATGCAAATGTTCTTTTTCTCTGATTTTCCTAAATGGTCGGTGCAAATGACAGCCAGTGTAATAAAAGTCATCACCCGTTAGAGTATACATTGAATTTTATTGAAGAAATCTCGCAATGGTAACAGTATGATCTTCAAAATTAAAAAAAACTCTAAATGCACTGTTCCAAATTATTAGGCACAGTAGAGTTTCTAAACATTTGATGTGTTTGAAAAAACTGAAAATGCTCATTTGTTGAATTTGCAGCATTAGGAGGTCACATTCACTGAAATAAAAAGCTATTTATCTCCAAAACATCCTAACAAGCCAAGTTACATGTTAACATAGGAACCCTTCTTTGATATCACCTTCACAATTCTTGCATCCATTGAACTTGTGAGTTTCTGGAGAGTTTCTGCTTGTATTTCTTTGCATGATGTCAGAATAGCCTCCCAGAGCTGCTGTTTTGATGTGAACTGCCTCACACCCTCATAGATCTTTTGCTTGATTATACTCCAAAGGTTCTCTATAGAGTTGAGGTCAGGGGAAGATGGTGGCCACACCATGAGTTTATCTCCTTTTATGCCCATAGCAGACAATGACACAGAGGTATTCTTTGCAGCATGAGATGGTGCATTGACATGCATGAAGATGATTTGGCTCCTGAAGGCACGTTTTTGCTTTTTGCACCATGGAAGAAAGTTCTCAGTCAGAAACGCTATATATTTTGCAGAGGTCATTTTCACACCTTCAGGAACCTTAAAGGGGCCTACCAGCTGTTTCCAAAAGATTTTGGCCCAAAACATGACTCCTCCACCTCCTTGCTGACGTCGCAGGCTTGTTGGGACATGGTGGCCATCCACCAACCATCCACTACTCCATCCATCTGGACCATCCAGGGTTGCTCTGCACTCATCAGTAAACAAGACTGTTTGAAAATTAGTCTTCATGTATGTCTGGGCCCACTGCAACCATTTCTGCTTGTGAGCACTGTTTAGGGGTGGCTGAATAGAAGGTTTATGCACCACAGCAAGCCTTTGAAGAATCCTACACCTAGAGGTTTGAGGGACTCCAGAGGCACCAGCAGCTTCAAATATCTGTTTGCTGGTTTGTAAGGCCTTTTTAGCAACTGCTCTCTTAAGCCGATGAACTTGCCTGGCAGAAACCTTCCTCATTCTGCCTTTATCTGCACGAACACGTCTGTGCTCAGAGTCAGCCACAAATCTCTTCACAGTACAATGATCACACTTAGGTTTTCATGCAATATCTAATGTTTTCATCGATTGTCCAAGGCATTACACTATTCATCTCTTTTTGGCAGCAGAGAGATCCTTTTTCTTTCCTATGTTACTTGAAAACTGTGGCCTGCTCAATATTGTGGAACACCCAGTTTTCCTTTTATTGGGCTCACCTGCCAAACTAATTATCACAGGTATCTGAGATTGATTTCAGTGACCCAAAGAACCCTGAGGGTACCGTTACACGTCGCAACATTGCATGCAATTTCACTGGCAATTTGCTGGTTGCAGTGAAATAATAGACACATTGTTACATTTGTACACGGCAACAAAATAGAACAATCTGTTCATGATTTCACTGCAAACAGCAAGTTGTAAGTGAAATTGCATGCAATGTTGTGATGTGTAACGGTACCCTGAGACACAATACAATCAATGGGTTGCATTAAAAAAAAAAAGGAGATTTTTGTGTACTCACCGTAAAATCCTTTTCTCTTAGCCTCTAATTGGGGGACACAGACCGTGGGGTGTTATGCTGCTGTCCACTAGGAGGCGACACTAGGCAGAATCTGCAAAAGAGTTAAGAGACTCCTCCTCTGCAGCATTACACCCCTGAAGCAGGAAGTGATTCTCCAGTTTTGTGCTAAAGCAGTAGGAGAGTTAACAGATAATAACAGTGACACAGGAAGTCTACACAGGCGACCTGTGTAAACAAATATAGTCAACAAGGTAATAACAGTGTAACAAGGCCTGAACCAAACAGGCACGTGTGTAAACAGTTAATAGTTAGAGTAATACTAGTACCACAAGGCCTGTAACTAAGCAGGCGCATGTGGAAAACAGTGAAGAGTTAACAAAGCAATAATCGTACAACAGGGCCTGTAACTAAACAGGCTCACAGTACTACAAGGCCTGGAGCTAAACAGGCACAAGTTTAAACAATCAACAGAGTGATATTAGGCAACCATGTGTAAACATGTTAACCATGTAACAGCTGAGAAGCTATGTGATAACTGTAGAAAAAAAGGCCCACCAGGGCAATAGGGTGGGTGCTGTGTCCCCCAATTAGAGGCTAAGAGAAAAGGATTTTACGGTGAGTACACAAAAATCTCCTTTTCTCCTTCGCCTCATTGGGGGACACAGACCGTGGGACGTCCCAAAGCAGTCCCTGGGTGGGAAAGAACAATGGAACTAGTGACACCGAGCATGGTCAGTGAAGAACTATGCCCCGACAGGCAGACCTGCTGCCGCCTGGAGGGCACGTCAAGCCCTATAGTGGCTTGAGTATGTGTGTAGACTGACCCCCTTTTGGCTGTCTACACACTTGTCGGACTGAGACCTGGTGCCAAACGGACCAGGAAGTCCTCACGGCCGTAGCAGAATGTGCCGTGCCGCTGCCGGAAGGGATGAGATTTTTGACGGTATAAGCGTCTTGGATGGTTAGACGAATCCACCTGGTTAGAGGAGCCTTAGAGGCTGATATGTCATTAATCCTGCCTTCTGGAAGAAGGGAGAAAGAGAATCCGACCTGTGGAGAGGCACTGGTTGTGGGTTCTCAGATGCGTAGGGACCTGATAAGGTCCTGCATATGTAGGTCCTTTACGACCAGACAGACTGGAGTCGGTCACAGCGATGACAGAGAGACGTCTTTAGTGAGGTGGAAGGAGTATACCGCCTAAGAAGGATGGAACCAGCCGTAGAACAGTCTTGTTCAGGTAGAAGACCAGAAAGGATGGTTTACATGAGAGCGCTGAAAGTACCGATACCTCTGCAGAGAAAAATAATTTTTGCCACCAAAACACATTACTGTTTGGATGAGAATGCTAAGGATAAACCTATAGACGCTCAAAAGGTGGATCTTGTAGAGCCATGAGGACGAAGATCAGGTCCCGCAGGTGTAGAGCTGTGGTATGGAGACCTTAAATGGGAGACCCTTTGAAGGGAGGATTTTCCTAGAGACCTGGTGGCAACAGGTTTTTTTTTTTTTTTTTTTTTTTTTGGAAGGTGAAACAGGCTGAAACCCTGCTGTGTGAGAGACCCCAAGGACAGACCTGAGTCTAGGTCTGAGTGGAAGAAACGAAAGATCCTTGCATGAAATAGGGTAAAGGGAATGACCCCTAGAGGTGCTCGGAGATAAAGAAAAACAAAACGATTATACTCATGGTATATCGTCGAGTAAGGCTGGTTTACTCGCTGCGACCATGGTCGCTACAACATCCAGGGAAAGGACCCATGGGTAAATTCCAGGTCTTAAAGGCTACGCCACTATTTTCAGAGTTGAGGAATTCCGAGGGAGAGCAGGTCTGAACTGTCTTTTTAGTTGTCCTGGTACTGCTGGTATGAGTTGGCCGAAATTGTCGTCCAAGCACATCTGGGCCAGTCTGAAAATACAGGGAGATCTGGCAACCGTCTTGTTTGACCTTCCGCACTATCCTGTTAGTGTGAAAGAATATAGGGAGACGGAGACAGGTCCCATCTAGGACTGGTATGTCTGTCCTATTGACTGTAGGTTCTAGAACCTGGCCAGAAAGGATGGAACCTTAGCATTGGACACGTGAGGCCGTCAGGTCCACATCTGTAGTCTCCTGGCGCTGGCAGTCTTGACAGAAGACATCTGGATGAAGGGGCCGCTTCCCTGAGTCCGTCCCTTGGCGGGTTAGCCTGGTATGAGAACAGCTGACAGTACAGCGTTCAAGGATTCCACCCGGGGAAGGATGTGGCGAACGTCTGTCATCACTTGGAGACTGCGGGTTCCACCATGGTGGTTGACATGTGCCACGGCTGTGGCATTGTCTGACTATATCCTAACAAGACCGACTGCCAGAAGATCACTGAATGATTCCAGTACTAGAAATACTGCCCGAATCTTTGTAGATTGGGGGGCATCCTCGTGTGTGGGCGGGACTATTGGCACGTGCATTGTGATGGGAGTACATCGCACCACATCCTGTTTCTGGGCCATGTCTAAGCATGGATAGTTGAAGAGGCCGTAGGTGCAGCTGAGGCTATGGAACTGCTTCCCATGCTGCCACTATCCTGTCTAGGACTCTTATAGCCGTTGTGAAAGATTGAGGAGACCGCTGAAGCGAATTCCCAGACGAAGAATCCGTGCCTTGTCTGGGAAAAACAAATATGGCTGATACTCCATATGTGATGCTGCAGCATGTGGCCATCAGGAAGACATATAGGACTCCCTGAGTTCGTGTGCTGTGTTGGAACATGTGCTCTGGCATTGTGGTAGACTCATGGAGGGTGATCCGCCAACCGAGTCTTCTTAACGTGTCCAGTGAAATCGACAGCCTCGCAGACTCCGAAAATCATGCATTGATGAATAAGTCGTCCTGATATGGGAGACTCCTGAGATGCAGTATAGACATTTCCAACTTCAGGCTGCATTTATGAGCTTTAGGTCTCACGGTAGTCACTTTTAACTCCTGAGACGAGAAGGGACTGACTGCGTGGAAGAAGGTTCAGGCCACAGCCACACGGGAGACCGGAGGGGCCCCTCCATTGGGTTAATGCATTTGCGAGTCTGCGAGGTCCTGCTTCGAAGCGGACTGAGCAGAGGGCATTACGCGTGTTATCTCCACCCAAGTACCTAATATGGGTACAGTGAGGAGATTGGCCGCTGGGCTCGTGTTCCACGTTCTGCAACATAGAGTTTCATTTTAATAGTCCGGGGATGGAGGCCTGGTAGACCCTGTGTGGTCCCAACTTCAACCCGAGTCCCCAACAGTGGGGAGGCGAGGAAGGAGTATGCTATGGGTCGTAGGTTCCCGAGACCCTTAGCTCAGTTCCCCGTGCCACTGCGGATCACGGTGTTTCAGCCTGTGTCTTTTGAGACTTGGCTGTCGTCACCGCCAACCGGAGCTCCAGCTGTGGGGTCTGGAGAGAATTGGTGAGCAGTCCTGGGACGCCTTACTGCTGTCGGGTAATTGCAGGTTATATCAGCTTCAACTGGGCTCTCCAACAGTGGGGGCCCGAGGAAGGATCTGTCAGTTAAACCTGAAGGAAGTCCGCCACTAAAAAAAAAGGTCCCTGCGTGGCGACCGATCCTTTGTCAGACTTAGCCTAAGCTCTGACCAACCCTAACGCTTCCGAAGGACCGGAATAAGTTATGCCAACGGCGGATAAAAAAACCGTCCTGATGTGTTCTGGGGGTGGAAAAACGATCTTAGCCTCCTTAGCGCCTGATGGTGTACAGAAATTCTCCAAACAGGTGTCTAGTGAGGCATAGGAGACCTGTGATGGCCTCCTTACGACCACTTCCGCCTCCCATCCACGTAACCCGATGCCACGTCTACTGGCGATGGCAGTAGACGCTGTTATTGCAGAGCAATTGGCAGCGTCCAGGACTTATGTATCAGATAGTCCTGAGGTAACGACTCGAGCCGTCCGGGCCACAGAGTATGGTCGGCGGGCAGGAAACAATAGTGCCTGACGGAATTGAATCCGTATCTTGATTACCTTACAGATATTAAACCGGTTATCGGGACGAAATCAATGATATTTGGAGAATGTCATAAAAACGACCTACGTGCTGTCTGTGCGTCAATATAGAAAGCAGAAGCATGTGTAATGTCTGGCCAGTAGGTGTAGTGATAGGTGTACTGTCAGGTAACTTTAATACTGTAGGACAGGGCAGTACTGATCACCTGACGTATTTACACTGCCCCTTATTATGACATCGTTCCTTGTGGCGTGAGCAGGGGCGTAACTACTATAGGTGCAGGGGAACTAAAGATTTGCAATAATTTGCGAGCCGTCCGGGGGCCTCGGAGCTTTCGCATCGGGGCCCCGAGGCCTGAAGTTACGCCACTGGGCGTGAGGACTAAACGCAGCAAGACATCATTGTTGGTTGTCCTGCCGTCGCTATTGGGAACTGGCACAGAGCGAGGCTCTGTAGGCCTTTTCCGGAACCCCTGGAAGCGGCCTTAGTGATGTATTGCCGCAGGCAGGGAGCCCTGCTGGGTTCCTTGACCCCTGGCTCCAGCTGCCCGTCCTGAGGGCTGCCGCAGGTGGGCTGCCCTGAACTCCCTGACCTTTGGCAGCAGTGTCCTAAGGGCTGAGGCAGGCAGGAAGCTCTTACTGAGCTCCTTATCTGGTCCTGCACCGCACATATTCGCTGGCCCAAGTTCACTTTCAGCCCTGCAGCAGGGATGAAGCCCTGTCATGGCCACAGTACTTGGTACCAATGAGGAGCTGTGCCCAATCCAGCCTTAGTGTGGCATTAAGGGTTGTGCACACTGTGCTTTCAACCCTGCTTCCACTGTGCCCTGTGGATAATGGCCGCCGCTGCTAACAGCAGGGCGGGACCAGAATCCTAAGGCGTGCCATAGGCTTCGCGCCAGTCATCCTCCGTCCCGCCCCCTGCTTTGCTGTGCAGCTCCGGCCCGCCCTCTGTTATGACGCTGTCCGCGTCATTCTCGTCATCCGGGGGCGGGCCGGGGGGCGGTGATAAGGCGGCGGCTTCGCGCTAGGCCGAAGCCGCGGCCTCAAGTAAACAGCGAAGCCGCAAATGACGGCAGGCCGGCGCGGAGGTCCGGTCCGGGACCGGAACAGATCTGGACCCGGCCGGACCCCAGGAGCTGTGGCCACATGCGCGCTTGCCCAGCGCAGCCCCCAGCAGGAGAACCCAGGGGACTGGGTCTCCTGGATTCAGGGGTAGGGTGGCTGCTCCCATCAGGAGATCCCAGAAAAACTGGGTCTCCCGGCATCCAGGGACTGTGGGGACCCTGCAAGGAGCCCAGAAAAACCGGTGCTCCCACTTGCAGTAGGGGCTCCCTTCCCTCTCAGGAGAGAGCAGCAAAAGCTGATCTCCTGGAGTTACACGGACATTTGCTGCAGCCTTTAGGGGACCCCCAGGGAACAGTCTCGTGGCGGCAGGACTGGGGCTCTTGGGGAGTATCATCCAGGCTGAGGTCTCCTGCATGTGCTGCACAATGCAGCTGACCTGTTAGCCCTGTCCCCTGAGCCCTTTAGGAGCACTTAGCAGAGCTGTGGCTCCTGGTGCTGCTGTCTGGCACAGTGCTGCAGCCCGTGCCCATCAGAAGCATTCAGCAGCACCGATGCGTCTGGATTGCGACCACGCGGCACGTTAGTGCCCTACCTGCGGTGTCTCAACCTATCAGCCCCATGAGGGGTGGTTAGGGAGGGATGCTGCAGTCCATCATCCAAGGGCTTCTGTGTAGCCTCGACCTCAACCCAGGGTCCCCAACAGTGGGGAGCTGGGGAAGGAAGACCATCATCTCAACCTCAACCAGGCACCCCCAACAGTGGTGGGCCGAGGAGGGAGCAGCATGTGGGGGGAAAAGTCGACCTCAACCAGGCGCCCCAACAGTGGGTGGCCGAGGAGGGACCATGCCGGGAGTCTCGTTAGAGACCCACTTTTCTTCTTCTTGAAGTAAAAAAGTCAAAAAGTAAAAAATTTTAGGAGCAATAAAATTTGTGTGCACCTCCTATCGACACTAAGCAAAACTGGAGAATCACTTCCTGCTTCAGGGGTGTAATGCTGCAGAGGAGGAGTCTCTTAACTCTTTTGCAGATTCTGCCTAGTGTCGCCTCCTAGTGGACAGCAGCATAACACCCCACGGTCTGTGTCCCCCAATGAGGCGAAGGAGAAAACCACTATGACACTTAAAACCAAATTGCATAGTAATAATTTGGAACATGGTTTAATGCAATAGGCTATTTTTCAACATAGTGATAACACGCACAGAATGTATCCAATTTATTTTTAAAACATATGTTGTAACATACCTATATCAAAACCATGACAATACAAAGGTTACAAACAATCAGTCATCACCTTATAGATAAAAAAAATGGAAAATACACCTTTCTGATTTGCTTTTAAGTCAAGCACTACCTTACTGTCTGTACAAAAAAAATACATGAATACATCCATAGTGATCCCTCAGCCATGGTATCAATTAAGCAGAGGAACTCATGATTTTGACTACATACTGCAATACTGAAGTATTACAGGGTACAAAGTCAAATAGGAGTTGGAACCATGGTGGAATTGCATTGTGTTTTTTCTTAATAATTTTTCCCCACTTGGGGCTTTTTCAGTTTTTTTCAGTATTATAAAATAATGATGTCGTTCAAATCTATAATTTGGACTGCAAACATAAGCCCTCAAATGTCTACGTAGACAAAAAATAATAATAAAAAAAATAAAATGAAAAGAATGGTTGGAAAAAAAAGTGGAAAAACTAAAGTTTGCCAGTGAGAAAGGAGTTAACTTGTCAATGTCATAAAACCTAATATAAATACTTACAGCAAATCAAACACAATCCCATCTGGGGTGCACACCGGATACTCAAAGGGCTGCAAAGACAAGCTGAAAGAAAGCTTTTCATTATAACCAGAGGACAAAATAACATTGGCACGATGAGAACTAAATATCCGTATGAGCAATACTTTTTGTTCACTTTCTACAACAACTGACATTTGTATTGCACTTTTCTTATAATGGACTCAATCTTACGTCCTAAGATTAAAATACGAACTTCAAAACATGACAAATATATGACGCACTTAACCATGTAGAAAAGATACCTGCTCAGTAAGCCTCAGTTCAGATTGTGATGATTTTCTGCATTGTGGCTAACCCTGCTTCCACCACATTAAAGCTCCGTACATTAAGCAGTGCAGTGCGAGAGATTACAAGTCCATCCATGCTGGTAATACAAGCGATCAGTCATTTGTGACTAAGGCTACATTCACACATTTGCGCATTTTGTTGCACTTTTTTGAGTGCACTTTTTGCTCTGATTTTCGGCTGCGCAAAAAAAGTGCAAATAAATACATGGGTGCTTTCACACACTGCGCTTTCTTCTCCCCGTAAGTGCAGGTAATGTCACAGAGGGGAGGAAGAATTCTGCTTCCTCCTCCCCTCTGTGACATGTGTAACCACCCCATTTGATTTTGCAGTGTATTAATACACACTGCCAAATCTAAATTACTTAAAGGCAAATGTATGAAAAATAATAAAGAATGAAATACCCTCCGGCGGCTGTTTGTGCGATCCGGCGCGGAGAGAAAGGCTGGTACCAGATCAACAGGGCCTTGCGTGATGTCAGAGTGACGTCACCGGCGCTGATTAGACGCTCGCTCATATCACATGACCGCAAGCAGCCAACCTGCGCCCGGAACGTCCTCTGGCATCACGGCAGGTCGTAGCAGGTCAATACCTGCGGCTGCTCCCGGCTCCCAACCACCCGGCGGACGGGTAAGTATTCATTCTTTATTATTTTTAATACATTTAGATTTTTTTTTATTTAGATTTCGCAGTGTATATTAATACACTGCGAAATCTAATGGGCGGCCACAGAGGGGAGGAGGAAGCAGGATTCTTCCTCCCCTTTTTGACATCAGATCCAGCAGTGCCCGCCCTTATAGGAAAAAGTGCGGGCACTGCTGCATAAAGAATTGACACGGTCATTCTTTTTACGCAGGCGCTTTTTCCTATAAAAGCGCTGAGTATTTTTACGCACTGTCTGCACGGCAAAGTAAATTTCACATTCACTTTGCCGGCAGACAAAAGGCACAGTGTATTTTGAAAAGTGCGCGCAAAAATACGCAATGTGTGAACGCAGCCTAACACAGGATTGAATCACGATCGTCACCTATAAGTGTGGGCAGGGTTATACACAACACAATTTAGCATTCTGAGCACTGCTACATCTATACGTCTACATATTCACAATGCGTTTTTACAGAGTTATGTGAGGATCCATTTTTGATTCAGTTTCTGCACGAAAAACAGATCCTCTTTTCTCAAAATAGCATCACAAATGCATCATCCATTTGTGCTACTTTTTTGCTCCATTTTCAGGGGTAATTAAGCTATGTTTAATTGCCACCTGTTCTGACCCGAATAGTGGTCCAGATCAGGCCGGGCACATGTATTAGAACAACAAGATATAATGTGAGAAGTTAAAACTTAACTTTTACTAACTCACATTTAAAAGACAAGAGTTGTCAAACCATACAACATATATAAAGCATAAGTGACAGTGCAAAAACCTGTCTAATGCTAAAAAAAGACCCTTCTATCGCACAGGGTCTACACAGAACCACCAGACGTCCCGTCTGTATCCCTTAAGGACACTGGTTAATATCTGTATTTCCTTATGGTCTAAAACCCATAGGGATATATATGCTGTTAACATCGATTCATGAGGTCAAACCTATCTGGGAGGTGATTATATGAAATGATAACCTGCCAGGGTTGGATTTAGACCATAAGAAAATACAGATACTAACCAGTGTCCTTAAGGAATACGGAGGGGACGTCTGGTGGTTCTGTGTAGACCCTGTGTGATAGAAAGGTCTTTTTTTAGCATTACACAGGTTTTTGCACAGTCACTTATGCTTTATATATGTTGTATGGTTTGACAACCCTTGTCTTTTAAATGTGAGTTAGTAAAAGTTAAGTTTTAACTTCTCACATTATATCTTGTTATTCCATTTTCAGGGGACAGACAGACAGACACAGACAAACATGTGGCGCCCCACTGGTCGGGATGCCACGTAGGGGTTCTGCACCCACATGAGAGTGTGTAGTATCCCTGTGACCAGGGGACTGGGATGTCAATAGGAGACCCTCATTACACGCATCCACACACCTTAGGTCAGGGGACCATAGGGTTAACCGTTGCTAGGAAACCGGTCGTGGTGGGAGGAGCTTAGGTGGGTAATGGAGAGCGGGAAAGTTAGTGAGAGAAGAGGAGTCCAAGAGTGAACCTTGCGAAAGTGAAAGGTGTCCCAGAGAAAGAAGGGGATCCTAGGGTGTTGAGGTGCACCTGAATCCGGCCCGGTATGACTCCCGGCCGGAAGGATCCAGTCCAGTACCGGAGGACCAGTTCCAAGAGCAGTGTGGGCGTTTATCCCCGAGCATCCAAACCAGAGGGCACGGGTTTCTTCAGAGATCACCACCTACACCTAGCATAATCCCCTAAGGCCCTGTATAGGATCCAGAGACGTCAAGACAGGAACCGTCCATAAGGATCAGTGGGGACCGGCGGAGGGCTCTGTGCACGGGAGCGCTAAGGAAGGAACAGAGGGAGAGCGCAGGGACCAGGCAGGCACACCACCGAGGGTCCCCAGTGAGACGTCTTAGTTCTCTGGTGACTACTCAGGCTAGCAATACCCGTTTACTGCGTAAAGACTGTTTGCTGCCTGAGTTACCAGTAAAGCCCGGTCCAGAGTCAAAGACTGTGTAGTGTGTTTATTAGCCTGCGCCGCAGAAGCCATACTCTTGCTCCCTCATAACAGACTGTCTGCCAGCATCTCCACTTGATGAGCCGCCTCACTGTGAGAATTCCTGTTCATCCATCACTGCCCCGGGGACCCCTTTACACCTATGGGAAGCGTTACCAACAAAGCTGCCTCATCATCACCCCGGAGGTCTGCAAGCAGCGCCGATATCATTACCGGGTACCGTAGGTGGTGTCACGAACTCTTATTTTATTTTAATTTAACCCCTTTTTCAGCGACCACCAAGGCCACAGGTCCAGGCATAGGCCGCCCGTGACATCCCCCGGGATACTACAGCCCGGGTCCGGGTACCCCATGGCCCTTGGGTGGGTCACATCCCTGGAATCAGGCTACCTACCACGCCATTAAGCTGCTCTCAGATAAAATAGCAAAAACCTGCTGACAGTTTCCCTTTATGACATACTGTATTGTAACAAAATAGAGCTGACTAAAATAAACAAAAATATTACAAGTACTATTTATCCATAAGTTAGGAATAACAAACCTGCAGTGATCGAATGGTAAGCGCCTGAAATTTGACTTCGGAATATCTATTCAATGAAAAAAAACATCTGTAACATTCATTGAAATGTCATTAGAATCCGACTGCTATTAATATCTTATACAGTCAAGTGTATCAATTTTACTTTGTGACCATTTCTATGTGTAGAATATGGGTCTGATTCAGAATTAGCTTTTTTGTGGAATTCATTGACTTTTTTATGCATCAAATTGCTGAAAATGCCACGTGTTTAATAAATCTAGCAGAACAGTAGAAATGCTCTTTATTTAATCTTTTCCTTTTTTTGTGCAAAAAGTCACATATTCCACTCTAAGGTATTAAAAAAAATTACAGAAGTACATAAGGCTGGCTTCAGACTTGCGGACCCCCTGCAGCGTCCTGCGGAGGAGATCCGCAAGCTAACCGCAGCCCCTATGTTTATAATGAGAACGCACAGTCATGCGCAGGTCTGCTCATGACCGTGTGCTCCCATTCACTGCAATATGTGATTTGTACGCAGGCGGATGCCCGCGCAGAAATCACACACAATCACACACTCTCGTCCGCACCAGGAACGCGACCATGTTGCGTTCCTGGTGCGGACGAGAGTGTGTGATTTGTGCGCGGGCATCCGCCTGCGTACAAATCACATATTGCAGTGAATGGGAGCGCACAGTCATGAGCAGACCTGCGCATGACCGTGCGCTCTCATTATAAACATAGGGGCTACGGTCAGCTTGCGGATCCCCTCCGCAGGACGCTGCGGAGGGTCCGCAAGTCTGAAGCCAGCCTAAGATCACTTTGGAGGTGACTTGAGCACACCTATTCAAAAAATACTGTACGTTTAAAAATGATAAATCAGCTAAAAACTTCTGGAAACCACCAAATCCCAGCCACAATGGTGAAAAAAAGCCAATGGCAAAACATAAAATAGAATTAACAGGAGCCTGTCACCCCCCTGGTGCTATCCAAACTGAAAGCACCACCGAATGCAACGTGTCTGCTGCATTCAGGAAAGGGGTTTCCCATGTCTGTACCCAGAAAAAAACAGTTCAGAAAGTTTAGAGGTCCAGGGGGCTTATCTGAGTTTGCAGTCCTGGCTGCTCGCATGATCCTTAATGTAACCTGGCCCTGTGTTGCGTCTCCTCTTCTGTGCCTGCGCCTCAGCGTGTCAATTCACGCAAGCGCACAACGAGCACTTGGTAGGAGCAGGTCCTGGCTGCTGGAACGGCGCATGTGTGTGACGCAAGCACCAGAGCCCGCCCTGCATACAGCATATAGTATTCTTTATTGAGAAGGTTTTTTCAGAATCTCTTTTGATCACAGAGGTTGAAAAATGCAAAATATTTTCAGCCACATACGGCTTTCTTCAGTGCAAACAACTATAACAGAGTGTAAACACATAATTAGTGTTACAATATACAAGAAACAATATCTCAAACACAGTAAGCTTCTCACTTTGATCTTTTCAAAAAATTAGGAGGAATTAAAGATGAGAATACAGTGTATACAAGTGATTGACTGACACAATAATGAGAAAAACAATGAAAAAAAACAATCATAGGAACAGAATTGTCTTCTGGTAATACCTTTTGATCAAAAAAAGGGTGAAGAGATTCACAATAATCAAAATCAGCGGTAAATACTGCCACCTGCTGTCTAAAATAAACAAGATAAGGAAAACACCTCAACAACAAGACATATAACAGGTTAATGGTAGTATCAATCAACGGCATCTACATGATATGAGGACAAAAATGCAAATACCTGAAAAACAGTGGAGGAGCCTGAATCCATGCACTGTAAAGTATTATGGCAATATGACTCATATTGCCATAATACTTTACAGTGCATGGATTCAGGCTCCTCCACTGTTTTTCAGGTATTTGCATTTTTGTCCTCATATCATGTAGATGCCGTTGATTGATACCAGAAGACAATTCTGTTCCTATGATTGTTTTTTTTCATTGTTTTTCTCATTATTGTGTCAGTCAATCACTTGTATACACTGTATTCTCATCTTTAATTCCTCCTAATTTTTTGAAAAGATCAAAGTGAGAAGCTTACTGTGTTTGAGATATTGTTTCTTGTATATTGTAACACTAATTATGTGTTTACCACTCTGTTATAGTTGTTTGCACTGAAGAAAGCCGTATGTGGCTGAAAATATTTTGCATTTTTCAACCTCTGTGATCAAAAGAGATTCTGAAAAAACCTTCTCAATAAAGAATACAGTACTCTCACAACAATCTTTTTTCATTGACTCTTGTTTTATGGTGTGCCAGGACTTTTGCTATTAGATATCACTACGTTTTCCTGTGGCACCCACCAGCATTCATTGGTTGAGCTCAGCCTCACTCTATATTGACTGCATACAGCATAGTCTTTAGCAAGACAGGCCCTGGTGTTTGCGTCACACACATGCGCCATTACAGCAGCCGGGACCCGCTCCTAACAAGTGCTCGTTGTGCGCCTGCATGAATTGACACGCTTAGGCGCAGGACAGAAGAGGAGATGGAACACAGGGCAGGAGAGGATCATGCGAGCGGCCAGGACTGCAAACTCAGATAAGCCCCCTGGACCTCTTAATTCTAAACTTTCTAAACTGTTTTTTTCGGGGTACAGACATGGTACACACCTTCCCTGAATGCAGCAGACACGTTGCATTCGGTGGTGCTTTCAGTTTGGAAAGCACCGGGGGGGTGACAAGTCTACTTTAGGAAAGGTGAAAATCAAAAGAACAAATAGGTGCAAATCAAAAGAAGTTAAACAACATGAAAAACTTTAAAGAAAAAAATTGTGCAAACGCAACACTGAATCACACCATATAACTAAAATTATACACCATAAGCGGGAAAGCTGCTTTCATTGCAACGTATAGATCATACCTGCTTTCTTTCCTCCATAAAAGTTGGTGTACTCTGCACAGGTGATGTACCTAAAAAAACAGCAGAATTGGACATTAGTAAAGAATGTAGTCATCTACTCCCTTCCGAGAGGAATCAGCCAACAAGGATCGGTCCAAAATAATAGCAATACCAAAAAAAGTCAGGGAGCCCAAGATTTTCTTCACATACAATCAATAAGGAACAGTTCGCTATACAGGATCTTTTCTCATATTGGGACTCATCATTAGGCCTAAGCTGCTCCCCTGGCATCATTGGGTTTATCTGGTATTATTTGGCTTATTTTCCATTGACTGTGTTCATTGTGTTGCATATATATCTTATATGCCTCCTTCTTTACCATGTGCATATATTTGCCTCTTAAGTCTTTACCTAATTTATAGGGTGAATATGTTATAGCATTAGCTTGTCTGATTTTGATGTGATCTTTTATATCCATCCCCTTATGATGTTTCTCTTTTTAATACCTTTTATATGTTTGTCCTTTTTGATGTGCACATTTTTTAAATAAATTCTATATTTTGAACAATGGAGTGCACTAGTTTCCAGCAGCTTTCTCTTTTCCTTCTATATAATATTTATGCAAGGTCCAGTAGCCCACTGTTGCTCTATATGCCTACATTTTGCCCTGCCCACAAGCCAATGTCTATTCTTCTGTATTAGATGAAGAAGTCACGCTCAGGTTGACAGAACTCTGGCTAGTCCGATCTCAGACCAATTTTGAAGGTCCTCTGATTGACCAAATAAAAAAATTGAAATAATTATTAATTTTTCCAGATCCCAAAAATCTAAAGATTTTAAAGGGAAACTGTCAGGTCCAATAATGCAGTTAACCTGCAGATATGAGGTTAATCTGCAAGTTAATAGCAACATGAAGGTACCTGGCTGCTGTTGTGAAAGTGTGGCATCAAGGAGAGTAAGGTCTTTATTGTACCTGGGAGCCTCTGGCTTTCAATCATGTAGGCACCTACATGACTAACATCCGGCAGCTCCCGAGTACAATAAAATGCATTCTCTCCTTGGTGCAGGAGGGCTATCAGTCACTGCTCACCAGGGCTGTGGAGTCTGTAAGCCAAATCTCTGACTCAGACTCCTCAATTTCCCTATCAGCTCCACAGCCGTGCTGCTACAGCATGAGGTGTTACTGTAAGCACGCTCTGGCACTGGCTGACAAGGTAGATCTGCACTCATGAGCACGCTGTCAGTCAGTGATGTGGCTCGCTTAGTTGCCATTCTCAGTGCCATGAGTGGCAACTATAAGGGTGAGTGCCCACAATCAGGGTCAGCAGTGATTTGGACGCAGCGTGTCATTACTGTGTTCAAAATGCTGCCTACAATACAACCCTAGAGGTTGGGGTTTGTAGATGGCTCATACCCACTGTGCTTTTCAACATTGCATAAACTGACCTGTGGCGCAGATTTCCATTCTGCAACAAGTCAATTTATCGTGCAGAGACACTTTGCCATGAGTTCTGCTACAACCGCAGTTATAAAAGAAGAAGCAGCGGCGCTTCTTCCACCAGCCTCTGAGCTCAATGTCTAGAGCTTATCTATGATGGTAACAGACCCAGCAGTCAGCATACAGTGGATATATACAGTCTATACACCCCACCGGCCTCTGAGGTCAATGTCTAGAGCTCATCCATGATGGTAACAGACCCAGCAGTTACCATACAGTGGATATATACAGTCTATACACCCCACCGGCCTCTGAGCTCAATGTCTAGAGATCATATATGATGGTAACAGACCCAGCAGTCAGCATACAGTGGATATATACAGTCTATACACCCCACCGGCCTCTGAGGTCAATGTCTAGAGCTCATCCATGATGGTAACAGACCCAGCAGTTACCATACAGTGGATATATACAGTCTATACACCCCACCGGCCTCTGAGCTCAATGTCTAGAGATCATATATGATGGTAACAGACCCAGCAGTCAGCATACAGTGGATATATACAGTCTATACACCCCACCGGCCTCTGAGGTCAATGTCTAGAGCTCATCCATGATGGTAACAGACCCAGCAGTTACCATACAGTGGATATATACAGTCTATACACCCCACCGGCCTCTGAGCTCAATGTCTAGAGATCATATATGATGGTAACAGACCCAGCAGTCAGCATACAGTGGATATATACAGTCTATACACCCCACCGGCCTCTGAGGTCAATGTCTAGAGCTCATCCATGATGGTAACAGACCCAGCAGTTACCATACAGTGGATATATACAGTCTATACACCCCACCGGCCTCTGAGCTCAATGTCTAGAGATCATATATGATGGTAACAGACCCAGCAGTCAGCATACAGTGGATATATACAGTCTATACACCCCACCGGCCTCTGAGCTCAATGTCTAGAGCTCATCTATGATGGTAACAGACCCAGCAGTCAGCATACAGTGGATATATACAGTCTATACACCCCACCGGCCTCTGAGCTCAATGTCTAGCGATCATATATGATGGTAACAGACCCAGCAGTCAGCATACAGTGGATATATACAGTCTATACACCCCACCGGCCTCTGAGGTCAATGTCTAGAGATCATATATGATGGTAACAGACCCAGCAGTCACCATACAGTGGATATATACAGTCTATACACCCCACCGGCCTCTGAGGTCAATGTCTAGAGATCATATATGATGGTAACAGACCCAGCAGTCAGCATACAGTGGATATATACAGTCTATACACCCCACCAGCCTCTGAGCTCAATGTCTAGAGCTCATCTATGATGGTAACAGACCCAGCAGTCACCATACAGTGGATATATACAGTCTATACACCCCACCGGCCTCTGAGGTCAATGTCTAGAGCTCATCCATGATGGTAACAGACCCAGCAGTTACCATACAGTGGATATATACAGTCTATACACCCCACCGGCCTCTGAGCTCAATGTCTAGAGATCATATATGATGGTAACAGACCCAGCAGTCAGCATACAGTGGATATATACAGTCTATACACCCCACCGGCCTCTGAGGTCAATGTCTAGAGCTCATCCATGATGGTAACAGACCCAGCAGTTACCATACAGTGGATATATACAGTCTATACACCCCACCGGCCTCTGAGCTCAATGTCTAGAGATCATATATGATGGTAACAGACCCAGCAGTCAGCATACAGTGGATATATACAGTCTATACACCCCACCGGCCTCTGAGGTCAATGTCTAGAGCTCATCCATGATGGTAACAGACCCAGCAGTTACCATACAGTGGATATATACAGTCTATACACCCCACCGGCCTCTGAGCTCAATGTCTAGAGATCATATATGATGGTAACAGACCCAGCAGTCAGCATACAGTGGATATATACAGTCTATACACCCCACCGGCCTCTGAGGTCAATGTCTAGAGCTCATCCATGATGGTAACAGACCCAGCAGTTACCATACAGTGGATATATACAGTCTATACACCCCACCGGCCTCTGAGCTCAATGTCTAGAGATCATATATGATGGTAACAGACCCAGCAGTCAGCATACAGTGGATATATACAGTCTATACACCCCACCGGCCTCTGAGCTCAATGTCTAGAGCTCATCTATGATGGTAACAGACCCAGCAGTCAGCATACAGTGGATATATACAGTCTATACACCCCACCGGCCTCTGAGCTCAATGTCTAGAGATCATATATGATGGTAACAGACCCAGCAGTCAGCATACAGTGGATATATACAGTCTATACACCCCACCGGCCTCTGAGGTCAATGTCTAGAGATCATATATGATGGTAACAGACCCAGCAGTCACCATACAGTGGATATATACAGTCTATACACCCCACCGGCCTCTGAGGTCAATGTCTAGAGATCATATATGATGGTAACAGACCCAGCAGTCAGCATACAGTGGATATATACAGTCTATACACCCCACCAGCCTCTGAGCTCAATGTCTAGAGCTCATCTATGATGGTAACAGACCCAGCAGTCACCATACAGTGGATATATACAGTCTATACACCCCACCGGCCTCTGAGGTCAATGTCTAGAGCTCATCCATGATGGTAACAGACCCAGCAGTTACCATACAGTGGATATATACAGTTTATACACCCCACCGGCCTCTGAGCTCAATGTCTAGAGATCATATATGATGGTAACAGACCCAGCAGTCAGCATACAGTGGATATATACAGTCTATACACCCCACCAGCCTCTGAGCTCAATGTCTAGAGCTCATCCATGATGGTAACAGACCCAGCAGTCAGCATACAGTGGATATATACAGTCTATACACCCTTTCAGCCAATAACAGCATTTCTGGGTGAAGGCTTTCACTGTCCTTGGTATCTGACCATGTCGATTGCCCCAGTGAGAGTCTATGATGTTCACTGACAGGAACCGCTCTTTGTACTGCTTTGGTTGTAAATGATCCATCACTTGGGGGGTGGGAGTGGGGGCTTGTATGTCACAGAATGATGAAGGGGGTGAGAGATAAGGGCAGATGAGAGGCTGACTGGTGCTGCAGCAAGAAAAACAAGCCATTTTGGACAACTCTAGTCTCCAATTTTGAGGGAACAGTTGGGGTATTTTCCTGTCCATATCAGGTGCTCAAATCAAGGTCCATAAAGGTTTGTTCAGCAGAGTTTGGTGTGAAGAACATGAGCGGCCGCCCAGATCCCTGATCCCTACCCCAAACACCTGATGGATGGGAAAGAAAAGAGATGGGAGCCAACACGTGTCTGCAATCACATTGCTCATCTAAATTAATGGGTTAAGGTGTCCTCCCCAGAGAGGAAGCAGCCACTGAGGACAGCGCCATGTTAATGGATTTAGAGCAGATGCCAAAATAATCCCCTGTACATGTAATGACGATATATTGGTCCCATTCACACTATTATAAGATGCTGGAGCCACACACAGACAATAGGGACGATTGGATTGTCAATATAAGCAGAGCAGATGTGAGTGTGCACAGAGCATAGATGTGAGCACACACAGGGCTCAGTGCAGGATCCGCCGTCTATGGAGGAGTACACTGGGCGCCGCACTCACATCTTATCCTTCTGGTGCTGCCTCTTCCCCATCTTCACAACGTGCTCAGCTCCACACACCAAACAAACTAACAGGTCGGAATATTACAACGGACACTTCCGGCCGTCTCCTTCCACCACGGAACGCCGGAAGTGACGGACCGGAAGCGCCCAGGCAGCCATCTTTGTACTCCGTTATGGAGGTGTAGTAATATGGATGTGTAGAGCTGTCTAGTGCTGATGAGACTCTGAACCATCACGTCTCCATTCTCTCTGTGTAATTTGGCCGTATACGAGGTCTGATGGCTGATATATGAGGTAGAAATAATAATCCCACAATAAAGTCTCCTGTACTTTATAGTGAGACCATAATGTGCGGATTAAGGCTGCTCCCAAATGACTCACCATAGAACCACTGCTGGGCACCTAAGGGTAAGTGCACACTGGGCGGGTTTTCGGCGGTTTACCTGTGTAAACCGCCGTTTTGTTTACATTAGTTTTATGTTAATTTATGTTAATCCAAACCGGCGTTTGGATTAACATTAAAACTAATGTAAACAGCCCAAGGCTGTGCACACACCGGCGGTTACCCAGCGTCATCCGTTGCTAACCCGCAGGTTTCCCAGCGGGTTAGCAAAGAATGATCATGTTCTAAAAACCGGCGGTTCTGCAGCGGCTGCAAGCAGAATCATGTGCTGCTTCCAGCCGCTGCAGAATCGCCGCCGAGAACCCGCTGGGCAGCCGCCGGATACCGCCCGCACATACCCGCCAGGAAGCCGGTGGACGGCGCCGGAGCTTCCTGGCGGGACCCGCCAGCTGCCGCCGACAAACACGCCGGGTAAGTGTGAACTTACCCTAAAGGGCTACAAAGAATGGAGACATGCACCAAAATGACTTAGTGTGAACATGTCATATCCTGGGGCTGCAGCGCCGATATCTGTCTATCAACAAAGGCTGGAAACACACTGGCGAGTGCAAAAACGGTGCGATTGACGGATCCGAGAGTTGGACGAGTGTCATGCGACTTTTGGTCAGTGTGGCTTCCGTGTGTTGTCCGAGTGCAATCCGTTTTTTACACAGCAGCTATTACTGTATTAGCATTTACAGGAGCGTTTTGTACAGTTGTCTAAGCTACAAAATCATAATGTATCAAATAAAAATCACATCCGACTCGGATGGTCAATGTGCGGTCCGACTGCGGTACATGAATTTTGTCGGACCCATAGACTTGCATTGGCGAGTCTCAGCCGTGACTCGCATACTATCGCAGCATGTTGCAACTGACTCGTCATCCGTGAAGCGAATGAGAAAAAACGTCCGACACTCGGAAATGTCACTCACAGAATACAAATCATTAGTCCTGCTCCACATCACAAAAGAACAAGAGAGAGAGGGTGGATCCTGGAGCCTGCAAAACAACACACCCTAAAGGTACCTTTACACACCGCTACAGAAGGTTAGAAACCACCGGGTGTCTCACGTGCACGTGATTCAACCAGAGCTAGGGTGGATGAGGGACTCGGACACGGGGCTACTGTGTGGGGAGTCACGGATGGTCGGGACCCCGGTGCCGTGCCCTGGTGATCAATTATACCAGATGTTGATGGTAAACGGTGGGGGTAAAAGGGGTTATTTACAGGGGACGTGATCCACCTGTAGAGTCCGGTAAGATGGTACCGGCGCTGCCAGCCGGCCACTGAGGTGATGGAGGGGGCAACAGTGTGTGGTACAGCTCCCCACAGGTGGAGCTTTACCTCAGGGCATCTATGATGGTGAGACGGTGAGGGAGGACAGTGATGGTAAATGGTGGTGCAGTTCTTACCCCATCTGCTGATGTGTGATGATGTTAAGCCCTCCGGGCTGCGGCAGGAAGAATAACAGAAACCAGTTCCAGTTTAACTCTGCTTTACTCAGTACCGGCTGATGGCATAACAAGACACGGTACAGTTTGGTTTAAGGTGTTGCTGCCAACTCAGGGTTTCTCTTATGGAGTCTCTAGATGTCCTCTCTTAGTCTTTCAGGGTCTATTACTTTCTTTCTCTAGATCTTTCAGTCTTTACCACCTTTGAAGAGCTTCCCCGCCAGTCCTACGGTCTGTGTCTAGAAGATAAGGTCTGTCCACTACTCGGTCTGGACAGGGCAACCCGAGTGTAAAAGGCTCCCTTCCAGCACCGCAGTAAATGTCTGTCCCTTTTAATTTCTCCTAGTGTCCTGAACCGGTTTTCAGTCCTGAGGGGAGAGGTACCTTTGTGGCGCTGTCAGCAACCCGTTTCTGTTGGGCCTACAGCTCGTCGGTTTTTCCAGTCAGGGCTGAACTCCTGGCTGCCTCGGTTGTCCGTGTCACCGGTGTCCCCTCAACATGACCAGCTGGCTCCTACCAGTCTTGGCCTGTTGCCATCTGTCCTGGGCCCCCACATAGAGATGGGGTACCCTCCACTCAGCTGGGCTGCCAGGCCTAACCACTCTGTCTGCCTTCCCAGCACCGACTGAGGTCAAACTGTCAACTCTCACTCTACTCAGTCCTAAGCTCCGCCCCCACCTGTGGAACCTACTATATTACCAGTTCCCCCTACTCTAAGTGGTGCGGTCCTAAGTGAGTGCTAAAAATAGACTCCATAAGATTTAATCCTAAACCAGCAACTTACAAAATAATATTACACAGAAATAATAAATGCAATACTACTCTGTGGCGCTTAGTCACAGGGGCGCTACACACGTTTCAACGGTTCCTAACGGTACCTGATACCGCATTTACACGCCGCTACAAAGTGCTCCACAGAAGGTTTTTTCTATCCCTGGAAGCACCGACGGGTGCCGCAAGTTACCTTCTGTAGAGCACCTTCCCTCATTTACACGCCGCTACCACAAGGCAATATGGGAGGACCTGGGGCAGCAGGGACAACACATAGGCGTGCCAGAGTTGTGGATTACGAGACGCTTGTACGGTGATTGGACAAAGCAATAACATCATGATTGGCCAGCCAGCACAGGAAGGCAGTGACTTAAGGTACCGTTACACGCTTCAATGTCGCTAAGATCTCACCAACAATCTCACGGGAGCGCGCCCGTTTAGACATCTTTTTGAGATCGTTGGTGAGATGTCACACATATAGATATCGTTAACGACGCACCAACAATGTGGCGAGCAGCTGTTGTTCGCACAACCCGGCTTCACATCACGATTTTGAGGCATCCGAGTGTATCCGTGTTAAATCGGATACACTCAAATGTGATTTTGCCTCCTATGTATCCCTATGGGGCTCAGATTGTGCATAAATCGGATGGCAAGAAGGACACATCCAAGCACAATCCGTGCCCCATAGCAATACATGGGAGGCAAAATCGGATCAGAGTGTATCCGCTTTGACATGGATACACTTGGAAACTCTTTAAATCGTGGTGTGAAGCCGGCCTTGACTGATGTGAATAGGCGAAGTCGTTAACAACATCATTATTGCGGTGTCGCACACAACGATGCAGCAGGTTGGCTGAACGAAGATCGTCTGATTTGAGAACATGTTCTCAAATCTGCGATCAGCGATTAAACGATTTATCTTGTCGTATCTTGGTGTTACACGCAAAGACATACTGACGATGTCGCTTGAACGTTCAAACTCGTGACGTTTGAGCGATACCGCCACGATATGTACCGTCAGTGGCGTACCTACCGTGGTCGCAGCGTCGCGGTTGAGACCGGCCCTCCCCCTCCCACTGGGGCCTGTGCCTCCACCGCCCACGCGACTGCGGGTGTCCAAGCGAGGAGGGAGGATGGAAAGGAAGTGAAGCGGGACTCCTGTACTGGCCCGCCCTCTCTCCTCCCGCTGTCGGCGTCTGCAATAGAAAGTGCGATGCACCCCCCCCCCCCGCTCCTCAGCTGTGCTGGCAGGCCGACAGTTTCTGACAGCACCCCCCCCTTTCCCCCCCTAAGGGAACTCCGGTGTATAAGCTGCACCAGGGACCCACAGTGGACTTGTTACGCCACTGCGTACCGTTTGACGGTACCTTTAGGATTTGTGCCAGATCAGAGCCCCAATCTGCAGACGCTGTGTTTTGGGGTGATTGCCTCTCATCTGTGCAGTGTATGGGATTCCTTGATTTCTATGAATACAGTTCCCAGTACACAATTGTGCCTTGTCTCCTTGGTTTTGAGGCTATTGACTGTCACATCTGCGGTTACACCACACAGAGGTGACCATGAGCAGACATGATAAAAGTTGACACCTTTTAAAGCTGGCACATTTACTATAAAGGAGTTGCTCCTGTTGTACATGTACGGCGCAAGTCATGAGTGTATGGAGCGGGCTCACCTAGCAGATAATGGCTGTTTGTTACAGCCAGGACCTGCCTCCAACAATTATAAGTGAAGCAGAGCCAGCAATTGTTAACCCGTTCAATCCTGCAGTCAATCTCTGACAGTGGCATTTAACATGCACTGGCAAGGGGCATGCCATTCTAAGTGACCATCAGTTTGCTGTGATGCGATCACAGATCGCCAATGGGTTTGCTATGATATTAAGGGGTTTGCTGAAGTCCTCCTGTGGTCGAGCTTCAAAGGAAACTGATTTTTACTCTATGCTGCAATGCTATGGCATTGCTGAATATAGCACAAGCAATCAAGTCCACTAAAGGAACTATAAGGCCAGGGTCAGACGGCCATATAACACGGACAGTACTCACATTGTAATGCACGGAGTGGCCGCGTGTCCCCTCACGACAGTTGCACAGTAAGGCTATGTGCACACAGTGCATGTTTTGGTGTGGGTTTGATGCAGTTTTGTGACAAATCTGCATACCTATCCCAAAACCAATAAACTCAATAAGAATTCTGACGTTTTGTGCACATGGTGATTATTTTTTCCTTGCAGATTTGGTGCAGAAAATATCTGCAGCATGTTAATTCTTGGTGCAGATTTCCTGCATTATTCAGCAATTCTAGCCATTAACTTCATTAATAATAAAAATAATAATAATCTTTATATAGCGCCAACATATTCTGCAGCCTTTCCAATTCAGAGGTTCATATTGTGGCGCCCCTGCAGTCTAGTCGCCACAGAGGGGTACTGCACCCAATCCACAGGTGTGGTATTCCTGTTCGCAGTAAACTGGATGGTAAGTCCAGACACCCACGAAAGCACCCAACACACCCGATCCAGGGCTGATGGGCGGATCCCATAGGGGGAGGGTCCAGGTAGTCAGTGGGATGGCAGGGAGAAAGGTGAAGGGTGGGAAGTTAGTAGGAAAGCAGTCAGGAAGTAGAAAGTAGATAAAAGGAAATAAAACAGGAAGTAGGCGGTCAGTTGGCGGAGACAATGAAAGGAGCAGGACCCGAAGGACTTGAGTGGAGATGACGCTTGTCCTGGGTCCCTGGAAAGCATACTGCAGAGAAGCAGAGGGAGCCCTAGGGGCTGCTGGATTGGGGCACTGTGTGCGGAGGTGCGAGTAGGAGTTAGGATAGCAGGCAGTACTGAGAGACCAACCTGAGAAGAAAGGAACATAAAGGGGTTGTACTGGACAAGCCATCCGGTTGCTGAGAAACTATCTGGACTGAATTGAACAGAACGTACCTGTGTCCCTAGAGGTAGCATAAAGTGAAACTGTGAAACTGTTATTGCACTCTGATGGAGCGTTCATTTGCCGCCGCAGCGAGGAGCCTGCCTTTAAATGCCCTGAGCCGCCTGAGCCTCCGATCAACTCTTCTGATCCTCCCGCAGCCAAATGAAACCTTGGGACCACCTCTCACCCGTGGAGCCTAAACCATCGACCCTGGCACCATCTCACCGGTTAAAAAAAAGTCGATTATGCAAAATAATAGTACCTGCTCCAAAGCAAACAAACAGAGGGGTGTAGACGAATTAAGGTAGGAATGTTTTTACACTGTAGGAGCTTCTTAGGATGGTGAACAGAATTTAATTTGATCCTATATGAGTGGTCCCCACCTATCAGCCAAGAACGGGCTTTTATGGAAGACCATTTTATCGGCTTACTAGTGGTGTTGCGTTTGTCATAAGGGCACACCATGGATAAGGCGGTTTACGCCACAATTTTGCGCCGAAAAGACGTTACTACAAATTCAAGGGATTTTATTTAAATCTAGTCCCTTCATACCCCCAATAGTATCCCGTTACATCCTGCAGCCCATCACCCCTTACACGAACAATATCCCCCATTTTCCCTTACAGGCCATTCCACATCCCCCTTCAGGCCCCTACATATCCCATCATATCCCTTGTAGCCACCATCCCCTCTGATGGTCCCTCCCCTCTTGCAACCTCATCCCCTCTTCATTACATTTCCTCTTCACTCCCTGTCCATCTTCATCCCCATTCTCTTCCCCCTTATCCTGTCATATGCCACCCATCCATCTGTCTTCCAGACCCCAGTATCTTCTCCCTCACCCCATTATCCCCCTTCCAGCCCCCACCATCCCCCCACCCACCTTTTTTTGCCCCCCAGTAGTTCTTCTTCGACCCCAATATCCCATCTTCAACCCAATACCTACCTCTTCAGCTCCATCCTCCTCTTCCTGTCCCCGGATCCTCTCTTCAACCAGTATCACGCTCTTCCAGCCCGACATCATCCTTTCACTCCCTCTCTCTTCCAGCCCAACATTCTCCTCTCTAGCCACCAGCCATTCATCCCACCGCCCAAGGAGCCTGAGACAGGTCGTTCATATTTCCTGCTTCCAGCACCACATTTCGCTTAAGCCCTGCTGGTTTTCAGTCACCAGCACCCCTTTAGTCTGCCCATCTCTCTGAACCCCATATCCTCTCAGCCCACAATCTCTCTTCTGCCACCACTCAAAGAATACGCAGTCACAGCCCCTGAACTGCGGCATTAGCCTCTCTGTTCTTTACGCTTATGCTAATGCACTAAACATACAAATAATAGCAGCAGGGCATACGTGCAACAGCAGTAGCATCAGGCCTGGCTGTGCACTGTGATGCCTGCAGCCACTTCCATACTCTATCCACAATGAGAAAAGACCGGAACAATTAGTCGCAGGCCGTGACACCACCCCGGAGATGCAGATCAAGACGCTCCCCCACTTTCCCCCAATATTTGGGGGGAAAAAAGTGCATTTTATAATCTAAAAAATAAAAAAAAAGTATGTTCACAGAAAGTAAATAGGCCATGCCTAAATGACTTCAATTAGGGATCATAAACCGCCCTAAAAAAGATGTGTTTTTAGGCAGCGCCTAAAATTTGTAAATTTTGAATAGTTCTAATTTCTTGGGCTAGAGCAGGGGTCCCCAACTCCAGGCCTCAAGGGCCGCCAACAGTGCAGGTTTTCAGGATTTCCTTGGTATTGCACAGGAGTTGGAATCATCACCTGTGCAGATGATCACATTAACATCTGTGCAATACTAAGGAAATCCTGAAAACCTGCACTGTTGGCGGCCCTTGAGGCCTGGAGTTGGGGACCTCTGGGTTAGAGCATTCAAGAGAACTGGTGCAGCTCAGGAGAAGTCTTAGAGCCAGGAATGGGAGGTTCGGATTAGTGCAGATATTAGTCTATAGTCGCTTCCAGAGCAAACAGAACAGGTGGGGTAGTAGACCGAGATGAGGGTAGAGGTAGGAAGGTGCTGCACTGTGAAGAGCTTTGTGGGTGATAGCAAGCAATTTAAATTTGATCCTATAATGCAGTGGTCCCCAACCTTTTTTGCTTTTTTGCACCGAGGAACCGGCTTCATGCAAGACCATTTTTTCTGGCCGGGGGGGGGGTGGGGCTTTGGTCATATGGGGCGTGGTCATGGATAAGGGGTGGGGTTTAGCACAGTTTCCCCGAAAGATGCGTTACGTACAATTTTCAGGGGATGTCTTATTTTTCTATCCCCTTGCAGCCCCCAATATGGTATCCACGTTATTCCCTTGCAGCCCCCATCAACCCCTTACAGCGCACAATATCCCCATTATCCCCTTGCAGGCCATAATATCCACATCATCCCCTTTCAGCCCCCAGTACCATATCCCCCATCATAATCCCCTTGTAGCCCCCATCATCCTCCTCTTGCAGCTCCCTTCATCCTCCTCTTGCAACCCCCATCCTCCTCTTCCAGCCCCTACCATTCTCCTCTTCCAGCCCCCACCATCCTCCTCTTCCAGCCCCCATCATCCTCCTCTCCAGCCCCCACCATCCTCCTCTTCCAGACCCCACCATTCTCTTCTTCCAGACCCCAGTATTCTCCTCTTCCAGCCCCCACCATCCTCCTCTTCTAGCTCCCAGTATCCTCCTCTCCAGTCCCCAGTATCCTCCTCTTCCAGCCCCCAGTATCCTCCTCTTCCAGCCCCGACCAGCCTCCTTTTCCAGCACCTACCATTCTCCTCTTCCAGCCCCCACCATTCTCCTCTTCTAGCCACCACCATTCTCATCTTCCAGCCCCCACCACTCTCCTCTTCCAGCCACCAGTATTCTCCTCTTCCAGCCCCCACCATCTTCCTCTTCCAGCCCCCACCATCCTCCTTTTCCAGCCACCAGCAGCCTCCTCTTCCAGTCCCCACCATTCTCTCTGAACCCCATTATCCTCTTCCAGCCCCCACAATTCTCCTCTTCTAGCCCCCACCATCTCCAACACAGACATACCAGCAGTCACAGGCCCCCGCTGAACCTGCGGCATTACGTCCCCTCTCTGTTCTCTTCTACAGCTTTATGCATAGATGCACGTGAGAAGCCATAGGCCAATCACAGTGCAGCAGCCGGGCCAATCACAGTGCAACAGCCAGTAGCCAATCAGGGCCTGGCTGCTGCACTGTGATGGCCCGAGAGCTTGTCCCATACATCTATGCACACAACTGAGAAAAAGACCCGAGAGACAATGTAGTGCTGCAGGGGCGGTGACATCACCCCGGGAGATGGGCAGCATCCACCACTCAGCTGCCGCAGAGCTCAGCACACTATGTGTAGTGCTGGTTTGCAGCGGCGCGGACCGGCACGCAAACCCCGTGGCCCGGTGGTTGGGGACTCCTGCTGTAATGTATGGGCCACCAGTGCAATGACTGGCACAGAGCGGAAGCATTTGAGTAACTGATAGCCAGATAGGACTTTATCTGCACTGTGGTGAATCGGCCACTGAACCTGGCAGCTCCACAGCGCCTCCTGTTAAACCCAGGTCAGTCAGAGAACTGCCTGAGGATAAAGGAGAGCCGCAGCTGCCCTGCCTGTGCTGGTTTATTAAGGCACCTCTCAGTGAGTGTGGTATATGCCTTCTAGCCCGCAGCTAGAAGCACATATAATCTCCTCCACCCCGTCACTGCCAGAGGCCCTGAATAACCCCGAACACAAATGCTGCCACCAGTTTCTCGTTTAATATAAGTCCGGTCCGTGGTCGGGCTTATATTGGGTCAGAAACCAACCCAGGTAGCGTTATATGAGCACACGGACGTGGGAATCGTGATCAAGATAAAAAGAGCAACTCAAGATTAAAGTTATATATTTAATCACCCTAATGGTACACTAGGTATTAATATTTACAGTTATTATTCAGATGTTACAAATATTACAGTCAGATATGCCAATAAAAGGGTAAATAGAATACACAGAATTACATACACATGTGAGCAGTTACCTTAGTGCTGATGGCACCACAAGGGCGGCGTGGCACCAATCTGTTCCTTGGGTAATCTCTGGCTTTGGTGGAATAATGCCCATTCAGAAGAAATACCCAGTGGAGATGGGGCAGATGATTTTTATACACTATGGGCTGACCCCTGTCTCCACCCATCTCGCACCTCTGGGCTGTCTCACAATTACCACCCCTCTGAGGGGAGATATGGACACCCAGATTCCATAAGCTGACCTAGCCGTGTCCATGGGCATCGCAGACGGAAGACAATATTTTCATATTTTTAGTTATGATTTTATCTTCGTCTGGATATGAAACATGGCTACTCTGAGAACACCCTACTGGCCAATATCATGTTTACATGGCTTACAGTCATCCTACATTCTTGTGAGTACAAGCCTTATCCCCGTCTAGATATGTAGAGTTCATTTTTATATTCGATAGTATCACAGGGTGGACGGCTTATGAGATATTAATGTTATAGTCACGGCTCCGTCCGGTCTGCATGGGAAGAAAGGCCTTCTTATCCCCTGGCCTTACAGTAATATTGGACGTGTCGCCTTTTGGCAAAACCCCATTTCTGAGGAAGCTCCATACACCTAGCTGATTACCATATCAAAGTTGAGGAAGAGTTCTTTTGTGTTGCCCTGTTGGCTGGCAGCTAGTTGCTAATTACTCTGCCACTTGTCAGAGGTGAATGACTTCTGCCTTCCAAGGGAGGGGGCTTATCTCTTTAGGAGTGAGATGTGCCTTATCAATTGCTTTCTGGGAGGGATGGAATATGGGGGATATGGCATATTCATCACAGGGAATATGGCATATTCATCACACCTTCCCCTCTTAGACGGCGCTAGGGGGTAGCACATTCCTGTGTTCCCCCGCACGCCCGTCCGCTACCTCCCCTCGCTGGGATAACCCATCAGCGTTTCCATGGTCCCGGCCCCTCCTGTGGCGAATGGTGAAGTCGTATTGCTGAAGCGCAAGGCTCCAGCGCAGCAACCTCCCATTCGTCCCAGAGACCGAGTGTAACCAGCTGAGGAGGTTGTGGTCCGTCTCCACGATGAAGTGGCGTCCGTACAAGTATGGCTGCAGACGCTGCAGGGCCCACACAATTGCCAGACATTCCTTTTCCATCGTGGAGTAGGCCACCTCTCTCGGCAATAGCTTCTTGCTCAGGTACAAAACAGGATGTTCCTGACCTGTGGTGTCAACCTGGCTGAGCACCGCCCCGAGGCCAAAGTCGCTGGCGTCAGTCTGTACCACAAACGGCCGTGCGAAGTCGGCAGCTTGTAGTACCAGGGAGTTGGAGAGGGCAGCCTTGAGTGCGTGGAAGGCCGCCTCGCAATCAGCGGTCCAGTTAACCGCAGATGGCAGCTTTGCCCTGGTGAGGTCCGTCAGGGGCTTCGCCAGGGCACTATAGTGTGGAACGAACCTCCTATAGTACCCCGCTGTCCCAAGGAATGACATCACTTGCTTTTTGGTCCTTGGGGTGGGCCAGGAGGTGATGGCTTCCACCTTCCCAAGCTCTGGTTTCACTGTCCCCCTGCCTATCCGGTGACCCAGGTAAAGGACCTCACTCATGCCCAGCTGGCACTTCTCTGGCTTGATGGTCAATCCTGCCTGGTGGATCCGCCTGAGCACCTGCGCCAGATGCTCCAGGTGATCCTCCCAGGTGGGGCTGAGGACGGCAATGTCGTCCAGGTACACAGCCGCGTACCCTTGGAGTCCCTGGAGCAGGATATCGACCATACGCTGAAGAGTGGCAGGGGCATTCTTCATGCCGAATGGCATGACCGTGGACTTGTACAGTCTGAAAGGGGTGATAAAGGCAGAGCGTTCCCGTGCCTGGCGTGTCAGGGGGATCTGCCAATACCCCCGGCTCAGATCCATTATGGTCAGGTACCTTGCCCCGGCCAGCCGGTCGAGCAGATCATCGATGCGCGGCATAGGGTACGCATCGGTGGCTGTGACAGCATTGAGCCCACGGTAGTCCACGCAGAACCGGGTAGTTCGGTTCTTCTTAGGGACGAGGACTACGGGTGAGGCCCACGCACTGTTGGATGCCTGGATCACCTCCAGCTTCAGCATCTCGTCGATCTCCTGGCGCATTTGCTGCTGCACCTCGGGAGTAGTCCGATAGGCTGAACGCCGGATCGGGGGGTGATCCCCAGTGTCCACATGATGGACGGCAGACTGAGTCCTTCCGGGCAGGCTGCTGAACAGCTCCCGGAAGGGGTGAAGTGTGGCCCACAGCTGGGACCGTTGGTCCTCCGAAAGCTGTTGGCCAAGCTCCACATCCTCGATGGACCCTCCCGCCTTAACCTGGGCGAGCATGTCCAGGAGGGTGTCTGCCTCACCCTCCTCGGGCAGGTTGCACACTGGGTGGGCGCAGGCCTCCCGCTCATGATGAGCCTTTATCATGTTCACGTGAACTCTTCTTTATCCTCAGGCAGTTCTCTGACTGACCTGGGTTTAACAGGAGGCGCTGTGGAGCTGCCAGGTTCAGTGGCCGATTCACCACAAGTGGTGGTAGGTCCCTTGACAATTTTCAACCTGTCACCATAGGCTGCTCAGTGGCCATGGGACTGCGGGACACCGGCGCAGAGATGACTTTGGTGCGACCAGAGATGGTCTCCCCCCAGGACTTGATCCCCGGAAAGTCCCTCGCCGTCTCCGGAATTGGAGGCGTGGAACCCGCATTGCCTGTTGCCAGGGTTTATCTGGATTGGAGTGCGGGGAGGGGAGTGAGGGAGGTGGGGGTCTCTGCTAATATCCCACCGCTGCCACCACTTGTGGTGAATCGGCCACTGAACCTGGCAGCTCCACAGCGCCTCCTGTTAAACCCAGGTCAGTCAGAGAACTGCCTGAGGATAAAGAAGGGCCGCAGCTGCCCTGCCTGTGCTGGTTTATTAAGGCACCTCTCAGTGAGTGTGGTATATGCCTTCTAGCCCGCAGCTAGAAGCACATATAATCTCCTCCACCCCGTCACTGCCAGAGGCCCTGAATAACCCCGAACACAAATGCTGCCACCAGCTTCTCGTTTAATATAAGTCCGGTCCGTGGTCGGGCTTATATTGGGTCAGAAACCAACCCAGGTAGCGTTATATGAGCACACGGACGTGGGAATCGTGATCAAGATAAAAAGAGCAACTCGAGATTAAAGTTATATATTTAATCACCCTAATGGTACACTAGATATTAATATTTACAGTTATTATTCAGATGTTACAAATATTACAGTCAGATATGCCAATAAAAGAGTAAATGGAATACACAGAATTACATACACATGTGAGCAGTTACCTTAGTGCTGATGGCACCACAAGGGCGGCGTGGCACCAATCTGTTCCTTGGGTAATCTCTGGCTTTGGTGGAATAATGCCCATTCAGAAGAAATACCCAGTGGAGATGGGGCAGATGATTTTTATACACTATGGGCTGACCCCTGTCTCCACCCATCTCGCACCTCTGGGCTGTCTCACAATTCCCACCCCTCTGAGGGGAGATATGGACACCCAGATTCCATAAGCTGACCTAGCCGTGTCCATGGGCATCGCAGACGGAAGACAATACTTTCAGATTTTTAGTTATGATTTTATCTTCGTCTGGATATGAAACATGGCTACTCTGAGAACACCCTACTGGCCAATATCATGTTTACATGGCTTACAGTCATCCTACATTCTTGTGAGTACAAGCCTTATCCCCGTCTAGATATGTAGAGTTCATTTTTATATTCGATAGTATCACAGGGTGGACGGCTTATGAGATATTAATGTTATAGTCACGGCTCCATCTGGTCTGCATGGGAAGAAAGGCCTTCTTATCCCCTGGCCTTACAGTAATATTGGACGTGTCACCTTTTGGCAAAACCCCATTTCTGAGGAAGCTCCATACACCTAGCTGATTACCATATCAAAGTTGAGGAAGAGTCCTTTTGTGTTGCCTTGTTGGCTGGCAGCTAGGTGCTAATTACTCTGCCACTTGTCAGAGGTGAATGACTTCTGCCTTCCAAGGGAGGGGGCTTATCTCTTTAGGAGTGAGATGTGCCTTATCAATTGCTTTCTGGGAGGGATGGAATATGGGGGATATGGCATATTCATCACAGGGGATATGGCATATTCATCACATGCACGAACATGTCTGTGCTCAGAATCAGCCACAAATCTCTTCACAGTACGATGATCACGCTTACGTTTTCGTGCAATATCTAATGCTTTCTTCCCTTGTCCAAGGCATTGCACTATTTGTTTCTTTTCGGCAGCAGAGAGATCCTTTTTCTTTCCCATGTTACTTGAAAACTGTGGCCTGCTCAATATTGTGGAACATTTTGTAATTACTTACTGTATTATATTTTCTGTACTCTAACCCCTACATTGTAAAGCGCTGCGGAATATGTTGGCGCTACATAAATAAAGCTTTATTATTTTTATTTTTATAGGTGATCCTGGCTGCTGCTTTAAGGATGGAATGGAGAGGGGAAAGTCTAGTGAGGGGAGGCCAATTATTAGAGAATTACAATAATCAAGGCGAGAGTAGATCAGAGCTACAGTGAGGGTTTTTATAGTCTCCATGGTGAGAAAGGGTGCATTCGAGAGATGTTCTTCCAATGCAAGCCAGAGAAGATGTAGGGAGGGATGGGAGTAACGGCACTTGGAGGACGGAAGTGGATTTCCTTTTCTATTTTCTCTGTGAAGAAGCCAGATCATCAGCACAAAAGTCAGTGATGGGGGCCTGCACTTTAGGACGAGTAGAGACTGAAAGGTGTCAAACGTTTCTTTGGATTGTTGGATAGTGAGGAGACCAGGGTGGTGAAGTAGGTTTGTTTGGCAAGGTGAAGGGCAGAGTTGTAGGTTTTTAAGATAAATTTATGGTGAATAAAGTTTTCTGGTGTGCTATTTTTCCTCCATTGGCATTCAGCACTCCTAGAGCATCGCTGGAGGAATAGAGTTTGTGATGTGAGCCAGGGCTATTTTACTCTGTGTTTGGAGGTTCCGAGGGCGAGGGGCGCTACTTGATCTAGGGTATGTCACGATGGTCTCTATTACCAGGGAGACTTGTGACTGCTTTTGACTCCACTTTCATGGCTGTGTTGAGACTTGATGTTAAACTTGGTACCAAAATGTCCTCCAAGAGCAACTTCTCCCAACCGTCCAAGAGCAGTTTGGCACCCAACAATGCCTTTTCCAGCATGATGGAGCACCTTGCCATAAAGCAAAGGTGATAACTAAATGGCTCAGGGAACAAAACATAGAGATTTTGGGTCCATGGCCTGGAAACTCCCCAGATCTTAATCCCATTGAGAACTTGTGGTCAATCATCAAGAGACGGGTGGACAAACAAAAATCAACTAATTCTGGCAAAATGCAAGCATTGATTATGCAAGAATGGACGGCTATCAGTCAGGATTTGGTCCAGAAGTTGATTGAGAGCATGCCAGGGAGAATTGCAGAGGTCCTGAAGAAGAAGGGTCAACACTGCAAATATTGACTTGCTGCATTAACTCATTCTGTCAATATAACCTTTTGGTACTCATAATATGATTGCAATTATATTTCTGTATGTGATATAAACATCAGACAAACACAAATAAAAACCAGAGGGCAGCAGATCATGTGAAAATATCATTTTGGTGTCATTCTCAAAACTTTTGGCCATGACTGTAGATGTCACACAGGGAGATATCGGCAGGCAACGCAACTAGGATGTTGTACGCAACTTTTGTGCGCTGGGTATAAGCAACCCAGCGTCCGAGCATTTACATTGTAGTGAATAGGGGAAGTTGCGTTCCACATCGTAGTTGCGCCGTCACACAGCACGATCATGCCAGATCGCAGATTGTACGGTTGAAGGGGTTCAAGGGCTTGCACAATCTTCTTGCAATATCGTACCTGTGATTTTTTTTTTCCGGTTGTGTTGCCCTGTTACACCACACAACGCACCAACGATATCAACTGCAACGACCACTCCACGTGACTTTTTGTCGATGTTGCATTGCAATATTGCGACGTGTAATGGTACCCTCAAACCCAGCCAGAACCCAAGATTCCCCTCCCTGATAGGTTTTCAGGGGACGTGATAGGTTTCAGGCATACCAGGAGGCCTGCAAGTTATACTTCAGGCTCCGCCCACATTCTTCGGGGAGTGAAGAACAGAGAGTGGGGATCGTTGTCTCCCTGTTGCGAGGAGATCCCCAGTCCTGGGCTTTCTCTCTACCGATCGACTCTCCATCTACATGGTCAGATGAGTTTTTTTTTTACAGCTTTGGTGCTCGTCTATTGGGACCCCGATAGCGTCTCTCTGGCAGGGTCACTCTCCATAGACACGGCCAGCTGAGGCGTACTGTTCGGAATTCCGGAGGTGGGCCACGGACACCCAATGGAATGACCCGGCTCTTAGGAGTCAGTTCTGTCATGGGTTGTCTAGTAGGCTCCAGGACTCCATGGCTCAGTACTCTCTACTCCAGAGTCGCTGGAGGCCGCCATGTCCCTTGTCATCAGAATAGATCAACGCCTCAGGGAAAGACCCGGCCAGACACAGCCCCCTGTTCTCCCCATGGAGAAGGTCCCAGAGGTGCAGGTAGACAAACCTATGCAGATAATATGAGGGGACACCCCCCCCATGTCACCTGTATTTCGCGTGGGATGGGGGGATGTTTTTACTGTGGGTTGAAGGGTCACCTCGTGAGTGCCTGTCCATCCATCCCTAGACGCCCATCCCAAAAGCAGTCTCCCCCAGGGCGTGTGGAGGGTGGCGACCTGGCCGTGTATGTTTCCTTAATTTTTCCCTCTTTTCCAGCTGCTATCTATCCAGGACAAAGAGACGATCCGATTCCCACTCTTCCGGGTTCTGCTAGGCCTCAGTCTCTCCTCCAGGGATCCGTGGGAGTTGTTGTCCATACTGAGGACCCGGCTTCTGAATGTACGGTTTCTCAGCCGGTTCTGTCAGGTGTATGCTCCCACTACACTATCTGAAGAGCCACCCTCGGAAGGCGACCTGAGCGTATACATTTCCCCTGTACCTCCCTCTCCTCTGGTTAATATGCGCAGGGTGCAGTTGGAGAGAAGGCGCACTGTTCCCCCTCTGCCCAGGTTTTTTCTGGACCTATGTGCCCCCCGGAAGAGGTGGCGGAGAGGGGGTGGTTGTCCCTACAGTAGTTCCTCGTCCTGAGGGTGGGAGTTGATGGTTTTGGGGGGCTTCCTCGGTTGTCAGACTTTCAAGGGGCTGTTCACATTCCAACAGACACATACCTGGTAATAAGCGTGCAGGGCTGGCCTGCGTGTAAATGACTGTGTGTGGGTGTCCACCAATGCCATCAAGTGAATGTGTGGGATCAAGGGCTCTGGGTTTGTCGGCCCATATCGGGTGACTGATGTTGTTGACCCTTCAACTGTCTGGTTGGAGCTACCCTCAGTGCTTGATACCTGTACCATGTTTCACAGGTCATGGCTTCGGAGATGTGTCATATCTCCTAAGCTGACGTTTCATAGGTCTTTACCTCGCTGCACAGGTGATTTTCGTGAAGGGGGGGGGGATGTAGGGTTACAGAGGTGAACACTGGTATTTTGTGGTGTTCTTTCCGTAGGTGTTGTGCTGACTACTTCACTCTCGAGGGTCCGGAGGCCCCTCATTGAAGGGGGGATAGTATCACAATGGTCTCTCTTACCAGGGAGACTTGTGACTGCTTTTGACTTCAGTCTCATATCTGTGTTGAGACTTAATGTTAAACATCCTTTTTTCCTTAGGCAGTGGAAGAGTTAATGTCAGTCTGCTGCCAGCAAGCTCATTAGGTCTTGCTCAGGTGTGGCCCTTTTTGCAATTGCTATTTTTCCTTTATATATCCCTTGGTCCCAGCATGCCTTGCTGGAGATTGAGCCTCATTCTTAGCAAACTCCTGAGGTGAAGGGAGCTCTTTGGAGAATCTCTTGTTGCCAAACAGTCTGCTGTCTGGAGAAGTGACAGCAAATGTAAAGTTGCTGCCCTGTTGTTCTTTGTCTGTCTTCCCCTTCCCTCTTGTCTCCTATAGTGTAGTGGTTGTGGACTAGTGTTTCCACCGGCCATTCCCTATTGAGGGCCAACATTAGGGCCGGCAGAGGGCATAGGTATCCTACTCGGAGATGAGTTGAAAGAACTTGTATAGAGACGGTACGGAGATCAGGGTACAGCCGCAGGTGAGTGCAGAGGTCACCTTTCCCCCGTTCTCTATGAGCAGGGCCCTCCATTGTATTTATCCCTCTGGTATCTCCCCGTCTGTTGTTCTGTGTGACGCACCGGACATCATTGGTCCATGCTCTGCTGTCACATGTGGTTGTCAGACGTTCCCTTGTCCAGTGTGACAGGGTGCTTCTGAGAGTGTCATTATACTGATTTACAGCCAGATCAGGACAGTAGAAGGAGGAGATTGGGACCTGGACCTGCCATCCGACAAATCACAAAACATCTGATTTTAGAATTTTTTTTATTATATAAAATTTTGTGCTTCAATCATGTTAGAGTCCAGTTTCTTTTCAAATCTTCAATGTTACAGGGATTACAGAGAGGTTCTGTCCTACATAGATGCCCTAAGATGGTGTTCACACAGGATACGTTACGGCAGATTTAATAATCCTATAAACGTAGGCAAGGCGCTTTTTGCACGCCAGTCTAAATGAAGCGAACACTAGAGAAAAGATTTTTGTGTACTCACCGTAAAATCTCTTTCTCTGAGCCATCATTGGTGAATACAGGATACCTTGGGTGTATGCTTTGCTGCCACTAGGAGGCGACACTATGCTAATTAAAAGTAAAAAGGTTGGCTCCCCCTCAGCAGTATACATTCCCAAGCTGGAGTGTGCCTGATCATTTTGTGCAAAAAGCAGTAGGAGAAGCAATCTGAGACCCCAATATACTGGCTCAAAAGATAATACAAAATAAGGGCGGGTGCTGTGTCCCCCAATTATGGCTCAGAGGAAGAGATTTTATGGTGAGTACACAAAAATCTTTTTTTCTCTATCGCCTCATTGGGGACACAGGATAACATGGGACGTCCCAAAGCAGTCCCCAAGGGTGGGAAGGAAAAGATTTGAGAGTAAGAGCAGGGGCCAGTCTTGGGAATGAAGAGGCTGCTGAGAGTTGTAAACTGATAACCGGTGTCCAAATTAAAAAGGAATTATAAGACACGTTGGACCCAGAAAAAACCCCCAGGGCAGTCGAGGAAAAGGAATATAATCTTAGCTAGGATTGCTCCGAAAGGTATAACCAGCATCTGGAGTTGATAAGTCACATTGACTTCTTGATCCTTAAGAAGGACTCTCCCTCTGACCACAGCAAAACAGCATGTGGAGGAAAAAAAAAAAAAAAAAAAAAAAGACCAGAAGGTACTACACATTCGTAGGACCTCTTCTCAAATTTACCGAGGTTTCATCACCAGAGAAAACACTGGGAGACCCATCCCCAGAGAAAAGCCGTAACTGGGATAGGAAAAATCTAGAAGGTAGATAAAAACCCAACATGTAGCCTTCCACCAGACAGAGCACTAAAGTCAGCTCCACAAGTATGTCATGCGGAGAAGAAGGAGAACAGGGCGCTCAAAGTTCTGAGCGGTGGGAATTTTGTAAAAAGAGACCGAGGAAACGGGGGGAAAACCTTAGATCTCGCCTGAGCGAGTTAGCCCACCGGAACAGAGCTGGCCAAAACCTACAGGCAACAGGCAGAAACTTTTAGATCAGGTGGGTCTGCTGTGTCGAAATAACTCCTTTGGAAAACCTGAGACAAGAAGATACTCATGAGATCTTGCCAAAATAAATGTAGGAAGAGACATGTACTAGTCCTAGCCTGACCGAGTGCGATTCCCCATGCCTTTGGAATCGCAAGAGGAAGCTGGTAATTGGATCCTTCCATTAATCCGCTAAGGTAGGGAGACTATTTCGGTGTTATAGCGGAGAAACCTAAGGTCAAAACAATGTCGTCTGACAGGAAAAAGTTGGAAATCTTCAGGAGCAAAAGATGATCCCTTGAGGCCTGAAAAGAATAGTAAGCATGGAATTGATAAGGCTTTCACCAAAAAAAAAACAGATAACCTTGCCAATCCTTGGTGCAATTCGCTAAACCTCATATATGTGCTGCCGAAGTGAGCTTGAGTGTAGGGGCGAGAGAAATATACCTCCCTGCATGGGCCATCTGTAGGGTGGCCCGCTAACATGCAAGGAAAAGAGCGGCAAGTTTGAAAATCCTTAGCGTGACAGACTGTCCCTGGGGAGAGTGGCCAGGGAGTGTTGTAAAAGTCAGAACATATGGACGAGAAACCTAAATGAGGGTTTGCTCGTGTGAGGTTTCGTTTGTGGACAGAGAATCTAGAATCTCAGATGAACAACACTAAACTGTTGCTGCCAGCTGAGAACGCCCAGTCACAAGGCTGAGCCCATGAACGTTGAATGAGACACCACCAGGAGCCCTACGTGCACCATACTTGTGAATGGGAACCTGTGGCGAAACCTGATTGTAACTTGTGATTTAGAGCAGAGGTCCCCAATGTCAGTCCTCGAGGGCCGAACCAGTGCAGGTTTTCAGGATCTCCTTAGTATTGCACAGCAGGCAATGATTCCAATCCCTGTGCAATACTAAGGAAATCCTGAAAACCTGCACTGGTTCGGCCCTCGAGGACTGACATTGGGGACCTCTGATTTAGAGGAATAATGTAGGAATCTGTCTGAGAGGGAAGGTAAAAACAGCGACCGACAAGCAGAATGATGAGACCTTTCCAGTCAAATTAGTACAACCACCTAAAATATTATAGGTGAGAAAGTAGGTCCCAGGTCTGGCCACGGGCTGAGGTGTCGATAGCCAAAGCTGTGCTGACGGATTCCGAGCAGGGGTTCCATCCTCACTGGAAGATGAGTGAGAGGCGGGAGTAGGAAGGTCTGACTTACGACATGGTAGAGAAAGACCTGGATCCAGATCACCTAGAGGAAGAAGCTCGAGTACCTCATGTGTGGGCGTCAGAAGTGTTGGAGATGCTGCCGTCGTACCTCTGTTGCGACCTTGAAGAGAGAAAACCCATGAAGAAACTACGTATCTGGCGGCTGGCGATCCAGTCTCAAGTTAATGGGGTCGGGCCACGTGACGATACTCCTAAAAAGAGGATCAAAGGGCAACAATGTTAAGAATGCCAGAGCAGATGGCTCGCAGATTATCCTATGGTATTAATACCCCCAAGAGTCTAAACACTGGTTGGAGGTTGAGCGCTTGAGCCACCCGTGCGAAGAACGAACAACCCAGAGACTGTAGATTTAGGGCACTGAATAGTGGCCGGTAGGTGCGGACCGCTGCCAGGGTAGAAGTAATAGGATGTGGCTTAAAGCTAAAGACACCCAAGTGGACAGGTAAGAGATAAATAGTGAAGAGTTGGAGTTTATATTCAGTAGTGAATGGAGCCTTTGGACGACAGAGTTTGTCTCAGCTGATTGGGAGAGCCGGTCAGCCGGACTATGTGGTATGTGAATTACTGGCTCACTGAATATAGGGGAGCCTCGGTAAAGCGCTGAAGTTAAAACTAGGCTTAGGAGATCCAAGATGGCTGCTGACCAGGGAGGTTGCATCTGACACAGCTCCCTGCCACACTTCACCATCCGAGCCATCCAGCCTCAGAGAACACATAATCTGCCATCAAATATACACCAGCTGCAGTCCACAACACCAGGGACTCGGAGGATCTGGATCTTAAAGCCTGCAGAGCCTCTAAACTCTCTCCTCAGGTTGGTGAATGCTGCACTCCCCTTCCTCCCTGCTTCAGACTGTCTGAATTCCTCCCTGCTCCTGGACACCTAACACTGCCAGCCTGCAAATCCCTGATACATACGGTGATATCATCGGTGCTCTGTGAGGAGACTCCATCAAATCAGCAGGGAGAAGAGATAAGGGAAGTGTGGGAACCAGAGAGAGGAGCTCATTTCTGCCCAAGCAGCCATTAATGAGAGACACAGCATACAGACTTCACCTCTGCAGCTGTTTGGAAAAGAGCCCCTATTGTCATCTAAGGAGCCTTGCTGAAACTATCAGGAGGGACTGCTCTGGAGTTGAATGGTGCTGATGCACTGAGGGAGACAAGCTCTGCTTCATATAATCTCCTGACAATTATAAAATCTCCTAGCACAAGCATCTCTGAAGAACCTGATTAATACATCTCACCGATCTATCAGTTTACTCAGCATATTAACTATTGGGATATAGTCTTTAAACCAAAATAATCTGTCTTCTGGATCTCTATTTAAAACAACATCGACTTCCGGTTTCCGGCCTGATGGGTGAGGACGCAAGGGGATGAGCTCCCAAAGCCTGCGGCCGCTAACCTGCTAGAAAGGCGTGCAAACCGCTGACAACCGGTACCGGAGGCACACTTACCAGTCATTACATCATCCCTGCATGCGCCGGTGGCTCCGGAGCACCGGCGGCGGACGGGGTGCGGCGGAGATGGCGACGAGGCAGACTGGGCCCTCCTCCTCCAAGGTGGCGCCGAGTGGGGAAAACAACAGAGGCAAGGAGGCAGCAAACAAATTACAGCCCCGACCACAAGGGAGAGAAGCTGGAGGACACCCAGGACGATACGGCGGGGGAGGTGAGACGCTGGAGGGTGCGGAGGGGCGCGGGCCTGGGTCCTCTATAGACTATAAGCTCCTGGCCACTGAGGTCTCCTCTCAACTAGCAGGGGAGCTGAGGCATCTGTTCAAGAATATGATAAAGGAGCTGCTGCAGGAATCCCTCAGAGATGTTAAAGCAGATGCTGCTGCACAAGAATCCAGGCTTACAGTTCTGGAGCAAAGACTGTCAGACACCGAAGATAAGATAGTCTGGCTGGAACAACAAGTCTCTTCCTATAAAGAGAGGGAGGAACGTACAGTCAATAAGCTGGAGGACTTAGAAAATCGTTCCCGCTGCAACAATCTGCGCCTGGTGGGGCTTCCCGAGACCATTGCCCCCTCTGCATTGCTGGATTTATTTGAGACTAACCTCCCGTGGATTTTGGGGAGCAGCCTTTGGGGAGGCGTGCAGTATTTTGTACAATCGCAATGTACGATTCCAACTCCTGTATCCGGCCATTCTGAAATATAGGGGTCCGGATGACTCCATCAAGGTGCATCATAGTCCTGAGGAGGCCCTTAGGAGCTTGACCCAACGGAACCCGGCTGGGAGCCACCATGGAGGACAACGAGAGCACCACATTGGAACCCAAGGAGGGGGCGAGAACTCATGTCCGGAGACCCCTGGGCCACGAGAAGGCTCTCCTCGGTGGTCTGAGAGGGAGACTAGCACTGGGCCCCGCTCGCCAAACGAACAGAGGTCCAAGCGACGTGACGGAAGTGGAGGGAGATGTCGTACGGACTCTGAGCTTGGACCGAGGGATGCGGAGGTCCATGATGGGACTTGAACGGAACATATGGTGACTCTTTTCCCTTTCTTGTTTTTCCTTATTTTTTGCACGAGGAGGGACCGAAGTCATGTCTTACGGATCTCGTATCCTGGTCTGCGTTATCTGGGCAATTGCACACTAGATGCCTTAACCGACTTTTGGGAAGTGTTAATGTTATTGATAATGACAACAATGCGGTTATACTACTGTTAATAGGTATCGATTGACTCCAGGGCACGGTGCTGACTATCTCGACTTACACTACGGCCGCAGGGCGGGAGTGTTGGAGAGGTGTACCCTTCAGAATATGGAAGTCCATATCCTTTATTTGAATAGTTTTGGGGATGGGAGAAGATGGGAGGGGGAGGGATTTTGTTCTATTGGATTGTTCGGTACGCTGTCACTAGACTGCTTGTTGAGGGGTTACAGGGGGAGTGGGGGGCGTGAATTTATGTCGTTACAGCCATCTTGTACAGTATGCTTATTTTTCAGCGATCTACTCGAAACATCCCTGGACATAGCGGGGGTTGACATATCCCATCGACTGTTTCTTGATCATGGTTAATCTGTTGTCCTGGAATGTTAAGGGCCACAGGTCACCAGAGAAACGCTCGATGGTACTCAAACATCTCAAGAGATTGAAAACAGATGTGGCTCTCCTACAAGACACGCATCTAGAAGACACGGAATTTTTTGGAATGCACAGGTTATGGGTGGGGGCGGTACACGGCTCTGGATCGGTGGGGAGGAAGGCAGGGGTACTGATACTTATCCATAAAAAATTCCCCTGTACAATTATTTCTGAAACTAAAGATGATGAGGGAAGGTATGTGCGACTGGTTTTAGATAGCCCGGCGGGACGTCTTAGTATCACGAATATATATGCCCCTAACCAATCGCAAGATGCCTTCTTCTCCCACCTGCAGGAGGAGCTGCTAGGAGATACAGAGCATCTCCGGATCGTGGGAGGGGACTTCAATAGTGTCTTCTTTGGGGGCGAAGATAGGCGACGCGACCAGTTGAATACTGCTTCCACCCCTGACGACCGACCATTGAGCCCGCTACATACGCTGACGAGGGGACTGGCATTGCATGATGTGTGGCGGATACACCACCCCCTAGACCGGGAATTCACTCATTACTCCCATGCCCACGGGTCCTGGTCTCGTATTGATTTCTTTCTACTCAGCAACCACTTATTGGCTAGAGTGGTCAGAGTGGGTATTGAAAATATGGTAATTTCCGACCATAGCCCCGTGGCCCTGGAACTAAGAGAAGTGCGCATTAGGGGCACTGACTTTATATGGCGCTTTCCATCACATCTTAGAAGGGACGCCAATTTTGACAGACTCCTGGGGGAGTGGTGGTCTGACGTCATCTTCCACAATGCAGACCATGAGACGGACTCTCGGTTATACTGGGAAACGAGTAAGGTGGTCATGAGGGGTAAAATAATGGCATACACCAGCACTCAAAAAAAGAAAACATTTCAACAGTTCCATCTAGCTAGTTCAAAGGTAAGAAGCACATATGAGGAATTTAAAAACAACCCTTCACCGCTAACAAAGGAGAAATGGGTGGGAGCAAAGAGAGTATGACGTCTGGGCTAAACGAAGGGAACAGTGGAGTAAGGAACAATGAGAGGTAGATCTCTATAAGTATGGAGACAAGGCGGGGAGGATCCTAGCGAACTTGGCCAAGGGTAAAACTAAGCCCACGACGTTTGCCTCTTTGGTGGACTCCGAGGGTAACATCCTTCATGCACCAAAAGATATCAACTCTCATTTAGGCAAATTCTTTGCAAAACTATATACACAGGATACAGTGCAGAATGCAAGGGAGGTGGGAGGAGACTGGCTTGAGAAGGTCTCACTACCTACCATAGCTGAGGACGGCTTGGCCACCTTGAACGCTGAGATTTCCTTGGCTGAAGTTCAAATGACTATCAAAAACCTGAGTGCCCATAAAGCTCCGGGTCCAGATGGTTTTAGCGGCGACTATTACAAGTCTTTATGCGACAAGGTGGCTCCTTGCTTAGTCTCTCCTTTCAATGAAATTCTAGCGGGGGGCAAGATCTCGAACCACACTAACACGGCACACATTAAATTGTTGCCAAAGGGGAATGTGAGCTCCACTGACCACTGATATCGCCCCATCTCACTGATAAATCAAGACCTGAAAATTCTGGCCAAGATTATGGCGGACCGTTTGGCGGGGCTACTGCCATCTCTTGTGGGCCCACAACAGGCGGGATTTGTTAGGGGTAGATCGGCGGTGGGTAATATCAGACAAACTATGTTAGTGCTGGATTCAGTGGGGCATCGAGAGAATCTACGTGATGATCGTCCGGCATTGGTCTTGTTGGACGCCGAAAAGGCGTTCGACAATGTCAATCTGTCCTGGTTGAACTTGGTATTGGACAAGATAGGCCTACAAGGCCCTTTCAGGACATTTCTAAAAACATTATACGAGAACCCGAGCGCTAGAATATGCACCCCCGGTTTTCTGTCCGCCCCTTTCCCTCTGGAAAAGGGAACGCGGCAAGGCTGCCCTCTCTCGCCATTGCTCTTCAATCTGGCCATCGAACCTCTTGCCAGATATTTGAACAGCAATGATTCACACAAGGGCATCAACATTGGAGGGGTGACGGTGAAGTCAGCACTATTTGCTGATGATGTCATCATCTATATGAATAGACCGGAGAGGGACTTAAGGGAACTGCTTCAACAACTCACGGTTTTTGGCACATTCTCGGGCTTTAAGCTCAATAAAGCTAAATGCGAGATCTTGCAACTGGGAAAGCCTCGTCGCCGTCCTGGCGAAGGGGGGGCCAGGGGAGGGGCGGAGATGGAGGGCATACAAGTAAAAACTCACCACATCAAATACCTGGGCATCATACTCAGCAGCGACACTAGCCAAATTTACCCCCTGAATTATGGCCCTTTAATTACCAAAATCACGCGGGAATTGGAGAGATGGAGGGACCTGCCGCTGACTCTTCTGGGGAGGTGCCATCTACTTAAGATGGTTAGCTTCGCCAGGTTACTATATCCGCTGCAGACTATACCACTGCTACTGCGAAGGGCGGATGTGCATTGACTCAACACAGCTTCTCCAGCTTTCTTTGGAGGGGACGGAAGGCCAGAATAGCCAGTCGCACATTAATGCTCCCAAAACTTGGAGGGGGGCTAAATCTCCCCGACATCAGGGGATATAATTTGGCGTGCTTATTACGTCACGTTATAGACTGGCTCAAAAAGTCCAACAGATACTCTAATTATACCATGGAAGCGGCGCTATGCAGACCCTGGGAACCTGCCAGCTTACTGCACTCGCCATGGCCGGCCGTGCCTAAAAACCTGAAAAACATGTGCTGGAAAGCGGTTCGAAAGAAGTTAATGATGACCTGGAAAATGTCGAAATGCCTTAATCCTTGGGCCCACGCAGGATTCAGATTAGGGCGTAAGAACGCCTTATTCGCACCATGGCAAGAAAAGGGGATTCACACATTGGGGGATTTGTTACACAAACCTGACAGAAGGTGGTTAACGGAGTCAGAAGTCTTGCAAAAGTTCCAATTGAGCCCGTACCATATCATCCAGTACAGGCAGCTACACTATCACGTCCTTCGACACCTTCAAAATGTATCACAGGAATGCAGATTGACTATCTGGGATACCTGGTTGGGAGCGGACCCTCTGACTGTCAACGTATCTTACCTTTATGGTAGTTTACAAGACACGACTCTGGCCTTAAGGGAAGATAACATCTTTCGCGGGTGGCTAAAGTACATACCTCAGACTGATATAGCGGACACGATTCTGTGGGGCTGGGAGGTACTGAGGAAAAATATAATCAGCGAAAAATGGAGGGATGTACAATATAGGATCATACACAGGGCAATCTACGGATTCACCCTACCCCCGAAAGCTAGGTTCCCTAATAGACGACAACAATGCCCGAAATGCGGACAACCAAAAACAGATATGGTGCATGGTATATGGCTGTGTGGGGAGGTGCAGAAACTATGGAAGCGGGTGGAAGCCTTAGCGAGGGAGGTGACCGGCAAAACCGTTACATTGGATATGCTTGCCTGGTTGTTTCATTCCCCGGTATCTGGAGTGTGGGGAGGCAAACAGGCTAGAATACTCCATATGCTGGCAATGGTTACTAAAAGGCTAATCCTGAGGGACTGGCTATCTGGGCACAACCCTGGCATGACTGGTGTACTCAACGAATTGAAGGCAGTAATGCACGTGGAATGCCTGGAAGCGGCAAGGGATAAAGACTTGTTGACGGGGAAGTTTTTTGAGACTTGGAGAGGGTTCATAACCACCAAGCTATCGTCAGCAGAACTGCACTCAGTAGTCCTACCGTTTGTGCAATCGTCCTGGTATCTGCTGGAGGAGTTACAAGGGTCCTTGGGAAGGCTACGGGTATCCCCTGCTCCAAGCTACTCGGGGCAGGCATAACACTTTTTCCATTTCATTTCTTATGACTATGAGATGTGACTATGGTGTAGTTTTTGGTATTGAATATCGATTATAATCAATGTCTGACCTTGTATGTCTTGGGAGATTGTTGTATGTATTTTCGCTGTAACTATTGATGGCTGGGGGAATATGGGGGTTGGATTGTTTTTCTTGTTATTAAAAATGAAAACTCAATAAAAATATAAAAAAAAACCAAAAAACTAGGCTTAGACCCCAGAACTGTCCAATACGTAGACTGAAGCTTCACTACTCTATCATTCAGTTAGGCGAATAAAAGAGCTATAGGATACATAGTAATAGGGTGTCTTGAGCACAGAAAAAGCGATACATCTCATAGACAGAACCAGCAGGCAGTTAGATTAGCCCTGCGGGCAGATATGAACACTGGACGGAGAAATCCCATAATCCTCTGGACAGATAGGTACAGGAAAAATATGGCGGGATTCCTAGCTCATTACTAAAAAGAACAGAATCTATAGAATAACCTGCCGGCGGCACTGTAATGCAGAGTGGTATATGCACCAGATAATGGTGTGGATCCCCCAAGCAGGTATAAGATGCATGATGGCCGAATTTCCGCTCACTGCCAGGATGGTGGAACATATAGGTTAACCCTGCAAAAGGTACGTAGTTTGGTTATGAGCACTGGGTAGTAGACCAGGCCCCATGAAGTGCTGTATTAGATGGATATGGGGCACATATCAGGTATCCAGCTCACTGTTGAGGTAACTGATACCACAAATCACATTTGCAGACAGGCATAGCAAATATGTGCACTGAGTAGAACTGTCAGCCTTAAAAGCTGCAGTAACCGAGGTATAAGGTGCAGGGCTTCCAGTGTCTAAAAGGTGTGTGCACCAAAGTAGCTGCGATGATAGTAGTTACATGCACTAGATAGTGGTGTAGATCCTGTAACCTGCTGTGAGAAACAGGGAAATGATACGTGGCCTCTGGATCTCTGCTCACTGATAGGGTGGCAGATACCATGATTCAATCATCTGAGCAGCTGTACACATTGAATAGTGGTGCGGATCCCATAAGCCGCCGTAAGCAACCAGGTATAGAGAGCATGGTTGCTGGGTGGCAGGTACCATGATCCATTCTTGCAGACAGTTGTGTGCACTGGACAGTGGCGCGGATCCTGTAACCTGCTCAAAACATACAGGAACAGGATGCAAGGCCGCTGGATCTGCTCTCACTGTTAGGGTGGGAAAAAACCCATGATTCAATCCGGCGGGCAACAGGGTGCACTGGATATTGGTGCGTATCCTGTAAGCTGCTGGGGCAGGATGTGCGGCTGTTAGATATCTGCTCTCAATTAGGGCTTACGAAACTGTGATTTATTCCCACCAGCAGTTGTGCACACTGGATAGTAGTGTGGATCCTGTAACCCGCCGTGTAGCGGATAGGTACAGGATGCATGGCCGCTGGACCTCTGCTCCCTGTTAGGGTGGCAAGTCCTATGCTTCAATCTTGCGGGCCATTGTGTGCACTAGACGATGGTGTGGATACTGAAACCCGCTGAAAAAGACAGGTATAGGATGCACGGCTGCTGGATTTCGCTCACTGCGAGTGGTGGATCCCATGATTCCATCTTGCAGGCTTTTGTGTGTGCTGTATAGCGGAGCGGATCCTGTAACCTGCTGTAAATAGACAGGTAAGGTTGCATGGCATCTGGATTACTGCTCACTGTGAAGGCCCCGTTACACGGCACAACATCTTTAACGACATCGCTTAAAAGTCACGGTTTGAACGACGTTGAAATGACATCGTAAGTGCGTCGCTGCATGTAACAGCATGATATGACAACGATAAATCGTTGGAGCGGAGTTGACAGGTTTATGAACATGTTCTCAAACCAAATGATTCACGAACTTCGAACCTGCTGTATTGTTGTGTGTGACACCGCGATAACAATTTTGTTTACGACTTCGCCCATTCACAGCAATGAGCAGGTATCATTTACTGGGTTGTGCGAATGATACCTCCTCAACATTGTTGGTGAGTCATCAACGATATCTAGACTTGTCGTGACATCTCACCAACGATGACAAAACGATGTCGGAAACGACCGCTCACCCACGAGATCGTTGCCGACATCATTTCAACATCGTGCCGTGTAACAGTACCTTGAGAGTGGCAGATCTCATAATTCAATCTTGCAGGCCGTTGAGTGCATTGGATAGCGGTGCGGATCCTGTAACTTGCTGTAAGCAGCCAGGTATAGGATGCGCTTCCTCTGGATTTCTGCACACTGCTGGGATGGTGGGCCCCATGATACATTCTTGTAGACGGTTATGTTGCTGCAAGCTGTTGTAGGTATAGGATGCCTGGTGGTCGGGATTCTGTGCAATGGCATATGCCAGGGGTCCTCATCACAGGTAGTTGGGTGCCGTCTTTTGAGAGGGTAAGCCTCAGATATATGGGCCATGACCACTGGGTCCAGATCGGTGGAGGGCTCCCGAGCACATATGAGGGACAGAAGCCTGGGAAAGAGAGTGACATGTGTATTCAGCCATATGATTAACAGAGTCCCAGGATGTATAGAACACATATGTGACTTGGAGAAAACAATGCGTAGGGGCCGCACACTGTGCTGGTACAGCAATAGTATCCGGGCTGTCTAAACCAGCATACATATTGGTGCAGCTTGAACATGTGTGCTGTCTGACCCAACACACACACTGTAGGTAGGGCAAAAAAGGGAGGTGGGCTTCAGAAATAGGATAGGGATCCTGCAGCCTGCATAGCGGGCCTGTTTGAGGTACCTGCCTAGCTTTGGCTGGTCCATGATGTCCTCCATGCGTCCCTGCTTGGCCTTGATATGCAGAAACTGTCCCGTAATAGATCCCCTGGGGGAAGGTTCCTGCAGCTGCTAGAGGACCAGCCCCCCCGATGCGGTCATGGGGAGAAGGGGCCATCCTGGCGGCGAGAAGCGCGCATGAAATCTCGTTGAGGACGAGAGGAACCAGATTTGGGGGCCGTGGCCGGGAGCAGAGTTATCCAGGGGAGGGAACGGGTGGAGCAACTGCCGTCTAGGTCAAAACCGGGGACTAAATTTGTTGGGTAGGCCAGGAGCGGTGTGAGCCGGGGACACTTTGGAGTTGGGAAAAGGCGTGGGAGCCCTCCGCCGCAGCGCTTCGCATAGGAGCAATCTCACATGGTTGTGCATCCCAGCCAGTGCAGTCGCAAGTCTTCCAAGCGGGAAGGGGGGGTTCCAGGTTTCCCCTCCGTGTCAATGAGTGCATCAGGCCTCAATCCAAACTCTCCTGGAGTGAGAGGAGAGGCAGGGGTAAAACCGTTTGGTTACAGGGTATTCCTGTGAGAGCACTCCTCAAGATGATTCTTGTCCAGCAGGTGGCTGGGGGCCCAGCACGGACCCAGATAAGTAGCCATCCAGACATCCAAGGAGGTTACACCCAAGGATGGTGCGGGGTGGTGGGTCCGGTACATCCCATACACCAGATGCAGGGGGGAATATGTGGTGGTGACACCATCTTCACATCCATTGATTTGGGGAAAGCGGTATTCTGGAGGGAACCATCGCCCTTTTCAGTCGCTTTGAAATAATATCTAAAAAAGTTGAGAATGACCAATAGGGTCTTATCTTTTTTACACAAGATGAAAGGTCCAAAATCAGAATCGCTCACCTGATAAGGTTGTGTCACACACAACCAGCTTGATCGCTCAGAAATGCAGCTGCTGCTGGGACCATACCTCCACAGGTCACTGCGGTTATCAATCAATCTTTTGGACAAAGTATCTCAAGGTCCGCGCTGCTACCAAATGAATACAGAGGACACCAGAGACAACGGGATGTCTGGATCAAAGTGATCCAGTAAACCAAGTCATCACTTTGATCCAGACATCCCATTGTCTCTGATGTCCTCTGCATTCATTTGGCAGCAGCGCGGCCCTTGAGGTACTTTGTCCAGAAGATTGCTTTGTAATAACAGGCACAGTCTTGTAGGGCAACAGCAGTGCAGAAGTGGGTATGTGGAGGTGATACTCCACGTTCCAGTCTGTTGATGGTTTTGTGAGAGCGGCGCCCTATGGGAACCATCGCCCCTGTAAAGATCTTGTCCGTAGCTCAAATGTAAAAAGTATAAAAAAAATTAGGAACCCTCATCGCAGAAGGGGGTACATGGAGGTGACACTCCACATTCCTGTCAGTTGGTGGTTTGGGGAGAGCGGTGCCCTAAGGGAATAGTCGCCCAGTTAGATCTTGATCCAGAGAGATAAAAACATATAGAAAATAAAGAAATAATCTAACTATAGATGTGGACTGAGTAAGGACACATCTGCCTCCTATGACACTAAGCTAAAAACTGATCAGGCACACTCCAGCCTGGGGGTGTATACTGCTGAGGAGGCGCCAACTTTTTTTTTACTTTTAATTAGCCTAGTGTCGCCTCCTAGTGGCAGGAAAGCATACACCCATGGTATCCTGGGTCCCCCAATGAGGCGATAAAGAAAGATGCGCCAAATTCATTAACAGGTGTGTTCCCCTTTAGGAGTTTAGCACATCTTTCAACATCCATTGGTCACCATTAGAAATTGGGTCGGGCCAGCCCCTCCCCCCCAACTCTAAATTCAAGCCACAGTACACCCTGAGGCAGGGCTGTGAAGACAGTAAGCCAAACATCGATTCAGACTCTTCAGTTTCCCTGAATCTAACCAACTCCACCAAAAAAGAGAATTTTGTTTACGTACCGTAAATTCTTTTTTCTTGAATCATCAATGGGAGACCCAGACAATGGGGTTTAGGGCACTGCCCTCCGGAGGCCACACTAGGTACTACAAGTTTGTAGACACCGCCCCCTCCGCTTATAAACCCCTACCGCAGGGAATATCCTCAGTTTGGTCCATAAGCTGCGAGGAGACAACATAAACCACACCCGAAACATCGGGAAAGAAACCGTGCACAGACGGTCCAACAACCCGGAATAAACTGTCCCAACTGGGAACAGGTCAAATGCAAAACATCCAACGGAACAACTGGGTGGGTGCTGGGTCTCCCATTGATGATTCAAGAAAAAAGAATTTACGGTACGTAAACAAAATTCTCTTTTTTCTGATCATCATAATGGGAGACCCAGACAATGGGGATGTCCTAAAGCGAACCCCAGGGCGGGAAAAGTTCCTCAAAAGACGTTGATATACACGGTCCCCCTCAAAGGTGGGCAACCGCCGCCTGGAGGACCCGCCTGCCCAAACTTGCATCCGCAGAGGCATGGGCATGCACCATATAGTGCTTAGAGAAAGTGTGCAGGCTGGACCAAGTGGCCGCCTGACACACCTGTAGCGCAGAAGCGCGATGTCGCAAAGCCCAGGAAGCACCGACAGCTCTGGTCGAGTGCGCCTTCAAGCCCACCGGGAGAGGCAAACCAGAAGAACGGTAGGCCTCTTGAATGGGTGCCTTGATCCATCTGGCCAAGGTCGATTTTGACGCCGCGGACCCCTTACAGCGACCTGCCGTCAGAACGAACAATGAGTCCGAACTCCGGAAGGAGGCAGTCCTGGACACATAAATGCGTACAGCCCGTACGAGGTCCAGAGTGTGGAGGTCGCGCTCAACCTGAAGAACAGGGGCAGGACAGAATGATGGAAGAACAATCTCTTGGTTCAAGTGAAAAGTGGAAACCACCTTTGGCAAGAATTCTGCCCGCGGGCGCAACACCACCTTGTCTTGGTGGACCACCAGAAAGGGCGACTTGCACGATAGTGCAGCCAATTCAGAGACCCGTCTTAGAGACGTAATTGCCACCAGAAAGACCACCTTCTGTGACAGACAAGAGAGGGAAACTTCTCTCAATGGCTCAAAAGGCGGTTTCTGTAGAGCCGCCAGGACCATGTTGAGATCCCAAGGGTCCAGTGGTCGCCTATACGGCGGGACCACCCGAGACACTCCCTGGAGAAATTGACGAACCTTAGGAAGGAGCGCCAAGCGCCTGTCAAACAGCACTGAAAGAGCTGATACTTGACCCTTCAGGGAGCTGAGGGATAAACCCAATTCCAAACCCGATTGTAGGAAAGCCAACAAGGTCGGAATGGACAAGGGCCACGGTGACCGTCCACCAGAGGCACACCAGGAGAAAAAGATTTTCCACGTTCTGTGGTAAATCCTCCGTGATACAGGCTTCCTAGCCCGATTCATAGTGGCAACCACAGTAGGAGAGAATCCTCTGGATGTTAGCAGCCAGGCCTCAAGAGCCATGCAGTCAATCTGAGGGCCCTGGAATTGAGATGGAAGAAGGGGCCTTGCGCGAGAAGATCTGCGCGTTCTGGAAGAGCCCACCGGTTCCCGCCTGACAGTTGCCACAGATCCGGATACCAGGACCTCCTGGGCCAATCCGGTGCCACTAGAATGGCTACGCTGCACTCCGTCCTGATCTTCCACAGAACCTTGGGAATCAATGCTAGCGGTGGGAACACATATGGTAGATGAAAGTCGGACCAACTCAGGATCAGGGCGTCCGCCCCCAGAGACTGAGGATCCCATGATCTCGCCATGTATTGTGGCACCTGATGGTTCAGCCGTGAGGCCATCAGATCCACGTCCGGAGTGCCCCATCTGCCGCAGATGTCCCGGAAGACGTCCGGATGAAGAGACCACTCTCCGGCGTCCATCCCCTGCCGGCTTAAGTAGTCGGCCTCCCAGTTCTCGACCCCTGGGATGTGAACTGCGGAGATCAGGCAGTCGTTGTCCTCCACCCAGGATAGAATGCGGTGGACTTCGGCGAGGGCCTGAGCACTTCTGGTCCCTCCCTGATGATTTATATAGGCGACGGCCGTCGCATTGTCGGACTGAACCAGGATGGGCTGTCCTGACAGTAACTTCTGAAACGCCAGGAGCGCCAGATAGACCGCCTTGATCTCCAGCACGTTGATCTGCAACGCCGACTCCGACTGAGTCCAGAGGCCTTGAGCCCTGTGGTGTAAGAACACCGCTCCCCAGCCCTTCAGACTGGCGTCGGTGGTCACCACTAACCATGACGGTTTGAGGAAAGACCGGCCCCGTGACAAGTGACGTGGCTGGAGCCACCACTGCAGGGAATCCCTGGTCGGTCGTGAAAGGGCCATCAGCCGATTCAGCGAGATCGTCCTCTTGTCCCATCTGCGGAGGATTTCCAGCTGTAGAGGACGGAGGCGAAACTACGCGAAAGGCACCGCCTCTATCGCTGCCACCATGCGGCCCACCAGCTTCATCAACACCCGTATGGATGAATGTGGCGACAGGAGGACATCTTGGACTCCCGATTGGATGGCCAGCTGTTTGGCTCGTGGCAGGGACACCAGAGCAGAGTCCGTGTGGAAGTCCATGCCCAGATATGTCAGTGACTGGGTCGGAACCAGGGTCGATTTCTGGACATTGAGAAGCCACCCAAACTGTTCCAGAGACTTCATGGTCACCTCCAAGCTCTTCCGGCAAAGATGTTCTGATGGCGCCCTGACCAGCAGGTCGTCTAGATAGGGTATGACGGCATGTCCCTGCACATGTAGGAGAGCCATCATAGAGGCCATCACTTTCGTGAACACCCGCGGAGCCGAGGCCAACCCGAAGGGCAGCGCCACGAACTGGTAGTGTTGGTCCCCCACTGCAAATCTCAACCATCGCTGATGAGCCGGTGCAATGGGCACGTGAAGGTAAGCGTCTCGTATATCTATGGACGCTAGGAAGTCTCCCTGCGACACAGCCGCGATCACGGAGCGCAGGGATTCCATGCGGAACTTCCGAACCAACACGTGACGGTCGAACAACTTGAGGTCCAGAACCGGGCGAAAAGAGCCGTCCTTCTTCGGGACGATAAAGAGGTTGGAGTAAAAACCCCGGAACCTCTCTCCCGTAGGCACTGGGACCACTACTCCGTCTCTGCGGAGACCCTCCAACACCAGATAAAAAGCGTGAGCCTTGTCTGGAGATGGAACAGACCGATGGAATCGGTGTGCCGGCCGTGACGTCAGCTCTATCCTGTAGCCGCTCGAGACTACGTCTCGGACCCACCGGTCTTGGACGTGGAGTAACCATCTGTCCCGAAATTGGGACAGGCGGCCCCCCACCTGTGGGACGGCAGGACTGGAGAGCGAGTCATGCGGAAGTGGTTTTGGGGGTGGCAGCCATTGCCCCCGTTGACTTCTTCTGGCGACCCTTGGGGCGCCACTGAGTAGAGGGCTTGCCTCCTCTGTCCGCGCGAGCGGAAGAAGCTGATGACTGCGAGCTGGAACGAAAGGACCACTGCTTGGGGTTCCTTTTGACGGTATACCGTGGCTTAGGCTTATTCTGTGGGATCTTAGACTCCGCAGAATCCTTTATCAGCTTGTCCAGCTCGGTACCAAAGAGTCTGTCACCAGAAAATGGAAGATTCTGCAGAATCTTCTTTGACGTGGCATCTGAGTCCCATAGACGCAGCCACAACAACCTGCGGATCGCTATAGCATTGGCCGAAGCCACAGCGGAGCGAGTGGCAGTTTCTAGGGTCGCAGTCCTGGCGTAATCTGCATAGGCCCTTGCCCTGTCAGTAAGCGCTAGGACCTCAGAATTGGACCCCGCCAGGTCAGTGATACCATCCAGGCAGGTGGTGATCGCCTGCAGAGTCCAGACCGTGGCACAATTAGGGGCAAATGAAGACCCCACAGCCTCATAAGAAGACTTGGCGAGTTGTTCGACCTGTCTATCCGTTGCGTCCTTCAATGAGGAGCTATCAGAGGCAGAGAAAAGGGAGCGTGCAGCAATCCTGGTCATGGAAGCGTCCACCTTCGGGGACTGCGACCACTCCTGAAGCACCTCCTGGGGGAAGGGGAAGCGAGTGTCCCTAGATTTGCGGACATAACGCCGCCCAGGGTGAACCCTGGGTGCTCTAACCACCCTTCCAAAGTTAGTGTGGTCCATAAAGGAGCCACATGGGCGAGCCTCCGGCTGCAGCCATTGATAAACCTCCTTCGGATGGAGTTCCACCTCCTCAGGTGGTGCCACGAGACGAAGAGTCTCGTTTATGGAGGATACCAAATCCTCCACCCCATCAGGTGGTTCTGACATAGACTCAAGTATTGAACCCCCATCATCCTCGTCACCGTCAGAGTGACGCTCCTCCTCAGAGAGGTTCTGGATCTCGGGTGATTCATCCCGACGAGCCCGCTTAAGGGGTCTCGCGGTAGCCAAGGGTGACACCCGGGGGTAACTTGAGGGAGCAGCTGGACTTCCCAGTCTCCTAGTCAGTGCCTCCAGGGATTGCGACATGGAGGACAGTTTGGACAACACAGATTCATTAATCTTGTTCTGTGTTTCCCATGGCCCTGGGATCACCTGAACCTCAGGGTACAGCACCGGAGCTGCAGACTCTGCAGTATCAGTACGGGCCTCTGGGCGTCCGCAGTTATTGCAGGACCCCCCAACCAGCGTCCCGTTGCATGTAGCACAGGTAGTGGTAGAGTTGTCTGCCTTAGCAGTACTCTTCTTTGCTGGGGACATGCCGACAGCAGAGGAGAAAAATAAGCCAAGTAGGAAACCGGAACACCGGCGGCTTACCGACCGCTTCAATGCGGTGGAGGGGAGCGATGTGTGTGTGGCCTCCGCGAGGGTAATGACCGGACTCTCCTGGGAGTGCAGTAGTGCACTCATTCAGACCCAGTAGGGAAGTGAGGAGAAAATGGCCGCCGCCAGACAAGTCGTGGGCGGCGCCACAAACACACGGGAAGCACACACACACACCCACATCACATGGGCTGCTCCCCATCTCTCCAAGCAGCCAGCTCAGTAATCTGGTGCTGGAGCCCGCAGCGCGGGAGATATAGTATCAACACTATACCCAGGGCTTCAGACAAACTCTGTAGCCCGCAGCCGCAGCCCCTGTGACACACAGGGCGGTCAGCTATGGTGACCCCAGCACAGGGCACACCGCCAGAACCGCGGACCCGAGGGTTGCGCGCGGTCTGAGTGACAAAACACAATAGTGTCAGACACTACCCCCAGGCACACCGGAGACACACAGGGTACCTCAGTGCCGGTCCGGTCTGTAAGCACCATATAATGGGAGGCCTCGGACGGGGGTTCAGCACCAGTCCGGTCTGTAAGCACCATTTAGGGAGGCCTCGGACTGGGCTGGCTCCAGTCCGGTCTGTAAGCACCGTTTAGGGAGGCCTCGGACGGAGCGGAGCTGTGCAAGGCTCCTATCTCCCACTTCCCAGAGCCCCCCCCAAGGAGGGATGTGAAGGAGCGCGGCAGCGTACCGGGAGAACACAACGTGTCCAGGCTCAGAGCCCTCCGGTACCTCAACCTGTGTGTTCCCCAAGGGTGAACAGGGAGACTGCCGGAGGTCCCCGACCGGGACCTACCTTGTCTTCAGACGCCATCACGTAAGCTGTGAGAATGCTGTGATGTGCAAGCAAAGCGTGTGATACCTCCGAGCACACTAAGTTTAAAACTGAGGATATTCCCTGCAGTAGGGGTTTATAAGCGGAGGGGGCGGTGTCTACAAACTTGTAGTACCTAGTGTGGCCTCCGGAGGGCAGTGCCCTAAACCCCATTGTCTGGGTCTCCCATTATGATGATCAGAAAATAGACACCGACTCCACATCCATGGTTGTAAAGTCAGTAAGCCAAACAACTGACTCAGACTGCTCAATTACCCTGAATCCTGACTCCACCCAAAATGGACTCTGATTCCACATCCCTACCCTGAAAACAGTGAAGCATGCTGGTGCTGGCATCATGATATGGGCATGTTTCTCTTACCAGTTTGCATATATCAAAATACTTGGAGATCATGTTGCATGATGCTGAAGAGGAAATGCCTTTGAAATGAGTGTGTTTCAATAAAACAACGACCCTAAACACACTAGTAAACAAGCAAAATCTTGGTTCCAGTCCAACAAAATTGAGGTTATCGAGTGGCTAGCCCAATTCTCAAACACTAATCCGATAGAACACTTGTGGAGTAACATCAAAAATGCCGTTTCTGAGGCAAAGCCAACACATGCAAATAAATTGTGGGACGTAGTCAAAGCATCCTGGGCTGGATTATCAGTTGGCAGGTGCCAGAAGTTGGTTGACTCTATGCAATATAACATAGTTGTGAAGAAGATCTAAAAAACTGCGGTTATGCAACTAAATATTAGGGTATTGAGTCACAGGAAAGCTAAATCCTTGAAAGAAAAAAACAAAAATACATATTTTGAGTTTGTAAAGACATATGTAGACACTTTTTTTCTTTTGAACAGCCCGATGTTCATTTTTGTTATTTTCTGTAAAGTTGTTAAAAATTCTATACATTTCTCTTCATGTTTTAATTTACAAAACAGTGCAATATTCCCAATGCATGGAAATAAAAACTATTATAAAGATTTTTTTCTACAGAACTGTATGAATCATTAGATGTGCTGTAAAATCAATCTTATACAGAAGTATGGACCAAATTTCCTGACATATTTCTGCAACAAATAATAGTAATGGGCTTTTTTTGACTTCATGTCTCTACAGCAGTGTTCCCCAACTCCAGACCTCAAGACCACGAACAAATCATGTTTTCAGGATTTCAATAATATTGCACTGGTGATAATATTTTTCAGGTGATAATTCCATGACCTTTGCAATACTAAGAAAATTCTGAAAACATGATCTGTTGGTGGCTAGTGAGGAATGGAGTTGTGGAATAAAGCTCTATAGTAAAGGCTTGCCTAAGCACTGAAATTGTGACGGTGATAAACAGAAAGCAGTAGGAAAACTGTAGAGGAACAAAAGCAAACCACACCATCGGGGGAATACACTTTTGGGTATAAGGAAATTATAAGGAGGATGCTCACCTGAGAAGTTTATGTGCAGCCACAGCTCCTATGAACCCCTAAAAATATCAGCTGCTGCTTCCTCCTGGCTGGGGGATGAACTCCTCTAAGTTAGTTGACCACTTTGGACTATATCACGATATTAGGCTGTGCTGTTGTAATGAATCCTTAGGACCAAGATGAGTTTAATGTTTTTCACTTCCACGATGCTTTTCAACGCTGGACTAGCGTCTTAACAAGTGAAAAAAACAATTGCAGTTTTTTTTCACTTGAAAAAGACTCTAGTCCAGCGTTGAAAAGCATCGTGGAAGCGAAAAACATTAAACTCATCTTGGTCCTAAGGATTCATTACAGCAGCACAACCGGATATCGTGATGTTGTCCAAACTGGTAGAAAACGGAGAGAGCACACAAGGGGAAAACATTTCAAAGGAGAGAGCACAGAGGGGAGTATACAGCACACAGGGGATAGGGGACAGAGACCACGCACAGGGGAAGACAGCTTAAAGGAAAGAGCACACGGAGATAGCAGATAGCACACGGGAGAGAGGGTGTGGAGGGGGGGAAATGCACATGGGATAGACAGATCAAAGGAGAGACCAAAGAGAGGACAAGACAGCACCGGGGATAGATAGACAGCACATGAAGGGGAGAGACCGTGCACAGGTGGAAGACAGCTCAAAGAAGAGAGCACATGACAGTCGTCCCAGCAGCGCCACAGAGCCTGCCCCCATCATCACGTCAATGCCCTCCCGATGCAATATCATTATTTGGCCATATGTATTTAAAGTATGGACCTGGCCTTATTGGTTATGGCAAACTGGTTAACTTTACATTGCATCATATTTACTATGTATTACACAAGTTTGATCTTGACCTAATTCTGTATTAGAAAACCAGTTTTGTTCCAAAGAGTGTAGTGTACAGCTGCTTAAAGAGAACCGGTTATGTCATTTTGTGATACTAAACTGCCCCTAATGTGTTTTAAGTGATGCAATGTGTATCACTAACATAGCTTCAGTAATAGGGGAGGTGCTTTTGTTTACTGTCACTCAAGTTCATTTTTGATACTTTTTAATTTTGTCATGCCCCTGCACTGTAATTGACTGACATTCACTGCCAGGACCTGTGTAGATGTCAAGATCATGTGATCGTAATGGGCGGAGGCAAGTACAAAGGGTCTTTCACTTCAGGCCTGCTTAGCTCCGAACATTATTGTCACATGGTTGTGACATCACCACAGGTCCTGGCAGGGATGTCACTCAATTACATTGCATGGGGCATGACTGAATGAAAAAAATAGGATGAATGAACTTGAGTGACAGCAAGCAAAGTGCTTCCCCTATGATTGAAGGCAGGTATGTGTGTGCAGTCACCTCAGCAAATAAAGTTGTTGTTTTTTTATTTAAGATAAATACATGGAATTTTGTTTTTAGAAAACCATGTTAGTGATGCACATTGCATCATTTGAAACACATTCACAGCATTTCAACATGAAAGGTTCCCTTTAAGGTCGGTGTATTTTTATCTCGGCAACATAGTCTGAGAGGAGCTCTGGCAGTGGCTTTCCTCAAATGTTTTATAAAGTTAACACTAGAAGTCCCAGAGAGGGGTCATTTAATATTTCTACCTTTGGAACCCAGAGACGGGTCAAATGACCAAAAGGATTTTAGGCCACATTTACAAATGAAAGGATGCTAATTGGAGCCATCAGAGTTGTCAGTTTGGGCTAAGGGTCATTTGAGCCTCTTTCGGGACTTCAGGGGGAAGCTCGAAATTTCTGGGACTTCTAGTGTTAAAGGTTATTCTGATTAGAAGTCATCCCTCATCTATCAGATAGGTGATAAATTCTAGATCAATGGGGATCCAACTAATGAGACCTCTATCAATAGCCAAAACAGGGCACATTTATCCAAAGTCTGAATTTAGTTGAGCAGCAACACTCATGCTTTGTTCATTTTCTAGGGAACCTTATCTGATTACAAAAAGAAGTGTGATATTTTCTTTTTTAATTGATAGTTAGAAAAGGAATGGAAAAAACCCTGTCTTTTACAAACATTTAAAAATCAAAAACTGAATGAGTACAGAGTCAGTTGTTGGATAAAACACAGCAGTCATAATCTGAGCTTCCTACATTCACTGGACATGTAGGGTTTGATTGTTGGCTTGTGGACAGTGCATTACAAGTTAGTACAGTCTAGTATAAAAATAGTCTGAATTGGGGCAGCATTCTTCTTATATTCACAGATGACATTTGGCTGGGAAAAAAAACCGTCAACGTGACCATTATTTTTACATTTGTATAGTGCAAGGTCTTGATTAAGCAAATGAAAACTACCCTAAATATGAATGGGGCAGGGAAATTCAAGTGTTTTAGTAACATCCTGTGCTTTTCTTCCAGACAATGGCCAACATCTTGTCACTCAGTCTTTAATAAAAATCTTCAGTTTTCCAGCAAACATGACAGATAGAACAAATACAGGGCTCCAAGCTGATGCTTAACAGGCCAAAAATGGCTTCTGTAGTTTCATCCTTCATGTCCATGCATGTTCACCACAGCACCTTTGTTTCTCACAGTGGACACTGCCATGCTGGTCATCTTCTCAAACTAGCAGGCAAGCACACAAAGGAGAGCAACCAAAATGAGGTTAAGGATGTGAACCAAGTGTTATTTGTCCGTTAGACTGTCCAGCTGCTCCCGATATTCTGTAAAAAGACGCTGAAATCGAAGATTTTGTCCAATAAGTGGGAGCAATTCCTGCAGTAAAGTCCTTTTCCTAAATCCCTGAAAAAAATCAAAAACAAAAGCACATAAAATATTACTTTTTTTTTTTTTTCTTTAAAGTTAACCTGTCACCAGATTTCGGCGTTTTAAATTAAAAGCACCACCTTCTGCAGCACCTATAGTGGTGAAAATAAATATTTGATCCCTTTCAGATTTTGTAAGTTTGCCCACTGACAAAGACATGAAAAGTCTACAATTTTAAGGGTAGGTTAATATTAACAGTGAGATAGAATATAAAAAATAAAATCCAGAAAATCACATGGTCTAAATTATATAAATGTATTTGCATTTTGAAGAGAGAAATAAGTGTTTGATCCCTCTGGCAAACAAGACTTAATACTTGGTGGCAAAACTCTTGTATGCAAGCAAAGCAGTCAGACATTTCTTGTAGTTGATGATGAGGTTTGTGCACATGTCAGGAGGAGTTTTGGTCCACTCCTCTTTGCAGATCATCTCTAAATCATTAAGATCTTGAGGCTGTCGCTTGGCAACTCAGAGCTTCAGTTACCTCCATACGTTTTCTATGGGATTAAGATCAGGAGACTAGCTAGGCCACTCCATGACCTTAATCTGCTTCTTTTTGAGCCACTCCTTTGTTGCCTTGTCTGTATGTCATTGTCATTCTAGAAGACCCATCTACGACCTATTTTTAATGTCCTGGCATAGGGAAAGAGGCGGTCACCCAGGATTTTACTGTACATTGCTCCATCCATTGTCCCGCTGATTTAGTCCTGTGCCCTTAGCAGAGAAATGCCATAATGTTTTCACCGCCATGCTTGACTGGGTGGGATCATGTTTCTTTAGGTCATAGGCAGCATTTCACTTCCTCCAAACACGCTGAGTTGAGTTTAATATCAAGGAATTTAATTTTTGTCTCATCTGATCATAGCATCTGCTCCCAATCACTTTCAAAATCACAAGGTGTTAAATGGCAAACTTCAGACTGGCCTGAAGATATGCCTTCTTGAGCAGTGGGACTTTGCGAGCACTGCAGGATTTTATTCCATTACGGCATAATGTTTTACCAATGGTTTTCTTGGTGACAGTGGTCCCAGCTGCCTTGAGACCATTAACAAGTTCCCCCCTGTGTAGTTTTAGGCTGATCTCTCACTTTCCTCATGATCCTGGATACCTCATGAGGTGAGATTTTGCATGGAGCCCCAGATCAATTGACACTCTCTTTGTATTTCTTCCATTTTCTTACTATTGCACCAATAGTTGTCTCCTCCTCACCCAGCATCTTGCTTATGGTTTTGTAGCCCATTCCAACCATGTGCAGGTCTGGGATCTTTTCCCTGACATCCTTAGAATGCTCTTTGGTCTTGCCCATGATGTAGAGGTTAGAGTCTGACCGATTAAATGAGTATGTGAACAGGAGTCTTTTATACATGTGACAATTTAAGACAGTTATCTTTAATGCAAGTAACGAGTTGATTAGGAGCGTCTAACTGGTCTGTAGGAGCTAGAACTCCTAATGGTTGATAGGGGATCAAATAAGGGGATTTTGTTACTCACCGTAAAATCCTTTTCTTGAAGCTTCAATTGGGGGACACAGGAAGACCATGGGTGAATGCTGTTCTGCCATTTGGAGGTGACACTAGGCTAAACAAAACTAAAAAAGGTTACCTTCTCGCAGGCAGTATACACCACACCGACTGGAAGGAGTTGGTCAGTTAGTGCAAAAGCAGTAGGAGAAGCAGACTGGCCCAACAGAAACATAAGAAGGGTGGGTGCTGTGTCCCCCAATTGAAGCTTCAAGAAAAGGAGTTTAAACGGTGAGTACCAAAATCCCCTATTCTTTATTGCTTCATTGGGGGACACAGGAAGACCATGGGATGTCCAAAAGCAGTCCTCAAAGGTGAAAAGATAAGGAGTACAAAATAATGAAGGACAGAGGCCAGCACTTCGAGACAGAAGAAGTAATCACTGTCAACCAAAAAGGGCTATCCTTGTCTAGGCCCGAAGTAATAAGGGAAAGAATTGATATTGGAAGGTTGATTATCCCTAAAGGGGAAGCCGCAGAAAGCGATCCCGACAAGGTGTCTGCCCACACTAGAAACGGTTGAGAACGTGAGCAAATTGTAGAGAATAGAATTCTTTCTAAATCTCTAGACTGGAGTCCCTGTTACTAGACTAGTAACTAGAAAAAATAAGGTGCCTGAACCTTATCGGAAGAGAGTCATGTGAACGGGACCAGGGATGGAACAGCGTCCGTATAAGGAACATGTACTCAGAAAACAACCTCAGCATTTATTTATTTTTAAGAAAAGGAGGAAGGGCATGGATATTCCCTACCCTTCAGAGTAAGATATCCCCTCTGAGAAAAGGGCTTCCTTGGAGCAAACAAGGTGAAACCAGAAGAAAACTGAACCTGAGCCTTCCTTCCAAAAAAACATTCAAAGGAGGGAGACTTCTGTGAGGAAAAAATGAGCATCCTCTGTGGGATGCCTAGCCCTGGAAGAACCCTGAGCATAGTAGGATCTTTTAAAAAAAAACTGAGGGTTATCTTGAGATCAGAGTCTGAATACAAGAGCGTACCGGTGAAAAAGGATACGAAGCGGAGTCCTCTTAATATAGTAACTTGAGATGTGAGGTCCCACCACCCTTTGAGAGGGACCAGGGGAACATATGTTCACAGGATCGCAAATGGGTGGCAGATCCACTGGAACTGCCAGTTGAATGTTAAGACTCCATCCTTCGAATGTAGGTAATGAAGTCCTCCATGAGGTGGTCTCGGCCCTATTAAAGAAACCCCTGCTCAAAACTCCATGTGCAATGTTGAGAGAGACTCCGACTGGACTAGCAAATGCGGGTCTGAGAAAAGCGTTAGCAACAAGACCGGAGAGCATTGAAAAGAGTCCTAGAAACCAGAGCTATGTTATCACGGGTGCAGGACCTAGCCATAAGTGTAGTTGGAGGGCAAGACCCGATTACCTAGATAAAGAGATATAATCTATAGAGCCCTTTATAGCTGGTGAGCCCATATATAGATACTGCTTAACCTGGGGAAAGTAGGTTCAATGACTATCTTCTGCGTAAGAAGTGGAAGGGGTGAAGCTTGGCATCCACTAAGGACCTGTGTTGTGATAACTACTGTGACATTGGTAAAGGGAGACGTCCAGTCCTCTATGTGGAGGACCACAAATACAGATTACCTCTGCTGCAAGTAGAGAAACCTGCAAAGAAGGGTACGTTAGTCTGACATATGTATGAAGGAAGGTGGATTGGAAACAATGGTGAAAGAACAGAGACCCTGCTATGTGGGCATCCCCGGCCATGTGAGCATGAAGCAGCCTGGGCGCACTTCTCAAGGAGTGCTCATACAACTCGGGGCTAAAGGTACCGTGACACGCGGCAATATTGCTTGCAATTGCACTGGCAATTTGCTGGTTGCAGTGAAATCATGGACACATTGTTCTATTTTGTTTTAAACGAGATAAAAGACAGCAAGACAGAGCCGTTGTCCAACCTGCCGACCCCTCCCTGCACTATGTACCCTTACATTTTGTGAATAAAGCGCACTTCGAAGAGATCCAGTGAATGCCGTCTTTTATCTCATTTAAATCATGCTTCGTGCTGACTGAGCAACACTGGTCCCTGGAACACTGCGTACCTGGCTGTGCTGTCTAAGCTTGTAGCGCTGGTGCCTCGTTCCCTTATGCAAAAAACTTTTTCTATTTTGTTGCAGTGTACAAATGAAACAATGTGTCCATGATTTCACAGCAACCAGCAAATTGCCAGTGAAATTGCTAGCAATATTGCCGCGTGTGACGGTACCTTAAGACTGTACTGGATCCCGGGATATTGAGTGGAGCTACTTACATACATTACCAAAGTTGTGGTCTGGCATTAGAGAGTACGGTCTATGCTTGGCGAGCACGCGAAGAAAATGTGTTGTGAAATATGTAGTGGTCCTGTTCCACTCAATAGTGGACATAAATCCCCCAGGCAATCTGGATTTCTGAACAGAAGACAGAGCCCTCATCTGAAGATTCCACAGCTCTTAGAATGGTGTTGGCCACTTGGTAGTGGACAGATCATGAAACTGTCGTTGCAGGTCACTAATACTGGATAGTGCAGTAAATGAGGTCAGCTATTAGATGCTCTGGAGCACTGGATGAAGGACAGGTTCTGTCACATAGTGGGTAAGTGCCATGGCCATATGGCCAGAACAGCCATAACAGCGATATGGTATGTGGTGGCTGGAATATTAGCAGCCTGGGTAGTGGACAAAGTCCTGGACTGTTAGGATCCCTGGGTATTGAATCCATTAGTGATACCACCGGATAGTGGACCAGTTTCTTTATCCTAGTTGTTGTCAGCAATACTGGACATGGGGGCTGGAAACTCTGTTGCCCTGGGCATTGCACAGGTTCTGTGGCCAGTTGCATTATTTGGTGAAGGCACACGTGGTGGCAGACACTCCTGTGACACTTGGTAGTGGACAAGTACCATGGCCATCAACGTCATCAGCGATGTCTCACGTGGAGGCAAGAAATGCTGTAGCACTTGGTAGAGGACAGGTTCCATGGCCATTGACGCCATTTGCGATGCCACATGTGGCGGCAGGAAACTGTAGCACTGGGTAGTGGACAGGTTCCATGGCCATTGACGCAATTCGCTGTTGTAAGTTTTAACTGGAAGGACTGTTGCACTGGATAGTAGACAGATTTTGTGGCCAATGACTGGGTAGTGGACAGGTTCCATGGCCATTGACGCCAACAGCTATGCCACGTGTGGTGGCAGGGAGCTCTGTAGCACTGGGCAGGCTCTGCTGGCAATTACGCTATCAGCATTGCCAAACGTAGTGGATGGAAACACTATCGCACAGGACGGTGGACAGGTTCTGTGGCCAATTACGCTTTCAGATAACTGTTCACACGTACGGGAGCTGGAAAACACTGTTGCACTGGATAGTGGACAGGTTCCGTGGCCAATGACACCATCAGCGATGTCACACGTAGTGACTAGAAATGCTGTTGCACTGTGTAGTGGACAGGTTCAGTAGCCAATGATGCTATTAGCGATGTCACACATGGTGGCTTGATAGACTGTTGCACTGGATAGTGGACAGGTTCTGTGGCCATAGACGCCATCAGCGATGTCATGTGTGGTTGCTGGAAACACTGTTGCCCTGGATAGTGGACAGGCTCTGTGGTCATAGCCGCTACCAGTGATATGTTGTGTGGTGGTTTGGAAACTCTGATGCACAGGACAGTGGCCAGGTTCCGTGGTCATTGTCGCAATCAACGATATGATACATTGGTGGTTGGAAACTCCTGGTTCAGCGAACATTCATTGTCCATCCGTGAGGATGCTCATTACACTTCGGAATCACCCATCTGCAAGGATGCACAGTAAATCCAATAGGATGCATAAAAATGTGTAAAAATGTACAATAATGTGAAAGGATGCACAGTAATATATAAAGATGCACAGCAATCCGAGAGAGTGCCCAGCAATTTGTGAAGATGCACCTTAATCTAAACATCATCCATCTGCTGGGATGTACATTAACCCCAGCATTTCCCAACAGTAGGGATGCACATTACACCTAGGGAAAAAGACTTATTTTAATAGTTAGAGGGGTCATTTGCCCACAAGGGCTATGGACTTGGTATCATTCTTACTGTGCCTTGCAATATTCCCTAGTAACTGTGCTGGCCCTGTACTTTGCTGAGTGCTGTCTGCACAGCTGCGGTGCACAGGGGGTTAATAGCCCTGCTCTAAAGTAACCTACACAACAGGAGAAAGCTGGGGGGCATGGCTTCACACAGCCCGAGCAGGGGGCGTGGCTTCACACAGAAAGCTAAAGCCCTGTTACATGTAGCGATATCGCTGCAACGTCACAGGTTTTGTGACGTTGCGGTGACCTCACCAGCGATATCGCTGCGTTTGACACGTAGCAGCGATCGGCCCCCCGCTGAGAGATCGCTGATCATTACGGAATGGCCTGGACCATTTTTTCATCGTCGGTGACCCACTGGGCATGCTGCATTGGTGTGTGTGTGACAGGGAAAACAGCCAACGATCTCCATGCTACGCCCGTGACAGATCCCGACGACCGTCGGGGGTTGCCATATCGGTGAGTAGATCTGCCTGTGTGGCATCTCACTAGCGTACACTTAGCGACATTCCAGCGATCTTTGTTGTCGGGATCACTAGCATGTCGCTAGGTGTAACGGGGCCTTTAGGCCTTCAGGGGCGGGCACTTCAACCCTGGAGGCTGCAGAGAAAACCGGGACTAAATTTGAAGCTGCTGCCGGCAGGCTATGGGGAGGTGGGACACAAACACAAACACAGCAGGAGACAGCACACAGTCTTCCTACCCATCCTGTGGATGCTTCGGATTCCTGCAGGGATCCATTGACGAGGACGCCTGCTTCATTTGGACGTTGTCAGCTGCAGCTCCAGATGCAGGGACCTCTCTCCTGTCTAGCAGGGGGTCCTCTAGCATCTGTGCACCCTACAGGCCAGCTCTGGTGGGCAAGCGAGTTAGGGGAGCTGTTTTAGGTAGGACCGGCCATCAGTTGTCCCTGAGCACACCCCCGTGCAGGGGAGATGTCCTGCCAGGGAGAAGGAGGGTTAACAGGCGGCCCTGAGCTTTCTGGACCCTCAGTACACATGTCGGGTGACAGAGTGCCTCACTACACACTATTCCCTGTGAAGAATTCTTAGTAAAATCTGAAATAAAAAGCATAAGCCATTAATAAAAACAACAGGGTTGAAATGGTAGAGACGGGCCTAAAAGGGAGCCCCATGTCTGCCTCATAAGACACTAAGCTAAAAACTGACCAACACCTTCCAGTCAGTGGGGTGTATACTGCCTGAGAGGAGCTAACCTTTTTTAGGTTTGTTTAACCTAGTGTCACCTCCTAGTGGCAGAACAGCATACACCCATGGTCTTCCTGTGTCCCCCAATGAAGCGATAAAGAAAACTATTTCTCTCATCAAAATGCAAATACATTTATATAATTCCGACAATATGATTTTTTGGATTTTATTTTTGATATTCTCTCACTGTTAAAACTGACCTACACTTAAAATTATAGACTGTTCATGTCAGTGGACAAACTTACAAAATCAGCAAGGAATCAAATACTTATTTCCCCTACTGTATGCTGCATTCTAAGAAGGTGGCTATTATGCATCGACTCCCCCTGTACACCAAATAAATAAAAGTTTTAAAAACATTTCGCCCTGTATTATAATTACCTGTTTCTGGTTCAATGGGTTTCATTGCAGCTAGGGCCGTCCCGCCTCTCCTTGCTGTCCGACAGCCTGGGCCTGTACAGAGGCTTCTCCAGATTGCACAGGCGCACTATGCACTACTTCAAAGACCCTATCAGCTCGCGCATGCAAAGAAGCACTTCAGGCTCTGCCCGTAGTGGCGCAGAGCACAGTACACAGGCGTGATCAGGAGAAGCCTCTGCACATGATTCGGATATCACTTAGAAGTAGAGGAAAAGCAGGGTGGACGGCGAGGAAACGAACTGAGCTGCAATCAAACCCATTGGACTGGAAACAGGTAATTATAACACAGGGCGGGAAGTTTTTAAAACTTATTTATTTGGTGTACAGGGGCAGTCAGGGCATAATAGCCACCTTCTTAAAATGCAGCATAGGCGCTGCTGAAAGTGGCACTTTTAGATTAAAACACCCAAATCTGGTGACAGGTTACCTTTAAGGTAAAATGATGGAATACTGTTTTTTTTTTTTTTTTTTGAACCATCATTTTTATTGTTTAACATTTAACAAATATACACATATCATGACATATCTTGTATGACAGGATCTTTCAATGTCATAAATTTACAGAAATGTAGTACAACACATTTTATCACTTTTGTGTATATGCATTGATAGTATAACATCTAACATTTAGAGAAATATAGTTCCCCTATACCCGCCCACCTCCCTTCCTAGCTAGCCTTACAACAGCTTTTGTGGTTGTTCATTGTGTTCATGTATGTCTATTTTGGGGGTCTATCATTAGTTAGCGCATTTGAGCCTGCCTAGTGTATCTCCTAGGTCTTCCCTGGCGTACCAAGTAGATGATCTATGGGGTGTCATAAGGGTCTTAATTTCAGCATCTGTAAATTCTTGTTCAATGAACCACCTCCATTTGTAGAAGAATTTTGATGTTAACTTGCTGGGATTGTGTAGTGCATCTAAGGATTCAATTGTGAGGACAGCACGCAGTGAAGATTTGACCTGTGCTAGATCAGGTGGTCTATCATTCAGCCAAGACTGCAATAGAAGTCTCTTTGCAGTGATAGCGATATAGTGGAACAGTATGTGCAGCTGCTCCTTCCCCTTCAAGTCTCCTTTATAGTGGAAAAGCCACATCATCGGGTTCAGTCTGTCTAATCCCTTGCAGAGACCTATCGTCCATCGTTCCACCCCCTTCCAAAACAGTTGGGAGGCAGGACAAGACCAAAGACCATGTTCCAGATCCGTCAAGTGGGACTTACATTTAGGGCAGTCTACCCATCGTTCCTGGGTATTTTGAGTATATGGTATATTAAATGCCTGTATAGTCCCATGTATGATCCGAAACTGTGAGTCTCTCCACCTTTCATTGTGTATATACCTCCTGAAGTCACCCCATCCTTCCAGAATTTTCTGTTCGGGGTCAGGGTCTTCTATATGTTTTTTCCATTTTGCAAAGAGAGTAGTCCTCTTTGCCGGTCTCAAAGCTGCCTGTAGTTTAGCGTAAAGAGAGGTAATGGAAACATCTCCCTCGTTCAGTCCGATCATGTTGGACCACAAATTATCATCTATCTCCCCAGTAATATCTCGTAATTGAGAGAGGAGATAGTGGTAAATCTGGTGATATTGCATAGCCTGAAATCGAGGGAGATTATAGGTTTGTAGGACCTCACTTTCCGTCATCCATCTCCTTTCTCTGGTGTTTATAAGGTCTCCTAAGGTTTTAATGCCTCTTTCCCTCCAAGCCGTAAAGAGTTGGTTCTCACGACCCAGTTGGAAAGCTGGAACATTTCCAAGGGTTAAGTATCTTGGAAATTTTCCAAGATAAACTTAATTTCTTCCGCACACCCTTCCATGTTGCTATTGTGTCTCTGTAAATAACCGTTGTTCTTAAGTTTTTTGGGTATGTAAGGCATTGGTGAGTGTAGCAAAGCTGACAATTCCCATGGTTTAGCAAATTCTCCTTCTAATACCACATCAGAGTATCTGTTGGTTCCCTTTATCCAGTCGAGTACATTACGTAGAATACATATCAAATTGTATCCTCGAACATCTGGGAGCTGTAGGCCTCCCTCTTGTCTCGACTGCATCAGGACACCAAGAGCTAATCTAGATTTTCTTCCCCTCCACAAGAATTTTGAGAAGGCTTTGTTCAGTTTAAGTATGTCTGTATGTTTTAACAGCATGGGGATAGTCTGAAGCGGATATAAGAGCCTGGCGAAACTGATCATCTTAAGCAGATGGCATCTTCCCATCAAAGATAGAGGCAGCTTAGCCCAGCCTATCAATTCTTTTTCAATTTTCAAGAGAATTGGTGTAAAGTTAAGTTTGTATGTCAGATTAGGACATCATGGAATACTGTTTTAAGTCCATCTGGTGGTAATAATCAGGTGATAGACCATTCCTACCATGAACTCTTTAGCACAAAATAGCAGGACTTATATGCTTATGTGACTTCAGCCTAAACCTTTTACACTTCTTATGGATTCAGTTTTTTTCCTCTAAAAGTACCAGTAAGTATAGGAATCCTATATGTATTAGAATATTTTTCAGAGAACCTTACCAATATTTTAGATTCCCATTGACTGTCAGATGAGTGATGGACAGGACCAAGTAGCTCCTGGCAAACTTCACGTAGCTTCTGTTCAAAACCTGTGGGGAAATTAACATATATATCATGTTTACTTGTATACATTGCTCATGCAGAGCTGTCCCTCATTAACTTGTCTGTTTCTGCACTGTGAGCAATCATTGTTCAGCTAAAGTCACTATTTTCTTTCATATAATTTTAAAATGCAAAAGTCATTCCAGATAAAAATGACTTTATTGCTTATAGTAGCATATATTTTAGAGATTCAAACTCACCTTCATTAACAAGGTAACGTGCATAGATGAGCAACCAGTGTTTGTATTCCTGGCTTGACTGTAGTATCAGGGCACCCGCAATCTGATTCTCAAGGTAAGCCATGGTTGTTTCCTGCTGCACTTGGTGAGGCATTGTGAAAAGGTGAGCGGCCTGTCTGCCTGCACTGAATATCACAAAGCAGTTAGTTATAACTAATCAAAAGAAAAAAAATGTACATATTCAAATGAATTGAACCACGCTTATAAGTTATCTGCACGAATGCTGCACATCCTGACTAGTTTTAAGGGATTATACAGTACTCACACAACTACGTGAAAGGGGGATAGGGAAGTTAAAAGCTCAACCACCTTATACTCACAGGTCTCCCAGGCTAACTAAGTAATGATAGGCGTCCATTCATTAGTAGTATGAAAGAAATTCCAATGCCACTGTTGCGGTAAATCCTTTATTCTTTCAAAATAAAACCATCACGGATGTCCCCGAGGAGAAACACTAGATGCGTTTCGGAGGGAGTCCTCTTTAGTCGTTAGCACATCTATGTACAAAACACATACAATATATACATCTAAACACACCACAACATCTGTGAATAATTACAACAATGAGTAGGATATATTAACCCCTATCCTGCCTGTCCGGCGAAAAGTTGAAGCTTGATCTATATCCTATGGGGCTCAATACCATGTTACAATCCTAAATTACAGCATACAATTAGCTTATATTTCAAATAATGATGTCTATAACATAGCATATAAAACCCCACAGTTCATATAGGTGAAAGATATACTTACATTTTAGTAAAAATACAGTAAGTCCCTCCTATTATTAAGACCCTGTGGAAAGCGTGCATCCAAACGCAATATCCATAATCTTCCTTTGTCATGGAGAACTTTCCCCCACTTTCCGCCACGATATGGACGAGAAACTCTTTAAATGCCTCTTATTTTCAGAGACCGGAGATCACAAGCATGGAACTCTTTACAATGTTTGGATAATCCAGAGATTCCTGATCTTATTGCCCTTGAATCTGGTTTAGTGGCCGTAATGTGCTCCGCTATTCTGACTTTGAGAGCACGAGTTGTACATCCAATGTAATACTTTACACATGCCTCACAAGTAGCCATATAGGCTTCATGTGTAGTATTACAATTTATACAAGTACCAATCTAATATTGTTTATTTGTGTGCAGGTTGTGGAAATCCGGCCCAGATTCCACATATCTGCACATGCCACATCTGTTCTCCCCACACTTATACATACCATTGTATAATAACCATGTGAGGGCTTTGGTATTGCGTTCTGAAAATATACTTGGTGAAATTGTGCTCCCAATGTCTCTTGCTTTTCTAGGAACCATTCTCCATCCAGATTTTAGGATGACAGATAATTTGTCATCCTGATACAGAATTGGAATATTTTTGGCTCATGTTCTCTTGATGTCATTAAATTGATGGCTATATGGGGTAGAAAAAGTGGGTAAAGTAATCTTATTTTCATTCCCCAATTTTTCATCTGATAAAAGTGAAGCCCTACTTCTGTTGTTCACAATACCCTTGGCTCTATCCATCATCCAATTCGGGTATCCACTATGTGTTAATCTGTCCGACGGTGTTAACATCCTTTAAATAATCCTCTCCCCTTGTACAATTACGTTTTGCCTGGATCAATTCTCCCACAGGTAAATTTTTTATGATATATTTTGGATGGCAACTATCAGCTCTAAGAACCAAGTTGCCAATAATTGATTTTTGAAACGGTTTAGAAAAAATTCTACCTGTTTTATTACATCCTGTGAGAAAGACCCAGAAAAGGGGTGGAATTTCCATGTATTTCCATGGTGAATTTTAAATTAAAGTTATTCTCATGGAATTTTCCTAACAGTGTCAGGGGAGGGACTTGGTATGGGAGACACATCCGACGGGTACAGGCCAAATTAGGACCATATCGTCTATGTATCTCCCGTACCAACGAATGTAGTCTTTAAAGGGGCCGCTCTCACTATAGATATATTCTTCCTCCCACTTCTGCATACATAGATTAGCCAAAGAGGGGGAAAATTTTGCCCCTATCGGACAACCACACAGCTGGACAAGTTTATCTCACAGGATGCATACGAAGTCCTACATGATCGTCTGCACAAAAAAATTGATGATCTAGAAAAGACCATAACTGAAATTAAGAAATCCAAATATGACAGGGATCTAAATGACTATGAAAATGATACAGTTTACTTATGGAAGCGGATAACACCAAGAAAACCTCAGTCTCCATACACTCCACGCACTCTGAAAAATCCAGCCACTCAGTACCATCCAAAGCCTATTTTAAGGAAGCCCCCGAAAGGCACAAGCAGCCGAAATGTAAGTTTTTCCTCACCACCAAACACGTCCGAAGCTTCGGATGATTCTGCCAGATCTGATCCAGAAGAGTGTACAAGCGTGTCTGGCAGATATTATAATACCAGAAATGCCTCTAGAGGACGAGGAAATGGCCACGGAGGAGGTCGAGGAGGAAAAACAAGAAACAAAAAGTAAGTCCTGTGGGGGAATATACGGTTATAAATATGTCTGGTAATATATAGTTTGAACCGCAACTACAAGTGTTGGTGAGAGGTTTGAATTTTGTTCCCAATAATCAGGCTAATTTATTCCAGACTATTAAAGATCTGAACAAATTTGATTGTTTTCCTCTTCATCTTGAATTGTGTGAAGTACTATCTGCCAGAGGGTTATATGATTAAAACATTTGTTGAGAGATGAACGGCAGGCATTGGTGGAATTGAGAAACAACCCTAATATTGTCTGATAAAGGGGGGGGGGGGGAAATCGGTGTTTTTTTTATATAGGTCTTTATTTAAACAACCAAGTCATGAATACTTTGTCTGATGTTGTCACCTACCGCCCCTTGTCATATGATCCCACCACCTCTTTCATGCCTGATTTGAATAAATTACTGGAAGGTTTTTCCATGGGTGCCATTGATTCCAAGATGAAAGAACTGTCAGTCGAAAACCCTACAACTCCTGTCTTCCATGCCCTCCCCAAGACTCATAAGTCCATTTCCCCCCCCCCTACCTCTAAGACCAATCGTGGCAGGGATCGGATCCTCCACGAGAGGCTCTCGGAGTGGGTGGATGTGAGACTACAGGTCTTGGTGGAGGGCATACCTGGCAGAATTAGGGACACAAAACATCTTTTGCAAGCCCTAGAACAGATGACTTTGCGTAGTGAATACTTTTGGGTTACATATGATGTTGCCCAGTTGTATTCTACTATTCCACATGATAAAGCAATTTGGGTAATGGAACAAACTCTTGAGAAATACACATGTAATTGGTGATCCTGAGAAGGAATTTTTGCTGCTGAGTTACAGTATCTTCTCAGCAGCAATTATTTAGTTTTCAATGGCAATTTTTATGTCCAGCTGTGCGGTTGGGTGCGAAATTTTCCCCCTCATTGGCCAATCTATATATGCAGAAGTAGGGAGGAAAAATATATCTATACTGAGTGGCCCTTTAAGGATTACATTTGTTGGTACGGGAGATAATAGACGAGATAGTCCTAATTTGGGCTGTACTGTTGGATGTGTCTCCCTTCCCAAGTCCCCTGTTACTGTTAGAAAAATTCCATGAGAACAACTATAATTTAAAATTCAGCATGGAGTGGCAACTCGATTCTTAGAGCTGATAGTTGCCATCCAAAATACATCATAAAAAATTTACCTATGAGAGAATTTATCCGGGCAAAACTTAATTGTACAAGGGGAGAGGATTATTTAAAGGAGGTCATGTCGGACAGATTAAAACATAGTGGATACCCGAATTGATGACAGATTTAGCCAAAGGTATTGTGAACAAAAGAAGTAGGGCTTCACTTTTATCAGATGAAAAATTGGGAATGAAAATAAGATTGCTTTACCCACTTTTTCTACCCCATATAGCCATCAATTTAATGACATCAAGAGAACATGAGCCAAAAATATTCCAATTCTGTATCAGGATGACAAATTATCTGCCATCCTAAAATCTGGATGGAGAATGGTTCCTAGAAAAGCAAGAGACATTGGGAGCACAATTTCACCAAGTATATTTTCAGAACGCAATACCAAAGCCCTCACATGGTTATTATACAAAGGTATGTATAAGTGTGGGGAGAACAGATGTGGCTGTGCAGATATGTGGAATCGGGGCCGGATTTCCACAACCTGCACACAAATAAACAATATTAGATTGGTACTTGTATAAATTGTAATACTACACATGTAGCCTATATGGCTAATTGTGAGGCATGTGTAAAGTATTACATTGGATGTACAACTCGTACTCTCAAAGTCAGAATAGCGGAGCAAAATTACGGCCACTAAACCAGATTCAAGGGCAATAAGATCAGGAATCTCTGGATTATCAAACATTTCAAAGAGTTCCATGCTGGTGAACTCCGGTTCTCTGAAAATAAGAGGCATTGAGAGTTTCTTGGTTTCTCGTCCATATCGTGGCATAAACTGGGAGAAAGTTCTCCATGACAAAGAAAGATTATGGATATTGCGTTTGGATGCACGTGTTCCACAGGGTCTTAATTATAGGAGGGACTTACTGTATTTTTACTAAAACGTAAGTATATCTTTCACCTATATGAACTGTGGGGTTTTATATGCTATGTTATAGAAATCATTATTTGAAATATAAGCTAATTGTATGTTGTAATTTAGGACTGTAACATGGTATTGAGCCCCATAGGATATAGATCAAGGTTCAAACTTTTCGCAGGACAGGCAGGATAGGGGTTAATATATCCTACTCATTATTGTTGTAATTATTCACAGATGTTGTGGTGTGTTTAGATGTATATATTGTATGCGTTTTATACATAGATGTGCTAACGACTAAAGAGGACTCCCTCCGAAACACGTCTAGAGTTTCCCCTCGGGGACATCTGTGATGATTTTATTTTGAAAGAATAAAGGATTTACCGCAACAGTGGCACCGGAATTTCTTTCATAATACTCAGACAACACCTTCTCAGTAAAAGTGTTTGCCCCATTACAATAAAAACACATTCATCTCCAGCGCTGGTGCTGTTCCAGCACTCACTGATGTGACATTGAGAAGTCAGTGCTGGCTTTACCCTTGCCACCTTCAGATGAATCAAACATCAAGAAGAAATCACACCTGTGGCTGCTCACTTTCTATTGATGATTGATACATCCATAAAAGGTGGGGAATCTGGAGTAGGTGCTGGTAGGACACAGGGCTCACGTGTCATAACAATTTCACGAGTATAAATGTTTTTATTTTAATAGGAGCAAATCTCAGATTGAGAAGGGGGTTGTCTGAGTGGTGGTTGATGATGTAAAGACAAATGCGAGTTATGAGCAGCTCTGCTGCATGATCACGTGTGCCCGCTCATTAACCTGAATATTCCCTGCTCCCCCCGCCCATCCTATGTTATTTCTGCGAATTCCACTCCACAGAAAGTAACCTTTATATCTTTTTATTTATTATATTTATTTATTTATATAGCACCATTAATTCCATGGTGCTGTACATGAGAAGGGGTTACACAAGTTAGATATAGTTTACAGTAAACAAATAACAACGATAGACTGGTACAGAGGGGAGAGGACCCTATCCTTGCAGACTTATATTCTACAGATTTATGTATCTACCAATTTGTTATGATGTCTTTATAGAGCCCAACTACACTTCTTGATAACATAAGACATACTTTGTTACAAGCACATGTTACTATATTTATATGTAAAATATTGGAATCTGAGAGTCCTTTTAATGAAAAGGATGGTAAGAATAGTAAGCTTTCAGACAATATGGCCCCTTCATCAGGCTTAATAATGACACAATTTCTAAAGACACATACATACAAGTCATGAAAAAGTTTGGGCACCCCTCACTCTTTTTTTTTTGTTTAAAATTGTTTTTTTGCAACAGCTATTTCAGTGTGATATATGTAATAACTGATGTACACAGTAATATTTCAGGATTGAAATGAGGTTTATTGTACTAACCGAAAATGTGAAATATGCATTATTTCAAAAATTGACAGGTGCAAAAGTATGGGCACCTCAACAGAAAAGTGACATTAATATTTAGTAGATCCACCTTTTGCAAAAATAACAGCCTCTGTCGCTTCCTGTAGCTGTTAATGAGTTCCTGGATCCTGGTTGAAGGTATTTTTGACCATTCCTCTTTACAAAACAATTCCAGTTCAGTTAAGTTTGATGGTCGCCAGCATGGACAGCCCGCTTCAAAACATCCCACAGATGTTCAATGATATTCAGGTCTGGGGACTGGGATGGCCATTCCAGAACATTGTAATTGTTCCTCTGCATGAATGCCTGAGTAGATTTGGAGCGGTGTTTTGGATCATTGTCTTGCTGAAAGATCCATCCCCGGCGTAACTTCAACTTTGACACTGATTCTTGAACATTATTCTCAAGAATCTGCTGATACTGAGTGGAATCCATACGACCCTCAACTTTAACAAGGTGCGTCATTGGCCACACAGCCCCAAAGCATGATGGACCCTCCCCCAAATTTGACAGTGGGTAGCAATTTTTTTTTCTAGGAATGCTGCGTTTTTGTGGTGCCATGCATAAAGCCTTATTGTATGACCAATTCAATCTTTGTTTCATCAGTCCACAGGACCTTCTTGCAAAATGAAACTGACTTGACCAAATGTGCTTTTGCATACCTCAGGTGACTCTGTTTGTGGCGTGCATGCAGAAACGGCTTCTTTCGCATCACTCTCCCATACAGCTTCTCCTTGTGCAGTGTGCGCTGTATTGTTGACCGATGCACAGTGACACCATCTGCAGCAAGATGATGCTGCACGTCTTTGGAGGTGGTCTGTGGATTGTTCTTGACTGTTCTCACCATTCTTCTTCTCTGCCTTTCTGATATTTTTGTTGGCCTGCCACTTCTGGCCTTTACAAGAACTGTCCCTGTGGTTTTCCATTTCTTTACTATGTTCCTCACAGTGGAAACTGACAGGTTAAATCTCAGAGACAACTTTTTGTATCCTTCCTCTGAACAACTATGTTGAACAATCTTTTTTTTCAATTTATTTGAGAGCTGTTTTGAGGAGCCCATGATGCCACTTCTCAGAGAAGATGCAACTAGGAGAACAACTTGCAAGTGGACACCTGAAATAGCTTTCTCATGATTGGATACACCGGACTATGAAGTACAAAGCTCAATGAGGTTACCAAACCAATTTAGTGCTTCAGTAAGTCAGTAAAAAGTAGTTAGGAGTATTCAAATCATGAAAATCAGAAGGGTGCCCATACTTTGGCACCTGTCAAATTTTGTAATAATGCATATTTCACATTTTTGGTTACTACAATAAACCTCATTTCAAACCTGAAATATTACTGTGTCCATCAGTTATTACATATCACAAAAAAAAGGAGTAAGATTAAGAGGGGTGCCCAAACTTTTTCATATGACAGTATATACATAAGAAAAAAAAAAACCAGGCATCTCTTCCCCATCATCTAACCCTGTTTTTTTTTTTGCTTATGTATATACAGGGGTTGGGCAAAATAATGGAAACACCTGGAAAAATCAACAAAAGTAAGTTTAATATGGTGTAGGTCCACCTTTTGCGGCGATAACAGCCTCAATTCTCCGCGGTATGGCTTCATATAAGGTGATATCATTGGCCCGGCGGATCTCCACGAAATAGCACTCCAGATCATCACAGAACCTCCGCTATGTTTTACGGCTGGGAGAAGGCAGTCTGGATGGAATGCTTCTGTCGGCTGTCTCCAAACGTACACTCGGCCGGAGGTTGGAAAATGGGGTAAACGATGATTCGTCTGAGAATATCACGTTTCCACTGCTCGAGGGACCAATTCTGGAGGTTTCTACACCACTCTAAATGCTTGGAAACATTTGTCATTGAGAGCAGCGGTTTTCTAATTGCAGATCTTCCGTGGAATCCAGATTTGTGCAGCTCCCGATGAACAGTTTTCATGGAAACTGGGTTCTGTAGGTGTTCATTGAGCTCAGCAGAGTCAGACGGTTTCTCTCAGTCAAGTTTGACTTTCGGCCGGACCTGTGCTTTGCTGCGGACGTTTTTCCTTCTCTTTCAAACGCAGCCATTACTTTGGAGACAGGACCTCTTGACACGCCAAGCTTTGGGCACTTTCTGTTACACTAGCGCCTACCATACGAGCACCAACAATTTGGCCTTTTTGAAAATCCGAAAGGTCTGCCATTGGTATCAGGTTCTCATCAATGTTCTTACAATTCAGCAAAACAAACAGTTAATTTACATACACATATCACTTAACACAAATAATCAACTACAAAACATTAACATATGTCATGGTTTGCATGTTTATAACATGTGCGAAGATTATGATGCCAAAACATTAGGTGTTTCCATTATTTTGTCCAACCCCTGTATGTATGTGTATTAAGAATTTGTGTCATTATCAGTGTAATGAAGGGGCCATAGTGTCCCGAAAGCTTGTTTCACTTACCATCTTTTCACTTAGCGATTAATAGGTATCAACCACTAAGGACTCTGAGATTCCAGTATTTTTCTATCTACTGGCTAACGCGGTATAAAAATTCTTTACATTATATTTATATGTAAATACATATACATCTCTATACCCATATATATTTACCTTTGTAACATACCCTTATAATATCAGGAATACTTACGCATGGTATAGATTTTGATTTTTTTGTGCTAAACACATTATTTATTTTTAAGTGTGCGGTGTGATATTGTAAATAAAAGAATGGATATACAATGTTCAAATTCCATAAAAATGTTCCAATTTTATTAATCCATTTAAAGGGAACCTGTCATCTAGTTTATGCCCCCCAGCTATCATTGTCTGTACATGCAGCTTCATAGTACTATTCTAATCTTCCCTGTCTGAGCTCATAGTGTAATGTGAAAGGTGAAAAAAAGCATTTATACGCTTACATTTCCTTATGTAATGAGGCAGTCAGTCCCCAGCTTGGAGGACGGGGACTGTTTCGCAGGTTAATAGTTAACATGTCAGCCTTGTGCTAGAACATGTTGGGAGACCTGATGTGATGTCACAACCATGTGACTACTATAGTCAGAGCTAGGTTCTCATAGAACATAATAAGTTTGCTGGCTTAGCTCCACCCACTATGGTCACACGATCTTTACATCACACAGGTCCTTTAGCCATGTAAGTTAATAGTGAGTTAACTATTATCCTGCCAGACAGTCTCCCTCCTCCAAGGTGGGGACTGAAATGTAAGTGTATAAATGCTTTTCTTTCACCTTTCACATTACATTATGAGCTCAGACAGGGATAATTAGACTGGTATTATAAAGCTGCAGCTACAGACAGTGATAGCTGGAGGGGCATAAACCACCTGACAGGTTCCCTTTAAAGTTGAAAGACAATAATAGGCTTGCTAGAAACCTATAAAATAGGTTACCTAACAAAGTGCAGCAGAGATGTTCCATCAATGATTAAGGACTTCATGACCGAAACATGTCTTCTGCACTTTGTTAGATACCCAATATGTTTCTAGCAAACCTATGTTTGTCTTGCAACGTTTAATAGATGAATGAACCTGGAACATTTTTATGGTGTTTGGACGCTGGACATATATTCTTCTATTTACAGTTCGATTTGCACTTGCAATATTCCCAGTGACAGACTTTCTCAATGGAATGGTGAGTGGAGGCTCTCGACATTTACCTTAAAAAAATTACAATCACCCTACCTCCAGTCCCCTGCAGCATTGCGGTCTCACCTTATGCAGGCAGTTGACTGTGTGGGAGTGCATCAGCTAATCAGAGTGTGACCTCTGCGCACCCACACGACGTCAGCTTCCGGCATGAGGTGACAACGCTGCAGGGAATGGGAGGGTGTGTATAATAGTTTCTTTTAAGTGTGTGGTGTGATGGGGCCATGTACTATGATGGGGGATCATATATATTACAATAGGGGATCATATATACCAGGATTGGGGGCCATGTACCAGGTTGGGAAATCATATATTCAGTACCATGATGGGGCCCATAAGTAAAGTCTGCAACAGATTAATAGAATTTCAATTCATTTCAATGGAGAAGTTTAATTTGACATAAGAGCAAATTGACGTTAAAAGCTCAGTCACCAAACTAATTAAACTCATAAGTCAAGGTATTACTGTATTTACATTGGTTTACTTTGTCTTTAGAGGCCAAAAGTCGGTTGTGTCTTTGAAGCCACAGGGCATAAAATGTTAGTATATTTGTGAATCGGAGATTTCAATATGTATGTAATATGGGACTGAAGCTTTGCAATACTTTTATTTAAAGTTTCAAAGTGCCTTAAAATTAAGGGTATGAAAAATCCCCCAAAAATCTTTATAAACAATAAATGGAATATATTAATATTTTCTTACTTGGACGCTCGTCCTTGGATTATGGCTAGTGGTCCAGAGCACATCATGGCTTCCTGTGAGGTCAAACAATTCCTATAATCTGCGCACTGCGCCAAAGAATCTTGTTTGTCAGATACCAGGTTCCTGTTCAGGTGAAGATAAGCAATTAATGCAAAAAATAAAAAAACATTTGCATTTTGGATAACCCTCAACAAAAGTAATAAAATAATCAATAAGAGAACAGCACAGGAAAAATAACATTATTAACCTGCCTAGCGGTATTCCCGAGTGTAACTCGGGATTAACTTTCACTGCCAGAAGCGGTAACCCCGAGTCACACTCGGGTTCACCCGCAGGCAGTGCCGCAGCTCATTGTGAGGAGGGGGGGTTTGGGTTGTGCTAGCAGCAGTGCCCTGTCCCCTGCTCATCCTCCCTATCCCCCTGCAGCTTCCCTCCTCCCAGCTCTGCCACTGACCAGCCTCCACCCGCCACTTCCTCCTGCTCAGCTCATCCAGCTGCCGCCGCCTCCTCCTGTACTCCAGTCCCCACCACCAGTCTTCCTCCTCCTGCAGTCCCGCCGTCACCGCCGACCTCCGAGAGTGCCGCAGCTCATTGCAGCTGCATTCAGTGGTGGTTTGACTTTGGAAAGCACTAAGGAAGGGGGAGGGGATGACAGGTTCCCTTTAATGTTGATGATTATGGCTTACAGTCAATGAAAAAACAAAAGTAAATTAGATGATTATATAATACCAACTGAAATAAGGATTTTTAAGTCATAAATGTTGGCCTACTGAAAAGTATGCACAGTAAACACACTCAATACTTGGTCAGTGCTCCTGTTGCATGAATTACTGCATCAATGCGGTGTTTCATGTACTGCTGAGGTGTTATGAAAGCCCAGGTTGCTTTGAAGCAGCCTTCAGCTCATCTGCATTGTTGGGTCTGGTGTCTCATCTTCCTCTTAACAATACCCCATAGATTATCTATGGGGATTAGGTCAGGCGACTTTCCTGGCCAATCAAGCACAGTGATACTGTGGTTATTAAACCAGGTATTGGTACTTTTGGCAGTGTGAACAGGAGCCACGTCCTGCTGGAAAATGAAATCTCCGTCTCCAAAAAGCTTGTCGGCAGAGGGAATCATGAAGTGCTCTAAAATTTCCAAGTAGACGACAGCGCTGACATTGGTCCAGATAAAACACAGTGGACCTACACACCAGCAGATGACATGTCTCCCCAAACCATCACGGATTGTGGAATCGTCACACTACACCTCAAGCAGCTAAAACTGTGTGCCTCTCCACTCCTCCTTCAGACTCGGACCTCGATTTCCAAATGAAATGCAAAATTTACTTTCATCTTAAAATAACACCTTGGACCATTGAGCAACTGTCCAGTTATTTTTCTCCTTGGAACAGGTAAGATGCTTCTTGCTTGGTCTATTGGTCATGAGTGGCTTGACACATGGAATGCGACAGTTGTAGCCCATGTCATGGATATGTTTGTGTGTGTTGGATCTTGAAGCATTGACTCCAACAACAGCCCAATCATTGTGAATCTCCCCTAAATTTTAGAATGGCCTTTTCTTAACAATCCTTTCAAAGCTATGGTTATCCCGCTTGCTTATGCACAATTTACTACCACACTTTTTCCTTCTTCTCAACTGCCTATTAATATGCTTGGATACAGCTCTCTGTGAATAGCCAATTTCTTTAGCAATTGACCTTTTGTGGTTTACCCTCCTTGTGGAGTGTGCCAATGACTGCCTTCTGAACATCTGTCAAGTCAGCAGTCTTCCTCATGATTGTGTAGGCTACTGAACCAGACTAAGGGACCAATTTAAATGCTTAGTAAGCCTTTGCAGGTGTTTTGTGTTAATTATTCTAATTTTCTGAGAGATAATGAATTGCAAGTTTTGGCTGCAAATCATAAAAAAAAAAAGAAAAAAAAAAAAAGAAAAACTGATGGAAAGTTGCAACACCAGATGGTGGATGATCAGCCCCAATCAATTTCTAAAGAAATTCAAGCTGTCTTACAGGCTCTCGGTGCATCAGTGTCAGTGCAAACTATCTGTCAATATTTGAATGAAATGAAACATGATGGCAGCAGACCCAGGAGGACCCTACTGCTGGCACAGAAATAAAAAGATGGAACGCAGTTTGCCAAAATGTACGCGAGTAAGCCAAAATTTCCTTTTGGGGAAAGCATTTTGTGGACAGACGAGACCAATATAGAGATTTTTGGTAAAGCACATCATTCTAATTTTTACTAATAATGGAATAAGCCCTACAAAGAAAAGAAACAATACCTACAGTCAAATATGGTGGAGGTTCAATGATTTTTTGGGTCTGTTTTGCTGCTTTTGGCACTGGGTGCCTTGACTGTGTGCAAGGAATCATGATATCTAAAGATTGCCGAAGGAGTTTGGGTTGCAATGTAGTGCCTAATGTCAGAAAGCTAGTTTACGTCCTAGCTCATGGGTCTTCCAGGACATTAACCCCAAACATACTTCAAGAATCACCCAGCAAAGGATAAAAACTAACCACTGGAGAGTTCTGAAGTGGCCAGCAATTAGTCTGGATCTAAATTTCGTTAAACACCTGTGGAGACATCTTTATATTGCTGTTGGGAGAAGGCGCCCTTCAAATATGAGAGACCTAGGGCAGTTTGCAAAAGAATAGTGGTCCAAAATTCCAGTTGAGTTGTATGTAAAAAGCTTGTTGATGGTAATAGGAAACCATTGATTGCAGTTATTTATTCTGAAGGGAGTTGCAAACAAATATAAAATTGAGGGTGGCAACAATTTTGCATGGCCCATTTTAGAGGTTTTGTGTGAAATTATGTTCAAATTGCAGGGTTTTTTTTTTCTCTATTTTTTTTCCCATGTTGTTTGAATTCACACCCATAGAAAATAAATGTGTATTTGCAATAATTTGTTTTAGAGAAATACTTTATTTTCCAGAACACTTTCAAGGGTACCAACACTTTTGGCCCTGACTATACGTCCCCTCCTGGTATATATGTCCCCCTTCCTGGGCTCCTTCTGGATATATGTCACCCATGCTGCAAACTTCCTGTTATACATGCCTCCATAACCTAAGACCTTTCCATGTATGTATGCACCCCATCCTGGGACCTTTCAAGGTATATATGTCCTTCATCCTAGGACCCTTCCTGGTATAAGTGTCCCCCCATCCTGATATATATGCTCCCATGCTGGAATATGTGTCCCCACCCTAGTATATTTCATCACCAATTAAGACTTATGTACAATGTATTCAACAATTTTCAGTAAGTGTGATCTATACTTTTTCCCTGTGTCATTTTTCATTATGTATGCAAATTGTCTCTTCACAGACGAGGGCATGAAATCTAATGCCTCCCATTGGAAGTATCAATCGTAAAAGTCAATATTGATCCTTTAAGTAGCCTTACTATATGATTTATAACCCAAACCAAAGTCTCAATTTGCAGTCTTGGTGTTTCTGAGTATTGCTTCTCATCAGTGCAAAGTATGAGATCTGATTTGGCTAGGTGAGAAGCGAATACTAGGATCTAAGGGGTAAGGTTTCTCCTTGTGGAGAATGGTATTCCAAACTTGGTGTGTCACTCTCCACAAAGAGAAACCGTACCCCCTAGATTTCGGTCCTCTTCTGTGGCCAGTAGCCGACAATGGTGTACCATGACTCACTGCCATGCAATGCCAATGCCAGGCACACCAATGACAGCTGCCAGCTTCTGATTGTCTGGCAGGGTGTATAGTGATACAAGAGTTAGACAGATCTCTGCACCCAATACACTTCAGCTAAATGTGCATCCTTGGCCACGATCCAGCTGAAGTAGGCAGTGGGGTTGACAGGACCCCCAACAGCATAGGCATGATCATGATTGCACTCTCTGAAACCAATATTATGACACCCTTGCTGCTATTGTAACTACATTAAAATAAAAGTAGTTTGAGGACAGGAAAATATAATTATGTTAGTTGCTTAGTGAGGAAATATTTGCGGATCTAGAGAGAAACATGATGTGAAATTATTGGTTACACTCTAACTGATTATGCTATAAGCAGTAGTAAATGCTATGGAAGGATCTTATTGTTTTTTATCTGTATTGGATGACACAGATGTGTAGTACAGCTTAATATTCTTGACCAGTCTTTGTACTGCCCATGTTGATTGTGTAGAACTTTGATATTGGTGGCTCATTAATATTAGAGCGACAGGTCCCAACAACTCAATGATCAGTGACAGGCCCTGAGGTGGCGAGAAGTAAACAGTATACAGTGCTGGAACAAAAATTATCCCAAGCAGCAAAACCCACTTCATTCTCCGCAGTATTGGGAAAATAATAAATATCAGTGGGGTGTAGCAGGACTAATATAAGAACCCATCGCAAATATAGACTAGAAAAAGGGGAAGGAAATAAGCGACAAAAAGAGGGGTATTATGAAATATATAATATACTTTATTAAGGACGTGCAAAAATAAGGTAAAATTCTCAGAGGGAACAACAATGTAGTCCAACCAAATGCGGACTTAAATACTCAGGATATATATATATATATATATATATATATATATATATATATATATATATATATATATATATATAAGAAAACCAAGAAAAACGAAAAAGCACAGCAGTATACAGCGGGTGCAAGGCCCTCCTACCACTTCACTGGTTGTTATTTAAGATGAAAAAATGAAGGGCAGCACTTCCTTTAGTGTATCCATGTGGGTTTATTTTGTCCTAGGACTGCAACGTTTCGGCACACAGCCTTCCTCTAGCAGTGACAAACAATTCTAGTGCTCACATATATATAGCTCCCATACAAGGGGCTTACAATAATACAATTAGTAGAAAAAAAGTGTAAAAAGTCATATGTATATACAATTCCATAAATTGTGCAGCTGCAGTGGGTGTATGGGAAGTCCCGACTCGCAATACACATGCGCGGGATCTAGGACTGGGCACGAGATCTAGATGGGACTGAAGTATTCACACGGAGCATGCGCATTAGAATGAGGAGAACGCCGAAAGTGAAATGGCGGAAATGGCGGTACATGGTTGCAACGTGGGGTCTTCTAATTAGCAGATAAGTAACATCTGTACATGTAATCACTAATTAATATGAAATGTGAGATATTGGTTACAGTATGGATGTTTTGCTGTGTAATATCACTATATGCACTTTATGATTCACAGATCACTATGCACAATTTATGGAATTGTATATACATATGACTTTTTACACTTTTTTTCTACTAATTGTATTATTGTAAGCCCCTTGTATGGGAGCTATATATATGTGAGCACTAGAATTGTTTGTCACTGCTAGAGGAAGGCTGTGTGCCGAAACGTCGCAGTCCTAGGACAAAATAAACCCACATGGATACACTAAAGGAAGTGCTGCCCTTCATTTTTTCATCTTAAATAACAACCAGTGAAGTGGTAGGAGGGCCTTGCACCCGCTGTATACTGCTGTGCTTTTTCGTTTTTCTTGGTTTTCTAATTTTTCTCACGAAACATTGCACTGTTATTGTTTTCATTTTTGGTTATTAATTGAAGTGGGTTATGGAGAATAACTATGAACCTGGGACTTTGAGCTACACAGTGGAAGATGAGGATCGTATATTCAAGGGTATTGATGTGGATGCAGTTTTTTTAAGTATTCCTTCTACTACAGACCTGAAACAGAAATATGAAAACTTGGCTAGGAAAGTTTTGACAGTACAACTGCACTTATCCACTATGTCAGAATATTATAAGGCAAAAATGATACCACGAGGCTTGAGATCTAATGTGAGACCAAATTTGATGTTTGGGGATTCATTTTTCTGTTCCCAGTTTTGCAAAATTTCAAATAAGTATGGGATGGATCTTCTGTTGGTCAATATTGACTTTTTACAACATGATTTAAAGAGAATTCTGATAGAACAAGAAAATGTAGATACCAAATTACAGGACATTCTGAAGGAGGAGGAAATGGCAAAGTTCAAGGAACAGGTCAATACACGCATTACCAAACTACGATTAGACCTGGAGGAGGGAAAAAGGAGAAAGTGGTTGAGAGACACAGAGGACTACTCGAGTGGAAACATATACAATTGGCAGCGAGAGGGTGTGGGGAAATTGCGGAATACAGGTGGTAACAGGTCTACTCTTTTTTGTGCATGTGGAAAGATATATCCTATAATGGACTTTGTTCATAGATATAGATCTAAAGAAAAACGGAGGAAAAGAAGAGGAGGAAGGAGACACCACCGGCAACAAAAAAGACAAGCGGGGAAGACAGAAACAACAGAGGAAACCCCCATTGAAAAATTGAAAGAGGACTTAGTGGTGAACCTGTCCAGTAAGGTATTAACTGAGATGCAAAAATCTGTTCTAAATAAGGGCTTGGGCTTTGGTCCAAGTACACACACTGATTTCTTTCAACTGTCACTAGACCTGCAGTATTTTTTTAGATCATTAAAGTTGAAGGAGTGGTTCAGTACTAAAGAGAATAAGGCTAGAGTAATGACATGTGATTTTGATATGGGGAGCCTGGGTATGAGGAAAAAGAGTAAATTCATACCTCCAGTTAATTCAAATGTGATTGATTCATTTATTACAGCTGTTATTAAAGAGGTTGATGTATTAAAAAATAAAAAGATCAAAGTATTTAGGAAGCCCAATATTAAGACAGAGGAAGTAACAGCTCTTAATGACCTTGTTCGTGACGACAGCATTATAGTTAAAAAAGCAGACAAAGGAGGAGCTGTTGTGGTCATGGACAGGGCCATGTATATTAAAGAGATCAAGAGACAATTGGATGACCCGGGGGTCTACCAGAGACTGGATAGGGATCCTAAGTTTGATATAGCACATAGAATCGAGGCAGTCCTGACAAAGGCATTACATGAGGGTTTGATTGATCTCCTTGATTTTATGACAATACAATATCCTACAACACCTGTATTATATGTGCTCCCAAAAATCCATAAGTCTCTGGTGGACCCACCGGGTCGTCCAATAGTCTCAGGCACAAACTCTATTCTCTCTAACATAGGAGTGTTCCTTGATAGGGTATTGAACCCTATAGCAAGAGAAGCTGACTCATATGTGAGAGATACAGGAGATTTTTTACGTAAATTGAACTCCCTGTCAGTAAGTGGGGAAGTGATTTTGGCATCTTTCGATGTCGTCTCGCTTTATACTTCCATAGACAATGAACGAGGCCTGGCTGCCATAAAGAAAAAACTAAAGGAAACAGAGTTTTCCAAAAATGCCTGTCAGTTAGTACTGGACCTTCTGGAATTGGTTTTGCGAAATAATTATTTTCTATTTGGGGATGATTATTTCCTACAATGCAGAGGTACAGCAATGGGGGCCAATATGGCCCCAGCCTATGCCAATATTGTTATGCGGGTAATTGAGGAGGACTTCGTCTATGTGTCCCACCATTATGAGGAGGTAGCTACATGGTGGAGATACATAGACGATGTCTTCCTCATATGGACAGGAACAGAGGATGCATTGCATTGCTTCCATGATTACTTAAATAATATAGATGAGACAATTAAGTTTACCTTGGTGTGGTCTAAATCCTCCATACAATTTCTAGATGTACAGGTTCTATATCAGGATGATGAATTTACAACGAAATTGTATGTAAAGGAAACAGATAGAAATGACCTGTTACACTATACTAGCCAGCACCCAAAAAACACCATCAAATCTATCCCTTTTAGCCAAATGACAAGAGTGAAAAAAATAGTAAGTGATGAGAAAGAACAAGAAGCAGCACTAGGAGTAATGATGAATAAATTTTATGCAAGGGGATACCCAAAAAAACTATTGGGAGAACAGAAAGAAAAAGTGCTGAAATTGGCTAGGTTAGATGTTTTGGCGGAGAAAAACAATAAAAAAACAACTGAAAAGAGTGCCATTTGTTTCCACGTATAGCGAAGAGAGTAGAGAAGTTGCGAATATAATACGCAAACATTGGAAGATGTTGGGGAGATGTTTACCTCATGTAAAAGAGTTTAACGAACCGCCACTTTTTTCTTATAGACGAAACCAATGTCTGAGGGACAAATTGATACGTTCAGACATTGGTCCTATAAAAAAGGATGGACAAATGTACTTGACAGGGGCTAAGAGAGTAGGGTGCTACCCCTGTCTCTCATGTATTAATTGTAGGCTGATGAATAAAGGCTCACACTTTGTACATCCAAAAACAGGGCAGAGATTTGAAATCAAGCAATTTTTGACCTGTTCGTCTGACTATGTTGTCTACCTCATCGAATGTCCTTGTTCTTTGTGGTATGTCGGTGAGACAACGTGGGATTTTAAGACACGTATTGCCCATCACCGACATACCATAAAAAAGAAAAGGAAGGATCTACCGATCCCCAAACACTTTGTGGAAATGGGACATACGGAAAAAGATCTGAGGTTTCGTCTGATAGACGCAATTCCCATACAAAGGCGGGGAGGTGATCGACAGAAATTGTTGTTAAAAAGAGAAATGGAATGGATCCATAGACTCAATACATTACGACCGAATGGTCTAAACGTGGACTATAAGATACAGAGCCTGTTATAAAATATGAATCCCTGATATTGAACTCTCATCAACCACAACTGTAGTTAGATAAACATCAGACAAAAGTATGATCTTGTAAATCTTTTGAAATAATGGTTTTTAAAAAAATTTTTTACTGAAAAATATTTTATTTCTTATTTTGCAGATCTGTACAGAGGACTCCACAAGCTGCAACTTGTTTGTACACAAGTCATTCCAATTGCAATTGTTATCCAGTGTGATATCCGATGTCCTGTCAGTATTAGTGCCCTTGTATAATGAGAAACTGAATAAAGTATAATTGTTATGATCAAGTCCTTGTGTATATAAAGTCTCTGGTAGAAAGATGGTCTGGTCACTTAAACAGGATAACACTTTGTGGTTATTTGTATGTGGTAAACGTACTTAACTGTCAAAGCCCACCAGGGCGGTGACTTTAGTATAGACCGTGAAAGGTTCTCCTTATAAGACATGGATCACCTCTATATATAAAGTATCTGGTAGAAACTTGGTCTGGTCACTTAAACAGGATAACACCTTGTGGTTATTTGTATGTGGAGAACGTACTTAACTGTCAAAGCCCACCAGGGCGGTGACTTTAATATAGACCATGAAAGGTTCTCCTTATAGGACATAGATCATCTCTTTATATTATAATTGCCTAATGTATACACTTGTATTATAATACTAAAGTGATTTGGGCAATTTTCATAAGATAGACAATTAGATGTTCTATATTCCCCACATCACTGCATGAGTAGCAGTTAATATGCGCCGTAACTCTCCTAAATGTTAGGTATATGAGCACAAGTTCTAAGAACGAATGCCATTATCACTGCGCAATCGCTAGAAAGCAAAGATGGCGCCCGAGAATAACGGAGGAGAGAGCGCAGGCGCGGGAATGAAGTTAGGAGTAGTGACTTCATCTGCACCATTGCGCAGCTGCAGTGGGTGTATGGGAAGTCCCGACTCGCAATACACATGCGCGGGATCTAGGACTGGGCACGAGATCTAGATGGGACTGAAGTATTCACACGGAGCATGCGCATTAGAATGAGGAGAACGCCGAAAGTGAAATGGCGGAAATGGCGGTACATGGTTGCAACGTGGGGTCTTCTAATTAGCAGATAAGTAACATCTGTACATGTAATCACTAATTAATATGAAATGTGAGATATTGGTTACAGTATGGATGTTTTGCTGTGTAATATCACTATATGCACTTTATGATTCACAGATCACTATGCACAATTTATGGAATTGTATATACATATGACTTTTTACACTTTTTTTCTACTAATTGTATTATTGTAAGCCCCTTGTATGGGAGCTATATATATGTGAGCACTAGAATTGTTTGTCACTGCTAGAGGAAGGCTGTGTGCCGAAACGTCGCAGTCCTAGGACAAAATAAACCCACATGGATACACTAAAGGAAGTGCTGCCCTTCATTTTTTCATCTTATATATACGGTATATATATATATATTATTACAAAGACATAAAGTGACAGTGCACATTGATCTACATAGGAATAAATATTCCATTGAGTATATAACTAACAACCACTTTTACTATGCCATACAGTGGAAACCCCATAAGATAGACGGAATTCAATTTAAATAAATAACCATAACACTAGAATCACATGTCTCAATTGAAACACCGTGTGGCTATAATTGTATTAAACAGCCATAACAGATGTATCCATGTTATAAGTTATACCTATGTCTCCCACACCTATAGAGTGCTGTGTAAGGAACATCATATGACTACTTTAAACAATTAGCAGCACACAGCTGATAAAGGTGAATGAAGGAGAAGTCAATCCAAGGGACAGGGCATATAGTGGAGCATAGTATAAAGATCAGTGGGTCTCTCAGCAGGGATGGAAGTATATATCAGCAGGCAAAATGTGTCTATTAAAAATAAACACTGCAAGAGATCCACAGAAGATGATCAGAAGTAGCACATAAGCGTGTATAGTCACTAACATGTACCTTATATTATCTGAGTACTGCCGCGTGCGCCAATGTATCAAACATTACAAGAGATCATAGTATTGCTGACATGCTGCAAACTAGTTTCCCTAACAAACAACAGAAGCAGCTGATGAGATCCATTGCCTTGAGCCATACGGCAGCATTTGCTCTGAGAGGTAGGCAGCATCAAATTATTGCCAAATACCAAAAAATAAACTTAAATTTTTATTTAATAATAATAATGTATAGCAAGTGATTCTAAAAACTTTAAAATATACTGCACAAGTGGAATCTGGAAGAAAAGATGACCCCACTAGGTTATTTTTAAACCTGACATATGCTGGTTGTCAGGAAGATCCGTCTTCAGTTCCACACATGAATACAGCCATATATAAGGGGGGGGGGGGACATCTATACAGCATTGACACTGCAGCTGATCAAAGTCTCAGGTTATCTCAGGCAGGGACAGTGCTGAGCTCAGGCTGTCAGCACCCAGCTCATGTGAGATCTTATCTGACTCCTCTCCATTCATATTGCTCTGATCCATGCAAAAGCAGAGCAGAATCAAAATTAAATAAAAGGTGTGAACATCCTTACAGATATTGCTGGTTGGGCTCATACACATTGTATATTATGGTAAGAATCATAATATTTAAATCAAAATCACATGTAGTTATTACAATCGTGCAAAATTGGATGAAAACAAGTAATAGGGATTATGGATGATCACTTAAATGCACAAGCTGATCCTAATAATTACACACTTAAAAGTCTTACCATGTGGAGAGTGCAGGATTAAAGCAATATGCTTTCCCATTAGACAAGCTTAGTACAGGTACTCCTCTCTGAGTAAGCAACGTTTGCGAAACCATCAGATCATTCCCTAAGATAAAATAGTAGTGAAGAATATATATGTATAAAGAAAAGATTAAAGTAGTGCAATAATAGCATTTTAGTCAATAACAAGAGTATATAAATAAGAAAGTAATAAAACTACCTGAATAATAGTATAAAAGTGTTACCTATTAATATGGGTAATAAAGATTCGTTCTTTATAACAGCTTTCTGATTCTGGACATCCCTAAAAAAGAAAGATTCAGATGCTACAAAAAACACAATCATAACAATAAAATGCCAGGATATCACAACAACGTACAGTACAGATCAAATGTTTGGACACACCTTCTCATTCAAAGAGTTTTCTGTATTTTCAGGACTATGAAAATTGTAGATTCACACTGAAGGCATCAAAACTATGAATTATGACATGTGGAATTATATACGGTACTTAAAAAGAACCTGACCTCTACAAACGACCCCCCAGCCTGTTTTAACCTGTCCCTGCACCATAGTAATCCATTTGTAACCATCCCTTTCTGTCCCTAAACTGCTATGTGAAAGTTTATAAAAGTAGTTTATTCACCTCTTATTCTGCATCTTCTCATTATATGAGAAGCCGCAAAAGGCGGGCTTATATACACACAAGGAGAACCAGTGTCTTTTTATGCTCAAAAAAAGAGAATTTTGTTTACTTACTGTAAATTCTTTTTCTTCTAGCTCCTAATTGGGAGACCCAGACAATGGGGTGTATAGCTTCTGCCTCCGGAGGACACACAAAGTACTACACTTTATAAAAAAGTGTAGCCCCTCCCCTACTGCCTATACACCCCCTCCTGGGAAATTCCCATCAGTTCGGTGCACAAGCAGGAAGGAGGATAACCCACACCAAAAAAATCAGGTCCGGCCGTATAACGGCGGCCAACTGATTAACGTAAGCAACCTGTGTTAACACAAGAAACTTAACAGAATAACCCGAAGGGCAACAGGGTGGGTGCTGGGTCTCCCAATTAGGAGCTAGAAGAAAAAGAATTTACAGTAAGTAAACAAAATTCTCTTTTTATTATTCGCTCCATTGGGAGACCCAGACAATGGGGATGTCCAAAAGCAATCCCTGGGTGGGCAAACAACCCATAATGGCGAGGTGGCAGCTCCATTTACAGGTGGGCAACGGCCGCCTGAAGGACCCGCCTGCCCAGACTTGCGTCTGCTGAAGCATATACATGCACTTGGTAATGCTTCCTAAAGGTGTGCAGACTGGACCAAGTAGCCGTCTGACACACTTGCTGAGCCGTTGCCTGGTGCCGCAAGGCCTATGAGGCTCCAGCAGCTCTAGTAGAGTGCGCCTTGCTTCCCAAAGGGAGAGGCGTTCCAGAGGAAAGATAGGCCCCCTGGATAGGCGCCTTGAACCACCCTGCCAAGGTTAACTTGGAATCCGGTGTACCCTTTTGTTGGCCTGTTGTAAGCACAAACAGGGAATCCGTGCGGCGTAGAGTGGCCGTACGGGAGACATAAATCCTGAAAGCCCTGACCAGATCCAAGGAATGCGGAGCCTTCTCGGACTGGTGGACAGGATTTGGACAAAAAGATGAAAGGGAGAAAGCACTTTCGGTAAGAAACTCAGCCACCGGTCTAAGCACCACCTTGTCCCGGTGAACCACCAGAAAGGTTGACTTACAAGACAGGGCTGCCATTCAGAGACTCTCCAGAGAGAGGTAATAGCCACAAGGAAGGCTACTTTCTGTGAAAGCCTAGAGAGGGGCACCTCTCTTAGTGGTTCAAAGGGCGGCTTCTGCAGAGCCAAGAGGACCAAGTTAAGGTCCCAGGAGTCCAGCGGACGCCTGTAGGGCGGGACAATGTGATATGCCCCTTGCACAAACGTCCTAACTTGAGTGAGATTAACCAGACGTTTGTAGAATAGCATGAATAGTGCAGAAATCTGTCCCTGAAGGGAACTAAGAGATAACCCTAAACCCAATCGTGAATATAGAAAGGAAAGCAGGGTTGGCAAAGGGAAAGGCCAAGGAGAGTGCCCATTAGAGTGGCACCAGGAAAAGAAAATATTCCAAGTCCTGCGGTAGATCTTTGCTGACGCAGGTTTCCTGGCCTGTCTCATAGTAGCGGCAACCGCTGGGGGAAATCCTGGGGGAAAATGTCAGCAGCCAGGATTTAAGAGCCACAAAGTCAAGCTGAGGGCCACAGAATTCTGGTGAAAGAACAGACCACGAGACAACAGGTCCGGACGATCTGGAAGTTTCCACGGTTCCCCTGCCATGAGCTGCCACAGGTCTGGGTACCAGGCACGCTTGGGCCAGTCCGGGCGATCAGTAGAGCGTGCCTGCATTCTTCCCTGATCTTGCGCAGGACTGTCTCTGGGCAACATTACCAACGGGGAAAATCCGTACGGGGGACGGAACTGAGACCAGTTCTGGACCAGTGCGTCCGCAGCCAGGGTCTAGAGATCCTGAAGCCGGGCCATGAAAACTGGAACCTGAGGCCATCAGGTCCACGTCCGGCGTTCCTCATCGGTTGCAGATGGTCTGAAAGACGTCTGGATGAAGGAACCACTCGCCCGAGTCCATGCCCTGGCGACTTCGGTCGTCGGCTTCCTAGTTGTCCCCTCCGGGGATGTGGACTGCCGAGATGGAGGAGCCCTTGTCCTATACCCCTTGAAGGATACGTTGAACCTTGAGCAGTGCTGAGATGCTTCGAGTTCCGCCCCGGCGATTGACATAGGAGACGCTATCGCATTTGATGAAATCCGGATCGGTCTTCCTGACAGGAACCGTTGGAAAGCCAAAAGCGCTAAGCAAATGGCCCTACTCTGCAGGACATTGATCCGGAGAATGGATTCCGACTCCGTCTAGGTGCCTTGAGCCCCGTGGTGGAGGAATACTGCGCCCCAGCCCGAGAGGCTGGCGGCCGTGGTCCCGACTGCCCAAGAGGGGGGCAGGAAGGGCCTCCCCCGTGACAGACAGGGGTAGCGGTCACCAATGAATGGAGATCTTTGTCAATGCAGACAGGGAGACTTTCCTGTCGAGGGAAGATGGTGCTTGTCCCCACTGCGGAGGATCTGCAACCGCAGTGGCCTCAGGTGAAACTGTACGAAGTATACTGCTCCATGGCCGCTACCATTTTCCTCAAGATGTACATCAGCCGCCCTAGGGAGACTGAGCGTGACTGTAGGTGTGAGCGGACTTCTGACTGAAGTGTCAGTTGTTTGTCCAGAGGCAGGTTGACTAAAGCTGAATAGTCGTGAGACTCCATGCACTGGCACGTCAGAGTCTGAGTAGGAGTGCAGAGGGTCGTGAGAGACTGCACTGGCATTGTTCCAGAGAAGATGCCTTGACCAGTAGGTCGTTCAAGTATGATATTACTGCATGGCCCTGGGAGTGTAGGGCCGCGAGGACAGAACCACCAAAATGGTCGTCCCACACCGCAAACCTCAGCCAACGCTGATTAGCGGACGCCATGGGGAAGAGCCAGTACGCCTCCGTGATGGCGGTCGATGCTATGTAAGCGTTCCTTGAGAGGAACAGAAACAACTACTCCGTCTCGCCTGAAGGCATCCAGAGCCTGGATAAAGGCCTGCGCCTTTGCTGGAGGAAGCGAGGAAGGGAGTTTAGTAGCCATGCGATATAACCGGAGAGCCTGTCCGCGACCGAAGATGCGGCTTGAAGAGGCAGATAGGCATGAGGAGGCCGTCACAGAGGCTGAGCCTCCTGCCACTGAGTGCAGGCGATCTTGGAACGCCATGCCGAGTCACACCCTTAGCTTTAGTCCAAGCCAGTGGACTGAATCCTTTGGTGCACAGGTTTCCCAACCGTAGCGTGCGGCACAGAAGAGCTTACCCGCCAGAGGAGTCCTTCTAGCTGTTCCCAAAACAGCCTGTTACCAGCAAAAAGACAACCCCGTAAGGTACCTTTTTGGATGTGGGGTCAGCTAATCATATTCCGAGGCCATAGACCTGCAGATAGCCAACCAAGATCGTCAGAGACGTTATGTAATGACCTCAGGCAAGAAAACCCCGAAAGGGAGCGGACTCTGCCGAGCACGCAGACATGGCTGCCCTGCTCCTACAGCTGCGAAAGCTGAGGACAGTAGTTTCATAGATCGAGTTAATAAATAAATCAATCTGGCGGTCCGTAGGACAGTGCTAGTCCGGGCCAGCCTGGGCTTTGGACAGCATCTCCAAATTAGGGTGGTGGAAGCAACACACTGTGAGCCCTTTTAGGGAACCTAAATTGGTGGGTTTCCGGAAAAGGAAGCCGGCTCCACCGGAGAAGGGGAAGCAGGTGGAACAACCATGTTGAGGAAGAACAAGGTCATCCACCAGTGCGTCCCCCCTCAGGGGCATTCAGAGTCAGCATGAGCTCGGACTCTGGACCCTGACCCCCTGCTCATTCTCGACATCCTGAGAGTAATGCGAGGAGCAGGGGGAGGTAGCCCCGCGGGTCCGCGTAGCGGGCCGCGGACAGTGGCCTGAGGAAGAGTCCTCGGCTGTTTTCCGGGGCAGTCCAACTAGTGGGCCCGCAGCCCTGGACTTATGGAACCCCCCGGGGAGGGTCAGGCTTAGGGGGATCCTGTGAAGGACCCGGCCTAGACTCGTGAGAGCAGTCCCATGTGGGATCCTGTAAAGGCCCGGTCTGGGCTTATATAGCCTAATATAGCCTTAAGTAAGGCTCGGACAAGGGTTCCTGGAACCTCTGTCCAGTCGGCGTCCTAGAGGGCCCTGCGGGAAAGCAGCAGGGGAATCCACCTGGGCCGAGGTGCTGGAGTAGCCTGGGGCTCTGGGCTGGACTCTGGCTGCGCGCAGGCAGAGAAGTGCATCCAGCGGGCAGCTAAGCCTTATATGACGTGCAGACTGCGACATGCGCGCAGCCGTTGGGGGTTATACTCCAAATGGCCCACATAGCTGTATAACTGTGGGAATCCCCAGCAGAGGATGCCCACGCAAGGGGGCTCACAGCCGGAGTAACTGGTGTGGCCTGACCGCTGGACCACGGTGTATCATCAGATCCCACGGTCCCCGGTCCCCCAGATGCTGCAGAACTTCTCAGGGAACTGCAGATGCTGAGCATATACCGGTAGAAAGCCAAGATGGCCGCCGGAGCCAGCAGAGGGGGAGTGAACAATGGGCGGACCGACACAAAGTGCGGTAATCTGGGGCCCCATAGAAACAGAGAGGAATGGGCGTCACCTAGGCAGTGGGGAGAGGCCCTCCATGCATCAGTATGGCCGCCGGGACGGCCCAAAACTCGTCCCTCTGCTGAATGGCAGCCGGGGGCGGGCATTACAAAACTAGGCCGCAGGCAAAGCCGGGGCCTAAATTTGAGACCGTGCCCGTCGTGGAGGCACGGTCAGCGCGGAGGTCCGGCGTGATCACCGGCCGACAGCGCTGACACCTTCAGAGGGGGTGTCAGAGACCAGCCCCCAGGGGTCAGGTCCTCCATGCACAGGAAAAAAGATATATACCCACAGGGATCCGAAGGCCCAGGCTGTAGCAGCTGCAGCAGCCACAGAGGTCCGGTGAAAACCGGGTTACCTGCTGTGATCCCGGCAGCTAGCCCCCGAAGGGAGATGTGCCGGTCAACAACATAATACCCCCAGAGTACCTCACAGATAACTGGGTCGGATCTGGAGACCCGGACTGCAGCTGCAGCCATATGCACAATGATACAGAGTACCTCGATTAGGTGCAGGGCCTGGTCCCTGGGGATAACAGTGCTCCGGCCAGCAGGTCCGCCAGGGGCTGTGGACGGAGCCGGGGCTCCAGCGAAGCATGGATGCCCAAGATGACTCCCTCAGGGATGGCGAAGGAGATGGCGCGGGGAGCCGGCGTCAGAACCGGTATGCCCGCAGCACGGAGGGGACTGGACTCACTGAGCAGCAGTGTCGGTAAGTTCCACAATGTAATGACCCACAGCGTACCTCATCAGCATGTGGATGAATCCGGAGCCCCGGCTGCAGCAGCAGCAGCAATGCACAAATACAGAGTACCTCATTTGGTGCAGGGGCCGATCCCTGGGGGTCCACAACTCTGGCCAGCAGATCCCACAGGGGCTGTGGATGGAGTCTGAGCTCCAGATTACATGGAAGCCCGCGACGATCCCACTTCTCCAGGGCCCCTAAGGGATGGAGAAGGAAAACAGCATGAGGGCTCCAGCCCGTTGTACCCCATGGGTACCTCAACCGCCTCTGCCCGAGGGTGAGGAAGGAGACATGCTGGGGATCCATATGGATCCACTTTGCTTCTATCCGACACTCTCCAGGGAGAGTGAGTAAGACTAAAATGAGAGTGGATGAGTGCAGAGTGTGCCTCCATCAACACAAAGCTAAGAACTGATGGGAATTTCCCAGGAGGGGGTGTATAGGCAGTAGGGGAGGGGCTACACTTTTTTATAAAGTGTAGTACTTTGTGTGTCCTCCGGAGGCAGAAGCTATACACCCCATTGTCTGGGTCTCCCAATGTAGCGAATAAGAAAAAAGAGAATTTTGTTTACGTACCGTAAATTCTTTTTTCTTTAATCATCAATGGGAGACCCAGACAATGGGGTTTAGGGCACTGCCCTCCGGAGGTCACACTAGGTACTACAAGTTTGTAGACACCGCCCCCTCCGCTTATAAACCCCTACCGCAGGGAACATCCTCAGTTTGGTCTACAAGCTGCGAGGAGGAAAATAAACCACACCCGAAACATCGGGAAGAACACCGTGCACAAACGGTTCAACAACCCGGCAAACACTGTCTCAACAGAGAACAGAGCCAATGCAAAACAAGCAAAGGAACAACTGGGTGGGTACTGGGTCTCCCATTGATGATTAAAGAAAAAAGAATTTACGGTACGTAAACAAAATTCTCTTTTTTCTGGTCATCATAATGGGAGACCCAGACAATGGGGATGTCCTAAAGCAATACCCCAGGGCGGGAAGAGTTCCTCAACAAGACGGATAACATGGTTCCCCTTTAAAGGTGGGCAACCGCCGCCTGTAGAACCCGCCTGCCCAAATTTGCATCCGCAGAGGCATGGGCATGCACCATATAGTGCTTAGAGAAAGTGTGTAAGCTGGACCAAGTGGCCGCCTGACACACCTGTAGAGCAGATGCTCTATGTCGCAAGGCCCATGAGGCACCTACGGCTCTGGTAGAGTGAGCCTTCAATCCCACCGGGAGAGGCAAACCAGAAGACCGGTAAGCCTCTTGAATGGAAGCCTTAATCCACCTGGCTAAGGTTGACTTTGAAGCCGCGGACCCCTTACAGCGACCTGTCGTAAGAACAAACAAAGAATCCGAACTCCTAAAGGAGGCGGTTCTGGACACATAAATGCGTATAGCTCTCACGAGATCCAGAGTATGGAGGTCGCGCTCAACCTGATGAACGGGAGCGGGGCAAAATGATGGGAGAACAATCTCCTGGTTCAGGTGAAACGTTGAAACCACCTTTGGCAAGAATTCCGGCCGTGGACGCAACACCACCTTGTCTTGGTGAACCACCAGAAAAGGAGACTTGCACGATAGTGCAGCCAATTCTGAGACCCTCCTCAGAGATGTAATCGCCACCAGAAAAGCCACCTTCTGGGACAGACGAGAAAGGGGAACCTCCCTCAGAGGCTCAAATGGCGGTTTTTGCAATGCCGCCAGGACCATGTTAAGGTCCCACGGATCCAGAGGTCTTTTGTAGGGTGGAACCATCCGCGACACCCCCTGCAGAAATTGACGGACCTTCGGGAGAAGCGCCAATCGTCTGTCAAACAGCACAGAAAGTGCTGAGACCTGACCCTTTAAGGAGCCAAGGGATAATCCCAACTCCAAACCCGACTGTAGGAATGCCAACAATGTCGGGATGGACAAGGGCCACGGGGACCGGCCCCCAGAGGCACACCAGGTAAAAAAGATCTTCCACATCCTGTGGTACATTTTCCTGGAAACTGGCTTTCTAGCCCGATTCATAGTGGAAACCACTGTAGGGGAGAACCCCCTGGATGTCAGCAGCCAGGCCTCAAGAGCCATGCAGTCAATCTGAGGGCCTTGGAATTGAGGTGGAAGAATGGGCCTTGCGCGAGAAGATCTGCGCGTTCTGGAAGAGCCCACCTGTGTCCGCCTGACAGTTGCCACAGGTCCGGATACCAGGACCTCCTGGGCCAGTCTGGAGCCACTAGAATGGCTACCCTGCATTCCGACCTGATTTTCCACAGCACCCTGGGAATCAGAGCCATAGGAGGGAACACATATGGTAGATTGAATCTGGACCAAGTCAAGATCAGGGCGTCCGCTCCCAACGACTGGGGGTCCCATGACCTCGCCATGTATTGCGGAACCTGATGATTCAGCCGTGAGGCCATCAGATCCACGTCCGGAGTGCCCCATCTGCTGCAGATGTCCCGAAAGACGTCTGGATGAAGGGCCCACTCTCCGGCGTCCATCCCCTGCCTGCTCAGATAGTCGGCCTCCCAGTTTTCGACCCCTGGGATGTGAACTGCGGAGATCAGGCAGTTGTTGTCCTCCGCCCAGGATAGGATGCGGTGGACTGCGGCCAGAGCCTCTGCACTCCTGGTTCCTCCTTGATGATTTATATAAGCGACGGCCGTCGCGTTGTCGGACTGAACCCGGATGGGATGTCCTGAGAGGAATCTCTGAAAGGCCAGGAGTGCTAGATAGATCGCCTTGATCTCCAGCACGTTGATCTGTAATGCCGACTCCGACAGAGTCCAGAGGCCTTGGGCCCTGTGGTGTAAGAACACCGCACCCCAGCCCTTCAGACTGGCGTCGGTGGTCACCACTAACCATGACGGTTTGATGAAGGACCGGCCCCGCGACAAGTGATGTGGTTGAAGCCACCACTGCAGGGAATCTCGGGTCGGTTGTGACAGTGTCACCAGCCGATTCAGTGAGATCGTCCTCTTGTCCCACCTGCGTAGTATCTCCAGCTGGAGAGGACGGAGGCGAAATTGTGCAAACGGCACCGCCTCTATCGCCGCCACCATGCGACCCACCAGCTTCATCAACCCACGAAGGGACGATTGTGGTGACAGGAGCACTGCTTGTACTCCCGATCGGATCGCCACCTGTTTGGATTGTGGCAGAGACACCAGGGCTGAGGACGTGTTGAAGTCCATGCCCAAATAAGTCAAGGACTGGGTCGGAACCAAGGTTGACTTCTGAACATTGAGGAGCCAACCGAATTGTTCCAGAGACCGCATGGTCACATCTAGGCTCGCTTGACAGAGGTGTTCCGATGGCGCCCTGACCAGCAGGTCGTCTAAATAGGGAATGACGGCATGGCCCTGCACGTGCAGGAGAGCCATCATAGAGGCCATCACTTTTGTGAACACCCGTGGTGCCGAGGCCAAGCCGAACGGCAGCGCCACAAATTGGAAGTGTTCCTCCCCCACTGCAAATCTCAACCAACGCTGGTGAGCCGGTGCAATGGGCACGTGAAGGTAAGCGTCTCTGATATCTATGGACGCCAAGAAGTCCCCCTGTGACACAGCCGCGATCACTGAGCGCAGTGATTCCATACGGAACTTCCGAACCAGCACGTGGCGGTTGAACAACTTCAGGTCCAGAACCGGGCGGAAGGATCCGTCCTTCTTTGGGACGATAAAGAGGTTGGAGTAAAAACCCCTGAACCTCTCCCCGGAAGGCACCGGGACCACCACTCCGTCTCTGCGGAGTCCCTCCAACACCAAAGAAAAGGCCTGAGCTTTTTCTGGGGAGGGGACCGACCGATGGAATCGGGATATCGGTTTTGACGTCAGCTCTATCCTGTAACCTCGCGAGACCACGTCTCGAACCCACTGATCTGGAACGTGAAGTAGCCACTCGTCCTGAAAGCGAGACAAGCGGCCCCCCACCTGTGGGGAGGCAGGAAGAGAGAGCGAGTCATGTAGAGGCGGGTTTGGGGGTGGCAGCTGCTGCCCCCGCCGGCTTCTTTGGACGACTCTTAGAGCGCCACTGAGAAGCGGGCTTGCCCCCTCGGTCCGTGCGAGCGGACGGTGCTGATGACTGTGAGCTGGACCGAAAGGACCACTGTTTTGGGTTCCTCTTAACGGTATACCGTGGCTTAGGTTTATTCTGCGGTATTTTAGACTCAGCAGAATCCTTAATTAGCTTGTCCAGCTCTGTGCCAAAAAGCCTGTCACCAGAGAACGGAAGATTCTGCAGAATCTTCTTAGATGTGGCATCTGAGTCCCAAAGACGTAGCCACAACAACCTGCGGATCGCTATAGCATTGGCCGAAGCCACAGCTGAGCGAGTGGCAGTTTCCAGAGTCGCCGTTCTGGCGTAGTCCGCATAGGCCCTCGCCCTCTCGGTAAGTGCCAGGACCTCTGGACTGGACCTTGCCAGGTCAGTGATACCATCCAAGCAGGTAGTAATCGCTTGTAAGGTCCAGACCGTGGCAAAGTTAGGGGCAAATGACGACCCCACCGCCTCATAGGAAGACTTGGCGAGTTGCTCGACCTGTCTATCAGTAGCATCCTTCAGTGAGGAGCTATCAGAGGCAGAGAAAAGGGAGCGTGCAGCAATCCTGGTCATGGAAGCATCCACCTTCGGGGACTGCGACCACTCCTGAAGCACCTCCTGGGGAAAGGGGAAGCGATTGTCCTTGGGTTTGCGGACATAACGCCGCCCAGGATGTAACCTGGGGGCTCTAATCACCCTTCCAAAATTAGTATGGTCCATAAAGGAGCCACTTGGTCTAGCCTCCGGCCGCAGCCATTGATAGACCTCCTTCGGGTGCACCGTCACCTCCTCAGGGGGTGTCACGAGACGTAAGGTCTCGTTGATAGAGGACACCAGATCCTCCACCCCATCTGGTGGTTCAGACACAGATACAGACCCGAAAGTCGAACCCCCATCATCTTCCTCACCATCAGAGGAACGCTCCTCCTCAGAGAGAGTCTGGAGCTCGGGTGAAGCCTCACGACGAGCCCGCTTAAGGGGTCTCACAGCAGAAGAGGGAGACACCCGGGGGTAACTGGAAGGAGTAGCTGGGCTATCCAGTCTCCTATTGAGTGCCTCCAGGGATTGCGACATGGAGGACAGCTGAGACAACAGAGATTCATTGATCCTGTTCTGAGTCTCCCAAGGCCCTGAGATCACCTGAACCTCGGGGTATAGCACCGGGGTTGCTGACCCAGTAGTTGCAGCCCGGGCCTCTGGGCGTCCACAGTTATTGCAGGACCCCTCCACCAGTGTTCCATTGCACGTAGCACATGTAACGGTGGCCTCGGCCGCCTTAGCAGCAAGCTTCCTAACTGAGGACATGGCCACAGTAGGGGTAGATAAGCCCAATTGCAGACAATAAAACCGGAGATCCCGGTGGCTTACCGACCGCTGTAAAGCGGTATGAGGGAGCGGTGTGTGTGTGTGACCTCCGCGCCGTCTTCCGGTCTCCCCTCTTGGAGTGCAGACGCACGCTGCATACAGTTCCCAGCCGGGAAGTGAGGGTAAAGATGGCCGCCGACAGAGAAACTGTGGGCGGCGCCGAAGACACGCGGGAAACACACGCACACGCCCCGCGGTGACGTCACCGCACGGGCTGCATCCCATCCTCCAAGCATCCTTCTCATGAGGGAGCTGGAGCCCGCAGGGCGGGAAACAGTGTAAAAAACATTGTACACAGACTGCAAATACATATCACACATCCGCAGCCTACGGCCTCAGCCCCTGTGACACACAGGGCGGTCAGCCAGGGTGACCCCAGCACAGGGTACACCCGCAGAACCGCGGGCCCGAGGGCAACGCGCGGTCTGAGTGTCATGAAACACATAAAGTGCCAGACACTACCCCCAGGCACACAGGAGACACAGAGTGCCTCAGTGCCGGTCCGGTCTGTAAGCACCATTCAGGGAGGCCTCGGACGGGGGTGCAGCACCAGTCTGGAGTGTAAGCACCATTTAGGGAGGCCTCAGACTGGGCCGCTCAGCCCAGTCCGGAGTGTAAGCACCATTTAGGGAGGCCTCGGACTGGGCTGGCTCCAGTCCGGTCTGTAAGCACCATTTAGGGAGGCCTCGGACGGAGCGGAGCTGTGCAAGGCTCCCATCTCCCACTCACCAGAGCCCCCCAGAGAGGGATGGAGAGGAGTGTAACAGCGTACCGGGAGAACACGAAGTGTCCAGGCTCTAGGCCCTCCGGTACCTCCACCAGCGTGTGCCACTAAGGGTGAGCGGGGAGGCTGTCACCGGTCCCGACTGGGACCTTATTACCTTGTCTTCAGACGCCATCACGAAAGTAGTGAGAATGCAGTGAAGTGCAAGCAAAGCGTGATCCTCCGAGCACACTAAGTTTAAAACTGAGGATGTTCCCTGCGGTAGGGGTTTATAAGCGGAGGGGGCGGTGTCTACAAACTTGTAGTACCTAGTGTGACCTCCGGAGGGCAGTGCCCTAAACCCCATTGTCTGGGTCTCCCATTATGATGACCAGAAAATACATTAATTTTATTACAAATAAAGCACTCAATTAAAAGTGCAAGTTTTTGGCTTGGAGCATTTAAGTTTAGTGCCTGGAGCATTTTCGGTATGCTATGACGCCATGTCCTGAATCAATCTGTGCACCTATTATATCATGCATATGGGGCTGATGGGGCCTAATTTGTTGAATACTATGTATTACAATGTTATATAATTTGTAAATCACGCTATGCTCCAGGCACTATCTGTATCATCAGCCAAAAACTTGCACTTTTAATTGAGTGCTTTTTTGTAATAAACTTAATGTATTTTTTGAGCATAAAAAGACTCTGCTTCTCCTTGTGTGTATGTAATGTAAATGGAGTCTGCCATTAAGGGTTGAACAAGGGATAGATGCTATATCCTGAGCCCTTTGTAAAATGTATTACTGTCATTGGGAACTAATATTTATTCAAAAGGCGGCCTTATGTGGCTCTCCCCGCCACCGGCGTGTTAATTATGCACGCCCACATGGGCGTGCTATAGAGCAGAGACTGTGCTCGTCTGCAAGGGGCGGTACAGGCGATATGACGAACATCGCGTCATATCGCCTGTATCGCCCCCTTGCAGGACAAGCAATGTCTCTGCTGTACAGCACGCCCATGTGGGCGTGCATAATTAACACGCCGGCGACAGGGAGAGCCACATAAGCCCGCCTTTTGCAGCTTCTCATATAATGAGAAGCTGCAGAATAAGAGGTGAATAAACTACTTTTATAAACTTTCACATAGCGGTTTAGGGATAGAAAGGGATGGTTACAAATGGATTACTATGGTGCAGGGACAGGTTAAAACAGGCAGGGGGGGGGGGTCGTTTGTAGAGGTCAGGTTCCCTTTAACAAAAAAGTGTGAAACAACTGAAAATATGTCTTATATTCTAGGTGCTTTAAAATAGCCACCTTTTTCTTTGATTAATGCTTTGTACACTCTTGGCATTCTCTTGACGAGCTTCAAGAGGTAGTCACCGGAAATGGTTTTCACTTCACAGGTGTGACCTGTCAGGTTTAACAAGTGGGATTTCTTGCCTTTTAAATGATAGTCCTACTGAACAGACTTAGAATTTGCAAGAAAAAAGCAGCTAAGTAAAGAAAAATGAGTGGTCATCATTACTTTAAGAAATGAAGGTCAGTCAGTCCAAAAAATTGGGAAAACTTTGAAAAAGTTCCCAACTGCAGTTGCAAAAACCATCAAGCACTACAAAGAAACTGGCTCACATGAGGACCGCCCCAGGAAAAGAAAGGAAGACCAAGAGTCACCTCTGCTGCAGAGGATAAGTTCATCTGAGTCACCAGCCTCAGAAATTGCAGGTTAACAGCAGATCACATTAGAGACCAGGTCAATGCCACATAGAGTTCTAGCAGCAGACACATCTCTACAACTGTTAAGAGGAGACTTTGTGCAGCAGGCCTTCATGGAAAAATAGCTGCTAGGAAACCACTGCTAAGGACAGGCAACAAGCAGAAGAGACTTGTTTGGGCTAAAGAACACAAGGAATGGACATTATACCAGTGGAAATCTGTGCTTTGGTCTGATGAGTCCAAATTTGAGATCTTTGGTTCCAACCAAACCATGGTTCCCACCGTGAATCATGGAGGAGGATGTGTGATGGTGATAGGGTGCTACGCCAGATGACCTGGCCTCCATAGTCATGAGACCTGAACCCAATCGAGATGATTTGGGGTGAGCTGGACCGCAGACTGAAGGCAAAAGGGCCAACAAGTGCTAAGCATTTCTGGGAACTCCTTCAAGACTGTTGGAAGACCATTTCCGGTGACTACCTCTTGAAGCTCATCAAGAGAATGTCAAGAGTGTGCAAAGAAGTAATCAAAGCAAAAGGTGGCTACTTTGAAGAAACCTAGAATATAAAACATATTTTCAGTTGTTTCACACTTTTTTGTTAATTATATAATTTCACATGTGTTAATTCATAGTTGTGATGCCTTCAGTGTGAATCTACAATTTTCATAGTTATGAAAATACAGAAAACTCTGAATGAGAATGTGTGTCCAAACTTTTGGTCTGTACTGTATATACACTGATCAGCCATAACATTAAGGGTGTTTTCCGTTTTTTTATTTCTTTTCTAGCCCATAAGCTTCCAATGGTTAAAAATAAGTGGTTTGAGGCATGGCCTAGCACTTGATGTAAGAGGTCATGCGGCTGTGATCCTCCACTGCTTATCCAGACAATTATCCTGTTTGGAGACCTTATTTAGAGTCATACAGAGTCATACAATGGGGCACAGGGCCACAATCAGAGGAGAGTGAACTGAAAGATGAGAAGGCAGGGGCAGAAGAGGACACAAAGGACCCTGAGGGAAGACTGGAGGAGGAAGAGGAGGGCACCACATGCCAAAAAGATCCTGGCAGTGAGGGGTTGGATGGAGCTGGAGACATTGTATAGGGGGAACCGACACTGAGGGATGTGTTCCATGTTTTCTCCTTTTGCAAGAATGGAGTTGGAGAACTGGTCTTGAGTTTACACTGGTTGGGATCTGTGGGGAGGGGAATGGGAGGGGGAATTATTTTGTTGAAATGCCCAAACTAAGTCATAATGTGTAGTAAGTATACAATTTTTTGTTGGAATGTACAGGGGATCTCGGATACCACTAAACGTGGAGCAGTGCTGAATCACGCTATGAAATATAATCCGTCGGTTACCTGTTTGTTGGAGACCCACTTGATTGGGGACAGAGTTAAGTGGTTAGGAAGGGCATGGGTAGCGAAATCTTATCACTCTACGTATTCTGCATACGCGAGAGGAGTGTCACTGGTAATCCATAGACGTACACACTATTAAGAGATTGAAATGCATATAGATAAGTGTTTTTCGATGATTGTGGCAGATCCGGCAGATTTACCGCATCTGCCGCCTAATGGCCGCATTTTGGCCCACTTGCGGAAGCCCAATGCATTGCCTATGGAGCTTGCGGCAAGTGTGGCAATTCTGGTTTTGCCACGATCCGGCAAAACCAGCGATTGCGACCGCGAAAAAAACGTGGCTAGCAAGTGTCGGATCTGCCGCATCCGGCAGAACCGCAATTGACGCACTTGCCGGAAGCCCCATAAACAATGCATGGGGCTTGCCGCAAGTGTGGCTGTTAAACGGCAGATGCGGTACATCTGCCAGATCTGCCGCAATCAGCGAAAAACGCTGATGCGAAAGGGGCCTAAGAATGGTGAATTTGCATTGTTGGTATGCGAATGGTGCTGATGGCCCTGTACATAACTCCCCCATACTCAAAAAAGAAAATACAAGAGGTGTTGGAGCTATCCAGACGATGGAAGAGTCCCCAACTAATTGGAGATGTTAATAACGTCATGAATGATGGTTAGGATAGGGCTGCTCAGGCGAATGTAAGGGTACCTTTACACGTCGCAACATTGCATGCAATTTCACTTGCAACTTACTGGTTGCAGTGAAATCATGGACACATTGTTCCATTTGTATATGGCAACAAAATGGAACAATGTGTCCATGATTTCACTGCAAACAGTAAGTTGCAAGTGAAATTGCATGCAATGTTGCGACGTGTAACGGTTCCCTGAGTGTACAGTGAGATAGATTTACCCCATTTGGTAATTTCATTAACGAGCTTGGTATGATTGCTTTGTGGAGAGTGCGAAATTAATGTACGAAGTGCTTCTCATGTTATTCAGCAATACATCATACGCTGTCACACATTGACCTGGCACTAGGCAATACTAATATGGACAGAAGGGTGACTAAAGTGGAGTACTTGCAAAGGGTGCGGTCAGATCATTTTGCAATAGAGGTGTGTGTTCAGATCGGCATGGCCAGGGGTCGAAAGAAGGGATGTCAGATACACCCCTGGTGGCTCAAGCACTTGGACATCAGAAATAACCAGAGGGAATTGATTGAATTTTTTTCAAATAAACGATGGTAGTGCGGATGTAACTGTGGTGTGGGATGCCATGAAAGTGTATCTGGGAGGACTCTTCATCAGGGATATTGCTAGGTGTAAGACGCAGACTAGGATGGAGGATCAGGCAGTTAAAGATAAACTAAGTAGGGCAGAGGACAGGATGATTCTCAACCCTTCCGGAGCCAATTGGAACTAACAGGCAGACTGGCGATGCCCTGGCGGTTGAGGAAGTCCGCCACACAATTGTTAAACCCTGTAATGTGTACTGCCGACAGAACTGATCGGTTTGATTCCGCTCATCGGAGAATGGGTTCCACCTCGCACATCGCTTGTTTGCTGTGGGTCCCTCCCTGATGATTCACATATGCCACTGCTGTGGCATTGTTCGACTGTATCCTGATGTGGCGACCCGTGAGCATGCAATGGAAAGATTGCAGAGCCAAAAAGATGGCGCAGATTTCCAGGAGATTGATGGGAAGGGAGGACTCTGATGGAGACCATCTGCCCTGAGCCACATGGTGACGGTACACTGCTCCCTAGCCTAGCAGGCTTGCGTCGGTGGAGAGTACCTCCCAGTGGGCGGGGAGGAAGAATCTCCCCTGTGAAAGGGATGACGGGCGCCGCCACCAGTGCAGGGAGCGTTTGGCAGCCTCGGTCAGGTGGAATGTCCTATCCAGGGAGAAGGGACTCCTGTCCTAGGCTGTGAGGAGAACCAGTTGGAGTGGTCTGAGGTGTAGTTGAGCCACTATGCGTCTTTGCACTCTCATAGCGAATTGGAGGGAGTGAGGGGATGGACGGAGGAGAGTCCGGACTCTGTCGTAGGGCACGGGACCTGTCCTGATGTCCTGAGGGAGAAGTACCAACCCGCGGGAGGTGTTGAAGAGCATTCCTAAGAAAGTAAGCATTTGGCTCGGGACTGGGGAGGATTTTTGCAGGTTGACCAACCATCCTAGGTGTAGCAGGGTGTCCACTGTAATGTGAACACTTTGTTTGCAGTCCTTGTAAGAAGGTGCCTTGATGAGTACATCGTCCAGGTATGGGAGCACGACTATTTCTCTTAAATGGAGTATAGTCATGACTGCTGCTATGACCTTGGTGAGTACTCAGGGGGCTGTGGCGAGTCCGAAGGGTAGTGCCACGAACTGAAAATGTTCCTCGTTGATAGCGAAGCGTGGGTATTTTTGATGCGCTCAAGATATAAGGAAGTGCAGGTACGCATCTCGAATATCTATCGATGCAAGAAATTCGCCTTCTTCCATGGATGAAATGATGGATCGGAGAGACTCCATACGGAAATGACGAACCCGAACAAATTTGTTCAATTGTTTTAGGTCCACGATAGGTCGGACCAAGCCTCCTTTTTGGGAACTACAAAATATTTTGAGTAGAACCCTTGAAAATGCTCGTTCTGAGGAACCGGGATAACAACTCCTGCTTGTAGTAGTGATTCTAAGACCTGGTAAAAACCTCGGGCCTTTGACTGGGATCGAGGAGGGACAGACAGGAAGAACCGATTTGGCAGACGGACAGAAATTCGATGCTGTAACCGGAAGACAGTAATTCTCTGACCCACCTGTCGTCTGCAACAGCGAGCAAACTTGTTGAAAGCGGGAAAGTCGTCCGCCTTCGTGGGAGGTGTCTTCCGGGAGTGAAGAGTCATGAGGAGGGGTACCTGTGGGATCTTGATTCCATAGGTTTGGATTGGCGGGTGCGGGATTGCCAGTTTGCATTAGATTTTTGTGGGGCCTGGGAGGTCCTGTCCCTGTGTGGGGAGCGACTGTTTGTCTGCGCTGGTCGAGAAGTGGACCAGCCAAACGAGTTAGGAAAGGAACGAAATCGTGTTTGTTGGCGGCGAGCAAAGAGCCTTTTTGGTTTGCATTGGGGAAGAGGAGTACTCTTACCTCACGTGCCATCTGAAATGAGTTTATCCAATTTTTACCCAAAAAGACGGCCGCTAAGATAAGGGAGGCTCGTCAGGGATTTCTTAAAAGCGGAATCTGCCCTCCACTTCCGCAGCCAGAGCACTCGCCTGATGGTAATGGCATCTGAGGCAGTCAGAGCCGTGCAATTGGCCGTATCTAGGGATGCGTGTACTAGATACTCCCCTGCTATTGAAATTTGTGCCGCCAGATCCATTAGTTCTGGGCCATGGTTGATGGTTTTGTAATGCACTGTATATACTGCTCTTTCCCTGTGCAGAAAATGCAGAGGGAGGAGATCGGTGTAGGGAGCAAACTGCAGCAGAAAGCACTGCTGAACTCCTTACCACTGTGTGCCTACCCAAGAGAAACGACCAGACCCGTACTCCTGCATCCCCCAGCGATGAGGAGCCCGCTTAGAATCGTGCTGTGACAGCGCTGTAATGGCGATCGCCTCTGCTGAACAGAAGAGGAAGGGAGGGACGACCTTTACAAAGCATTACCAAGTGCATGTATATGCTTCAGCAGACGCAAGTCTGGGCAGGCGGGTCCTTCAGGCGGCCGTTGCCCACCTGTGAATGGAGCTGCCACCTTGCCATTATGGGTTGTTTGCCCACCCAGGGATTGCTTTTGGACATCCCCATTGTCTGGGTCTCCCAATGGAGCGAATAAGAAAAAGAGAATTTTGTTTACTTACTGTTTATTCTTTTTCTTCTAGCTCCTAATTGGGAGACCCAGACAATGGGGTGTATACCTTCTGCCTCCGGAGGACACACAAAGTACTACACTTTATAAAAAAGTGTAGCCCCTCCCCTACTGCATATACACCCCCTCCTGGGAAATTCCCATCAGTTCGGTGCACAAGCAGGAAGGAGGATAACCCACACCAGAAAAATCAGGTCCGGCCATATAACGGCGGCCAACTGATTAACATAAGCAACCTGTGTTAACACAAGAAACTTAAAGGGATCCTGTCACCCCCAAAACACCTCAAAACCTATTAAAAGCTGTCCCTACAGCATAGTAACACTTACCCTACACTCCTTTTACCTCCTAAAAGCACCAAATGAAATAGGAGAAAAATGTTATTATAGTACCTCATTATGGATGATAATGAGTGACTATGCTATTCATAGTCACTCATCCAGGCTCTCCCACTGCATGATATCACGCCTCAAGAGGCGTGATCTTGGAATCTGATTAAAATGCGCGCCTCCCCGCCGCTCTCCTGTGTCTCGGCCGGCCAGTAGTGGGGCTCGGTGACGCGATACGCGTCATTTCCGGTGCCAGGTGACGTATACACCCGCGCCGCTCTGTTAGCTTCAAAACGCGCACTGGTGCACTTGGTGCTTTTAGGAGGTAAAAGGAGTGTAGGGTAAGTGTTACTATGCTGTAGGGACAGCTTTTAATAGGTTTTGAGGTGTTTTGGGAGTGACAGGATCCCTTTAACAGAATAGCCCGAAGGGCAACAGGGTGGGTGCTGGTTTTTCCTGAAAAGGAAGCCGGCTCCACCGGAGAAGGGGAAGCAGGTGGAACAACCATGTTGAGGAAGAACAAGGTCATCCACCAGTGCGTCCCCCCTCAGGGGCATTCAGAGTCAGCATGAGCTCGGACTCTGAACCCTGACCCCCTGCTCATTCTCGACATCCTGAGAGTAATGCGAGGAGGAGGGGGAGGTAGCCCCGCGGGTCCGCGTAGCGGGCCGCGGACAGTGGCCTGAGGAAGAGTCCTCGGCTGTTTTCCGGGGCAGTCCAACTAGTGGGCCCGCAGCCTGGACTTATGGAACTCCCCGGAGAGGGTCAGGCGTAGGGGGATCTTGTGAAGGACCCGGCCTAGACTCCTGAGAGAGGTCCCGTGTGGGATCCTGTAAGGGACCCGGTCTGGGCTTATATAGCCTAATATAGCCTTAAGTAAGGCTTGGACAAGGGTTCCTGGAACCTTTGTCCAGTCGGCGTCCTAGAGGGCCCTGCGGGAAGCAGCAGGGGAATCCACCTGGGTCGAGGTGCTGGAGTGAGCCTGTGGCTCTGGGCTTGACTCTGGCTGCGCGCAGGCAGAGAAGTGATCCAGCGGGCAGCTAAGCCTTATATGAAGTGCAGGCTGCGACATGCGCGCGGCCGTTGGGGGTTATACTCCAAATGGCCCACATAGCTGTATAACTGTGGGAATCCCCAGCAGGGGATGCCCACGCAAGAGGGCTCACAGCCGGAGTAACTGGTGTGGCCCGACCGCTGGACCACGGTGTATCATCAGATCCCACGGTCCCCAGTCCCCCAGAATCTGCAGAACCTCTCAGGGAACTGCAGCTGCTGAGCATATACCGGTAGAAAGCCAAGATGGCCGCCGGAGCCAGCAGAGGGGGAGTGAACAATGGGCGGACCGACACAAAGTTCGGGAATCTGAGGCTCCATAGAAACAGAGAGGAATGGGCGTCACCTAGGCAGCTGGGGAGAGGCCCTCATGCATCAGTATGGCCGCAGGGACGGCCCAAAACTCGCCCCTCTGCTTGAATGGCAGCCGGGGGCGGTCATTGCAAAACTACGCCGCAGGCGAAGCCGGAGCCTAAATTTGAGACCATGCCCGACGTGCAGGCACGGTCGGCGTGGAGGTCCGGTGCGATCACCGGCCGACAGCGCTGACACCCTCAGAGGGGGTGTCAGAGACCAGCCCCAGGGGTCAGGTCCTCCATGCACAGGAAAAAAGACATATACCCACAGGGATCCGAAGGCCCGGGCTGTAGCAGCTGCAGCAGTCGCAGAGGTCCGGTGAAAACCGGGTTACCTGCTGTGATCCCGGCAGCCAGCCCCCGAAGGGAGATGTGCCGGTCAACAACATAATACCCCCAGAGTACCTCACAGATAGCTGGGTCAGATCTGTGTCCCGGACTGCAGCTGCAGCCATATGCACAATGATACAGATTACCTCGATTAGGTGCAGGGCCTGGTCCCTGGGGATAACAGTGCTCCGGTTAGCAGGTCCGCCAGGGGCTGTGGACGGAGCAGGGGCTCCAGCGAAGCATGGATGCCCGAGATGACTCCCTCAGGGATGGCGAAGGAGATGGTGCGGGGAGCCGGCGTCAGAACCGGTATGCCCGCAGCACGGAAGGGACCGGACTCACTGAGCAGCAGAGTGCCGGTAAGTCCCACAATGTAATCACCCCCAGTGTACCTCATCAGCATGTGGATGGATCTGGAGCGCAGGCAGCAGCAGCAAAGCACAGATACAGAGTACCTCATTTGGTGCAGGGTCCGATCCCTGGGGGTCCACATCTCCGGCCAGCAGATCCCACAGGGGCTGTGGATGGAGTCTGAGCTCCAGATTACATGGAAGCCCGCGACAATCCCACTTCTCCAGGGCCCCTAAGGGATGGAGAAGGAATACAGCATGAGGGCTCCAGCCCGTTGTACCCCATGGGTACCTCAACCGCCCCTGCCCGAGGGTGAGGAAGGAGATATGCTGGGGATCCATATGGATCCACTTTGCTTCCATCCGACACTCTCCAGGGAGAGTGAGTAAGACTAAGTGAGAGTGATGAGTGCAGAGTGTGCCTCCTTCAACACAAAGCTAAGAACTGATGGGAATTTCCCAGAAGGGGGTGTATAGGCAGTAGGGGAGGGCTACACTTTTTTTTATAAAGTGTAGTACTTTGTGTGTCCTCCGGAGGCAGAAGCTATACACTCCATTGTCTGGGTCTCCCAATGGAGCGAATAAGAAAAAGTCACGCAGAAGGATCTTGCGGTGAGCGAGAGGCGCCTAAGATGATGGGGCGGGGCGTGTTCCGGCGCGAGAAGCGTTATCCGGAGGGCGGGCTGGGGGCGGAGGTGGGTGTGACGAAGTATCTCCAGGCTGAAACCGGGGAATGGATTAATTTGTGGCCCCGAAAATAGCAGGGGTCTGGCGCTGAGGTCCGGGAGTGGCCAGTTACACCTATAGAGGCACTGCTTAGGGATCGTTGCCCAGCTGTGGGGGGCCCGGGGGCAGCAAATGTGGCAGATACCAGGCTGTACATAATAGCAGCAATGGAGGCCCTGTATAAGGGAATTATAGTACCTTGAAGGAGCCTCAACCCGAACCACCGATGCATGGTGAGAAGGGGAGGGTAGCCGTCTGTGTCTCCTGATGGGAGGATGTGAAGGCATGATGTCATTACTGCGACCCAGAGTCCCAACTGTGGGTTCTGGGGAGGAATGCTGGTCAGTCCTGGTGTGCATCGACTTCAACCCAGCTCTCCAACTGGGGGGCTGAGGAAGGATTGTAGCCCTGTTGCACATCATCCATTTTCTTTCTTGATCCTCTTAAAGGAACGAAAAGGGAAAAAATCACCGTAAAATAAAATAAAAGAGTAATAAGAAAGGATGTCTGCCTCCTAAAGACACTAAGCAAAAACTGAGTAGCTGAGGCCAGCTGAGTAGCTGAGGCCAACTCCAGAGGAGGAGCCACTGTATCTTTTTCAGATCTTACTTAGTGTCGCCTTCTGGAGGACAGCAGACTAACACCCACGGTACTGTGTCCCCCAATGAGGCGAAGGAGAAATTAGGTCTATCCACAATTTACATTGTTTTAGGCTATCCCTAAAAACACATCTTTTTAAGGCGGCCTATCATGATCCCTTGTGAAAGTCATTAAGACATAGCCTATCCCCTCCACCAGTCTCAAATGCATCGCAAATAATGGTTGCTGGCCACTTATGCTGCTCCTGTTCCCCATTTCCTCAAGTTGACTATACCACCATTGTAAATAAGAACCTGTACTTTGTGTCACCCCCTCCTCATTATTAGATTGTAAGCTCTTGTGAGCAGGGCTGTCATTATTTTGCTTTAATTATTGTATTTTCTGATAACGGTTTCTTATGATGGTTTGAATATAAACCTCTGAATAGTGAAGCGCAGCAGAATATGTTGTCGCTATATAAATAAAGATTGTAATGATTATTATTATTAGGTTCCCCTTCTGTGCTGACCACTTTGGAAGGAACCTGTCTCTAGAAGAAGCTGAAAAGTCGTGACAATTGCAGCTCTGGAGTTTTGCTGCATTGGAGAAATTTGGAATGTTTTTCCTTTTGTCTTACCTTCCCCGTGTTGAGTTACTGCAATAGTGAGATTAGTGTCCTTGCTGGCCTGCACACTTATAAGGGCTGCTGCAGGGTAAGCAGGGCTGTGCAGTCGGTAAGCCAAACATCAACTTGCCTGATTCCGACTCCACCAAAACGGACCCAGACTGGCTCCATAGCCCTGAGGGCAAGCAAGTGCCTAGGAACATGACAGTGATACGGGAAGGGGGAAGATTAACCGTTTAGGGACGTTAGGGAGCACAGAGCCCAGCATCAGGTAAGCTTCAGGAGGTGACCCTTCTCCCCATTATCAGGGACTTATTTCTTTTGCATTCCTGTTCCCTTTCTGTTGTGCCGCACACTGATTGTCCATACGCCACTGTGTGACATCAGCATTATGTGCATAAGCAATCTGTTCTACACTAATTCTTCTGTGGGATTAGGTAGGATGGACTCGTATTCGCTGAACCCCTTGCTAATTTTAGTAGGTACAAGCTTGTGCATAGTGGAAACACCCCACAAGACCCGATTTCGTTTCTATACCCCCTTCACGTAACCATCTCAATGTCTCATTTGACAAATTTGCTTGGTTGCTTATGTTTACACGTTTTTCCTACTTTCAAGACATTATAACTCAAGAACTGACAGTTCACTTGCTGTCAAATAGATCCATTTTCTGAAAAGTGCACTGTCCAAAGATAATCAATGTCATTCACTTTAACCTGTCACTAATTTTCATTCTGTGGCTGATCGATATACAAGTGCTTCATGCAGAACAATTTTGCATTACTCACCAAACAGAAAGGGCAGCTGAGGACGTAAGAGCCATTACAAACCGCCTGTACATTGTAACGTAGAGATTTGAGAAGGCAGAATGATTGGTGGAAATACTCGTCTGCCACTGCTAGAAAACATTGATAGCATTCGCTTCTCACAAGCTACACAAATCACTTCACTATAAAAAAAAAAATAATAATAAAGTTAAAAATTTGCATCATATTTGCTAGATTGCTGAACAGCCATGGGACAATACTAACTTGCTTCCTGCTGCTGCGAGAATGCGATTTGTAAGAACCGTCCTCCATTCCTTCCCATCTCGGTTACACTTGAGCTGGCTTAGTTTTGATCCACCTACCGATCGGATTTCATTTTCTACTTCAATGTATATTGTGGGGTCCGCACTAATCTGAAAAGGTACAAGTAAATTCTTGGCACCTGAGCAGCCTGACAGAATATATAACAAACTCAATCAATACACTCCAGAAGTGATAGGGTACCGTCACACCTGGAGAAGTCACCTGAGATATCACCGGCGACGCACAGGAGCGCACACGTTTTTGGCGCCCCGCCAGCGTCGCCGTCACGTGTTTACACACGACGATACCTCCAGCAACGTCACAGGCGCCATCGCCACTGGGATATCCAAAAACCCCAGCGGCGATCCTGTAACATGGGAGCCTATGGCTAACATCGCCGTCGCCATGTTACATGGGGCGATGTGTATACATCGCCCCAGAATGCTCGCATGGTTTCAGAGCAGTGCTGAGAAACCAGGCGACCACTCAAAGGCGTCGCCATCGCCTCTTTACATTAGGCGACGTCGGCAGCGATAGGCCACACCCCAGCGTCACCTATAAAATCACCGCTGATATGGCCAGGTGTGACGGTACCCTTAAAAAAGTAACACTTGGTAAATAATAAAGCCTCGGAACTGAGGATGCTTGTTTTACCTGTAACTGTATTCTATATGTCATGTACTCATTATGTAAAGCACCAGTTTGTTAGTATTGTAAACGTATATAGTTAACTGACCTGCAAGGTAAAAGACTTCTGAATGGTCGGGATAGGCAGTCGAAGTGATATTGCAGGAGTCATACATGTTAAGTCTTTCTCTGATGTTGAAGCCACCTGAGACTGAAAAAATTATTAAATAAAAGTGAGTAAATTGTAATCTTTCCTTTCTACAGCCAATAAGGTTACATGACTTTATATCTTTGATACAGAGCACTATTCTTCTAATTCCCTCATCCCTGTCGGATACTAATACTTTTTCCAGTTGCCATTAAAAAGCTCCTTTCTAAAAAGCAGCTACTATTTTTGTAACTGATCGGTTATAGCAAGAGGAAGATTTTTACTTGATGTGAAGGAAAACAAACAAATAAATTGAAAATAAATACCAATCATATTCAGAAAACGCTCCAATCAATGTATACGTCCCCACTATTTGGGAAGGGATAACTTCTGGATCGCTAGGGGTCTAACCACTAGGCCCCTCATCGATGCCGATAGATCTGAAAACTTATAAACCTGGCAAAACCTCTTTACAGACTGTATGACTAAAAACACGTTCGCTTGTGTGGTTTTAAGGGTCATGGATATAGAAGAGAAAAGTGTTACAGTTACCTGCACAGCGAGAGAAACAGACATAAGGCGCGAGTCTTTCCGAGGTCGTCCCTTTTTTCTTTTTTCTCCAAGGTCTGCATCTAATTCTGCTTTCCGTTTGGCGAGACCCTTGGTTGCATTATTTTTTTCTTCACTGTCGCTACTGCTTTCTAATTCACGTGATTTTGCTTCTTTTGATACACTTTGATCTTTTGGTCTGCTCAAAGAAAATAAATTATTTAGCACACATACTGTCAGAAAATATTCACAATTTATGTACAAAAAATAGGTAATTTTCTCACAGAATACTGTACATTTGAAGTAAGGGACACCAGTTTTTAAGCTTTTTACAATACAAACCTGTCAGCAGCAATCTGGTTTACATGCGATATTCCTGTTGTCCCTGAGGTGGCTTTCGATCGTTCAGTGAATCGAGAATCAAGTGCTTTCATGGGCTCAATCTTCGGCTGGGCAGACACGTTTGTCGGTGTTGAAGGAGTAACGGTAGCGGTGTTTACACTGTAAGGAATGGTTACAGGACATGTAAATTGTAATAATCTCACAGTAAACAGCTTCTCAGTCATCTATTCTGACTAGAACCTAGGGGGTAGGTTCTAGTCAGAATAGAACACAAATATGAAATTAGGGAAATTTTATATACTGTATAGAACATTATAATTCTGTAAAGAGGTCATTATTTTAAACAGAAAAACATTAAAACTCATAAGACTGCAAATAAAATATAGCACCAAACAGTCTTTCATATAGCAGCCATTTCTTCTGATCATCCCAAACCTATTCAAAGCAATACAAGTCTAAATATTAGTCGCTGTAATATCAAGTATCACTTTGGAATATATGATAAATCTAAATATCTAGTCCAATGTGTACATTTATGACCAGACATACAAAGAGAATATTTAAAAAGATTCCTTAAAGTCAACATTTATTGGTAACACAAAATATACAAGAGTCATATAGTGAAAATTTAAAGGAAAGGTGACTCATAAAACAAGGACACATACAGTTGGACCGGTTTCTAATACACGTCGTTTGTAGGTATGCTGGAAATCTGGTTCCTGCAGAAACAGCACGACTGCGCCTGTTCCCTCCTCCAGATTCCCAGCCCCGCAGCCTGAATAAAACATAAGGCAACACAGAGCGGCATCTGGTGCCTGCCCTATACAGGTGCAGTGTCCCAACATGATGTGACGTCAGCTCTCGGGCAGAGCTCACGGAGATGCCAGAGAGCTGAGAGATGTGCGCAGGCGACGCCGCCGCTCGTAAGGAACACAGTAGGCGGGTCCCAGACGGCAGAGGAGGGGTAATATCAGCAAGGGGTTTAGGTCCTGGGAGGACAATGTGGTACCCCAAGGGTTAATATGCCACAGAAACATCAACACAGGTTTACTCCCCACACAACACTACATTAGAAAGTGGGAGGAGCTTAGGTGGCACCTGCACTAGTGGGAGGAGCCAAGTTGTTTACCACAGAGCAGGAGTGACAGTTAGTTCAGTTTAGTCTGGAGCAGGAGCAGAGCCAAGTAGAAGTGGAGGTCCTGAGGGGTCTGAGGAGAGGAGACAGAGGGACAGAGGAACATACCCGGGATAGAGAGTTACCCCAAAAACTTGACCCCGGGGAGGCGCTTAAGACGGATACCGGATCCGAGGCTGGGCCTGAGACAGACCGGACAGTAAACACCGGCATAGTGAAGGTCCACCATCTTCACAACACCATAGCAAAGCAACACGGAGGGGTCAGTGACACAGAGGACCCAAGTTGCCCAGCATATTGGTACCCGTGAGCAGAGACAGGGCCAGCAGTTCAGCTACAAGCGGCAGCAGGGCCACACACAGCGCTTAAGTAGGAAGCCAAGGACCCGGTCAGGGTGGGAGCAACCTGGTACAGACTCCGTGGACAATATTGTGGTTTACCATCTGCAAGTAAAGACTTGGAAAGCAACAGAAACCGTGAGTGTGTGTGATCCTTATACTGAAGCCCCACTTGCCCTCATATACTGCGATTACCTCTACTCTCATCATCTCTACTGCTACCCCTACTCTCCTGCAGCATCAATAACAATCCTCACAGACTTTAACTACTACTACCACTGCCCCGGGGAACCCAGTTCTGCCCACAGGAACTATTCTATCCAAGCTGCTATCCCATCATCCCCGGAGGTTCTGCAGCAGCGGCGGCCCCATTACTGGCCGCATATAGTGGGTGGCGTCACGAGTGACAAATCCCCTGTTAATAACCCCTATTTTATTGTGCGGGCCCGGGACACGGTCCGGACCAGGACCGCCGTGACATCCCCCAGCAGTACCCCGGTCCGGCACCGAGTACCCCGTCCCAGTGGGCTCCACAACCTTGCGTCACGAACAGGATCTACCGTGCCCGGTACCGGGCATTGTGTGCCGTGATTAATGACTGTTTTAAATCTGCCGCCATTGCTGGGCGCGCGGCAAGCTGAATTGTAACTGCGCCACAGATACTGTAAATTTCAGAATCCGCCATTGCATAGAGAGCGACGCACGGGAAGAAAAACCGCTCACCGCTCTGACGTCATCCGGAAGGGAAGAGAATCCCTGGTGCGCAGCCGAACCTTTGTTAGACATCCGGACGGAAGCGGAAGACGGAGGGCGGTGGAGCTGCAGCGCCGGACCCAGCGATAATACTCGGCGGTGCAGCGGCGCAAGGAACAGCACCAATAATGCCGTTCCTGATGCCGTATACTCCAGGGGCAATGTGGCTGCCCCAATACTCCGGTGAGCCTAATACATTAACTGACTTTATGCTAAAGAAAAAGGAATATTATGTGATGTACCCCCTCACTGAAGCCCAGCGTGTAGGAATGATAATGGGACAGTTAACGGGCAATGCACGGCGTGAGGTTGCGTCCTGGCTGGACACAGATAAGGACACTGTAGAGCATCTAGCAGCCAGACTGAAAGCAACGTTTGAATCTGCTGCTGATACCCGGGCCAAGATGAGGTTCTTTGCATGCCATCAGAAACCTAAACAGAGTGCCAGAGACTTTGCCTTGAACCTGCAGGAAGCACTCAGAGCCCTTAAACTGGCAGAACCTGCTTTAGCCCCGGGAGCTGATAAAATGCTATTTGACCAATTCATAGAGGGCCTCCATTCCCCTTCCCATCGAGGACAGTTAAGCATGATACTGCTGCAGAACCCTGACATGACATTTACTGAGCTGAAAGATAGAGCTATCCGTTTGCAGCAGCTGGAAGAGCCACGGGAGCTACCAACTCTCCTTGACACTGCAGCAGCACCTCAGCTGCCCTCAACCAAAAGCTAGATGCCCTGACAGACACCGTGATCTCCATGGCCAAGGTCATCAAGGAACTGCGAGAGTCAAAGCCTGCACCCAAGACCAAGTCGGCAACCATCAGAGAGGATGTCCAGTGGACGAGGCCCAGAAGATACACAGCAGCAAGAGGACGACCCAAGCGATCGCTACCAACCAGATGGACATCCCATTTGCCGTTGTTGCCAGAAACCAGGCCATCTTGCTCGTGAGTGTCCTTTAAACGACGATTCCCTGGGCAGGCGGGCCGCTCCCCAGGAATGAACACTCAAGGCCCCTCAGCCTGGTATGACAGATTCGTGGGAGGAAAACCGGTGATCCCTATTGTGTTGGATGGCATTCCCTTTAGTGCCTTGCTGGATACCGGGTCCCAAATAACATCCATCCCACATGTTCTTTATAAAAGGTACTGGGCTGATTTAGACATTACTAATGCGCCAGATGACTAACTTTGAGGTATGGGCTAGTAATGGACAGGTAATACCAAAGGTTGGATTTAGAGAGATGAATATTCAGGTTGGGAAGGTAGAATTGCAGAACCAGGGTGTTATAATCATCGATGTTAACCGGCGAGAACGTGAACCCGTGATGCTGATAGGAATGAATGTAATTGAGAAATGTTTTTCCGAAGTGTTAAGTGTTTTGCAGCAAATCGCCGAGACTGCCGGAACTGGACAACAGAGGCTTCTGCACAAAGAGATCAAAACTCTGATGTTGAAGCAACAGGTAGAAATCTCCGGAGGTGAGATCGGCAGTGTACGAGTAAGTGATCCAATACCCATTGTAATTCCTCCCAAAACTGAAATGTTGGTCTGGTGTAGAGCCGCAATAGGCATTAAGGGGCAAGACTATCAAGCCCTGGTAGAACCCATGTACTCAGACAGCAGACCCACCATACTCACTGCTAGAGGAGTAGTTGACGTACATACGGGAAGAGTGCCATTACGCCTATTAAACTGCGGAGAAGATGAGGTCACATTACCTAAGTATGCTACCATGGCTAAGTTGTACACGGTTGATAACAATAACATCACAGCCGCCGAGCCCTTGAACCCGTCATGTCAGGCGGATGACAATGGCTCGGAGGAGAAGCTGGAGGATTGGTGCCAAAAGTTGCATGTAGGTACCAGTTCTACACCTCCCCGTCACAAGCATGGAGTATACCGGGTAGTGAAGGAATATGAACAAATATTCAGTAAACACACCGTTAGACTTTGGGCAGATTAAAGGGGTAGAGCACACTATACCCACAGGTGACCATCAGCCTATAAAAGAGAGGTATAGACCCTTACCACCAGCTCACTACCAAACCACCAAAGATATGCTCAGAGAGATGAAATCTGCAGGGGTAATAAGAGACAGTTGTAGCCCCTGGGCAGCACCTCTAGTGTTAGTTAAAAAGAAGGAGGGGACCATGAGAATGTGCGTAGATTATCGGCAGATTAATCGCATCACACATAAGGACGCATACCCATTACCTAGGATTGAGGAGTCATTAGCTGCATTAAAATCTGCTAACTACTTTTCCACCCTTGATCTGACTAGTGGGTACTGGCAAGATCCTGTGGCCGAGGCCGACAAGGAGAAGACAGCGTTTACTACGCCGATGGGTCTCTGTGAGTTTAATTGTATGCCATTCGGACTCTGCAACGCACCCGGGACCTTTCAACGCCTGATGGAGAGCTGCTTAGGACACAAGAACTTTGAAACTGTCCTCCTGTACTTAGATGACGTCATAGTCTATTCCAAGATGTACGAGCAACATCTACAAGATCTGGCAGAAGTGTTCGAAGCCCTATCGACATATGGCATGAAGATCAAGCCATCCAAGTGTCACCTTCTCAAACCAAAGGTACAGTACCTGGGACACGTCGTGAGTTCAGAGGAAGTAGCACCGGATCCTGATAAAGTCACAGTGATAAGGGATTGGCCAAGACCTACGAACGTGAAAGAAGTGAGGCAATTCCTGGGCCTGGTAGGCTATTATAGAAGATTTATCAGAGGATTCACGAAGCTAGCAGCTCCTCTGCAAGACGTTCTGGTAGGACGATCAAAGAAGACTTCATCCTGTAATTTCCTGACACGGTGGGATGAGGAAAGAGAAGATTCCTTCAATAAGCTGAAAAGTGCACTGACGGGAGAAGAGATCCTGGCATACCCTGATTACCATCAACCCTTCATTCTATACACGGATGCCAGCAACGTTGGACTGGGAGCAGTATTATCACAGATGCAAGGAGGCAAAGAAAGAGTTATTGCCTTTGCAAGTAGGAAGCTCCGGCCTACAGAAAGAAATCCCGAGAACTACAGCTTCAAGTTAGAGCTACTGGCAGTAGTTTGGGCTGTGACTGAACGTTTTAAACATTACTTGGCAGGTGCAGAATTCACCATCTACACGGATAACAACCCGTTGACTCACCTGGATACAGCAAAACTAGGAGCTCTGGAGCAGCGATGGATAGCCCGGCTATCTAATTACAACTTTGTCATCAAGTACAGAGCAGGTCGCAAGAACGGGAACGCAGATGCCTTGTCACGGATGCCGCACCTGAAAGACGTGGAAGAGGAACCGGAAGTGTTGGAAGAGATTGAACTACCGGCCTTTCATCGATCAAAGGTAAAAGATTATCAACCCGGCGCCTACCAAAGAAAGCAGGAAGTAAATCTTAACCCGTTAAGACACTACGGATGGGCCGAAGCCCAAGATAATGATCCAGCCGTGAAGCTAGTGAAAGAACTGCTTACGCAACAACGCGCATACCCTGATCAGAATGCCCCAGCTGAAGCTATACAGCTATGGAAAGATAGAGGCAAGTTGTTTCTACATCAAGGAAAGCTCTGCAGAACGTATACCAATCCTAAAACGCATGAACTAGTCTGGCAGATAATCGTGCCAAAGAGAGCCACTTAAATGGTCTTAGAAGCTTATCATGACGGTGCAGGTCATTTTGGATGGAAGAAGTTAGAAGCGATCCTGAGAGAAAGATTTTATTGGATTAGCATGAGAAAATCCATTGAACTATGGTGCAGAAGATGTGCCGCATGCAACCTCAGAAGGAAGGATCCACAGAAAGCTCTGCTTCAACCAATAGTAACCAAGCAGCCACTCGAGCTAGTCGCATTAGATCACATCAAGTTGTCACCAAGCCGGTCAGGCTATGTCTATGCCTTAACCATTGTGGACCATTACTCACGCTTCTTAGTGGTGGTACCTGTTAAAGATCTAACAGCGAAGACGGCAGCAAAAGCATTCCAGACGCATTTCTGTAGACCACATGGTTACCCAGAACAAGTCCTTGCAGACCAAGGTCCAGCTTTTGAATCAGAACTATTCAAGGAATTCTGCAATATGTACGGTTGTAAGAAGATTCGCACAACAACGTATCATCCTCAAACAAATGGTTTATGCGAGAAAATGAATTATATTGTAATTGAACTGTTAAAGATCATACCAGAATCAGAAAGAACCCAGTGGCCAGATAAATTACCTGACTTGGTAGATTTATACAACCATGTACCCGTGAGTTCTACAAACTGCACTCCAGCATACCTTATGCGTGTAAGACCCGGTAAATTACCAATTGATCGAGAAATGGGAATCGTAAAACCAGATACAGAAGTAGAAAAAGAATCAGATTGGGATACCCAACGTCAGAAACAGTATCAACAAGTACAAGAATGTGTAGAAAGAAACTTACAGCAAGCTAGAGCAAGACAAGAGAAAACTTTCAACAAACATGCTCAAGCAATGCCATTACAGGAAGGTGATCAAGTTCTCAAGAGAAAGACGCACTGACAAACTGGATAATCAGTGGGAAACCGTCCCATACACAGTCTTGCCATCTAACCTAGACAATGTTAAAACCTGTTTGATAAGCAAAGATGAAGGAAAAACGTCACAAGTCGTATCTCGTGATCAGCTAAAATTGTGTCCTGAAACACTGAGGACACCTGAAGTGACAAAACCCGTACAGGTCCAACCTACTAAAGAAAAAGAAGAAGTATTCCACACGGTACTAGGAGATTTCCCTAAAACATGGCCAAATTACCATGGAGCAGTTGTCGTACCAATGATTGCATTCCCTTCAATGGTGGAACCAACACCAGAACCTGTGTTACCAGAACCCGTGTTACCTGAAGAAGTCCCAAGACCTGAAGAACTAGAAGTAGAACCTGTAGAGGAAGAATCAATTCCTGGTCCCAGTGAGCTTGCCAGTCCTACAGTCAGATCTTCATCTAACATAGTACCAAACACTGCAAATAGGTACATGCCTACCAGCACCAATAGGCTACATGCAAGGAGTATTCCCGTTTTACGCAGATCCGAGCGTAGTACCAGAGGTCAGTTACCAGCTAGGAACAGGGATTAAAAGGTCAAATTAACTGTAAAATATAAAATATGTTTGTGTAAATATAAATTGAACCCGGTAAACAAATGTACATAGTTAATGCAACGTTAAAAAGCCCAGTACCTACAGAGACTATCCTGTATGAACTTCTTGCATATTCTTCAAGCTTTTTCCTTTTATTTTTTAATGGACCATACTACCACGGACTGGTTGTGGTATAAACTTTCTTATATATTCATCAGCCCGGAGGCAAAAGACTAAACCCCCGGAAGGACTGCTTTTTGAATTTTTGGACTGTTTTTGAAGTTTAGTGATTTTTGTGATTTTTACTTTTAAGTCTTTGTAAAAATTAATTGTATTAATTGTTTGTTCTTTATTGTTCCACAGTCCCGGAGTACTGTCTTTAACTAAGGGGGAATGTGGCACCCCAAGGGTTAATGTGCCACAGAAACATCAACACAGGTTTACTCCCCACACAACACTACATTAGAAAGTGGGAGGAGCTTAGGTGGCACCTGCACTAGTGGGAGGAGCTAAGTTGTTTACCACAGAGCAGGAGTGACAGTTAGTTCAGTTTAGTCTGGAGCAGGAGCAAAGCCAAGTAGAAGTGGAAGTCCTGAGAGGTCTGAGGAGAGGAGACAGAGGGACAGAGGAACATACCCGGGATAAAGAGTTACCCCAAAAACTTGACCCCGGGGAGGCGCTTAAGACGGATACCGGATCCGAGGCTGTGCCTGAGACAGACAGGACAGTAAACACCGGCATAGTGAATGTCCACCATCTTCACAACACCATAGCAAAGCAACACGGAGGGGTCAGTGACACAGAGGACCCAAGTTGCCCAGCATATTGGTACCCGTGAGCAGAGACAGGGCCAGCAGTTCAGCTACAAGCGGCAGCAGGACCACACACAGCACTTAAGTAGGAAGCCAAGGACCCGGTCAGGGTGGGAGCAACCTGGTACAGACTCCGTGGACAATATTGTGGTTTACCATCTGCAAGTAAAGACTTGGAAAGCAACAGAAACTGTGAGTGTGTGTGATCCTTATACTGAAGCCCCACTTGCCCTCATATACTGCGATTACCTCTACTCTCATCATCTCTACTGCTACCCCATCTCTCCTGCAGCATCAATAACTATCCTCACAGACTTTAACTACTACTACCACTGCCCCGGGGAACCCAGTTCTGCCCACAGGAACTATTCTATTCAAGCTGCTATCCCATCATCCCCGGAGGTTCTGCAGCAGCGGCGGCCCCATTACTGGCCGCATATAGTGGGTGGCGTCACGAGTGACAAATCCCCTGTAAATAACCCCCATTTTATTGTGCGGGCTCGGGACACGGTCCAGACCAGGACCGCCGTGACATCCCCCAGCAGTACCCCGGTCCGGCACCGAGTACCCCGTCCCAGTGGGCTCCACAACCATATACCTCCCGAATCTAAACTAATTTCTAATAAGTGTTTGTTTTTAGTTTAATAGGCTCTGGAAGGAGGGGGGGGGGACAGGATCCCTTCAAGGTCCTGTATTCATTTTATATATTGTCCTTTCACCATACCTCTCTTTGTTGGCAGGCTCTTCCGATGGTTTTGCATTTCCCACTGGTTCTAGGGTGGATTTTGCACCTAAAGAGCTGTTGGTGTTCGAATCCAGAGACAAGAGCTGCTGGTTGCTCTGAGATGACAGCATGGACCCTGCGACCGACCCCGATATAGGAATACTATTAAAAAAAGCTGTAGAAAAGTCCCTGCAGATGGGAATTGCCAAAATAAGAGGTATTTATAACATTGTTATGTGTTCACAACATGTGATGGATTATATTATAGCATTAAAGAAAACAAAGTGTAATGTCATACAAACCCAGTGTCCAGCTGGGCAATGCACAGTGGGGTGATCCTACGTCGGCCATCAGCTGTCCTTGTTTCCACTTGTTTCTTTAAAAGATTCTATTGAAAATATTATCATTATTAGAATACACAAAAAGTTACCCATGAATACTACAAGGTTCTCTTTCAAATAATTTGTGAATAACAACATGCAGAAAGTCAGCAACTGCTGAAAATAAAATACTAAAATAAGTATCAAATGAAAAAAATTAAAATGTGTATATAGAGTACTATGCGACGGTCCACAGCCAAGTCAGCCCTGTTATGCCAATGCCAGTTGAGAAGGTCAGCTAAATAGATTGAGATGTGCCACTGAAAGGGTGGAGAGGACCAAGACGAAACAGATGTTGCCTTAAAATGAAGATCAAAAAGAAAGCATGGCTAATTGGACAGTAGCATGGTTTAGGAAAGAAAGACACCAATCAATGGGTAATGTAAAACACAGAATTAATTTTTTTTACAATGAAAAGGAAACAGAACTACTTCATCTCAATAATCTCTGTATATGGACCACTGGTTCTAGGACTTTGAGAAAGAGCCTCTCAAGTTTGACTAGCTATTCTTTCACAGATTGTAAAGAACACATAATTGGACACACCAAAACAGGAGGCAAAGCAAGTAGCTCCATATTTGACCCTTATCAAGGCCAGCATGAAAGTTTGAAGGGTTTTTCCATAATGGGCATTATTCACCAGATATCAGAGATTTGTCACCTCTCGAAATCCTGATCACTAGGATCCCTGAACGGGGGCTCTGACCCACTAGTTCCTCCTTAAATGGAACCTGTCACCTCCTAAAAACCACCTAATCTATTAATACATGTCCCTGCACCTTTCTATTACCATTTTAATTATCCCTCTCTCAGCTAAATTTTTGCTTTCAATGTGCTAAAAAAACGTTTTTATACTTACTCATTAGAATGATAATGAAGTGGGGGCTATATGCAATAGTCCCCCTGGGAGTGTGGGTTTGCACCCTCCATGATCCTTTATCAAGCCCCGATGGGCGTGATATTGTAATAAGATTCATCTCTGGCCCAGCCTCTGTGTGCTGCTTCTATTGTGCTGGCTATGCCCTCCTCCTCTCTGTCACTCACAGCATGCAAATCATTTGTCCTGACGTCAGCTCCAGAGTCCTGCCCTGACAACGGATAAACATCACAGCAGAAGCAACACAGAGAGGCAGAGGGGGAGGGAATGGCCACCATCAGTCAAGCTCCCTCCAGCCACAGTGACTGCCTACATGGTTTCTAACTAAGTTTTACAAAGGCTATATCTTGGGGTACACAGATACATGGGGGACCCCTTCCCTGAATGCAGCAGACATGCTGCATTCAGCGCTGCATTTAGATTGCCATGCAGCGGGCAGGGTGACAGGTCCTCATTAATCCAGAGACCAGGTACTGATTGCAACCTCAAATATGTCTGCAGCTTCTCACTCCCCAGCCCCCTCTCCCTGCTTTTCTCAATGTGGCTCACACTCAGCAGCCTCAGAAGGGGAAGGGGAAGCTCAGACAGATATTCTCCTTACACAGAAAACAATGGAGGCTTTGCTAAAATCCCTGAGGCAAGAACTCCAAGCTGATCTTAAAAGAATGATAACTGAATTTAAGGCAGAAATCAGGGTAGAATTACAGGACCTGGGATCTAGAATACATCATCTGGAGCAGAAGCTGGCAGAACTTACTAAATCTCATAATGAACTAATAGATGCTAATGCAGCTTTAGAAAAAGAGGTTTCGCAAATCCACAACAAAACACTAGATTTTGAGGACAGATCCAGAAGGAATAATATTCGCATTAGAGGGATTGATGAATCTATTCCTGACAAAGATTTGCCAAGTCTCCTGCAAAGCTTCATACACACAGTGATTCCTTCTGCAGACACAGCAAGGACTTAATTGTGGATAGAGTACACAGGATTATAAAACCAAAAGGTCTCAACCCAGATTTACCACGAGATGTTATTGCCCGCATTCATTTCTATACAAGGGATACTTTTATGGCTGGTCAAAGGGAAAGGGTGAAACTTCCAGGTAACTTTGCCCACCTGAAGGTATTCTCTGACTTGTCAGCAGGTACTCTAGCTCAGAGGAGGGAGTATATGCCGTATACTACAGCCCTCAGGGAACAAGGAATAAAGTACCGCTGGGGGTTCCCCACAAAACTGAAAGTCTTGATGGACAATTCCATATTTGTCTGCACATCCCTGGAAAAGGCAAGAGATTTATTGCTAAAATGGAAGATTCAGCCTATATATTCGAATGACAAAAGAGCTCCTCCTCAGGCACAGAAAGAGAAAAAACTGGACCCAGACTGGGTCACGGCATGATTGATTACTGGATAGCTGTTCTCTGCTTCCTGCTTTCTACCCTTTGTCTGGTGCCTCTATGGCAGTGTTGAAACCAGGCAAAATTACGCACAGAGTCTTTTTTTCACTCTCTTTTGAAATATGTTTTCATTTTTTTTCCTTTTCTTTACGGTTTGCTTGATTTTGGAACTTTAAGAGGACTTCCTCTTATGATGAAGCAAAACATTTAGGCTTGCTAACCATGCATTTGTTTATACAAGCAAATTTGTTCCCCTGTCCGTCTTCCCCCTGTCTGTCCTCCCCATGTTTTTCACACATTTAGGAGCAATGGTTTCACATAAAGCAGTATATAGCAATGCATATTAAAGAGGACCTGTCACCAAACGAGGCATGGTGATCTAATTACAGCACTGGATGCAGCATGTCTGCTGCATCCAGGCAAGGGGTCCCCCAGCCCTTGAGCCGCCCTGTACCCCGAGTAAATACTTAGAAAACTTACATCCTGCAGCCAGAAAGGAGGCGGCTAGAGGATGGAGACAAAGGACAGATTCACACCCCCTGCATGTTTAATCTGCCCACCGCTGCCAATCATTGTCTTCCTCTTCTGCAGTATAACACACAGGTTTTTTTTTTTACAAATGGCTGTTTATACCGACCCTGCTCTATGGTTAACATACAGCAGGGCGGGTATAAACGGTGATGTCACTGCAGGAGGGGGGGCGGCCGGCCTCCTGCTCTGACATCACCACCTTTCCCCGCCCTGCTCTATGTTAACCATGGAGCAGGGCGGGGAAAGGCGGTGACGTCACCGCAGGGGGTGAGGCTAAACGGCAATTTGTAGGAGAAAAAAAAAAACACAAACAAACAAAAAAAAAAACTCTTATGCTGCAGAAGAGGGAGACAATGATTGGCAGCGGTGGGCAGATTAAACATGCAGGGGGTGTAAATCTGTCCTTTGGCTCCAGCCTCTAGCCACCTCCTTTCTGGCTGCAGGATGTAAGTTTTCTAAGTGTATTTACTCGGGGTACAGGGCGGCTCACGGGCTGGGGGACCACTTGCCTGGATGCAGCAGACATGCTGCATCCAGTGCTATAATTAGATCACCATGCCTGGTTTGGTGACAGGTCCTCTTTAAGGTTCTATCTATAAATGCCAATGGTTTGAGCTCGCCAGGTAAAAGATCCATCTTCTGGAAGAATATTTGTAAAGAAACTGCTGATGTAATTTGTGTTCAAAAAACGCACTTGTTGGCACCGAACAATGCTCAGCTAAAGAACCCTCAATAGCCACATCAGTTGTTTTGCAAACAAGACTAAAAGAGCTGGAGTGACTATTTTTAGAAGAGACTCCCTATCCTTTAAATTGAAGGACACTACTATTGACCCGGAGGGGCGTTTTATTTTCCTTGATTGTTCTTTAAACAACACTAGGTACACGATTGTATCTCTATATGGCCCAAATATGCACCAGTTCTCATTTATCAGACAAACACTTAAGAGAATTCAGGTGTTCTCCAAAGGGTTTAAAATTGTCTGTGGAGATTTCACCCTCCCCATGTCTGCCGTGTTGGATTGCTCAAACAAGTACTGCTAGGGAAGAGATGAATTTACTGGTTTCAGAATATAACTTACATGACATCTGGAGTTATCTCCACAGCTGCGAGAGATTACTCCCACTTCTCCCCTAGATTTAATTCCTATAGCAAGATAGACTATATTTTTGTGGATATTACTACTCTAGGTTGTGCGCTTGCTATTTCACTGGCAATTTGATGGTTGCAGTGAAATCATGGACACATTGTTCTATTTTGTTGCCGTGTACAAATGGAACAATGTGTCCATGATTTCACAGCAACCAGCAAATTGCCAGTGAAATTGCTAGCAATATTGCCGCGTGTGGCGGTACCTTAAGTGATCTAAATACTCCCATATCTATCATTGAAATAGACCAAATAATCTGTTCTACTAAAAAGTCCTCTGCTCAGACACCTATTATCCTTGTTTCGTCAAAACTTTAGCTCCTTACCTCCTAAAAACTTTCAATTTTTGGAAATGTAATTCTTCAATAAGCCATGAAAACCTTGAGGCAGTAATCACAACCATTCCTAAGCCCGAGAAACCCCCGAACACTCCTGGTAATTTTAGGCCTATCTCAATTAACTATGACCTAAAAACATTCTCCAAAATCCTTGCGGCCAGAATAATGTCGGTCCTTCCCTCTCTGATAGCACCTGACCAGGTTGGGTTTGTCCCTGGGAGACAAGCCAAGGACGGCACTAAATGAGTAATAGATTTGTTGGAGACAATAGAGACTAATAAACTCCCTGGTGTACTGTCTCTTTATGCCGAGAAGGCATTTGATAGAGTGCACTAGGCCTATATGGGTGAGGTTCTGAATAAGTTTGATTTTGTGGGAGATTTTAAAAAGGCTACATTGGCCCTATACTCTAATCCGAACGTGGTGGTGAGTGCGTCTTGCTTCACCTCAGACCGGTTTATGATAACTAATGCACCCGGCAGGGCTGCCCTCTCTCGCCGGTTATCTTTGCTTTGTTAATGGAGCTGCAAGCAGAGGCTCTTAGAACTAATCCAAGCATACATGGAGTCCGTGTGGGAGACACGGACCATGTTTTGGGATTGTGTGCAGATGTTGAGATACTATTACACCTTTTGTAAAGGATAGAATACTAGAACATTTTCCCCTTTAAGTGGGAGGTAGCGGGATTTACATATTTGGGAATTAAAATTACAAAATTTGTAAATCTAATTAAGTTGAATTTCTAAATCTCTAAACAGGACCCACTTCGTCTAAGTGAAAATAAAGGTGTTCTGATTATTGGAAAACTCGGCCGACAATTCCTAGGATTTGGTAGCAGCCTTCCATCGCAGAGTACCAGTTCCTTTCCAGTGGCGCGGAATTACCAACCTGGCCGCTGTTAAGCAGAAGCATAATATATCTCTTTTGATAGATTTGAACGAACCAGCTCTGGACTTTCTCTCAAGGGCGTACTGGTGACCAACCCTTAATTTCTAAAGACTTTCTACCAAAAACCTCTGAGCAAAGAGCAGTCCCATCAAATGTGGAGCAACGTTCCTTCCCTGACCCACGCCTCCACCACGAATCAGATATATTGGGGAAAATCTTATGAAGTCTGTCCGGAGTTAGATATCACCTGAACAACAATTTGTAGCATTTTTCCTGTGCATCACATGAGCCAGGTAATTTGTGGGACAATAGGAAACACCTTTCCCATTCCTTCCTAGTTCTCTCTCCCATGTTACCTGAAATTTGCGTTTGACTCCGGATTCTACTGCCGACAATATTTGATACAATGAATAAATTCCTCGAGATGGAGGAGCCTCTAGGATGAACAATGCCTCCATTGGAGTTAGGTCAATCCTAAGAGGTCTAACATGGCCCAAAGATTGTAAGTATGACCAGAGTTGAAGGTATTCCCACCATTTAAATTTTGTCCCTGGGGATAAGTTCTCTGGAGTTCACTGAATGTTGGCATGTTCCCATTTTGTATAACATGCCATACCCTTGTTTTGATTACTTTTTTTAGCTGGATCTGGCTGTAAATGACACGTGCACTGGTGGGTGTGTCATTTACAACTGGGTTCTGGGCATGCTCAGTCCAAAAACCAAGATCCATCGTGATCCAGATTCCACCGGATTCGGGTTCCATAAAGCCACATTCTAATTCAACCCGTAGTGCCCTGGATTCAGTTGTTCATGGTTTTAAAATGGAGAACAAAATCGCTACAAAATGCGTTATTGCTCTCAGTGAAAAAAACTGTGGACACCTGGATCACAGTGATCCGTAAAGACCTGAATGCACCCACAAGTGCCTGCGGCCCCTTTGTAAGTCACTGGGGCCAAAAACGGATGCGTGTGCATCCAGTTTCAGCTGGATTCATACGGATACCAAAAAACAGTAGTGTGAAACCAGCCTTAGAAAGGCTTCAGGCACTAATCTGATACACCATTGGATTCAGGGTCTCTTTCCTTACATTATGTTGCGGTCAGATGAGGTAGCATAAACTTGCTGACAGATTCCCTTTAAAGCACCACTACAGCATTTTTTGTATTGCAGCGCTGTAGTGGTGCTTTAACTTTATGTCCTATGAGCCCTGTCTTATCTCTCCTTCTGCCACCTTCATTTTTTTCCAGTTGCGCTCTGATCTGTCTACATTGAAAAGTGACCAGACGGCAGCACCACTGTTTCATGGAGCGTGGCAGAGGTAATTTTTGAATGCATCTCTATGGGAAGCTTCGTTCAGTCTCTCAAAGATGCATTGGTTGCCAGTGATGTAATTTCTGACTTCCAACCAGTCAGAAGCTATTGGCACAAATGGCGCCGTGTGACTAAAGCAGTGTTGGTTCTGTACGAAAACACTAGAAGGGAAGTATATGACAGGGTGCAGGGAAAGGGGGGAGGTGGGCTAACATTTAAAGCAGCACTATGGTGGGGAAACAAAAAAACAACAAAACGCTGTAGTGGAGCTTTAAGAAGAAATAACACTAGTTAACAAATAAATATATTATACAGAAATTCTGTATGTTTGCCATGTACAATATCATACCTTTCTGATGTCCTCCAGGCTTTCACCATTTACCATGCTAGCCACTTTTGGTGCTGGGATATCTTTCTGTACAGGTGTCATATGTTCGCCGTCCAAATGTGGATGTTGCCTTTGCTGAAATTTCAACATTTCAGGATTTTCTATAATGGTGTTAGGCAGCTGGGACTCCGTCGTAATGGCAAGACTTTTCCCATAAGTGCTTTGGTGGATGTGATTCTTCAATTATATTTGTGGACAATAAATAAAAAGGAAAACAGGTCAATCAGGTTACAGTTAAAAGCTAAAAAGGAAGGTTTAAGACTGTGTGCAATAAGTAGCATGGAATATTTACTGTATTTTTCGGACTACAAGACACTTTTTCCACAAAAAAATTTGCGGGGAATGTGGGGTTGCACTTTATAGTCTGGATGTACGGTCTGGCTGGGAAAGTAGGGGGGGGAAGGGCATCGGTTGTGGAGTCGGTAACTGGAGGCAGGAGCAAGCTGTAGCTGCCGGTGATCATGTGTGCTTACTGTTTAAGTAAACCTAATATTCACTGTTCTCCCCCCTCCTATCACCTCTCTGCACTGAAGCTTCACCAAAAGGTGGGCAGTATGATGGGCGGGGTTGAGGGAGTGACGCATATTAAATTTTCTTGAAACAGTTGAAATTCACACTTTTTTCGAACTTTGAAAATCATTTAAAAAAAATTTTTTTTTTACATTTTTGTCTTCACATTTTGCATTGTCTGACATGCTATTATCAAATAACAATCTCAAAAGAATTAAAAATAATGAGGTAATATTCACTTGACATGGAATGGCACATTATTTATAGAGCACCATTGATTCCATGGTACTGTACATGAGAAATGGTTACATAGAAAAAAATTAAAATACAATAAACAAACTAACAGTGACAAACTGATACAGAGTGGTAGAGGAACCTGCCCTTGAGGGCTTACATTCTATAGGATGATGAGGGGGAGAAAGTAGGTTGGGTCTGCTCTGGTGGGGGTGAGGTGGCACCGTGGTCATTGCAGGCTGTAAGTTGTTCTGAAGAGATGGGTTTTCAGGTTCCGCTTGAAAGTCCGAGAGTAGGGGATTAGTTAGACGTGTTGGGGTGCAGCGTTCCAGAAGATGGGGGATACTTGGGTGAAGTCTTGCAGATGGTTGGATGAGGAACGTACGAGTGTGGAGTAGAAAAAAAGGTCTTGGGAGCATTGAAGATTACAAGTTGGATAATACCAGGAGATTAGTGCAGAGATATATCGGGGAGACAGATTGTAGACGGCTTTGTAAGTCACTCTTAGTAGTTTGAATTAGATACACTGGGGAATTAGGAGCCAATGATGGGATTTGCAAAGGGGAGAAGAGGAGGAATAGTGAGGAGAGAGGTGGATTAGTCGGGCAGCAGAGTTAAGGACAGATTGGAGAGGTGCGAGACTGTTAGCAGAGAGGCAACAGAGGAGGAGGTTGCAGTAGTCGAGATGGGAGATTATGATGGCATATACTAGTAGTTTAGTAGATTGAGGAAGAGATGGATTCTTGAAATATATTTGAGTTGAAGGAGGCAGGAGGTGGCAAGGGTTTGGATGTGCGATTTGAAGGACAATGCAGAGTCAAGGGTTACTCCGAGGCAGCGGACTTCAGGTACAGTGCAAAGTATGATATATTTATTGTGATAGATAAATCGGGTTAGGAGGGTACGTGAGATGGGGGAAAGATGTTGAGTTCGGTTTGGTCTACTTTAGTTTTAGGAAGCAAGCGAAGAAGGAAGATAGACACTCCGTGATTCTAGACAGCAGAGAGGTGATGTCTGAGCCAGAGAGGAAGATCTGATTGTCAACAGTGTACAGGCAGTACTGGAAGCCATGGAACTTTATGAGTTATCCCAGGCCGAGGGTATAAGTTTTAAAAAAGTAGGGGTCCCAGGATATAGCATTGAGGGATGCAGACGGAGAGGGGATGGGGTGAGGAGGTAGTGTGGGAGTGGGAGACGCTAAATATGCGGTTGGAAAGGAATGAGGAAATCCAGGAGAGGGCAAGGTCAGTGATTCCAGTGAAAGAGAGGATCTGTAGTAGGAGGGAGTGGTTGACTGTGTCAAATGCAGAGGACAGGTCTAGAAGGAAGAGTATACAGAAATGTCTGTGAGCTTTGGCAGTAAGTTGTTAGTAATTTTGGGTAAGGCAGTTTTGGTGGAATGGTGGGGCAGAAGCCGGATTAAAGGTTGTCAGAGAGATGGTTAGATGACAGGTGGGACGAAAGTACAGTGTGGACATGCTTTGAGACGTTTGGATGCAAACAGGAGAAGCGATAAGAAGCGATTGCTGGATTTAGAGGTCAGGTCGAGGGATAGCTTCTTTAAGATAGGTGTAATTGTGGCATGTTTGAAAGCGGAGTGAAAGGTACTGGAAGTTAATTGTAAGTTGAGAGGTGGGTTACGGATGGGATGAGTGTGGTGGTGAGGTTGGGGGGGGGGGGAGAGATGGGATGGGGTTTCAAGTGCACAAGTGGTGAGGTGCAATTGGAGAGGTGGTGTGCAAGTTCTCCTTCAGTGATGGAGAAGAGGAGGGTTAGTGGGGGAGGAGAGTGGTCTGATATACTAGGGGTTGTGATGGTTGAGCAGTAAAGACTTGTCCGATTTGATCGATCTTGTTGTTGAAGTGTATTGCTAAGTTTTCTGCAGAGATGCGGGAGGTCAGAGTGGGCAGGGTGGGCGGAGGAGGGAGTTAAATGTGTTGAATAGCTGCCTGGGGTTGTGGGAAAATGAGGATATGAGGGTAATGAAGTAAGCCTGTATTGTGGAGGTGAGTGCTGACTTGAATGTGAGAGTCGCTTGTTTGAATGCTGTGAAGTCTTCGTGTGAATGTGTTTTCTTCCAGAACCGTTCAGCAACCCTAGACTCTCGCCGAAGCTTTTGAGTGTTGTCTGAGTGCCAGGATTGTCTGTTGATATGTCGCGTTCTTCCATGAACGAGAGGGGCAACTGCATCAATAGCTGATGTAAGTGTAGAATTGTAGAAAGTGGTGGCATCATCTGTGTCATGGAGCGAGGATATCGATGATAACAGTAAAATAGCGTTGGTTAATGTGTGAGTGTCAAGATGTGTGAGGTTTCTGCGATGGTGTGCGAGTTAGTGGACATGAGTGGCAGGTGAGGAGGACAAGGATGAGAAAGTGAGTAGATGGTGGTCAGAGAGGGGGAGAGAGGAGGTTGTAGGTTTAGTTAGGGAGCAGAGGCAGGTGAAGATGAGGTCTAGTGTATGTCCGTCTGTGTGGGTGGCTGTGAGGACCACTGAGTGAGGCCAAATGATGAAGCAAGCGACAGAAATTTGGAGGCTGTTGACTAGTGGGTGTCAATGAGGATGTTGAAGTCACCCATGATGATGGTGGGAATGTCAGCAGAGAGAAAGTATAGGAGTCAGATGGAGAATTGGTCAATGAAGGCAGTGGCTGGCCAGGGGTCTATAATTGACGGCCACTTGAAGGTTGGAAGGAGAGTAGATACGGACACAGTGCGCTTCAAAGGATGAGAGAGAGAGGAGGAGGAATTCGGTTGAAGGTACAGTTGCTAAAAAGGAGACCACTACTCTCCTCCATGTCTGCTGCCAGTGCGAGGTGTGTGGGTAAAATGAAGTCCTCTGTAACACAGACGCAGCAGGGGAGGCCATGTCGGAGGGTGTTAACCATGTTTCTGTGAGGCCCAGGAAGGATAGTCTGCGAAAAGTAAAGTGGTCAGGTAAAGAGGTCGTGAATACAGTGGAGTTTTTTGTAAATGGAATGGGCATTCCAGGCACTCCAGAGAAAGGGGGTCAGGGGAATGGGTTTTAGACTTAGAAGACTGCGGTTGTTTCTTGCAGGTGTGGGGTGATAGGATGGAGAAATAGTGGTAAGAGTTGGCTGCAGATTTCCAGGATTGGGAGGTATGTTACCAGCTCTTAGGAGCAGCTAAGATAGAGCAAGCAAGTGGGAGGATATGAGTGGATGGCTTGTATTGAATTTCTGCAGGAGAGGTGTGAGATTGAGAAGCAGGTCAGCAAGGAGCTCAGGTGGGGAGTAAGAGGGATGGTGAGATTAATATTTGTGTTGTTAGTGATGGAGTTTGGGGGATAGTGAAAGAGTTAGGATTAGTAGAGCAGTTACTGTTAGAGCATAAGTAAACATGGTTAAAGTTTTAGCGGGAAAGCAAAGTAGTAGAGACAGTCAGGAGATGTGTAAATCTGGTACCTTCTGGTTACTTCTGGGTTATTTCTGGAGTATTTCTACAGCCCACTTATTGAAATCCCACTTTGTGAAATCACACACAGGCCTGCCTCAAACAATTTATAACTCTTAGGGTGTGCAACGAATAAACCAGGTGAGGAGGGAGGGGCCAGAGAAGAAAGACAGGACACAACACACCAGGGGAAAATTAGCAGATTGCTAGTAATATGCACATTGGGGGCCAATCAGCAAGAGGAAGAGACACAGACAGGATGAAAGAATATGGATATATGTAAGGCGGCCGTCACACGGAACGATTTCTTGCCCGATATCGTTTAAGCGATCTCCTTTTTGATCGCTTAAGCGATATCGGGCAAGATATCGTTGCATGTAATCAAGCGATTTACGATGTGAAATCGCTTGATCGTGACATCGCTGATCTGAGCTCCGGAGCTCAGATCTAGCGATGAACGATGCCACGATCTGCTTCATCGTGGTGTATAACACCACGATGAGCGATCTCCCAGCGCAGAGTCTATGCTGGGAGATGGTAACTATGGTACACGTCGGGTAACTAAGTGACGAGCGGCGCCTAGTTACCCGATGTGTACCATAGTTACCAGCGAGATCGCGGCTCCACATCACTGGTGAGTCTGTCTGTGTGACATCTCACCAGCGATGTGAGCGATATTGTAAGCGATTGCGCGTGCACGTGATCGCTTACAATATCGCTAGAGATATCTCAGCGTGTGACGGCCGCCTAAGTTGGAGGGCAGATGGAGGAATATGACATACCACAAAAGACAAATATGCAAGGGGTGATAGCAAGGCAGAGATATGTGGGGGCCATATTTCAGGATAAGGGACATATAATAGGATCGGGGCACTATACCAAGATGGGGGATCATATATATACCAGAATTGAGGCAATATTCCAGGATGAGGCATCATACATATCAGGATGTGGGCCATATACCAGGATGGCGAACACATATACCAGGATGGCAAACACATATACCAGGATGGCGAACACATATACCAGGATGGCGAACACATATACCAGGATGGCGAACACATATACCAGGATGGCGAACACATATACCAGGATGGCGAACACATATACCAGGATGGCGAACACATATTCCAGGATGGCGAACACATATTCCAGGATGGCGAACACATATACCAGGATGGCGAACACATATACCAGGATGGCGAACACATATACCAGGATGGGGAACACATATACCAGGATGGGGAACACATATACCAGGATGGGGAACACATATACCAGGATGGGGAACACATATACCAGGATGGGGAACACATATACCAGGATGGGGAACACATATACCAGGATGGGGAACACATATACCAGGATGGGGAACACATATACCAGGATGGGGAACACATATACCAGGATGGGGAACACATATACCAGGATGGGGAACACATATACCAGGATGGGGAACACATATACCAGGATGGGGAACACATATACCAGGATGGGGAACACATATACCAGGATGGGGAACACATATACCAGGATGGGGAACACATATACCAGGATGGGGAACACATATACCAGGATGGGGAACACATATACCAGGATGGGGAACACATATACCAGGATGGGGAACACATATACCAGGATGGGGAACACACATACCAGAATGGGGAACACACATACCAGAATGGGGAACACACATACCAGAATGGGGAACACACATACCAGGATGGGGAACACACATACCAGGATGGGGAACACACATACCAGGATGGGGAACACACATACCAGGATGGGGAACACACATACCAGGATGGGGAACACACATACCAGGATGGGGAACACATATACCAAGATGGGGAACACATATACCAGGATGGGGAACACATATACCAGGATGGGGAACACATATACCAGGATGGGGAACACATATACCTAGAAAGGGGCCCATGATGTGAGACATTACTACGGAATTTGGAGCCATTACCTCAATAACAGTGTCAGCAGCAGATCACCGCCATAAGAGTGTCATGACCACATTTTTTACCTAAAATTTTTTTCCAGTTTTCCTCTACTAAAACCTGGGTACATCTTATAGTCTGGTCTGTCTTATAGTTTGAAAAATACAGTAATTACCTTCTCTTCTTCGCTCAACGGGTCACCTAGCTCGTCCTGGGAGAAATCTAAGTATGCAACCGATCCATCCATGGAACACACCAAAATGCCAAGTCCATTTAGGGTCCTAGAACCAACCAGAGACTGATTTTTTCATTTATATTATTATAATGAAAACAATGAAAATGTACAGATTGGAAGAAGCAGATGAATGATAGGATACAATCTTTGGCTAGTTCCCCAGATATTAAAATGTGAATGAAACCAGTGAAGCTGCCCTAACTGGAAGGGCAAAATTTTGGTAATTTTTATTATTATTCAACATAGTCACAGTTCTGTATCGTTATTATAAGATGATGGAGCACTAGTGTGCATGGTTTTTATTGGCTGGTCTGCACTATAGCAACTATCACTGTGTTGTCTGTGAACAGGGGAGTGCAGGCGGTTTCAGAGTTAATGAACATGTGAGACTATCAGAAATGGACACCTCTTGTCTTTTCTAATAACGCACCATCTTAAATTTCTTTCTGCCTTCTATAATCATCTATCAATCCATAGACAGCATCCCCTGGGAGTACATTGTGAATATCCCCCCATCTTTATTCTTCTTAATAGTATTATAGACAAGTTAACAATCACAAGGCTGAACTCTCATCTATAACTTCTTCTGTATAGCTGTGCCATAGCAGACCATCTGTGGTCATCCGGTCACTGTACAAAATAAATATGGAGCAAATCAGATATCTCCTTGATCAGTGGTTAGTTATTCTAAACAACCATCCTGTCATGTTCCTTCAACAACTGGGTGCACATGAACCTAGACGAAATGATGCTTTTGAAGGCAAACGGTGTCACACCAGATATTGATGTCATTTAAGATTTCTTTCTTCATTCCCTTTGCATTTTGTTAATACAAATAAACTATAAACATTTCTAGTTTTCAAAGCATTCTTTACTTTACAGCAATATTTCAATGCCTACATAAAACCTTTGCACAGCACTGTACAATACATAATATACGAGTAAATGTCCCTTGAGCTCAAAGGGCTTTTCTGTGAATGCAGACTTGTGAATCCTATCATCGCGTGCTGTGCGGAATTGCCGGTGTCAGAGATGGGAATGGCGGTCACATACTCCTGGCCAGAATCTGACTAGATGAGCACTGCTTTGCTCAATACACTTGCATTGAACGAAGCTGCACCAATCTAGTTGGATTCTGACAGGACTATGCATATCGTATACAGATGGCCATGTGACCACTACGATGTGTGTGCGATGTGAGGATTCACAAGCCTGCAGTCACATAGAGTAACTTAGAGTAGCTTAAGACTTGTGTATTTAGACCAGAAAACCTCTTAAAAATAATAGGAAAATAGTTTTTAAATACATCAATTACCATGAGATGTCCATGATAGACTTGTCGAATAGATCGTGGATTACCACCAAGGGTCTCTTAAGGCAGGTGAGCTACAAGAAAGAGGTAGAACTGCTTAAAAATGATTCCCTTATTTTTCCTAGAAAGCATTTTAGGCGCTTTACATAGATACATTCATTTTACATACATACATTTGCTACATTGTTCCCATTAGGGCTCACGATCTAAACATCCTATCAGCATGTCTTTGGAAAGTGGGAGGATACCCATGCTCAGCCACTGTGCTACCTAATACTTAAATGTTTTTATTAGCTAATGGCCCAAACAGTCAAGCAGTCATTAGGCTGGTTAATAATTAATAGACATGTCAACTGAACTTGCATGTTGAAGGGACCTGTGGTGATGTCACAGCCATGTGACTATAATAGGCGCTGCTAAGTCTACATAGTCCTTTAGATTTGGCTTGCTTAGTTCCGCCCATTAAAGTCATATGGTCAAGACATCACACAGATCCTATATTCTGGACCTTAGATGAATTTCGGCATTGCTGCAGTTGAGTGACATATCCGTTAACCAGCCGGATTGACTGTATGACTGTTTGCCCAGCTAGTTAATCAAAACATGTGTCTAGAATTATATTTTCATGATAAATAACGATTTAAAAAAAAAAAAAAAAGAAAAAAAACAACAAAAAAACAACAAAAAAAACATTACTAATAAACACTACATGATCTAAATAATATTGGGGGTGGTTTAATAACAAAAAAGGACATAGCTGGTTCCATTTACCTTAATTTTTGTTTTGAGAATAAAATTAAGTCAACTACCTTAGTCGAGAAAAAAAAAAGTGCGAACAATCAAATTAGGGGCAGGAACAGACTAGACATCGGAGCTAGATTCCAAATGCAGCCCACTCTGGAGAGGGTTAAAACTGCTGGAAAAAGGACATAACCAATATGCTCAACAATAATGAATGGATGAAAACAATATGCAAAACTATTAGCAGTGATTCTCATTGCAATAATGAGGTGTTTATTTTGGGACTATTATAAGTTTCATCCCAAACTGCAATACAAAAATGTAACCTCAAGGAGAGCTGCACTTTTCCCTTGTACAGTGAAAGTTTTGTTTCCTGACAATTTTTGGAAAAAAAACTAAACTACATTCAAATACATAATATCCTAAACATATACCGTATTTTTCGGATTATAAGAGCACTTTTATTCCCCTAAATTTTGGGGGAAAGTGGGGGGGCGTTTTATAATCCGAATGTACGGTAGATACTGCAGGGGAGGGTGGAGACAGCTCTGGAGCGTGTCTGGGGGCTGAAGGAGGCAACGGGAGGTCACGTGCTCCTGCTCATTAGCCTCCTTTAATATGCACTGCACCTGCTGTCCATTACTTTGGTGCTGAAACAAGCGCCAAGATCTGGACAGGGGTGCAGCGCATATTAGGTGTGCCTGCACGCCCCCTTGCTGGCGCATGTACAATAAAATAAAAAAATTTGATACTCACCTTATGACGATCGCTCCACCTCCTTGCTGAGCGGTGACTTCCTGCATCTGTGCCAGCATCTGGTCACGTGATCGGCACAGCACAGTGATGTCGTCACTATGCACCACGGTCACATGACCCAATAGCCAGGACCGACGCAGGAAATCACCGCTCAGCTGGGATGACGGAGCAATCGTCGGAAGGTGAGTAAAGTTTTTGTATTTTATTGTGCGCGAGCCAGCAGGGGGGCATAAACAGCGATGGGGGGGCATATCTAGCACAGGGGGAGGTGAGTGCAGGCACAGGGGCAAGTGGTGCCAGCTCAGGGGGGCATGTGTGCCAGCTCAGGGGGGCATGTGTGCCAGCTCAGGGGGGCATGTGTGCCAGCTCAGGGGGGCATGTGTGCCAGTCAGGGCATGTGCCAGGCATGGCTTTATTCTCCCTCCTCGCAGGGTTGCACCTATGAGGGGTTGCCTCAGGCAGCAGTAACCAGAAGGCGGCATTGGCGAGGGGCACACGCTGCTAGCAAGGGTTCCTCATAGATGCTGCTCCTGTAGTGTGGCTGGCCACTGCTCTCTGTCACTCTGCAGATAAGGATTTTGGAGAGCGAGGACGTCCTCACCGAGTGTCGGCACTGCCCGGATCCGGCAGAGGCGACACACACAAGCTGGGGAGACCAGAGCTATGAGCTACGAACAGAGTATCGAGGACCGAGAAGAGAGGTGAGTATTTACATTTTTTCAGCAATTTGTCTACTGATGGGACATAATGTGTATGGGTATGTAAAGGGTATGCCTTATATGTGATGGAGTCCTATTGGGGAGCATTTTATGTGATGGATTTCTATGGGGGTGCATTATATGTGATGGAGTCCTGGCTGTATGAGGAGCAAATGGGGTAGAGGATGGGAGGTATATGAGGAGCAGATGGGGGAAGGATGGGGGATGTACGTGGAGAAAACAAGGGGAGAGGATGGGGGCAGTATGAGAAGCAAACAAGGGGAGAGGATGGGGGGGAGTGTATGTGGACACAGCATGGAGCGCAAATGGGGGATTTGAGGACACAAAATACAGAGCGAGGAGTTGATGGGTATGGGCCCAGCATGGGGAGGACAGTATAAGTGGCATGGGGGTAAAATTGAGGAGCCAGTATAGTGATGGGGAAATGGCTGCAGAACAGTATTTGGGGTGAGAGGGGATGGGTGTGCATACAGTATAAGGAGTGAGGGAGGAATGGCGGCTGCGGCACCGTATGTAGAGTGAGGGGGGATGAGTGTGGACACAGTATGAGGAATGGGGGGGGGGAGGCTGCAGCACAGTACAGGGGAGTGAGGGGGGGGGATCGGTGTGGACACAGCATGGAGAGTGAGGGGGGATGGGTGTAGATACAGTATGTGGAGTGAGAGGGGGATGGGTGTAGATACAGTAAGTGGAGTGAGGAGGGGATGAAGTAATGAAGAAACAGTAAGGGATCGAAAAAATGTAAAGGGGCACAGAATAGAGACTGAGCATGTGTGGAGCTGCAAACAGTAGGGGATGAGAAAAATGTAAAGGGACACAGAATTTTCAGGGATTGAAGGCAGGCTGCTTCAGGAATTTAGGACAGAAATACCCTACACTGGCAATGATTCACAAGATTTGGCTCATGGTTAAGGCAATCAGAGGGATTCAACATTTCACGAAATATTCTCCAATTTGGCGCAATGAAGAGCTTATAGTTTTGTAAAATGGGAGATTTTGCTAATTGGACTGGTAAAGGAGTACTGTGTCTGTCGCAGTTATTGGATCGCAATGGATTGAAAACATTTGAAGTGTTGAAAGAGGAATATAGATTACCGGAGTCATGTAGATTTCAGTACACACAAATCCAACATGCATACAAAGCCTAAAATAGGTGGACTGGGATGTTGGTTCAGAGTGACATACTGTTGGACTACATTGGGACACGGGGAGACACAAAGGGTATTATTTCAAATATATACCATGACCTGATGCAGACCTTTTTAATTTCAACATCCAATCAAAGCTAGACAGAGATGGGAGGAGGAAATACCAGGACTCTCAGATGCTAGATGGGAATCAATTCTAGAGTATGTGCCTCTGCTGTCTCTGGGTGAGCCAGGAAGACTGTCACAGCTTTATGTCATCCATAGAGCATATAGAACTCCTAAGGTGTTGCACAGTTCTGGCTTACGTACGGATTCGGAGTGCCCAAGGTGTAGAGCGGAGGACGCCGGTTTATTACATATGCTTTGGACATGCCCTGGATTGTTCGCCTTTTGGACTACAGTATTAAATAAAAGACCCACTAATATGTATTCTGGGTTATGTGGAAGAACTTAAGACCAGTAATGTGTGGAAAACGGCAATTGCTAGACTATTGTTTTTGGCGCATAGACTGAAAGCAAAGCATTGGATTGATGTAGAGGCCCCGTCAAGGAATGAAATCCTATCCCAGGTGACTCATACTATCAGTCTGGAAAAAAGAATATATCATAGACGAAAACAGGAGAAAGCCTTTGAGAGTATATGGTCGCCCTGGTTGAATGCAAGTTAAATTCATATGGTTGGGGGTGGGGGTGGGGGAGGGGTTAAAATCTTTGTAAAACTGTGAAAGTGATATTTTTTCCTTCTGTATATCATAATTTGTTAAATAAAAATTATTTGGTTTAAAAAAAAAAAAAAAAGGAGTGTGGAGCTGCATGGAGAGGGGGAGCATGCGGGGACCAGTATGTCGAGTTTGGGGAGTTTGATGAGGGAGAACAGTATAAACTGTGGGCAGGAAAGGATGATACTGTGTAGAGGAAAGTGTGACCAGGGAGCCCAGTATGGAAAGGAAAGGGCAGTGTGATGAGAGGCAATGTGGAGCGCAGGTTCCAGAAGAGGGACAGAGTGTAAATTATATTTTATGCAGGGAACAGTGAGGAGGAGCAATTATTTACTCTGGGGCACAGTGTAGGGCAGATGTTTTTACTCAGGAAACTGACAATTGCTTAATATACCGCCACCAAACACCTATAAGGGCCCTTTCACACTGGGTTTTTTTGAAAAATGCGGCCGTTACGGTAAAAAAAAAACGCATCTGCAGCATTTTCCACCTAAGGGCCCTTTCACATCAGCGTTTTTCGTAATTCGCGGCAGATGCGGTGAAAAAACCGCATCTGCCGCGTTTGCCGCATAACCGTTCCACTTGCGGCGCGGTTGCGGTTTTTCCCATACAAAGTATAGGGGGACTTGCGGCAGATGCGGCAAGTGCGGTTTTGCACTTGCGGCAGCGAAAAAAACCGCGGTTTTTTTCGCTGCCGCACCTGCCGCAAGTGCAAAACCGCACTTGCCGCATCTGCCGCAAGTCCCCCTATACTTTGTATGGGAAAAACCGCAACCGCACCGCAAGTGGAACGGTTATGCGGCAAACGCGGCAGATGCGGTTTTTTCACCGCATCTGCCGCGAATTACGAAAAACGCTGATGTGAAAGGGCCCTAACAGCCGCACTTGCGGCACACTTGAGGCAAGCCTCATGCATTGTCTATGGGGCTTGCGGTAAGTGGGCGACAAGTGCGGTTCCGGCAGCGAAAAAAAATGCGGTCAGCTGCGTTTTTTTTTCGCGGTCGCAACTGCCGCAACCGCACTTGCCGCCCACTTACCGCAAGCCCCATAGACAATGCATGGGGCCTGCCGCAAGTGCAGCCGTTAGGCGGAAAATATGGCAGATGCTGTTTTTTTACCATAACTGCCGCATTTTTTTTAAAAAAAAACAGTGCGAAAGGGTCCTAACTGTAACTCTAGCCCAAATTTGTGACCACAACCGTGAACGTAGAAAAAGGGGGGAAACTATGGGTGCTGTAATGGGCTCATGAAAATCCCATTACCGGTAAGTAACTTGGATTTTTCCCTATTGCCCATGACAGCACCACCCACAGATTATAATAGAGAAACCAGCACCTAGGGAGTGATCACCACTTGTAAAACCCCTCTACCAAAGGATAGATCAGTTGTGGAGGAAATATCGAGTCTATAGTGCCAAAAAAAACGTAGAAGGGGACGACCATGTAGCTGCCCTACAAATCTGTTCTAGGGGGACGTCACCCTTCTCTGCCCATGAAGTAGATACAGATCTATTGGAATGGGCTCTATTGTCAGATGGTACAGGGGTACCTATAGAGGAGTAAGCTAGGGAGATTGCATCACGAATCCACCTAGCCAAAGAGCTTTTGGTAATACTACTGCCTTTAGTAGAACACTGATAGGAAACAAACAAAGCTTGGGATTTTTTCCATTCTTTGGTTCTATCTAGGTAGTGAAGTAAGGCCCGTCTCACGTCCAGGGTATGGAGTTTCAGCTCCTTCGAGGTAGGAGGAGGATCACACAGAGAAGGCAAGGTAATTTCCTGGGACCTATGGAAGGGTTTGACTTCCTTAGGAAGGTAGGATAGATCAGGCCTTAAAACAACCTTATCAGGAAAAAAGGGGATTTTTTGTGTACTCGCCGTAAAATACTTTTCTCTGAGCCTCTAATTGGGAGACACATGGGTGTTATGCTTCAGTCCACTAGGAGACGACACTAAGCAGAATCTGAAAAAAACAGAGTAGCTCCTCCTCTGCAGTATACACCCCCTAGATGGCACAAGCCGAACCAGTTCAGTGACCAAACAGTAGGAGAGAGAAAAGGAGAATTTTGTGTACTCACCGTAAATTCCTTTTCTCTTAGCCTCTAATTGGGGGACACAGGACCGTGGGTGTTATGCTGCTGTCCACTAGGAGGCGACACTAAGCAATCTGCAAAAGGGTAACAGTGGCTCCTCCTCTGCAGTATACACCCTGGAGCAGGCACTGCCTCCCCAGTTTTATGCTAAAGCAGTAGGAGAATTAACAAGGTTAACCAATACCAACAAAGCCTGGCAAGGCCACAGTGTAACAATATAAGAGTAACAAAAACCACAAGTAACAAGGCCGGTACGGCCAACAGGGTGGGTGCTGTGTCCCCCTATTAGAGGTTAAGAGAAAAGGAATTTACGGTGAGTACACAAAATTCTCCTTTTCTCCTTCGCCTCATTGGGGGACACAGGACCGTGGGACGTCCCAAAGCAGTCCCTGGGTGGGAAAGACAATGGAACTAATGATACTGAACAAGTCAGTAAACAGATAAATACCTACAGGTGGGCAACTGCCGCCTGAAGGATGCACCTACCCAGACTAGCGTCCGCCGAGGACTGGGAATGAACACGGTAGTGCTTGGTAAAAGTGTGTAAACTCGACCAGGTGGCCGCCTTACACACTTGGAGAGTCGAGGCTTGGTGCCGAACGGCCCAAGAGGCCCCCACGGCTCGGGTAGAATGTGCCTTGATCCCCGCTGGAAGAAGAGTAGTTTTCATCTTGTAGGCTTCTTGGATAGCTGATCTAATCCACCTAGCCAGTGTAGCCTTGGAAGCTGGCATACCCTTACGAGGGCCTTCCGTCAGAATGAACAGAGTATCTGACTTACGGAAATGTGCAGTTCTGGACACATAAATGCGAAGCGCCCTGACGACATCCAGAGTATGCAAAGCTCGTTCGAACCTGTGAACCGGAGCCAGACAAAAGGAAGGCAATGAAATATCCTCATTCAAATGAAAGGAGACAACCTTAGGCAGAAATGACGGCACCGGACGGAATACAACCTTGTCCTGATGGAACACCAGGAAGGGTGGCTTACAAGAAAGCACTGAGAGTTCTGACACTCGGCTAAGAGAAGTGATAGCCACTAGAAAAACCACCTTCAGAGCCAGAAAGTGGAGGGAGATGTCCCGAAGAGGTTCAAAGGGAGGTTCCTACAGAGCCGTAAGTACCAGGTTAAGGTCCCATGCATCTAAAGGTCGTTTGTACGGAGGGACAATGCGATTAACTCCTTGGAGAAAGGTTTTAACCTGCAGTTTAACAGCAAGGCAACATTGAAAAAGTACTGAAAGAGCTGAAACCTGACCCTTAAGGGAACCTAGGGAGAGAGCAGACTCTAACCCTGACTGAAGGAACCCTAGAACTAGCGGCAAGGAATAGGGAAGAGGGGGTTGATCTCGAGAAGAGCACCATGCGAAGAAAGCTTTCCAGGTGCGATGATAAAATTTTTGCCGATGCCGACTTCCGTGCTCTGATCATGGTCTGAATAACGGCAGGGGAGAAACCTGCTTGGGTTAGTACCCAGGTCTCAAGGGCCACGCCATCAAATTCAGGGCGTCTGAATTCTGGTGGTAAAATGGGCCCTGAGACAGAAGGTCGGGACGACAAGGGAGGCGCCAAGGAACGTCCACCGCGAGCTGTACGAGATCGGCGTACCATGCCCGTCTGGCCAGTCTGGGGCTAGGAGAATGACTTGAATGCCCTCTTGCTTGATCTTCCGCACCACTCTGGGAATGAGAGGCAGAGGAGGGAAGATGTAAGGCAGCTGGAATGGAGACCAGTTCTGAACTAGGGCATCCGCCCCTAGAGCTCGCGGGTCGTGAGATCTGGCTATAAACATGGGAACCTTCGTGTTGAATCGAGATGCCATCAGGTCTACGTCCGGAGTCCCCCAGCGACGGCATATTTGCTGGAACACGTCGGGATGTAGGGACCACTCCCCCGAGTCCATGCCCTGGCGACTGAGAAAATCCGCTTCCCAGTTTTCCACTCCCGGATATGAACTGCTGACAGCGTTGAGTTCGTCGATTCTGCCCAGTGTAGAATGCGTTGCACTTGTGCATGGCCTGGAGACTGCGGGTTCCGCCTTAATGGCTGATGTATGCCACGGCCGTGGCATTGTCCGACGGAATCCGGACTTGTGTTCCTGCCAGCATGGAATACAAAGCCTTCAGAGCTAGAAACATGGCTCGGATTACCAGGAGATTGATGGGCTCGACCGACTCCGCTGGGGTCCATGTTCCCTGCGCCGTGTGATGACGATGTACCACTCCCCATCCGCTGAGACTTGCGTCGGTAGTGACTATCTTCCAGCAAACCGGTAGAAAGGACCTTCCTCCGTGAGGGAATGAGGTTTGAGCCACCAATGGAGGGAACTCCTTGCTGCAGGTGACAACCGGAATAATCTGTCCAGGGCAGAAGGGTTCCTGTTCCACGAATTCAGAATCGCCCGTTGGAGAGGCCTGAGGTGAAGTTGAGCGAACGGCACCGCTTCCATAGAGGCAACCATCCTGCCCAAGACTCTCATGGCGTACCGAAGCGATTGAGGAAACGGCCGTAGGAGACTGTGGACCCCTGTCGAAGGGCCTTCGCCTTGTCCTGAGGGAGGAGGACCAGACCCCTGGGGGTGTTGAAACGCATCCCGAGGAATGTTAGAGATTGTGACGAGACTGGCTATGACTTCCGCAGATTCACCAACCAGCCTAGCCGACGCAGGGTGTCCACCGTGATGGAAACACTCTGCTGACACTCCCTGAAGGAGGGGGCTTTGATGAGCAAATCATCTAGGTATGGCAGGACTACCATTCCTCTTGTGTGCAGTATGGTCATGACAGCCGCCATGACCTTGGTGAACACCCTGGGAGCCGTCGCTAGACCGAACGGGAGGGCCACAAACTGATAATGGTCCTGGTCGATGGCGAATCGGAAAAACCGCTGGTGAATTGTCACGACTGGGATATGGAGGTAAGCGTCCTGAATGTCGATCGACGCGAGAAATTCGTCCTTCTCCATGGACGCCATGATGGAACGCAGTGATTCCATGTGGAAATGCTGAACCTTCACGAAGGAGTTTAACTATTTTAGATCTAGAATGGGGCGAACCGCCCCTCCTTTTTTGGGTACCACAAAAAGGTTTGAGTAGAACCTTTGGAAGCGTTCGGCTGGCGGTACCGGTATGATGACGCCGGCTTTCAAAAGGGAATCTACCGCCTGAAAGAAGGCGCGAGCTTTGGGCAGATGAGCAGGTGGGATTGACAGAAAAAAACGATTTGGAGGATGGCCCGTGAATTCGATGGTGTATCCGGAAGACACAAGGTGTTTACCCACTTGTCGTCAGTAGAAGCGAGCCAGACCTGACGAAAGCGAGAAAGTCAGCCGCCAACCTGAATAGAGTCTCCCGAAGGGGGAGAGTCAAGAAGAAGAGAATCTGCTGGGCTTTGAGCCCTTAGATCTGGACTGGCGGGAATGGGACTGCCAGTTTTCACCAGTCTTCCGTGTCGTCTGGGTGCGCTCCCTACGGGGGGGGGGACCTATTGCCCGCCGGCGGGGGCTTCGAGGCTGACCAACCAAAGGAGTTCCAAAAGAACCGGAAACGGGTTTGTTGGCGACGAGTGAAGGGTCGCTTAATCTGAAATTGCGGAAGAGACAAGGTACTTGGGAAAAGGTGTATAGTCCGCGCTGCCAGACTGACTCGCATCAAAGAAGACAATGGCAGATGAAGTGTTGATCAGATCCTTCTTTTATTCACCGACGCGTTTCGGTGCCCACTTGGCACCTTCATCAGGGATTCTATAGAGATTGCGGAAGAGAGGTTCTCTTACCCCCAGTGGCATCTAAAATCAATTGATCCAGCTTTTCGCCAAATAAACGGCCACCATTGTACGGAAGACAGGTGAGCGACTTTTTTGACGCTGCATCTGCCTTCCATTCTCTCAACCAGAGGGCTCACCTGATGGTTATGGCGTTGGAAGCCGCCGCCTGCGGCACAGTTAGCCGAATCGAAGGCAGTATGCATTGAGTATTCGGTGGTAACCGCTATTTGAGCAACCTAGTCTAACAAGGCTGGATCGACCTGCAAGGTCCGAAGAGCCGAGTGTACAGAATTAGCTCTAGTCATAATAGCCTTTGAGGCCCAAACTGAAGCAAAGGCTGGCCCTAGAGAAGTGCCTGAGGCCTCAAAGACGGACTTCGCCATCTGCTCCACCTGACGGTCAGTGGCGTCCTTTATGGATGAACTGTCCGGTAAGGACAGGAGGGTCTTGGTAGCGAGACGAGATACAGGAGGGTCCACCTGCGGCAGATCTGTCCAATCCTGGGTGACCTTAGGCAGAAATGGATAACGCGTTTCCAGAGCCTTACGGTTACCAAACCTTTTGTCAGGGTGTAACCTATGTTTTTTGAGAATTTCCTGGAACTCTGGATGGTCTGAGAAATGCTTATGTGGTCTCTTGGCCCTTTTAAAGGACACCTTATGCTCCGGAGCATCAGCCGGAGGGTCTGACACTTCCAGAACCTGGTTGATGGAAGTAATCAAATCCTGCACCAGCGCCACCGTATCAGTCGCATCTAAGTCTAGGGACTCATCTATGTGACCCTCTGAGTCCGAAGAACAGAGACCTTCGGATTCCTGCGCGTCATCTTGACGCCTGCGGGATGCAGAGGCTGCAGAGCCCGCAGGGGATTCTGGAGATGGAGGTGGTCTCTTACGGCCAGAGTCAGAGACTGACGGGGCAGGGTCGGCAGTCTGTCGTGGTTCTGACACTTCTGGCTGAGACGCAGAAGCCTGAACAGCGGTTTCAGGTGGCGAACGGGCCTGAATAAACTGCAGCAGTGTGGCAGACAATCTGTCAATGGAGTGCGTCATATTCTGAGACATAACTGTGGCCCACGCAGGGGTAGGGTCAGGGGCACTGGTAGAAGCCCGGGTAGTGGGGGTCTCAGTATCTGCAGCCTGCATGCAGCTCTCACAATGTGGCGAGGTGGCATCCTGCAGGAAGGTCAGCCTGACAGGCAGTGCAGGTAGCATAGTAAGTGCTGGCTGCCTTGGAGCTTTTCTTACTCCTATTGCCAGACATTGTGGTATGGGCTATAGTGAAAAAATAGAAGGTAACCAGGAGTCCCCTGTGTAAGCAGGCACTCTCTAGCTGTCCAGCCATGTGCCTGGGTCCTTAGTGGAGGGGCTGAATAGGGTCACTTAACAGTGCCTGCTGCAGGAGGGGAAGTGTAGGAGAGGGAGAGAGAACCTCTGCAGAGGAGATCCCTGAAGAGGTCTTACCAGCTCCAGCGCCGCTCTGACAGGCCGCCCGGATCTGTGTCCCCCCGGATGGCTGAGCGTAGGGTCCACGTGCTGTGTAATGGCGTCCGTGGAGGAGAAGGAGGAAGGGGCGGAGCTAAACAGGCGGGCTCTAGGCTGGAAAATGCGCCCGTTCTCGGCTCAGCCACCAGTATGACGCGCGGTCAGCGTCATCTGGCCGGGCGGGACGGGGGCGGCGGCCTCCGCGCTAGGCCCATGCCGGGGTCTCAATTAGTTGAGGTCCTCGGAAATAGTGAGGGGCCGGCGCGGAGGCGCGAAAAAAGGCGCTGGGGGGCCCAGAAAAACGGGGAAAAAGGTCCCAGGGGCAGAGTGCAAGGTACTGGAGGGGGAACCGCCAGTCTATCAAGTGGATCTTCACTAAGTATGCAGCTGCTCCATGAATGCAGCTGCAATGCCCTTCTGCTGTGCCCCTGTCAGCTTTGCAGGCTGTGCATAAGCACTGTGCCTGAAGCCTGTGCTGCTGTAAATGCCCTCTCATCCAGCCTCAGCATCTGCAGCCTGTATATCTTCTGCAGGCTCCTGCATAACCTGCTAGCCTGCGCTGCTGCAGGCAGCCATGCAATCTCCAGCCCATGCAGCCAGGGCTACTGATACCTGGTGGTGCCACTGCCTAAAACACCCAGGGGTGATTAGGGGGACGTCATCTGGCAGGCAGTCAGCTTCTACTTCACCTCAGACCGGAAGGGAGTGAGGAAGGAGGGTGGAAATGCTGGGCTGTCTCGACTTTAACCCAGCAACCCAACAGTGGGAGGTTGAGAAAGGAGTACGGCGTATGTAAGGATTCTCAACCTCAACCCAGCGCCCCAACAGTGGGTGGCCGAGGAAGGAACATGCCGGGGGCCACGCCGGACCCACTTTTCTTCTTTATGATGAAAATTCAACGAGAGGAAAATGGACGTGTGCCTCCTTCGACACTAAGCAAAAAAACTGGGGAGGCAGTGCCTGCTCCAGGGGTGTATACTGCAGAGGAGGAGCCACTGTTACTCTTTTGCAGATTGCAGATTAGTGTCGCCTCCAAGTGGACAGCAGCATAACACCCACGGTCCTGTGTCCCCCAATGAGGCGAAGGAGAAAACATAAGCCTGTAAGAAGGCATCAATATGAGAAGTCAAAGAACCAACAGGGAGGGTGCTGTGTCCCCCAATTAGAGGCTCAGAGAAAAATTTTTACGGTGAGTACACACAAAAATCCCCTTTTCTCAGTCGCTTTATTGGGGGACACAGGACCATGGGACATTCTAAACAGTTGGGTAAAAAGGAAATACACGGGCAAAAAAACATCACAGCCTTATCCCAAGACATACAGTCTAGGGATGAGTTACCACTGCCTGCGGATGACTGAGTGTGGACATTGTAATGAGTAGCAAAGGTGAGCAGGCTGGACCAGGTGGCAGCTCTGCACACCTGCTCAGCGAATGCCTGGTGCTAGATGGTTGACATATTCCATCTGGCCCGTGCCCTTGGCTTCTGCCAAGCTTTGTTAGGTGACCATCCGGGAGAGGGAATAGAGAATTAGAGTTCTGGCAGGGTGCAGTCCTAGTAACCTTGAACCTAGGAGCTCTAACCAGATCCAGAGAAAATGTGTGTGTGTGTGTTTGTGCGTGTGTGTTTGTGTATGCAGAGCCTTTTCAACGCGGGCGTCAGACAAGGAAGGGAGAGGGAGAACTCCTCATTGAGGTGAGCAGAGGAAAAGCATCTTTGGAAGGAACGACAGCACCGGCCGGAGCACAACCCTAGCTTGATGTAAAATCAGGAAGGCCGCTCTGCAGAAAAACACACTGCCAGTGAAGAACTCGACGGAGGAGGTCATTGCCTTGAGAGGGGAAACCTTTTATGATAGGAATGAAAAGGGAGACCTCCCTGAGGAGTTCAAGATGGAAAGCGAGAGGTTCCGAGCCTTGCAGCAAGGACTTCCATGTGCTGCAGTAAATGCGAGCTGAGGCGGGCTTGCTAACTCTGATCATTGGACTGATAACTACTGAGGGGGAACTGGCCTGGGTAAAAACCCAGGTTTCAACAGCCACGCTGTCAAGTTCAGGGTCAGCGAGTGTTGGCAGCAAATTGGACTGTAATCTAGCGAAGGCCAGACAGTCCGGAGGACGCCAGGGCGTCAAGAAGCGAAGCAGGTCCCCAAACTAGGCGCGCCTGGGTTGCTAGACTGGGAGGGAACGGCCTCCATCTAAGCTTCTTCCGCACCCTTGGTAGTAGGGGCAGAGGAGGAAATGAAAAGCAGGCGAGGCTGAGTCCAGGCTGGACTAGTGCGTCCGTTCCTACTGAAAGTTCGGCCTATGAACATGGGCACGTTGACATTCAGTCACGAAGCCAGTAGATACACGTTCCGAGACCCCCCGAGATGGCACATCTGCTGGAAAACCTCCGGAGTAAGGCCTATAAACCCAACGTAATAACCTGGCGGCTGAGGAAAAAAAACTCCGCCTATGGTTGACCCCTGGATGTGTCTTGCTTAGGGCACGGACAGGGTTGACTCGGCCCAGCTCTTGCATTGCCTATCGGCTGTGGGTCGCTGCCTGGCGATTGACATATGTCACAGCTGTGGTCTTGTCCAACAGAACATGAATGTGGTGACCTGTCAGACAGAAGGATACGAGGATTTCAGGGACAAAGAATATTGAGCGATCCTCAGGCGGATGATGGGCAGAGTGGATTTCTGTGGGGCAGATCGCTCTCTAGCCTATTAGGCTGACGTCCGTAATGAGCACTGTCCAGCGAACAGGGAGGACGTACCACCCCTGGGAGAGGGAAGCTGGTCGCTGTCAGCGGCGAAAAACCTGCTTGGCTCAGGGGGAGAGTCGCAGGATCCTGTCCGGGTGAACGTGTTCCTGTCTTCAGCTGTTAAGAAGGCCATCTGCAGATGCCTGGGGTGTAGCTGATTAAAAGGAACCGTTCCGTTGACGCGTCCATCTAGCCTAGGACACTCATCCCCTAGAGGATGGAGTAGGGTAAGGGCAAGGGAACACTGACACCCTTGTGCAGGGTACGGGACTAGTCTTGGGGACGAAGTATCACCCCACAAAGTAGGAAAATCATCACAGGAAGGTGAGCGTCTGATCCTGTACTGGACAGGAACTGGACAGATTGGCCGGGCCCCCCGGACGCGATAGCATGTCTAAGGTAATCTGAACGCTTTGTTCGCAAACCACAAGGAAGGGGTTTGGGAGAAGAATGGGTAGAACGGCTGCCATGACTATTGGTGAAGAACTCTGGGAGCCGTTGCGAGGCCGAAGGGAAGTGTGACTAATTGAAAACGGACATTGTGATTCGCGAGGTGTAGGTATGTCTGATGCACATGGGATATCGGGATGCACATCTTGACTATCTACTGAGGTCAGGAATTCTCCTTCCTCCATCGATGAATTGATGTAGCGAAGAGGCGATGACGAACGAGTTTGATCAATGCATCGGCTCCAAGATGGTACAGACAGAACCTTCCTGAGGACTACCAAAAAGGGTTGGAATAAAAAGCCTCTGAAGCGCTTGCCTCCTGAGACAGGGAGGTGGGCAACGGACTCAGTGTTGTAGTGGCAGATACCGGCTACCTGACCCACCTGTCGTCTGTGACAGTGAGCCAGACGCGGCTAGAAGGAAGGCCGGCCGCCTACTAAGGTGGTGACAAAGGAGAACATATGGGATCTGGGTCCCTTTGCTCTGGACTGCGTGGATCGGGGTGGACAAGGAGTGTGCATAGCTGCGTGGAAAGCAGTTTGTACTTGCAAGATCAATGTAGAAAGGAGCAAAACAGCGGTTGCTGGGGCCGTACAAACAAGGCGTCTAGGTTTATGTTGAGGAAGAGAGGTAGTCTTATTTCTCGTGGCGTCTAAAAGTAATGTATCTGACCGATCTCTGAAGAGGCGGCGCTGAGGAAGATATTTAGGAAACAGAGTCCGTTCTTCACTCTCGGAGCCAGAGCGCTCTGCGAATGCTAATGGCTTGCGAGGTTGCAACGGCTGCGCGGTGAGACAAATCCAGGATGCATGAAGGACATATTCCCCCGGTACGGAGATCTGGGCCGTAAGGTCTGTCAGCTCAGAGGGGAGACTGTGATCCGGAGGTGAAGCATGTAGCGTATCTGCCCAAGTCAGGATAGCTAAGCGACCCCTACCAAGGCAAAAAAGAGGGCGAGGGGGAAAGAACTGGTGGCCTTGGAAAAAAAAGCGGAGCAAGCCCGTTGTTCAATCTGTCCGACAGTTGGATCTTCCATAGAGGATCCATCTGGCAAGTAAAGCAGAGTTTCAATGGCCTTGCTGATTCTAAACAGTTTATCAGGACGGGTCCTATGTTTATTTTAAAATCCCCTGGAATTTAGGATGTTCAGCAAAACACCTTGTGTGCAGTTTACCAGCCTGAAAGGCACAACATGGCCTGGGGCCTCATATTGGGGGTCGTCGACCGAGCATCTGGATAACGGCCACGATCAGATCCTCGAGCATGGGCTGAAAAGACAATTTGGACCAAAGATCCGAGTTGGGAACATGGAAAGTAGCGGACGAGGATGAGGCCGGGTCCCATCTCTGGAAATGCGAGGAGTGGGAGCCCTGTGAGGATGCAGGAGAGCTCTCCTATGATGTCCCTTTCTGTGCAGTCTCAGCCGTGGAGCGTTGTCTATTTCATGACCTACCCCTATATGGCTTGCTCTCTGGTGTCCATCTGTGGCGCTAGATGTCCTGAGGAGCAGGGTGTGTGACGACTCTGCCAGGCTTGTATCACAGGAGCAGAGAGCTTTTCCATGGATTGTGACATGGACCGTGTTTGAAGCAGAGCCTCTACAGGGGGGTTAGGGATACAGGAAGGTGCAGCGTAGGTGGCGGGCTCCTTGGAGTATAGTCTGTATAGCAGAGCAGCAGGTTACCCTGTGGTCACATGAGAATACTAAGACAGGGGGAGGAAGAGAGTGAGCTGCAGCAGAGCATGATCTGCTGAGCTCCTTACCTTAGATCTAAGGGGTCGGTGTCCAGATGCCGCCAGGCCCAGTCTCCCTCTGTTGACATGTACCTTGTAATGTTTAGTAAATGTGTGAAGCCTGCACCAGGTGGCAGCCTTGCACACTTGTTCGGCAGAAGCCTGGTGCCGAATTGCCCAGGAAGCCCCTACCGCACGAGTAGAATGCGCACGCAACCCACTTGGGATGGACTGATTCCTGAGTTGGTAGGCTTCCATGATCGTTGTCCTGATCCATCTGGCAAGAGTAGCCTTGGATGCAGACAGCCCTTTACGGTGACCCTCCGGAAGAATGAACAGAGTCCGCTGTGCGAAAAGCCGCTGTTCGGGAAACAAAGGCGAAGAGCCCGAAGCATGATCCAGCGTATGCAGCGCCCTTTCCACATGATGAACCGACGCCAGACAAAAAGAGGACAAAGTTATGTCCTCATTCAGGTGGAAAGAGGACACCACCTTGGGTAAGAAGGATGGAACCGGGCGGAGAACCACCTTGTCCTCGTGGAAAGAGAAAAGGGGGCTTGCAGGATAGAGCAGCAAGTTCCGACACGCGACGGATAGATGTAATCGCAACAAGAAACACCACCTTCTGGGACAAAATACGAAGAAGAACGTCTCAGAGTCGCTCAAAGGGAGGCCTCTGTAGGGCGTCTAGAACCAGATTTAGATCCCATGTCTCTAAGGGCCTTCTGTAGGGGGGAAAAAGGCAAGCGACACCCTGTATAAAAGGTCCTGACTTGCGATTTATTTGCCAGTTTGCGCTGAAAGATAACAGACAAGGCTGAGACTTGTCCCTTTAGAGATCCTAAGGAGAGACCGGAATCAAGACTGGACTGGAGAGAAAACCGGAGAGGCGCCCGGTTTTGGGAACTACACCAGGAGAAAAAAGCCTTCCAGGTGCGATGGTAAATGCGAGCAGAAGATGGCTTCCTTGCCCTAAGCATGGTGTTAATGACACCCGGGGAGAATCCAGCCTGGGTTAAAACCCAGGTTTCAACAGCCACGCTGTCAAACCCAGGGCCGATGAGTTCTGGTGGTGGAGTGGGCCTGGACGGTCTGGTAGACTCCAGGGGGAGTCGGCAAGCAGACGAACCAAGTCGGCGTACCAGGCGCGACGCGGCCAGTCTGGTGCTATAAGAATGACTGGGACGCTCTCAGACTTGATTTTCTTCACCACCCTGGGTATCAGGGGCAGAGGGGGAAAGATGTAGCAGAGACAAAACTGAGCCCAAGGCTGTACCAGTGCATCCGCTCCCTCGGCTTGTGGGTCTTGGCATCTGGCCATGAATCTGGACACCTTGTTGTTCAGCCGTGAAGCCATCAGGTCCACCTCCGGTGTTCCCCACGTGAGGCATATCTGTTGGAAAACCTCAGGATGCAGACTCCATTCTCCTGAGGCAATGCCTTGGCGACTGAGGAAGTCTGCCGCCCAATTGTCCACACCGGGTATTTGAACTGCTGAAATCACGGACCTCGTGGATTCCGCCCATTTGAGTATTGGACAAACTTCGTGCATCGCCCTCTTGCTGTGTGTCCTGCCCTGGTGGTTGACATATGCCACCGCTGTGGCATTGTCTGATTGGACTCGTATGTGGCGACCTGCCAGTAGGTGATGGAAGTCCTGCAGGGCTAGAAAAATGGCACGGATCTCCAACAAATTGATGGGGAGAGTGGTCTCCTAAGTGGACAACCTGGCCTGAGTCGTGGGTTGACGATAAATCGCTCCCCAACCTGTTAGACTCGCATCGGTGGTAAGAATGTCCCAGTTTACTGGTAGGAAGGACCTCCCTGTCTGAAAGGAGGTAGGACGGAGCCACCAATGGAGAGATTGCTTCATAGATGAAGACAGACGCAAGGTTCTGTCTAGAGCAGCAGGATTCCTGTCCCAGTGAGAGAGGTGTGCAAGCTGTAGGGGCCTGAGATGGAGCTGAGCAAACGGAACCGCCTCCATTGCTGCTACCATCTTCCCCAGTACCCTCATTCTGAAACGAAGTGAATGTGGCCGGGGATTGAGAAGTGTCCGGACACCTTGACGCAACGCAATGGCCTTTTCTCACGGAAGTAGTACTAGTCCACGAAAAGTGTTGAAGACCATTCCTAAAAAGGTGATGGTCTGGCTTGGGATTGGAGAGGACTTGGGCAAGTTTAGCAACCAGCCCAAGCGGACGAGGGTGTCCATGGTAATTTGTACATTTTTCTCGCAGTCTTTGAACGATGGTACCTTGATGAGGAGATAGTGGTCCTACCTTATTTAGACTATGTCCCTGGAATTGAGTACCTTCATGACGGCGGTCATGATTTTTGTAAATACTCTGGGGGCAGTCGCGAGTCCAAACGGTAGGGCTACGAATTGGTAATGGTTTTCGCATATTGCGAACTGTAGGAATCGTTGGTGGGCCTGGGAGATCGGAATGCGCAAGTACGCATCTTAGATATCTATTGATGCAAGAAACTCTCCCTCGTCCATCGATACAATGATGGATCGTAGGGATTCCATGCGGAAGTGACGTAGTCTGATGAACTTGTTGAGTTGCTTGAGGTCTAGGATCGAGCATACTGACCGTCCTCTTTGGGTACCAGAAAAAGGTTTGAGTAAAAACCTGTGAATCGTTCGTTTGGCGGTACTGGGACAATGACCCCTGCCAGCCGAAGGGATTCGATGGCCCTGAAGGCGCGAGCCTTCGCTGGAGAACTTGGGGGGGTGGGGGGGGAAGGCAGGAAAAAATGGTTGGGAGGGCAGGTTCGGAACTCTATGGAGTAACCGGAAGAAACTACCTCCCTGACCCACTCGTCGTCTGCAACAGCGAGCCAAATGTTTTGAAAAAGGGAAAGGCGGCCGCCTACCCGGGAGGAGTCTTCCGGGGAGGGAAATGAGTCAGGAAGAGGAAAATCTCTGTGATCAAGGTCCCTTAGATTTTGACTGTCGTGAGCGTGGCTGCCAGTTAGACGAGGACCTCTGAGAAGATTGGGAGTTCCTGTCTCTCCTTGGGGATCGGTTATTGGATTGAGACGGGCGGGATGGCGACCACCCAAATGACTTACGAAACGACTGAAAACAGGTATGTTGGCGTTGAAAAAGGGGACGTTTGGGTTTGTGTTGTGGGAGAGAGGTACACTTCCCCCCAGTGGTGTCCGAAATTAATTTGTCGAGCTTTTCCCCAAAGAGTCATCCACTGAGGTAAGGCAGACTGGTCAGGGATTTTTGGAGGCTGAGTCTGCCTTCCATTGGTAATGGAATTGGTAATAGAATTAGCCGCTGCAATGGCTGAACAGCTTGCGGCATCAAGTGCCGCTTGGAGCATGTATTCTGCCGCGATGGCTATCTGGGCAGCCATGTCTGACCCATCTGGGGACTGTGAGGTATTACGGAGGGAGTTTGCCCAGGAAATGACTGCCTTAGCTACCCAAACAGAGGCAAATGACTGGGACAAAGCCGAACCGGTGGCCTTGAAGACTGAACGAGCTGATTGCTCGACCTGCTCGGTCGGTGAGGTCTTTAATAGATGAACCGTCTGAAGGAAGAGGAGAGTGCGCGTAGCTAAGCGGGAGACCGGAGGATCGACTTGTGGGGATTCAGCCCAGTTCTGACTCAGGATAGGAGGGAAAAGGGTAGCGGGATTCCATGGCCTTACGGTTGCCAAACCGTTTGTCAGGTCGAGTCCTGTGTTTGGTTATGACTTCCTGGAATTCAGGATGGTCAGAAAAAAATATATGCGGGCGCTTTGCCCGCTTGAAGGATACCGTAGGTTCTGGTGTATCAGATGGGGGGCTAGCTACGTTAAGCGTTTGATTAACAGCTGTTATCAGGTCCTGCATCATAGACTGGGTGTCAGGGTTGTCCAGATCAAGGGACATATCCTGCTCTGGGTCCGAGTCATATGGACCCTGAGAAGAAGGAGAACCTGGGTCCTGGTCCTGGGACGGGGAGCCATGGGAGCTTCCTGAGGGGGAGGGAGGACTCCAGTCGGTTCTTTTACGGGTAGGAACCTGGTGCGAAGAAGGGGACTCTTGAACATGGTCTCTGGGTAAAGTATCCTGGATCTCTGTATTATCCTCTCGTGGCTCGGGAAGCCCGGAGGGTTCGGGTGTGGATCGGGTCTGCAGAACTTGGATGAGAGTCGAGGTAAGTCTTTCCATGGATTGAGTCATAGAATAAGTCATAGACAAAGTCAGAAAAACAGCCCAGTCTGGAGTGGTGCAGAGACTACCATTTGCGGCAGAGGCAACGGGCTCAGAGGGTACCTTGGGAGCTGAGTTCGCCGAAATGGGGGGCTCAGGCTTTGGGTCTTGATCACAGACCTGGCAGAGGGGAGTTGTGTGACCGCTGGGCAGGTGTGCCTTGCAGGTGGTACATGAGGCATAAAAAGTCGCCATTTTTGAGGCCTTCTTGTTACCTCTGGAGCTCTGCATGATCTCAGTACCTGCTGGTATTGATCTTGTAAGAGTGTGCAGGTATCTCTGTATGTGCTGCCTGGGGCAATGTACTTGAAGGAGCAGGGTGTAAGCAACCTCAGCGCTAATTGCTGACAATGGAGGGCTGCAGAGAAGGAACAGGGATAGGCACCAGCAGAAGCTGCTGTGCCCCTTACCGCTCCTAATGGACCGCAGACCGAGTCCTGTGTCCCCTGGGGAGTGGAGAGGCGGCCTTCGTGATGGTGGAGCTGGAGGGCGGCAGGCAGAAAGGGTGCGCAGAAAATCCTGCGAGATGCGCCAAGAAAGAAGGGTCTACCCACTTCTGCAAATCTGCAATTCACGGCCGCGTGACGTCTGGTGAGGGCGAGTGGGGGCGTTCCACTAGGTGTAGGCCGCAAGCCGGGGACTAAATTAAGATGTGAGGCCGAAAAAGAGTGCAGTCCAGCGCAGAGGACTTGTGGAGTTTTTTGAGCTAGCGCTGTTCTAATGATAGCGGTGTGCCTCTGGTGCGGCCCCCTAGGTATGAATAGGCAAATGGACCCCCTTATGTACAATGACCCCAGGAACAGGGGAAAAGAGGGTGGGGTAGAGGGGAGTGGGTCCCAGAGGGGCCCTGATTACCTTCTGGAGGCACCTCGACCCAGAACCCTAAGAAGGGTATGGGGAGGGCATCTTGCAAAACCTTCTTGACCAATAACCCAGGGAAGAGTATGGGGAGGGTATCTGCTTCCTGCAGGGCGTCCAGTAGAATAATTGCGGAGGCTGCCGCCCTGATCCCCAGAACTGGGGGAGAGGAGGTATGTCTGGAAACGCCGGTAGAGGGGCATAAGGAAATCGGAACGCGATGGAACAGTCTCCTTGCTTCCTATCCTTCGTGGCAAAAGGGGGTACGTGGAGGTAACGACCCGCGTTCCCGTCTGTTAATGATTTTTGGGAAATCGGTACGCAAGGGTACCGTCGCCCTAATATGTCTTCATGGAAAAAAAAAAGAGAAAAAATTAAAAATCTAACTAACTACTAGTAATGGGGTCTATGGACCACATCTACCTCCTAATGACACTAAGCAAAAACTGGTGAGGTTGGAGCCAGCCAGGGTGTATATGCTGCTGGGGAGGAGCCGCACTGTTGTCTTTGTTTCAGAAGTATACTTAGTGTCGCCTCCTAGTGGACAGCAGCATAACACCCCATGGTCCTGTGTCCCCCAATGACGCGAAGGAGAAACACATTTTTGATCCCGGGGACCGTGCAGCGGCAGCACAGCGTGACCGCCGCTGGACCGCGGGAGCCGTCCGCCCGCGCTGCACGCCCTCTGATTGTGCAAGCCACCCTTTCATCAACTCAGCAGAAAGCTCTGCAGGGACCATGCATCAGAATCCCTGGAGGGTGGGGCACAGCTGCACAAGGGGTCTCCCATCTCCCAGAACTCTACAGAGTGAACTGCAGGTATTGCGCCCCAGGATCCCTGGAAGATGGGGCTCTGTGGCATAAGGGATCTCTCATTCTCCAGATCTCTGCAGTGTGTTCTGCAGGCATTGTGCCCCAGGATCCCTGGAGGATGGAGCACAGCGGTACAAGGAGTCTCCCACTCTATGGAACTCTGCAGTGTTGTGAAGGCATCGTGCCCCAGGGCCCCTGGAGCATGGGGCACAGAGGTAGAAGGGATCTGCCATCTGCTGGGACTCTATAGATGCTCTGTAGGCATCGTACCCTAGGATCCCTGGAGAATGGGGTATAAAGGAATTACTTGGTGCTGGCTCTTTCCACCCATAGTTCCTGGGAGGGGAGAATGGGGAGGGCAGTGAATCATTTCATGGTAGCACACCTGCAACCCAGGGTCCCTAAATAGAGAGGATGGGGAGGGCCAGGGGTCCCAGACATTGTACCATGCACTTTCAACCCAGCATCCCAATTGTGAGAGCTGGGGAGGGCAATATAATCTTCTGATGGTTGGTGGAGAGCGGAATGCGAAAGAACCGTCGCCAGTGTAAATAAGAAGTAAAAATAAAAAGTAAAAAATAAAAATACTGTCCCTCGGCGCAGAAGGGGATACGTGGAGGTAACACTCCATGTTCCAGTCTGTTGATGGTTGTGGGAAATCGGTACGCAAAGGCACCGTCGCCCATGTATTTTAATCCAAGGAAAAAGGAAAATAATAAAGATAATGACGAGGGTCATTACATGCATCTTCCTCCTAATGACACTAAGCTGAAACTGGTTCAGCTTGTGTCAGGCAGAGGGTGTATACTGCAGAGGAGGAGATACTCTGTTTTTTTTTAAATTCTGCTTAGTGTCGCCTCCTAGTGGCCAGCAGCATAACACCCATGGTCCTGTGTCCCCCAATGAGGCGACTGAGAAATTGAGTATACGGAGGATTAAAGGAGTGTGCCTGAAGATCACTAACACGTCTGGCAGACGTGACAGCCACCAGTAAGGCTAAGGCTGCTTTCACATAGCGTCCTGAGAGTGTAGAACCAGCCCCTGGGACAGCAGATCTGGAGTGATCAGCAGTGGCCAAGGGTCTGCGATTGCCATCTGTTTCAGCCACTAGAACCACGACAGCTTAGGCCAAAGGGGAGCAATTAGTATTACGAACGCTCAATCCCAGTGGCGTAACTTCAGACCGAGGGGCCCCAATGCGAAAGCTCCAACGGGGCCCCCACTTATTGCAAATCTTTAATAGTATTAGTGTTTTTCTATAGGCCAAAGAGACTTTTGGGGCCCCCCTAGGCTGCAGGGCCCGGGTGCGATCGCAACCCCTGCACCTGTTGTAGTTACGCCCCTGCTCAATCCATCCGTATCTTCCTCAAGACTGCTGGAATCAACGCAACTGGGGGATACGCATACAGGAGGCCCGAGCCCATGGGATTTTGTAGGCATCTTCCGCCAGAGCATTGTCCTTCGGGTTGAGGGAACAAAACATGTGGACCTTCTTGTTGCATCTGGAAGTGAATAGATCTATCAATGGTATGCCCCAACGATCTGTAATGAATCGGAATACTGTTGGATTTAGGGACCACTCCCCCTGCCTCAATTGCCGTCTGCTGAGGAAGTCTGCTACCGAATTGTCTGACCCCTTTATATGGAAAGCAGTTAGTGAGGAAAGACGATGTTGTGCCAGTTTGAGGCAACATTTCAGTTGTTCGATCTGTGGGAGGGATCTTGTGCCTCCCTGATGGTTGACATAAGAGACTGCTACCAGAGCCGGCGTCAGCACCCGGCATACCTGGGCAAGTGCCGGGGCCCTGAACTGCTGGGGGGGCCCCACTGGCCGTCAGGGACAGGCAGCCCTGACAGCCAGGGGCCCATTAGGTACAGACAACCATGAGAACAACCAGCCTCAGCAAGCAGCTGAGTGCTCCGCGGAGATGCCAGTGCACACGGCTAATTTGCATGCGATGCAGATTAGCCATGTGCTGGCTCCAGGGAGCAGTGGAGCTTCCTCCACTGACTACAGCATGATGAGTCACTGTGCCCTCATCATACTGCTGCAGCCAGCAGGAAGGAGGAAGCTCCACAGTCCCGGGAGCCTTCTGTTATAAGGATGTGGTGGGGAAGAATCTGAGGAGGACACAGCCCCAGGGAGCGGATGGAAGGTGAGTATGATCAGGTTTTTTTTTTTTTTTACAATGTGCAGCAGGATGGGGATTATATGTACCATGGAGGCTGTGTGCTGGGGTATATAGAGGCTGTGACTGTGCTGGGGTATACAGAGGCTGTGGCTGTGCTGCTGGGGTATACAGAGGCTGTGCTGCTGGGGTATACAGAGGCTGTGCTGCTGGGGTATACAGAGGCTGTGGCTGTGCTGCTGGGGTATACAGAGGCTGTGCTGCTGGGGTATACAGAGGCTGTGCTGCTGGGGTATACAGAGGCTGTGCTGCTGGGGTATACAGAGGCTGTGCTGCTGGGGTATACAGAGGCTGTGCTGCTGGGGTATACAGAGGCTGTGCTGCTGGGGTATACAGAGGCTGTGCTGCTGGGTATACAGAGGCTGTGCTGCTGGGGTATACAGAGGCTGTGCTGCTGGGGTATACAGAGGCTGTGCTGCTGGGGTATACAGAGGCTGTGCTGCTGGGGTATACAGAGGCTGTGCTGCTGGGGTATACAGAGGCTGTGCTGCTGGGGTATACAGAGGCTGTGCTGCTGGGGTATACAGAGGCTGTGCTGCTGGGGTATACAGAGGCTGTGCTGCTGGGGTATACAGAGGCTGTGCTGCTGGGGTATACAGAGGCTGTGCTGCTGGGGTATACAGAGGCTGTGCTGCTGGGGTATACAGAGGCTGTGCTGCTGGGGTATACAGAGGCTGTGCTGCTGGGGTATACAGAGGCTGTGCTGCTGGGGTATACAGAGGCTGTGCTGCTGGGGTATACAGAGGCTGTGCTGCTGGGGTATACAGAGGCTGTGCTGCTGGGGTATACAGAGGCTGTGCTGCTGGGGTATACAGAGGCTGTGCTGCTGGGGTATACAGAGGCTGTGCTGCTGGGGTATACAGAGGCTGTGCTGCTGGGGTATACAGAGGCTGTGCTGCTGGGGTATACAGAGGCTGTGCTGCTGGGGTATACAGAGGCTGTGCTGCTGGGGTATACAGAGGCTGTGCTGCTGGGGTATACAGAGGCTGTGCTGCTGGGGTATACAGAGGCTGTGCTGCTGGGGTATACAGAGGCTGTGCTGCTGGGGTATACAGAGGCTGTGCTGCTGGGGTATACAGAGGCTGTGCTGCTGGAGTATACAGAGGCTGTGCTGCTGGGGTATACAGAGGCTGTGCTGCTGGGGTATACAGAGGCTGTGCTGTTGGGGTATACAGAGGCTGTGCTGCTGGGGTATACAGAGGCTGTGTGCTGGGGTATACAGAGGCTGTGTGCTGGGGTATACAGAGGCGCTGTGCTGTGGTATACAGAGGCGCTGTGCTGGGGTATATAGAAGCGCTGTGCTGGGGTATATAGAGGCACTGGGCTGGGGTATATAGAGGCTGGACTGGGGTGTGTATGGAGGCTGTGCTAACTGTATATTGCGGCATATGGAGGCTGCTGCTCGGGTATATGGAGGCTGCTGCTGTGGTACATGGAGGCTGCTGCTGTGGTACATGGAGGCTGCTGCTGTGGTACATGGAGGCTGCGCTGATGTATATGGAGACTGTGCTGGGGTATATGGAGGCTGCTGCTGTGCTGTATATATAATATGGAGGCTGTGATGGGCTATATATATATATTATTTGGAGGCTGTGCTGGGCTGTATATATTATTTGGAGGCTGCTGCTGGGCTGCCACAGATTCCAAATAATATATACAGCCTGGCACAGCCTCCAAATAATATATACAACCCGCAGTCTCTATATTATATATACAGCCCTGCAGTCTCCATATTATATATACAGCCCTGAACAGCCTCTATATTATATATAGAGCCCACCCACGAGCCTCTATATTATATATACACAGCCTGCAGCTTCTATATTATATTAATGTATCATGGTTTGTGCTAAAGGTGCCCACTGATACTGTTTCGCCCGGGGCCCACAAAAACCTGGAGCCGGCCCTGACTGCTACACTGCTGTCTGAGAAGAGCTGGACATCCCGTCCCCTGAGAAAGGGAAGAAAATGTTCCAGCCCCCTCTGGAGGGCTAATAGCTCTTTGAGATTTGATGAGGCACGTTTTTCTTGCATAGTCCATGTACCCTGAACTGTCCATGCTCTCATGTGGGCTCCCCAGCCGAAGAAGCTGGCATCGGTGGTAATCACATCTGAAACTGGGGACACCAAGGGAACCCCGTGAGACAGGTTGTCCATGTCCAACCACCATATGAGGGAGTCGAGAGCTTCTGAGGAACGAGTCAACTTGTCCTCTAAACAATCGTTTAACCTTCCCAGATTGTGGATGATCTCCCATTGTAGATGACGGGAGTGTAGTTGACTCCACTGAACCGCTGGGATACAAGCTGTGAGGCATCCCAACAGGGACATGGCTTGTCTTAGGGACATCTGCAGATGTGCCAAAGTTGCTGATATCACAGGACACGATCCTTTGTCTTTTGTCCTCTGGGAGGTGGCACTCTTGGATGTGCGAGTCCAGAATCAGTCTCAAAAACAGTTGTGAGGTTGTTCATTGCAGGCGTGATTTCTTTAGGTTTACCAACCAGCCTAGAGCTTTCAGAATCTATAGGACTGTCTGTAGATGATGAATGAGGTCTGCCTGAGTGTCCTATGATGAGAAAATCATCTAGGTATGGAATTATGAGATATTATGATCTCTGAATGTGTACCATCATTTCTGCAATCACTTTGGTGAAAATTCTCGGGGCCATAGAAATCCCAAAGGGTAGTGCTAACTTTCTCTTGGATAGGTAAGGCAATTCTGAGATACTTCTGATAATCAGGGTGAATAGGTATATGGTAGTACGCATCTTTTAGATCAAGCACTACCATGTAACAAAGAAAGAGAAAACTTTATGGTAGATCTGACCGTTTCCATCTTAAAGGACTGCGGAATGAGGAAAGAATTTAATTTAAGATTAATGATTGGCCTATAGAACCCATCAGGTTTGTTAACAAGGAATAAAGGGGAGTAAAGCCCACAACCCTCTTCTTCCAAAGGAACTGGTTACAGAACGTTCCTGTCCATCATATCAAGCACTTCCAATTCCAAGGCCTGTTGTTTTTGTGATTTTTGACAGATGTTAAAACTAGGGACACCCTAGAGGACTGATGGAAATCTTGTTTTAGGCTGTCAGAAATTATGGCTAGAACCCACTTATTTGTGGTGTTTTCTGCCAGGCAGGAAGGAAGGCAGTTAGCCGTCCCTCCACCTGGAGAATGGACTCACTTGGTGTTTTTTCTTTACCCAGAAGAGGGGCCTTTTAAAAGGACCCCTGGCCTCTTTTATGTGAGGATTGCCACGAATCCTGATCCTTCGGTGTTGGCTTCTTAAGATACTGCCTCCTCTGGAAGGACCGTTGCAAAGTGCAGGGGTTGGTAGGGCCGGAAACCCCTTCTTTTTATTAGATGCCTTCCCCTAATAATTCATCTAATGCTTTCCCAAAGAGAAATTTACCTTCACAAGGCATAGAGCAGAGTTTAGATTTAGGTCTGTACATCCGCTTTCCAGCTTTTAAGCCACAGGGCCCTCTGGCAGAGATTGAGAGTGCCGAGGCCTTGGCACACAACCAAGAGTGTCGGCTGATGCATTGGCCATAAAAGCTCGTTGCAACAAGGGTAGAGAAGCCAGAATGGTATTTCTAGGGGACCCGTTCTTCAATTGCTTCTCCAACTGCTGGAGCTATACTAACATCGACCGCACCATACAGGTTCCGACGAAATATGCTGGTAGTCGATTCTCAGTTATTACGGAGGAAGCTATCAGCTTTCCTATTCAGCTGGTCATGAAGGATTCCCAGGTCCTCAAATGGCAAGGCCGTTCTCCTAGTCGACTTGGCTACTGCCACATCAATCTTTGGGCATTTGTCCCATGATGAACAAGCGGCTTCCTCAAAGGGATACCTGCGTTCAAGTGAGGAGGATCTAGATAGCCTCCTGTCGGATCTTCCCTCTGGTCTTTAAGCACTTGTTCCACCTTCTCAATGATGGGAAAAGTATGTTTCTTCTTCCCTGTAAGACCTCCGAATATCACATCCTGCATGATCTCCTGGTTCTTAGGGTACCGTTACATGTCGCAACATTGCATTTGCAATTTGCTGGTTGCAGTGAAATCATGGACACATTGTTCTATTTGTTGCCATGTACAAATGGAACAATGTCTCCATGATTTCACTGCAACCAGCAAATTGCAAGTGAAATTGCATGCAATGTTGCGACGAGTAATGGTACCCTTAACTTCAGTCAAGGCAATGGTGGACCTAACGCCTTAATTAAATGCCCTACATCTCCTGACTGAAAGCAGGATTTACCTCCTGTGGAGCTTTCGTCTGAGGAGGAAGACGAGGAACTGGAGGAGGAAGAGCACGAACAAGCCCCAGATTGTAGCTCTGATTTGCAAGCCACATCTGAGCCAGATGAGGCTGCTTTTTGCCTTTTCCTAAGTTTGCGGGATTTAGACAGAGATTTTAGAGTATCCCTCATCTCCGCCATCATGGATTGAAATTTGGAAGTAAAATCTGGGGTTTCTTCGGAGATGGTTTTCTGTATACATTTGGCACAGAGGTCTTTATTATAATCGAGGTCCAATTGGGCTTTACATAAGGCACACTCCCTGTTCTTTTTACCCAGCTTTTTCTTAGGTTTGTCCTAAAGAAAAATAGAAAAGGGATCCCTGAGTAACCTGTACTAACAATAACGAAGATCACTCACCACACCAGAAGTACCGGCTCAGGAGGCAGGGGCTGCTCTGCTGAGAAGCTGGCAGGGTCATCTGGACAGTGAAAAGCCCGACTTAAAGGGCCAAGCGATGCTCTGCTGTCCATCTTAGGGAAGGCAGCGGCTTGGTCTGTGTGCGATCCTCAAGGTACCGTCACACGCGGTAATTTTGCTAGGCAATTTCACTGGCAATTTGCTGATTGCAGTGAAATCATGTACACATTATTCTATTTTGTTGCCGTGTACAAATGGAACAATGTGTCCATGATTTCACTGCAACCAGCAAATTGCCAGTGAAATTGCTAGCAAAATTGCCACGTGCGACAGTACTTCAGACATCTTGAGGAGCAAAGTTGCTCACCGACCCATCATCCGCTCCCCATAACTCTGCCTCCGGTGTCCCGGGGGCCTACACACGCCAGAAGCCGCCGCATACAGGGCGCCACCATCTTGGGGCGATTCTGCGCATTTGCAGCAGCCCACTTCCGTGTCGACAGTGTCACTTCCAGTTGCGTCCTTATCTTCACCCTGGCGTGCGCTCGACAGAGATTGCCCTGAGGGCACTGTGCGCGCTTTCTCTGCTAAAGGGTGACGAGGTGACTGAGCCTCTGTACTCAGGTCCCCATCCAGTCCCAGTATTGGCCAGCCGTGTATGGGACCGCCTAGGACCAGGACCAGTGCTGCGGCCGCTCTGCTCCTCCCACACCAGCCTCCAGCCCCAGGTAAGAGAAAATCTTCAGCTGCCCATGGACAGCCACATGTGGGTCTCTTCTCCTTCAGGACAGGAAACCGAACTGATGCGTGAGGAGAGGTACCGCCCTTTTATTTTAGTGGGTTTCCTGTCCGGAAGGAGCGAATCCTCTCTCTCAGGTGGTGCTGTCATGGGCAGTAGGGAAAATTTGCATATGGATGATTGGTCAAATGGTCACATGATGACTACGCAGACTACTGGGGGACATCAAACTGAACACTTGATCCAGGTACCAGAATACCTAGATACACCTCAGGGTCTGGGGAGGGATGGGGGCCATGAACAAAAGGTTGAGGGACCATATATACAGGATGGGGTATATATACAGGATGGAGACATGTATACAAGATAAGGTACAACATGAATGACCATGGCTTAAACCCCCCCCCCCCCCCCCACACACACACACACATTTTGACCCTGGGTACGCCCATGTACCAGAGCAAGGGGCATGTGTGCCAGCACAGGGGTGCATAATCCAAGATGAAGGGACCATATCCAGGATGGGTGATCATGTACCAGGATGGGGAACATATATATCAGGATAGAAAACAGATACACCAGGGTATAAGACATATATACCAACATTTTTTCTTCACCAAATTTGGGGGTGCGTTTTATAATCCGGTGCGTCTTATAAAGCGAAAAATACAGTAACTAACTGTAGCTACACTAAATATTTTTGGGAACAAAAAGGATAATTGCCTCACCCACACAGACAGTGAGCGGTCCTTGCTCCCCACTGCACAGCAGCAGTACGGACAGCCGGCCTTACTTGAGCTTCCATTTTTTTGTTTCTTCTTGAAAATTTTTGGATTAAATTTCTGTTTCAAAAAAATTCAACAATATTTCAATGCTATTAATAGTCACACATCCAGTATTTAAAACAGTTTATATTCATGTACAAAAAGCAGACACTATTCACAAGTTGTACTTGGTGGTTTGGAAACACAAAAGGTACACATGGCAACACTACACATCACAAAGAAATGTTAGCAGTATCAACAGCTTGCTCAAGTTTCTACAATAGTTATTTAAACTCTAAAAATGACAACAGCAAATGAAGATATGACTTAGGCCCCTTTCACATCAGCGGTTTTTTTTAAATCGCGGCAGATGCGGTGAAAAAAAACGCATCTGCGCGATTACCGCATAACCGCGACACTTGCGGCAAGCCCCATGCAATGTCAATGGGGCTTGTGGTAAGTGTGCGGCAGGTGTGGCAAGTGCAGTTTCGGCACTTGCGGCAGGTGCGGCCGCGAAAAAAAACGCGGTCAGCCGCGGTTTTTTTTGCAGCCGCACTTGCCGCAAGCCCGCATAGACATTGCATTGGGCTTGCCGCAACTGTGCCTCAAGTGTCGCGGTTATGCGGTAATCGCAGCAGATGCGTTTTTTTCACCGCATCTGCCTATTTAAGAAAAAAACGCTGATGTGAAAGGGACCTTATACTGCATTGCAAAAAAATCATGTTTTCTACAAAGGAAATCAAAGAGGATTCCTACCACCACAGTGACAGCTTTCCGATGACCCACAAAGTCCATGTTCGTTTTCCAACCATCACGTTCAATAATCTGTGCTGTAGGACCAGAGTTGTTCATTGCATGAGCAGATACAAGGTAATGTCCATCAGGAGACCAACTAAGACGTAAGACATGGGTAGTTCCTCCACACTAGAGTAAAATATAAGACTTGCCTTAACCAAGTGTTTATCTACAATTTTGTGATGCTGAGATGGCTATATAGCTGGTACCTCATCAAACGGCTTGGTAATGCTAGTTTCTAGCTGCCAGTCCATGGTTCTCCAGACTTTTAGGCTATGGTCATCAGCTTGAGAAGCTATATACTTCCCCACAGGGTCCCATGTCAATCCTTTAACAAGTCCCGAATGGCCTCTCAATGTCGCTATAATCTCTGGAAGATTATGTGAAATATTCCAATTTTTCAAAGAAGTATCAATGCAACAATAGTTAGACTACCATGAAGGATATGGAAATAATGTACATGTAGCCAACCTACCAGGAAATTTGAAGGCATTCCATATTACAACGGTGTTATCGACACTACAGGAAGCCAGCCATGCATCATGTGGAGACCATGCGACATCCATTACATCTGAAAGATAAGATACCATACTTAATAAACACGATGCAGTTTACACAATACTAAAAGCAAAGCAACTCAACAAGTCACTTACCTCCTGAATGATTCCTGAGAATAGAGAGGCAACGCCATTGCTCTACATTTGCTAATTTGCTGCTGGAGCCAAAGACAGTACTGGGTCCGATGTATCTGAGATACAGAACAACTTTCATGATAAGGCAGAATATACAATTTTTTTAGAATGCCAGCCACTGCACACATGGTCATATGTATCCCTATGCCTGTTACTCATTCATTCATACATTGGAAATGTTTTCTACCTTATATTATGGACATCTGGTTACCGTATGTACAGAACATCTTGTGTGTACCCTTTTCATATATACAGTGCCCTGGAATTATGGGTGCTTCAGCATAAAAAATAACACCATGCTTTCCAACACTGAGGATTTAGCCAAGAAATACATCTATATAGAGGCCACGGAAATTTTTTAGAAAATAGGACACAGAAAACATTAGTGCCACTGATGAAAACCCTCCATACTATAATACGATAAAACCAGTATCTATCTAGCAAGTAGAAGACATGCAGAAGGATCAGATATTTGTATGTATGTGCTTAAATATGATATCTCAACATATATAACATTCAGTTCGATAAACACTTAATAAAAATAAATATCTAAATTAAATTATTTGCTGTATGAGATGGCTCTTTAGCTATGTGTTCGTAGCCTTTATCTGTCAGTAGAATCATGACATCATACTTGAATGCAACAACATGAAATGCAGACAGGCTCCTACAGAGAAAGCACTGTTTCATTTTGGATTGTAGCAGCGTTTCAGAGAATTTAAGAGCTAGGGAGAAAAGCAATTTCTACCACCCAAATCGATTGACAAGTCACTCCCCATTTATCTACAAAAGGAGGGACCTGTCAATTAAAGGGGCTGTCTACTACTAGAATAACCCCTTCTGATTCCATGTTTCCCTCAAATAAAAGATAAAAAAAGTCTATACTCACCTCCTGTGCTAGCACCATTCCAGCGATGTTGGTAATCACATTCCCAGGACTCACGTGATGCTATGATGTCACGCGAGCCCCACGTCCAATCACTGCCAACTTCTCTCTCCTTGCCTTCGTACACAGGAACTATCACCAGTAAGAGTGGCAGCCGCAGCGCTCACATCCTGTTGATTAACTAATTTGTCCAAAAATGGAAAGACAAGCCGGAGATGATTGGATAGGAGGTTCGCATGACATCACAATGTCACATGAGCCCCGGAACACAAGCACCGACCGCACTGGAATCATGCTACTGAGTATAGGCTTTTTTATTTAGTTAGGGAAACGTGGAAATAGAAGGGGCTGTCCTAGTAGTGGACAACCCCTTCAAGCTGAACATGCTGCTAGGAGAGTGTCCATTTAAAGGACCACGCCAAAGCTTTGTTTTCTCGTTGAACTGCTGGAGTCGTGCTTTAAATCTAAGTCTTCTGCCTCTGTCTTATAATCACCTGCTGCCATCTTCTCAGTTATCACCGCCACTCCGGTCGCGATCTGTGACCTTGCGAGCAGCTCCAGTATTTCATGGAGTGCACCAGAAGTCACTCTTCAATACATCTCTAAGGGGCCTTTCACACTTGCATTTTTTTCCTGATCTGGAAGGTCAGGAAAAAAACTGATTCTTACAGGATTCATTTTTTTGCCCATTCACTTTAATGATTTCAGGAAAAACCTGAAGCAACAAGATTCTACCTGAAATCATTAAAGTGAATGGGCAAAAAAAAGAATCCTGTAAGAATCAGGTTTTTTCCTGATCTTCCAGATCAGGAAAAAAACGCAATTGTGAAAGGCCCCTAAGAGAGCTTTGTTCTGGCCTCATTCTAGCTCTCAGAGATACATTGAGAGCTTGTGATGCAAGGGTGTTATCACTAGTACTGTGTCCAAAAACGCATGCATCTGCATCCGTCAATGCATGCAAAAAGGCATGCCACCGCAGCGTTTTTTTGCCTGATCAGGCACAGGATCAGGGAAAAAAAAGGTGTAGTTGTATCAGTTTTGCATGTCTTTTTGTCCCGATTTGTCCCTGTGTTTTGCTATAGAAGGGTGCGCTAACGTTACATGTTCAATCCCATGCTGTTAAAAGAATAGCTAGAGAGATATATAAATAAATAAATGTTGTTATTATTATTAGAGATAGAAAATCAGATGAATAGATAGATGCTAGAAGAGCTAGATCACACTTACCAGTCCTCCCGCTCCTGCGGCTGCCCATTAAGCGTCATACAAAGTCATTGCATTGACCGGCAACAGCCAATCACAGACACTCACGCTGAGTTACTCTGTGATTGGCTGATGCAGACAGGCTGCACTTCCTCAATCTGGACAGTGATTGTGCTTAGTTGCCATACACGAACCTGCCGTCATAGTGTGTTAAATAACTACCGTAACTTAAAAAAAAAAATGCGTGGGGCTTCGCAGTATTTTTCATTCTAGCCCAGTGAAAGCAGACCGCTGCAAGCTGCCTCCTTCAGCTGCATAACGTTACCTTGGCTGGCAAAAAAAAAAAAAAAAGAGTGGGATCCACCCTATATTTATTTAAAGGGATCCTGTCACCTCCAGAACGCCTCCTGAGCTAGCAAAACATGTCCCTGCAGCATCCCATCACTAATCTCACACTCCTTTTGTCTCCTAAAAGCATCCTGTGAAAGTGCATAAAAATTTTTTAATACTTACTCATTAGTGATTATAATTAGCAGGGACTATATTCTTTAGTCACCAGGGTGGGCTGTTTTGCAGGCTCCAGGATCCACCCTCTCTCTGTCTGTGTGCTCTGCTTGTGCAGGCTTTACCCTCCCCCCTCTCTATCACTCACAGAATGCAAATCATTAGTCCTGCCTTCAGCTCCACATCACAGCAGCACAGAGAGAGAGAGGGTGGATCCTCGAGTATGCAAAACAACATGCCCTGGTGACTGAAAAATATAGCCCCTGCTAATTATAATCACTAATGAGTAAGTATTAAAACGTTTTTATGCACTTTCACAGGATGCTTTTAGGAGACAAAAGGAGTGTGAGATTAGTGATGGGATGCTGCAGGGACATGTTTTGCTAGCTTAGGAGGCGTTCTGGAGGTGACAGGATCCCTTTAATTTCCAGCCAAGGTAAAACTAGGCAGCGAGGGCTGGTATTCTCAGCGGGGTGAGGGCCCATAGTTTTAGGGCCACCCCCACGCTAAAGAATAGCAGCCTGCAGCCGCCCTTGAAAATGGCACATTCGTAAGAAGTGCCACTTTCAGGTGCTTTATCAGGCTCTTCCACCAGCATGCTGGGTAAAAAAGGGTTAATGCCAGCTTTGTGTTGCCAGCTGATATTAAGCCCTGAGATGGTTAATGTCAGGCCAAATTAGACCCAGCCATTAAGAATTCCAAATAAATGGTTACAAAAAACACAACAGAGACAAATAACTTTATTATAAATAAAAACACAGACACACTTAGTGGCCCCATCTTTATTACCCCCTCCCCACCCTCATACCCCTCCACGATCCCCATCTTCTCTCTTCCTGGACACAAGCATCTCTGCTGCATCAGAGACCGCGGGGAGGAAAAATATGTCTGCTCCCCGTGGTCTCTGATAACAAAATGACAGCGCCGAGATCTGCGGTATAGTAAACGGTGAGGTCATCATTGCCATAATAACAGCTAATAGCAGTTGCTATGCACTGGTATCCTGGACTGAACTCAGTTACTCCTGGCTTACGCCGCCACTATTCCCGTGGGTCACTAAAGAGCCGCTGGGAAAGTCGGGAGTAACTGAGTTCACTCCAGGTCCCCTTTGCCATAGCAACTGCAATTAGCGGTTACTATGGCAATGGTGATCTCACCGCTTACTGTACCGCAGGACTCAGCGCTGCCATTCAGTGATCAGAGAGTGCAGGGAGTGGACTTGTTCTTCCTCCCCGCGGTCTCTGATGCAGCAGAGCTGCATGTGTCCAGGAATAGAGAAGACGAGGATCGTGGAAGGGTACGAGGGTGGGGAGGAGGTAATAAAGATGGGGTCACTAAGTGTGTGTTTTTATTTATAATAAAATTATTTCTCTCTGTTGTGTTTTTTTTTTAAACAATTTATTTGAGATTCTCAACGGCTGGGTTTAACTTGGCCTGACATTAACAATCTCAGGGCTGACAATACAAAGCTGGTATTAAACGCTTATAACCCAGTGTGCCACCGCGGCTGCTGGAAGAGCCTGGTAAAGTGCCTGGAAATGGTGCTATAATAAATATGCCATTCTCAGGGGCTGCTGTCAGCTGCTATTCTTTAGCATGGGGGGTCCCTAAAACAATGGGCCCTCTCCCCGCTGAGAATACCACCCCTCAGCTGCCTAGTTTTAGCTTAGCTGGAAATTAAAAATAGGGCGGAGCCCTCACATTTTTTTTTTTTGTCTGCCAAGGTAAAATTACACATCTGACGGTGGCAGCTGTCCACTCTCACTGGGCTAGACTGAAAAATACTGTGAATCCTCATGCTTTTTTTTTTATTATTATTTATTTAATATACTATGATGGGCAAGTTGGTTGCCATACACGAATGTGTATGGTAACCAAGCACAATCAAGGTCCAGCTCAAGGAAATGCAGTCTGACTACAACAACCAATCATAGAGGCTCTCATAGAGTCTGAGCGTCTGTGATTGGCTGTTGCTGGTAAATGCAGTGAATATGCATCAAGCTTAATAGGCAGCAACTGAAGCAGCAGCAGGAGACTGGTAAGCCCGATCTACCTATTTTACCATCCACACGATATAAGGAATTCCGCTGCAGCACTCCATTAGGATGTCATCTTATGCCTTTATTGTGGCTTCAAGTTCAGGGCACAGGCCTGTGCCCTGAACTTGAAGCCACAATAAAGGCATAAGATGACATCCTAATGGAGTGCTGCAGCGGAATTCCTTATATTGTATGTATATAGTGCTGTGAAGGGAGCCAAGCTGAATCTGCACCCGCAGGCATTGCTGCTCGTAAAACTTTGTGTTTTATATTTTACCATCCATCTATCTTCTTTCAATGCTATCTATCTGTCCGTCTGTCTATACTCGAAGCATGCTCAGTGTAAAATCCTGATCCGGCTCGATCGCATTCAACTGCGGACAGATGAAGCACCATTGATAACAATGCGTCGTTTTGACATATTGCGCCACATCTGGCTGCATCAGGATTTTTGCTCCAAAGTCTTCTACCGCAAAAACACTACATTTTGCGGCAATGCGGCACATCAAAACAGTGCACTCATCTGCATCCATCGAAAACCTGATGCCACCAGATGTCCATGCGACCCCATTTTAAGTATAGGTACGCATGCCTGATCAGGATGCATCAGGATTTAGACATATACCGACGCAATACTGAAACCGCCAGTGTGAAACCACGCTAACATAACTTCCAGCCAATCAGAAGTTACAGTGAAAAGATGGCGCTTTGGGATTGGGCAGCACTGAAAAAGCATGAAAGTGCTGAAGGACAAGACCAGGTGTAAACGGATTGTCCTCAAACTCACCCAGATTTCTTCCACACCATGATGAGTTTGTCATCTCCTCCAGATGCTAAATATGCTCCACTGTTGGACCACCGCACACAGTTCACACAGGCTGAAACAAAAAATTATTGGAGATTTAATCCAGACCCAAAGTGACGACATAACAGTGACAAGCTGGCTGATGCCTCCATCCCGATGTTTTGTTTTGTTTTCACATCACAAGAGGCGTGAACCCACAAAGTAGTTATTTGTTATATTGTAGTACCTAAGTGGTTGTCCATCTGGCACAGCATCTTGGGAATACTTTCATTCTTCTCATCTTCTTCTTTAACAACAGGTGGCATATTCCATATAACAACTTTTCCAGAATCTTGCCCTGGGAAATATGTGTTTCAACAATTTGTTATTGAAAACTCATTTAATACAGCTTAGGACCTGGTTAAATTGATCATATGGTTTCTATAGGCGGTATGCGTGCCAAGCGTGTTTTTTCAGTGTATGTCTGGGGGAGGGGGATGTACCAAGTAAAGACCCCTTTACATGCACAGATAATTGTGCAAAGATTGTTCGCAGATCTCTGGTGCAGTGAAATCATGGACTCATTGTTCCATTTTGTGGCTGTGTACAAATGTAACAATGTGTCCATGATGTCACTACAACCAGAGATCTGCGAACAATCTCTGCACAATTACCGTATCTGTGCATGTAAAGGGGTCTTTAGTCAATGTGTCACTTTTACAACTGTATAATATCAAATATATGCATTTGGCATAAGAGATTTTGGCAAATGCGAGTTCAATCGTAGCATGCTGCAATTGAACGCGATTTTCACGTGCGAGAGGCCAATGAAAGTGCATGAGTCAGACAAAATCTCGCACCCATACAGCACACTGTGCGATTTAGTAGCATGGTTTTTTTTCCCATGCTGCTGAAAGTTAGACTAGACAGTAATGACAGATAGATATATAGATGTACAGAGTCATCGGTAGTTCTAATAGCAAGATCGGGTTTATCACTGCTTTGACAACTGCGGTGTTTGAATTTGCCGGGCTGCTGTCTAGTCTAACTTTCAGCAGCATGGGACAAACCATGCTACTAAATTGCACCACACACACCACACACGCACGACGATACTGACAGCACTCGCATGACTGTCATGCATCAAAAACACTCCATTTTGATGCATGATAGTGTGCATCCACCCTTAATAGTGAACAAGTGCAAGCTGAAACACGATTGCTCGGGTCATTTCTTTTAACTGCTTTAAGGCATTGAAAGCCTGAAGCCATTGAAAGAAGTTTAAAGACTGCACATATGCAGATCAAGTTCTTTTTTTTTTTTTTTACATTGATGTGATATGTGTATTTATTCTGGCACTTTTTGAAGCATTTTTTTCATGACTAAGTGGTGCTTTAAATCTTCTCCCCCTGCCCCAAGTCTTATACTCACCCTCCAGTGTTTTCATCCTTTTTCAGCACCATCTTGTGCCCAATAACTACTAACTGACCAGAAGTCAAGAGTGGCATCACAAGCAATCAATGCATTTCTATGAGGACCAGAACAAGGCTCCCATAGAGATGTATTGAAAAGTGACCTCTGGAGTGCTCCATGCTACACTGGAGATGCCAGCAGGTCACAAATCCCTGTACACTAACTCGAGCACAGCTGGAAAAAGATGAAAGTGCTGGAAGGTGAGCTTAAGACAGTGACTTAAAAAATAAAAACAAAATGCTGGAGTGGTGCTTTAAAGCAGACTCCAGGCAGAGTCCACCTGAAACAAAAAGTCATGTGCCCATACTCTAACAGTAAAGTCACATTAAGCATCTGATATGAAAGCATTGGAGGCAACATGCTAATGACACTCGGCTCAGGCTCTGCTGCGAGAGTGACCAAGTGTCATCTACTGTGATTCAATTCTGCGATCGGAGGAGAGGGAGAGATTAATCTCTCCATCTTCTGTATTAAGTCTTGGATCATATTGAACTGCACTTGGATGTGTGACGAGTGCAGTCCGATCTTTCACTTGCACCCATAGATTTGTATTGGTGTGAATGAGCAGAGACTCGCTGACAATCATAGCAAGCTGAGATTTTTTCCACAGTGTGATTAAAGGCCCAGTTACACACACAAATAATTGTGCAGAGATTGTGGCAGATCTCTGGACAAATCATGGACAAAATTGTTCCATTTTGTGGCCGTGTACAAATGTAACAACGTGTCCATGATTTCACTGCAATCAGTGATGTGCGAACAATCTCTGCACAATTATCTGTGTGTGTAACTGGGCCTTAAAGAAAATATCGCAGATCTGAGCTGCATCATTACTTTACATAGGGCCAGGTGCCATGCGAGATTTTCTCTAGTCATACGCTACCTTAAAGGGGTTATCTGGGATTTTTATAAAAGAGTGCCTAAGCACTAACAGGCAGGTAACTGCCATCTACCTGCCTGTTGTGCCTGGCACCGTTCACTACCGACACAGAGCGGTCACAGACCGCTCCTGCTGGGAACAGCATGACAAGGTAAACAGAACAGAGGCGGCTTTTCTGCTCTATGTAAGTGGGGGCATAGTTGACGTCACTATTATTAACAGCCGACTCCTTGCTACCTAATTGGAAGACCCTGGAATAAAACGATGTTTGGGTGAGCGCTGGGATATGAAGACAGCTACACTGTCCACTGATCCACTTGAGGAAGACGCCCTGAGCGTCGAAACATGTTGTGGGAGAGGACCTAGTGTGATTTGAACAATAAACTTACAGGTAAAATACTTGTTGAAGTGTAGCTGTCTTCATATCCCAGCGCTCACCCAAACATCGTTTTATTCCATTGCCTGCATATCCATCTCCCTATGGGGAGAGCGGTGGAGCAGCTCCGGAGGAGAAGACAAATCTAACAGAGGAGAGGAAAACACGTGACGGATCACGTGCAATTACACAGGCGGACACCGAGGAAAAAGGGAAAGAAATCCACACCGTCCAGAGAGAGACCCCGTGCACTCACTACGTGAGCCCCCCTGTTGTGCGGACAGCACAACAGGAAAAGGTGAGTGTAACGGTGACTTAACAGAGGGTGGATATAAAAACATAAAGCAGCGTGGCGCAACCAATTTCTATATCTCATTAATTGGAAGACCCGGCTGTCAATCAGCATGACGTCGGCTATACGCCACTCTGTAGAAGTGACGTCCGCAGACGCTGAAAAATCGCCGACAGGAGCGGACTGAGACCACTCCGGTCAGCAGTGAATGGTGCCAAGCACTAAAGGCATGTAGGTGTCAGCTACTTGCCTGTTGGTGCTTAGGCAGAATTTTTTTTTAATTAATCCCAGATATCCCTTTAACATTGACAATTTGCAGGTCTGCGTATTTTGCATCCCAAAGTTTTATACAATTTGTACGTCATTTTTTAGTTTTCTGCATACAGAAGTCACTAGACTGTTGACTACGGCACTATTGTATGTTGCGCTCCAATTCAATATTTATGTCAGTTTCCATAAATGCAAGAATTACATAATCAGACTATCACAAGAAGGCCATGGTCACACGTTAAGTATTTGCTTCCACTCCTGGTTTTGTCTTACAAATACTCTACATGTGCATGTGGCCTCATGGTGGGGTTACACGTAGCGATATCGTCCCGATATCGCATACAACGCCGCGGGAGCGCGCATTTTGGGAGCACTTTTCCCGATATCGCATTGCCGGTTTACACGCTGCGATATCGGGAAACAACGTCCCTCCGATGTGTACGCCCACCAACCCAGTAACGACCATTTAACATGGGAGTTAATGGGTGAGGTGCGAGTACGCATCGGAGTTGGGCTGTCACACGCTGCGATGCTGATACAACGGCCATGCGATATCGGGCGGTTGAATAGCTTCAACTCCGATATCGTTTTGGCATCGTTCCAGCATCGCGTTGTACGCTAAAACAGTACAACGCGCGCACGATATCGGGTTCAACTCGCAACCCACGTGACTTTTTGTCGAGTTGGCCGGAGTTGGACGCCGATATCGGGACGTGTAAACCCACCATGAGTCTTCAGAGGTTTGTGTTATATCTGCGATTTTTACAACTATTACAATTACCCAATATAGTCTAGGAGTCTGTTCATGCTTTTGTAAGCAAAGACTGCAAAAAATAAAATATTAGTTTTTGATCCAAGGACCCACTCAAATCAAAGGAGCAGTAAAAAAAATACGTTTTTTTTCCTATTTCCATTGACAAGAAGTTTGGATTTTTTTTCTTTATGTTGCATAAGAGACTAATGGTAAAAGTAGAGACAGTGATGAAAATGGGTGAAAATCCAATGTAGCACACTGTGGACAAATGCTCCATGTGTCCTCACATCCAACAAATAAACCCCCCTGCAGCCCTGAACGAGGCCTGACAATATGTAAGGTGTCCGAGCTGTCATCTACAGTACAAGGTGGAGGGACGACAAGACCTGGACAATCGGCCATCAGCACAACACACACCTTGTCCTCCTGTCGCAAATTTGGTGCCATCAGGGTGGATGTCCACGGAAAATATTGGTTTTCCTAAAATGAGAGATAATTAGGTTTTAATTCTGGTAAAAGTTGTGAATGCATTAAAACATCCAATGTCTGTCTTTGTATTATGACAGCAGAGAGATGTCAGGACAATGGCTGCCAGGAGCCAGCTCTCAGGTGCCACCAGCTGTTGCATCATCCAGGTGACAGCAGCCCCCAGGGAGAGGACAGGGGGGATCACACACAACTTGTCCTGCTCCTGCAGCACAGGGACCTCGCCCGTAGGGCTCTATGGCAGCTCCCCAGCCTGCACTCATTACACATTCAGCCTCAGGACCATTACAAGTTGTGCAGGATTCGGGGACCCCCCCCCAACTTGTGTGGCCCCCGGGGGCCAGTCTCCTCCTTCCTTACCATTGTGATTCACCCAGCTGGGTTTGAGAAGCTTCATGGTCCCGCTGTGCCCGGAGCAGGGTGTCAGCTCCGGCCGCCCATTGAGCTTCTCGGAGCCGCCTCTCAGCGCCGCTCCATCCCGCTCCGGCGCCCGCACCAAGACCGGAAGCCCGCGGGAAGTAAGGTTTAAAAATGTCCTACTGGAAACATAGACCTGGAAGCAGGCGTTCCTCAGTACAACAGTGTGAGGGGAGGAGGGAGGACGCCGCCGCCTGGTGACACCACACTGGTGGCATCAGACCCCGGGAGGCCGCTCACACGTCACTGAGAGGAGGCTCTGTATGTGAGGCGGACACAGCCGGGGCCACACGTGTGTGACTGACAGGAGCAAGGGGCAGACATTTTCTGGACTTCTTGTCACTAATCTAGAGAGACTCAATGTTCAGTCACTACCCAGCCCAAAATGGCTGCACACAGGAACCGACACAACAAACTAACCTGTACTGGGAAAAGGTTATCTGTGCTCAGTCACAGGAGAGGATCACTCCAGGGCTGTACAAGGGTCACATGGAGCCAAAAACGTAGAGAGGTGTTCACACCTGAGGGGTCTGGACCAGACAAAACTGCCCAGCAACATTGGATGGAATGAGGACAAGGGATGACATGGAGACCTGTGACTGCAACAGAGTCACATAGGTGTTGGATATTCTGTCTCTGGTCACTCGGGGCACGCTGGCCGTAGACTTCAATTCAAGTGGCACAGGGCATGCTGGCCGCAGACTTCAAATCATGTCGCACAGGGCACGCTGGCCGTAGACTTCAATTCAAGTGGCACAGGGCACAATGGCTGTAGACTTCAATGCATGTTGCGCAGGGCACACTGGCTGTAGACTTCAATGCATATCGCACAGGACATGCTGGCCATAGACGTCAATTCAAGTGGCACAGGGCATGCTGGCCGTAGACTTTAACTGGAACAGGACACGCTGGCCGTAGGCTTCAATTCAAGTGGCACAGGGCATGCTGGCCGTAGACTTCAATTCAAGTGGCACAGGGCACACTGGCCATAGACTTCAATGCATGTCGCACAGGGCACGCTGGCTGTAGACTTCAATGCATGTTGCACAGGGCACACTGGCTGTAGACTTCAATGCATATCGCACAGGACATGCTGGCCATAGACGTCAATGCAAGTCGCACAGGGCATGCTGGCCGTAGACTTCAATTCAAGTGGCACAGGGCACGCTGGCCGTAGACTTCAATTCAAGTGGCACAGGGCACGCTGGCTGTAGACTTCAATGCAATTCGCACAGGGCACACTGGCTGTAAACTTCAATGCATGTTGCACAGGGCACGCTGGCTGTAGACTTCATTGCATGTCACACAGGACACGCTGGCTGTAGACTTCAATGCAAGTTGCACAGGGCACACTGGCTGTAAACGTCAATGCAAGTCGCACAGGGCACGCTGGCCGTAGACTTCAATGCATGTCGCACAGGACACACAAGACTTCAATGCAAGTCGCACAGGGCACGCTGGCTGTAAACTTCAATGCATGTCGCACAGGACACACAAGACTTCAATGCAAGTCGCACAGGGCACGCTGGCTGTAAACTTCAATGCAAGTCGCACAGGGTGCACTGGCTGTAGACTTCAATGCATGTCGCACAGGACACACTAGACTTCAATGCAAGTCGCACTGGACACGCTGGCCATAGACATTTGATATATATGTTGAGAAAAGTTCACTTCTGGAGTTAGGCGGCCATCACACGCTACGATATCTTGAAAGATATCGCTTGAATGCGCCTGATTAAAAATCGCGTGAACGATGTCTCTGCGTGTGACGGCAAGATACGACGAGCGAGAAGTGTTCAAATCGCAAAATCGAGATCTGAGCCCCGGACCTCACATCTTGCGATGAACGATTTGACAAACAGCTTCATCGTGGTGTATAACACCACGATGAACGATCTCCCAGCGGCAGAGCTAGCGATATTGTGCACGAGTGATCGCTTACAATATCGCTCACATCGCTGGTGAGATGTCACACAGACAGACTCACCAGCGATGTGGACCAGCGAGATCGCTGGTAACTATGGTACACATCGGGTTACTAGGCGCCGCGCATCGCTTAGTAACCCGACGTGTACCATAGTTACCATCTCCCAGCATAGGCTCTGCCGCTGGGAGATCGTAACTATGGTACACGTCGGGTTACTAAGCGATGCGCGGCGCCTAGTAACCCGATGTGTACCATAGTTACCAGCGATCTCGCTGGTCCACATCGCTGGTGAGTCTGTCTGTGTGACATCTCACCAGCGATGTGAGCGATATTGTAAGCGATCACTCGTGCACGTGATCGCTTACAATATCGCTAGCGAGATCGTAGTGTGTGACGGCCGCCTTAGTGCAAATTGAATTTCAAGACCCAGTCCATCGGCCCTGTCCGTAATCTGTGGTTGTTGGATGAGAGTCTTAAGAAACAGCTCTTATCTGATGGCAGGTGGCTCCTTTCTTGATGGGCCAGCCTGGTGCAACATCAAGGTTACAGCATGAAATACATTTGTCAATAGAAGGGGTAGGAGGCGGCATTCAGGGCTCCCGTCCATCAGCCACAGATTAATGACTCGGTAGCTGGACTGGGTCTTACAAATGGATTTGCACCAACTCTCAACATTTCTGACAAACATCTATAGGCTCTACATGCTTAGTAGGTACCGTACTAGAGTCCCATTTTGGCCTCCTTGTCTCATTAAATATATTTTTACTTGGATAACCATTTTAAATCTTGTGGTCCCTTAAGTAAAAAAAAATAATAAAACCTATACTTACCTACTGCACCTATACTGTTCCAGAAATGTTGTCCCTGCAACACACATCATCACCTGAGTGCTACAACCAATCAGAAGCTGCCAGAGGGCTACTACACTCACAATTCCTCTAGGAGTCTGAGTATTGTCCAAGGGAAGTGTGAGAGAAGAAGCCCATTAGTGGCCATTGAATGTAACGTTTCACGAGTGTTGGAACACTGGGCGCCAACATGACTGAAACAATGAAAATGTGAGTAATTCATCAACCCATGAGGCGCTGGCCTTAATTTCTATGTCTACGCGTATTCCAACAAAACTCCTTGGAGGTGATGTGCACCACAGACTGGGGTTAAAACCTCAACCCTACTGATCCACTGGGTGCTGTTGGCCACTTCTATATTACTAAAACAGTGTCTGAGAAAGTTTCATTTTTTAATGGAATGGGGAACTACATCATTTAACAAGGGGTTCCTCAAGTAGTGGCCAATTTCTTTAATAAAGGGTTGTCCAATAGTGAACAACCCCTTTTCACATGTGATGGTGGGTTTACACACACCAATTTATCTGTTCAATATCTGAACAGATCTCTGGTTGCAGTGAAATCATGGACACATTGTATCATTTGTACACAGCCACAAAATGGAACTATGTGTCCATGATTTCACTGCAACCAGAGATCTGTTCAGATATTGAACAGATAAATTGGTGTGTGTAAACCCACCATTAGTGCTCTCTTTTGTGAAAGGCAATGCACCTGGGTCAATATGACATGATGGGCCTCTGATATAAGCAATTATCTTGAAATAACACACAATCATATGACGTGTTAATGAGTTATAAAAGTTAAAGGGTTGTCCACTAATAGTACACCTTGTTATCATTCTCTGTGTTTGGCCCCATTAAAATAAAAAACCTTATACTCACCTCGGCTGCCAGCACTGTTGCATTGTATAACCCCGACACAGTACCACCACTCTGGATACATTATGGGTGTGGGAAGTGAAGCTTCTATTGCACTCCATTAGGAGGGACTGTATGGCTCTAATTATAACATTCTGAATATTGGGTGAGAACATTCCTTTACTTTCTATATAACCTTTAAGTGCCAAACTATTTTGTGATATGTTTATACTCGTGATCTTGAGTAATTCTATTTACTGGTTTAATTAAAGATGTGGAGGACATAATTTAGCCTCCCTTCTCATTGGTCTAATGGTGGGTTTACACACACCAATTTATCTGTTCAATATCTGAACCAATCTCTGGTTGCAGTGAAATCATGGATACATTGCTCCATTTTGTGGCTGTGTACAACATGGAGCAATGTATCCATGATTTCACTGCAACCAGAGATTGGTTCAGAGATTGAACAGATAAATTGGTGTGTGTAAACCCACCATAACATACAGATTCAAGTAGTAATCATATCAAGTGCTTTTTAATCCGGATCTGATTAATAGAAGGGCGCACTTTATTTATGTTCTTTGTCTTTTTATAAAGGATCTTTTACCTTGAGATTTATTAAAAGTTATACTTTTTTCACCCAACTAATTGCTTAAATACCTGATTATAAGTGGGCTGTCTAATTAATACCCAGTTACTGCCTGCATGCATGTATGTACCTGAAAACAGTTGCAAAATGTTTGCAGCGATGATTGTTGTATACAGTGTATAGGAGCAGCAGTGATCAATGACTCCTAAATGAAGAAGGTATTTGTAGCACATGCACACCATACTTCCTGTCTGAGGAGTGGAAAGAAGCCATCTACTTGCTGCTTACATTACGTGATTTACACATATATATATCCAAAGCCATCTGAACTGATTATACGACAGTTATGTAAATGTTTTTGTAACAGGGAAATGCCGAATGGTGCTTATAATATATGTTCTACTTCAGAAAATGTTTGATGAATTTTCATTTTTTATATGGATGACTGTATTTTTACAATGTCAGATATACTAATACCCAAACTAAAAAAACAAAGACTGATCAGAATGAAGCAAGTGTGAACAGAGCTGCTATGGCTGCATTTTATAGCAACCAAAGAATAAAACAGCACACTATATACGCAAAGATGTATGCAAAAATAAGATTATTTGAGATTTAACCTCTTCACCCCCCGACGGCTTTTAGTTTTTCTCTCCTCTTTTTCCAAGAGCCATATGTTTTTTTATTTTCTTGTCAATCTAGACATATAAGAGTTTGTTTTTTGCAGGATGAGTTGTACTTTTGAAAGAAGCAATTTATTTTTCAATACAGTGTACAGGAAAATGGGGAAAAAAATTCGTAAGTGTGGTGAAATTGCAAAAAAAAAGTGCAATTACACTATTGTTTCTTGGGTTTTTTAGTCACCATGTTCACTCTATGGTAAAACTGACGTGTTGGTATAATGCCTCAGGTCGGTACGAGTTCATAGATACCAATCATGTATACCTTTACTGTTATCTAAGTGGTGAAAAATAATTCAGAAGTTTTTAAAGAAAAAGAATTGCGTTTTTGGCACCATTTTTCATGAGCCATAGCGTTTTTATTTTTCAGAATTTGGGGCTGTCTGATGGCTTATTTTTTGCATCTTGAGCTGACGTTTTCCAATAATTCCATTTTTGGGTAGATACGCTGTTTTGATCGCCTGTTATTGCATTTTATTGAATAGTTGGGGGGGCGTCGACATCGCAGTGGCATTGCCTGCCGATATCGCGCTGTGTAACAGCTCCTATGCCATCTTGGAATTCTGCCCAGAAAAAGCGTGCTCCCGCGGCGTTGTATCCAATATCGGACCGACATTGGGACGCGTAAAGTGGCCATTAATAGTTTTATTTTCAATGGGGCAAAAGGGGTTGACTTAAATTTTACTGGGGGTTTTTTGTTCATATATTTAAAAACTTTTTTTGTTCTCTTTATTTTACACTGCCCCCTAAGGGACCTCAGCACTACATACTCCTATTGCTTCTCCTGTACACACAGCTGCTGCTGCGTGTCTGTGTACAAGAGAAATCATCACTTTCGGTGGATGCCAGCGCTTGCCAGGCATCCTACGGAAGTGATTCCAGATCGCATCCGGGATCATCACAGGAGCCCAGGCTATCACGGTAACCATAGGAGGTCCTGTGATCACATTATTGGATCTCCAATGCCGTTAGGGAATGGCTCGATCCCTGCCGTGGTGCTTTGCATAGCGCTGTCAGTGATTGAAAGCGCGAATCAAAGGGTTAACGGCATCGATCGGATTGCTATTAGCATGTGAGATGATTAGATCAGCTGACACATAATGGGAATGTGCGAGCTCAGCACGTGAGCTCGCATCAGAGGGAAGGGCATGGTCAAAGACGTATAGATACGTCCTTGGTTGTGAAAGGGTTAAATATATGTATAATATTCTATATAGTAGTATAAATTCACATATTCAATATTTGCCCACATTTTAGCACATAGAGTATGCTGATGTATTATTTGGTGTGTATAAAATACCCAAATTAGATTTATTGGAAAAATGTCTGCTACTAAAAATTCATTCAATACATTTGAATGGGGATCTTTCTACAGCATGTATTGTTATTTCCAGAAATATTTGAACAGTGACAAAAGTTTCTTAATGCAACCGTATTGAGAGAGGCTCAAAATAAATTAATCCATCCTAGAAACGGTGTAACGAAAAAAAATTAAACCGCCAGAATTTAGTTTTTTTGATTGCCGCAACATTGCAATAAAATGAATTAAGAGGCAATAAAAAATCGCATCTGCCCCAAAATCGTATCAGTAAAAAGTCTGCTAAGAATGTAAAAAATAACCTTCACACATTCCCAGAGCCGAAAAAATGAAAATGGTTTCAGAAATTGTTGAAAAGAGCAAAAATTTTATTTAGAAAACAAAATTTCATCACTTAAATGAAAAATTAACTAAAAAAATATATACACATATCTGCAGGGTGGGCCATTTATATGGATGCACCTAAATAAAATGGGAATGGTTGGTGATATCAACTCCCTGTTTGTGGTACATTAGTATATGAGAGGGGGGAAAACTATCCACACGGGTGGTGACCATGGCGGTCATTTTGAAGTCGGCCATTTTGGATCCAACTTTAATTTTTTCAACGGGAAGAGTGATGTCATGTGACACATCAAACATATTGAGAATTCCATAAAAAAAAACAAAAAAAAACAGAGGTGTGCTTGGTTTTACTTTATTCTTTCATGAGTTATTTACAAGTTTACGTCCACTTATAAAATGTGTTCCAAGTGCTGCCCATTGTGTTGGATTGTCAATGAAACCCTCTTCTCCCACTCTTGACACACTGATAGCAACACGCAGAAGAAATGCAGCACAGGATTCCAGTATTCGTTGTTTCAGATGCTGCACATCTCGTATCTTCACAGCATAGACAACTGTCTTCAGATGAATGATGAGGCAAACATTTTTGTGAATGGTGAAATTAACTAACAAAATCACCGCTATTGGTCTGACACTAACCCACAGTGGATAGATCCCTCCAAGACTGTTGGAACACAAAAATTGATGGCATGGTGTGGTATATGGGGTACAAAGATAGTGGGGCCATTATTCATCAATGGAAACCTCAATGCCACTAGATATCTAAAATTGCTACATGATTCAGATATCCAGTGACATTGAGGTTTCCATTGATGAAGAATGGACCCATTATCTTTGTACCCCATATCCCACACCACACCATCAATTTTTGTGTTCCAACAGTCTTGGAGGGATCTATCCACTGTGGTTAGTGTCAACCAATAGCGGTGGTTTTGTTTGTTAACTTCACCATTCACAAAAAAATTTTGTAAATAGCTCATGAAAGAATAAAGTTACATTAAAACCAAGCATATCATTGTTTTTATTATGAAATTCTCAATGAGTTTGATGTGTCATATGACCCTCTTCCCAATAACTTATGAAAGAATAAGGTAAAACCAAGCACACCTTTGTTTTTTTTTGTTTTTTTTTAAGGAATTCTCAATACGTTTGATGTGTCATATGGCCCTCTTCCCATTGAAAAAAATAAAGTTGGATCCAAAATGGCCAAATTCAAAATGGCATCCATGGTCACCACTCATCTGGAAAAATTTTCCCCTCCCATATACTAATATGCCACAAACAGGAAGTTGATATCACCAACCATTCCCATTTTATTGAGGTGCATCCATATAAATGACCTACCCTTTACATATGTGTGTATATTCTATATATGTATGTGTTTGGTATCTCTGTACTCGTACCAGCCTTAAGAATCATATTGCCAGGTCAGTTTGTACAATGTAGTGAGCATGGGAAATACTAAAAAGAAATTAATTTCTCCAGGATCCACCCTCTCTTCTGTGCTGCTTTGCTTGTGCAGGCTTTGACCTCCCCCTCTCTGTCACTCACAGAATGCAAATCATTAGTCCTGCCTTCAGCTCCACATCAGAGCAGCACAGGAAGAGAGAGGGTGATTCCTGGAGCCTGCAAAACAACACGCCCTAAGGGCTAAAGAATATAGCCACTACTAATTTAATGCCTAATGAGTGAGTATAAAATTGTTTTTATCTACTCTGACAGGATGCTTTTAGGAGACAAAAGGAGTGTGAGATTAGTGATATAGGATGCTGCAGGGACATGATTTTGTAGCTTAGGTGGCTTTTTGGAGGTGACAGGATCCCTTTAAGTAGGTTTTTCCCACTACAGTAATGCCATACATTTGGAAGCCAATTGCAGGACTCAGAAGGGCTTGGATTTGGATTTAGGAGCGTAGATTTCCCTGGATTTTATTTGGGGGGCATTCATGTTGTTTCTCCAGAGCTTTTGAGCTACCAGTATTGAGGAAATAATCTATTTTTCCATTGACAGATAATGAACCTTAGAGGGGGTTAAAGTTTTGAGTTAAAGTTATTATTGGTAACATTTTGAGATACATATTTTTGAATCACTTTTAAAGGTTCTTTAACATTTACACTTTTATTGCTGTATGCTGAAACTTATATTTGTCTATATCCCAAAAAATTGAGAATGCTAAAAAAAAAAGATATATTGATTATAATGAGGAGATAGTCACTTTGGACTCAGTCTGGTCTCTCTTCCTGTAATGTCTTATATTTCTAGGAATGCCCACACTTATTCACTAAAAAGATGCATAAAATGTCCAACATTGCTAAAAGTGAGACAAGTCTAAAGTGTCTACCTCATTATAGTGAACAGTCTATTGGGGGTTTGGAATTGTACTTTTTAGAGATTTAGATAGAAACCTTAAGGTAGGTGGTCTCCTTAGAGTACAGGATAAATGTGGTACCAATTTTTGGGCGGCAGAATGAACAAATGAACAGCAGTTAAAGAATCCCTTTCCTTTAATTCTTTCTTTTTTTAACGTAATGATTTGTGTGGTGTAAAGGGAATCTGTCAGGTCAAAAATCAATATGTAACTGCTATCAATTTCTTATTCCATTCTCTAAGCTCTCTATATGTATTTCTATAATTTGTACTTCCCTCCTATCCTCTGTAAACTTCAAAATAAAATAACAGATTCATTCCATATGTCAATCATAGTGAGCTCTCTGCTGCCCACTCCCCAAGGAATGAATATTCATGCATCACTACACAGACCTGCCTTTCTGTATCTGTTATGCTGTGTGTGTGACTCAATGCAGAGGCAGAATAGAAAGGAGGGTGGAGGAGGTGTGTGTGCTCCTAGAGATCTCCATTGTGTGTATCTGATGCATGTGTGTAGTGTGTACAGTCTGAGATATTTCTATGTGATTATAGAACATTTGATCATTTGCTCAGCAGATACACACATTACATGTCTGCAGGAAAAGCAATGTTCATATAATAGAAATCTTACAGAAAGTGTAGAATGGAAGATAAAATGCCATGCTTCGCCCCAGGGCCGTGGGATACTCAGAACCGGGCTACAGTACTGCTGGGGAGTCATGGGGTTTGAGACCTGGCTCCATGATCTTGGCGGTGTTAATAAAAATTCGGGGGATTAAGGTTTTGGGGATAAAGGTCGTGACGCCACCTACGGTGTCGGCCAGGGATGGCCGATGCTGCAGTTCAGACCTTCGGGGCAGATGACAATGGAGCCAGATGTTGTCGCTCCCCAGTAGGTGGAGCAGTAGCCCAGGGCAGATGTAAAAGTCAACAGTGTAGATGGTGGTGAAGTTGCAGTGCAGGGCAGGGGACATGAAATAATTCGAGGACATAGCTGATGCAGTTCCACACTTTTACTCACTGGTTTCAGGTGGTAAAGTCCATCTTTGTGCTTCTGTGTGCTGTATCCTAGGAGCCAGGGGGTCCAACCACTTCTAGGGTAGATTGGAAAAGCACTTAGCCGGCACTCCGTTTTGTGTACCTTTTCCGGGTTGTCTCTCTTGTACTGGCTCTCTCCCACCTGCCCTGCACCCCATGCTCAGTGTCCTGCGCCGGTGGCCTCGAACCCTACCAGGCGATGTCCCCTCTGTCCCCTTTGGCCCTATCTGGCCACCTTTGCAGGAATGACGTGGATTTGGCTGCTGCTCCAAGAGATGTACCAGCCTCTGGTTAGTTAGCTGAGGCCTCAAGTCCCCTCTACTAGTCTGACATAAAAACAATAGTAAAGTGGTCTCAGGGAGCGCCAAAGGAATACTGGACAAATTAGTGGATAAGAACCGACCTTATTCTTCCTCCAATACCACTGCCACAACGTGTTTCGACGGTCTAAGCCGTCTTCATCACGTGGTGTCCAGACCGGCAGGATTACGTGAATTTCACGGAGCACGGAGTTGCGAACGCAAACACCGGCAGGACGGCAGTGTTATTAGAGAGAGGCGACCCGGAGCCCCATTAACCACACGTTTAATCTTGGTTGTATAGACGTACACAACCATTATGGGTGAGTGCACTGGCACTGTTTATTTATACAAATAGCCCTGTGTGTCTACACATGCGCCCTTTTCTTTTTCTTTCTGCCTCTACTAGTCTGGGCCCGTTGACCCTCTGCGCCCTGGTCCCTTCACTTGCCTGCGACCGGCAATGGATGTGAGCCCCACGGGTGGATTTCTTACTTCCCATATCTCTGGGACCCCTTCCTTCTCTGAAGCTCATGCCTGGCTCCCTCGGTCTTTCTTTCTCATTCTGGGACGAGTTCCCCCAGCTCCAGTCCTCTGGTACTTGTCGTTCTCAGCTTCTTCACTGGAGCTCAACTCTCCTCCTCCTTCCTCCTTCACTGCTCTCTTGCTTCTCTCTCTAACCGAACTGAATTCCACTTCCTGGTGTTCCCTCTAAACTATCCTACTCTTCCTGTCACTTCCTCCTAGTGGCTCCCCTTCCTACAGTTCCACCCACCACCCTATCTTAACCCCATCTTCAGCCAGGGATGGGGGTTTTATCAGTTCCTCCACCTTTCTGGTCTGGAGTGACTAGTGGTGCATGCGATGTCAGTGGGTACCAGGTAGTGTACCCTCCTTACCTGGGGTTGGGGGTACCACACCTCTGGCTAAGGTGCAGTACCTCTGTGGTGACTGGACCCTCAGGGGTGCCACATAACCTCTCGTAAAACACTGCACGTCCTCAGGCTGGACTTGGTAAAAGATGTGACAACATGCAAATTTTTAAATGCGCATTGACATTAACAAACTTCTTCCCTTCCTGGGAGGCACTAATCACTTGAACATTACATAATATTAAGAAAAGGTACAAAAATACAAAAACCAGGTTAAAAAATAAGTGCAAACAGTTAGTACGGCAAGTATCCCTCACCGGGTGTCTTCTTTACTGTTCTTTTAGTGCTTTATGGGGGACCCACTTCCAAAAAAACTCCAACATAGGTCCTGGGTGGGCTACAGGACAACGCTGGTCTCCACGCTGGAGCACGATTCAGCCACGCCAAACGGGTTTTTGTTCTGTGGTCGGCTGTCCAAGTTGTAATTGTCAGTTGCTAAATCAACAAGGAGCACATCGCAATGTGCAAACTATTTACAAGAAAGTTCTGGCCATTCATCGTCCATGGTTCAATTGTCCATGGAAGGATGCTTTCACACTGCAGTTTTTTCCTGATCAGTGTTCATTAGATTTTGTGTGCCAAAACCCAGGAGAGGACCTTGCAGAGAAAAACTATAATTGAAAGATTGACAAGTATTCTGAGTTTTGGAGATACTCCTGGTTTTGGCACACAAAACCTAATGAACACTCTTCAGGAAAAAACTGCAGTGTGAAAGCAGCCTTACGCGTATTTCTCCTAACTACCGGTTTAGCTAGGCATTATTGCATTTGATCAGTTCCTCCACCTTTCTGGTCTAGAGTGACTAGTGGTGCATGCGGTGTCAGTGGGTACCAGGTAGTGTCCCCTCCTTACCTGGGGTTGGGGGTGCTACACCTCTGTGGCAACTTGACCCTCAGGGGTGCCACAAAAACACATCCCCCTCCCAAGCATAGAGAGAGACAGAACAGAACACCATCTTGGATAGGCATGGATATTTAAATAACACTTACACAGCCGTTCTATTCAGCTGTGAATATAATGGAGAGGACTAATGCAGGAGCTGCCTGAAGGGTGTGAAAATGCTTATAGCATGGAAATTAGAAAGTGTAATATCAATAGTATACAAAGACACCCACATTTTTCGTTAAATCTGTTTTTATTTAGGAAAAACGAAACAGTTCCAATACATTACAAAGTGTTATTTGTAGGCAATGCAGGCCTCATAATCAGATGAATACAAACAATTCTTCTATAGATGACTGGGAGGCGAAGGTAATTGATGATGGGTGTCGAGCCCTACCTCGGTCAAGATGTTACATGAATATAGGGGACAAATCAATCATCAAGGCCTGACTGTGGCTAGAATTGTACAAATAGTAAATCACTTTGAGTGGAAATATACTAGACTAAACTATCTGAATATTAAGGTAATACTATAATCAAACCAACACAAATCTTTCTAAAGGTGCCGTCACACGCGGCAATTTTTCTAGCAATTTCACTGGCAATTTTCTGGTTGCAGAGAAATCATGGAGACATTGTTCTATTTTGTTGCTGTGTACAATGGAACAATGTGTCCATGATTTCACTGCAACAGCAAATTGCCAGTGAAATTGCTAGAAAAATTGCTGCGTGTGACGGTACCTTTAGAGAAGAGAAGATTTGGGAAGAGAGTAGAAGAGAAAGAAAGGGAGAGAAATGGTCAGCGAGAGGAGTGGTGGGGGTATGCGGTATAGAGGGGGGAACTAGGAGAGTGGGAAGGGAGGGGGGTGTTGTGGTTCGCCTGGGTTTCCTGACGTCTGCTTCTGGGCTTTTACCTCTTGGCTTTAGGGTGGCTGGGAGAATAATTTTGGGAAGTCGGGGGGAGTCCCGGAACATGATTCATTCTGTCCATATGACATTGAATTTACCCATGGATCCCGCATTCTCAGCTGCCAGTTCCTCCATCCGGGAAATGTCTACCATCTACTCATTCCATTCAGCTATAGGAGGTTGTTTTGTGGATTTACAGTACCTTGGGATGACAGACCTGGCTGCCGAGAGAAAGAAGCAGAGGATGTCCCTTTTGCTGGCTTTAATCAATCCGGGGTATATAGATAGTCGTGCAATCTCGGCGCTGCCAAGTATTTGTTTGCCTGTGATGAGGTTGTAGTTCCGAAATACTCCGTCCCAGAAGCTTTTGATTTTAGGGCATTCCCACCATATGTGGAGCATATTTCCCACTTCTGAATTGCACCGCCAGCATAGCTCTGTGGCCGAAGGGAAGATCGCATGTAGCCGGTCGGGGCAGCAGTATCACCTGAGTAGTATTTTATAATTTCTCTCTTGGACCGCGCATGTGTTTGCCATCTTGTGTGTGGAGAGGAAGCTTTTTTTCCAGTTAGTTAAAATGATTTCTTTGCCCGGCTCTTTCTCCCATGCAAGCTGGAAGGGGCGCTTCCCAGTAGTCTTTTCCTCTGCAATGGCGCGGTGTATTGCAGAGACTGTGTGGGAGGGGGATATTCATTTTGGAACAGTTCCTCTAGGGGGGAGGGGATAGATCTGATCTTCCCTGATTGAACTGCCAAGGAGTGGAACGAGCGCAATTGAAGGTATTCGTACCATTTTAGGGGTGTTGTTGGCGAGATTCTTTGTATTGAGCCGAAGGAGGGGAACTCGCCGTTGTGTAAAATTTGCCTCCGCTATCGTCCAGCCCAAGAAAGTCGTCCTGTGTAACCCTGGTAGGAAGGCGGGGTTTGAGAAAAGGGGGGTGAGTGGGCTCATTGTCCCTCTCGTGGTAGAGTGGTTTATGTAGGACTGCCAGATTTTTAGGGTCTCTGCAGTGAGGTCGGACATAGGGCCAATTCGATGTAGATATAAGGGGTGTGTCCAGAGGAGGTAGTGCAGGGGAATCTGCAATCCTTGTTCCAGCGCTACTCATCGTTTGGTGTGGTGTCTATGTCCCCTATCTATTAACCTGGCCAACAATGCGGCCACGAAATAGCCGTGGAAGTAAGGTAGGCCCAATCCTCCGAGTTGGGTGGGGGCTGACAGGGTCCTCAAGTTTATCCTGGGTTTCATTGATCCCCATATGAACTTCCCTATGCAGGAGCGAAACTTGGAGAAAAAGACTCTCTGGGGTGAGATGGGGACGGATTGGAAGATGTATAGAGTTTGAGGGAGGATGTCCATCCTAACTACGTTTATCTGTCCCATCCAGGATAGTTTGAGCAGTCTATAGGAGGATAGCTGCGTGTCTAGTTGGGATAATAGAGGCTGTTAGTTTAGTGAGTAGAGTTTCGATAAGTCAGAGGGAATATGTATTCCCAGGTATTTGATTGCGTCTGTTTTCCATTTGAAGGGGAAATTTGTTTTCAGGGAGGAGACCTCTTTTGGGGGGAGGGTTGTATTCAGCACCTCCGACTTAGTGAAGTTGATCTTGAAGTTGCTTAGGGAGCCGAATAGTTCGAGTTCCTTCAAGATAGATGGGATTGAGATCCTCGGTTGGGATATGTAAAGGAAGAGGTCATCAGCAAGCAGGGCTGTTTTATGGTGGCCCCCTTTCATCTGTATGCCATGGATACTGTCGTTACCTCTGATAGCATTAGCCATGTGTTTCATGACCACCACATAGAGGAGGGGTGACAGCTGGCAGCCCCGTCTGGTCCCATTCCTGACAGCGAAGGGGGTCGATAGGATGCCATTGACCCTGACCCTGGCCGTTGGTGCAGAGTATAGTGAGAGTACTCTGTGTAGGAACTTGGGGCCTAGGCCGATTTGGGTGAGTGCCTCCCTCATGAAACCCCAGTGGACTCTGTCAAAGGTCTTCTCAGCATCTACGTATAATAGGTTAACGGGGAGGTTATGAGTTTGAGCCTTGTTAATCAGGAGAAAGGTCCTAATGGTGTTATCTCTGGCCTCGCGGCCCTTGACAACGCCCGCCTGGTCCATGTTAATTATAGAGGGGAGAACAGGCACTAGGCGGTCGGCTAGGATCTTTGAATATAGCTATATGTCGATGTTTAGTAGGGAAATAGGTCTATAGTTGGCGGCCAGGGCAGGGTCTCTCCCAGGCTTGGGTAAAATACTTATGTGAGCTTCCAGTGATTGTGGGGCGAGGTCGGTGCTGTCAAATATAGAGTTAAATGTGGCTAACATTTGGGGCAGTAGTTGGGCCTGGAGTGTTTTGTAAAAGATTTGGGTGAACCCGTCTGGTCCGGGGCATTTGGATGTCGGGGTGGCTTTGATGACGTTTAGGATCTCGTGCTCTGTAAATTTGGCTTCGAGGATCTCTATGTCTTGCTTCTTTAGGGGAGGGAGCGCTGTGGATTTAATATATTCCTGGGTCTTCTTAAGTAGGTCATCTGGTGCCATGTCTGAGTATTTCCATTTAAGGTTGTATAGGTCTATATAGTAGGCGCGGAACACCTCTAAGATTTCGAGGGGTTATAGATATTCTTTCCGTTTGCGGACCTGATCTTGGGGATATAGGTGTAGTTTGCTCTGGGGGGAGCATGCGTGCTAGGGGGCGCCCACACTTGTTAGAGACCCTGTAGTAGTAGTTTTTGTTTTTTCCGTCTGTCGTTTAAATTTCTGGCTAATAGTCCTCTGAGTTCCTGTCTTTTGAGGATTAGGTCTCTTAGTGTCGATTGGGTTAATGTCTGCTTGTGTGATGTCTCTAAGGCGTGTATCTGGGAGATTAGTTTTTCGATTGATTCGAGTCTAAGCTTTTTAAGTCTGGCTCCGTTCTTTATCAGCGTTCCCCTCAGACAGCACTTCAAAGCTTCCATTTGAAGGGCTGTGGAGTTGGGTCAAGCTCGTGGACCTGGATGAATGCTTCAATGTCACGTTTCAGTTTTGCCAGGCAAGTGTTGTCCTTCAAGAGGTTACTGTTCAGCCTCCAGGTCCATGGCCTGCGGGAGGTGTCTGGTAATGTTAAGCTCAAGAATGTGGGGCATGGTCTGATAGGAGAAGATCTCCGATACTGGTGGTTGGGGCCCATGAGAGGGTACAATGGCTCACCAAGAATAGGTCAATGCGGCTATAGGTGTTGTGTACGTGGGAGTAGTAAGTGTAGTCTTTACCTTGGGGTTAAGCATCCGCCAGATATCGTAAAGCTGAAGAGTGTGGAAGAGTTTCTTGAGCGCCCTCAGTCGTTTGGTTGGGATTGCGCCTTTCCCTGAGGTGGAGTCCATACGGGGGTCCATAGTGAAGTTGAAGTTGCCCCTGATAATTGTCGTCCCTTCGGCGAATTCGGCGATCTGGTCAGGAGGGAAACTGCAAACTTTGGTTTGGTCTCTGTTGGGCAGATACCAGTTAACAACAGTCAGAATGGAATTAGCTACGCGTAGTTTGAGGAAGATGTATCTCCCCCTGTATCGAGTCTAGAGTCTAGTACCTCATGGGCTAAGTTTTTGTGGAGCGCTATTGATACTCCCTTTGACCTAGATTGGTGCTGTGGAACCATACCGGGTAGAATTTGCTCTTGAAATCGGGCAAGGACCTGGTTTTAAATGCGTTTCCTGGAGTAGTAAAATTTGGACAATTGTTTATGCATATCGGAGAGAATTTGGGAGCATTTTTTGGGGGTATTGAAACCTCTCACATTAAGAGTTCCAGTGTTTAGGTCGGCCATGTTACGGGGGTATCTAGTGGGATACCTTAAAGAGGGGCAGTGTAGGGCCATTAGTGTGGGCGAGCAGTCTGATGTTAGGGTCCGGGGGGGTATACCAGGCGGGCTGAGTAGGGTGGGAGGGGAGTGGAGGGGGACAAGAGGGGGATAGGGCTGAGCTTAGTGGTGGGGTGAGGTAGAAGAGAGTAAAGGTACTGTCACACGCGGCAAATTTGCTAGCAATTTCACTGGCAATTTGCTGGTTGCAGTGAAATCATGAATACATTGTTCTATTTTGTTGCCGTGTATAAATTGAACTATGTGTCCATGATTTCACTGCAACCAGCAAATTGCCAGTGAAATTGCTAGAAAATTGCAGCGTGTGACGGTACCTTAGAGTTAGTGAGAGGGTAGGGTAGTGAAGGGAGGTTTTTGGGGAGATTAAGGTGACTGTTCCCAGTTTCCGGAGTCAGTGGTGAGGTGGGGGTAGTTGCAGTGAATTCCGCACCTTCCTGAGTGTGCGGATGCCCCTTGGGGCAAGGCCTTTCCAGGTAGAGCAGGGCCTCCCCACGCCAATGGCTTTTAGTACATAGCCATATAAATCAACATAACAGCAGCAGTAATTAAAATAGTAGCAGATTATCAGGTACAAATAGAAAATATTCAATTTTCAATATCGGAGAGATGCAAGCAGGAGCTTACGGTGTGGTGTAGTGTGTAGGGCGCCTATGTGGCCTAATGCTTAGCCATGACTGGGGGGGTTGGGCCCCCTTTTCCGATTCCCCATGACCCAGCTCCCCCCCTTCATGTGCGCCGCCGTGGTCTTTGTTCCCTCAGGGGCTCTGGGTCCACTTCCTCCCCCGGGTGGACCTGCCTATTCCGTGATGTTGGTGATGGGGGACTGGATCCCAAGGCTCTCCAGGAAGGCTGGGATATCCCTTGGGTGGCTTACAGAGAAGAGATGGCCTTCCCTGCATACCTGGAGGCGGAAAGGGGAAGCCCCAGGTGTATAGGGTTTTGTTGCTGTGCAGGACCTCCAGTACGGGACGGAGGGCCTGCGCTTCTGCAACGTGCTGCGGGACAGGTCGGGCATCAGTTGGACAGGGTGGCCTTGGTATGATATGGGTTGTGGGTTCGGGCTCCTGCAAGGATGTCTTCCTTAGCTCTAAAGTTGTGGACCCTGCAGACAACATCCCTGGGCCTGGCTCCTTGAGGTGAGGGGGGGCCCAAGGATCTATGTGCTCGATCTAATTCAAGCGCTTACCCTCGGGCTTATTGCAGACGAAGTTAAGGAATCCGCGGAGGGTAGCGTCCAGATCCCTTGCGGGGATGGATTCTAGCAGGCCTGGACCTACGTTGTTCCACTGTCACGTTCTCTAGTCCTCATAGGTCTAGCAGGCACTCGAACTCAGAGGTTTAGCTATGGACTTGCCTCTCGAGGGCCTCTATACGCCTAATCAAATCATTTGTAATGGATTCAGTGAAGCAGACTCTATTAGTGAGCTGGCGGACTTTGCTCTGAGTGCAGCAGCCTCGGCCTTAAAGGAGGATTCCATTCTATGGAGAAAGCCCTCCATCTCTTCTCTGTTGGGTATAGCTTGTATGCGGGCTCTGAGGTCATCCCACACTGCTCCGTATGGTGTCTGGCGGGCATGGGGGGCCTCAGGCGATGTGTGGGGTCTCCCATATTCTGTAGCCGGGTCCCTAGGGCATGCAGTTAGGGGGCAGCTTGGTGTCTGGTAGGGACCTGTTTAGATTCCCCCCGGGACTGCCCCATGCTGCTTGTGTCCACCCCTGCAGCCCTTGGGGTTCCTCAGCTCCCAGGCTGTACCGTTGTGTGCCCCTCTTAGCCCCTCTGATTTTGTCGGGGCCATGTACATTGTGTTACCTCCTGCAGCCAGAGTCTTCCTGTGCGTGCTGGGTCTCCAGGGGGCCTCGTGGTGGGAGCAAGGTGTGCAGGGCCTCTCCTCCTTTCTGTGTTCTGTCTGTGGTGCCGAGGATGGAGCAGGCTCGGGATGCAGCCTCACGTGAGCTGGTGGGCGGCTGCGGATCTGTCAGCCGCTGGTCTGTGCTTCCTCCTCTGGAGTTCGGCGGGGTGAGGGGCCTCTCTCTGCTACTGCTACTGTTTGTGGCCTCCTCCGGTCCTGCCTCGCTGTTCCTCCTCCGTCTGATGCCGGTTGGTGGTGAGTTGCAGTCTGTGGGCCGCCTATCTGAGCCGTCTCCTCCGGGGTCGGTGTGGTGAGGGGCCTCTCTCTGCCACTTGTGGTGTCCTCCGTTTGTGCTGCGCTGTTCCTCCTCTATCCGGCAGAGTCCGCCATCTTGTGGGTCGCTCGGCCTGTGCCTCTTCGGCCTGCACTCCTCAAATACCGGGTAATTCCCGCGGCGGGGGTCACCGGGGTGCTGGGCAGGTGCTCCTCTTTCTGGCCGGCATATGCAGCCAACATTAGGGATGGATGCTGCTGGATTCGTTTAGTTATTGGCGTGGGGAGCAGGAGCTGGATTTTAGTGTTCTCTCCTCACCATGGCCAGAACATGCACCCCGACACCCACATTTTTTATAAAAATTTACACTTTATTAATTAGCAAATATACAAAAATACAGAAAAAACCCACAAACAATTACAAAAGTACACACAATTAAAAACAAACAATAGACACAACGCTACTAGATAAATTACCAGGATCACCCATGTTCTCCTATTCAATCCCTAAGGCTGCCCCTGCCTTCCTACAGAGGAGGCACCCTACTGTGTATTGCTGCCCCTGTATACTGGTGGCTGACCCTCCTGAATCCCTACTTCAGCCACTACCTTGATACTAGTATGGGTTCCAGGGAATAACTACGACAAATTAATTGATCCTGGGGTCTGATCAGCACATCGAACCTTCAGTTCAATGTCAACTGCTGAAAACGTGTCATCTATTGAAGTGATTAAAACCAATTGAACCAACCCCACATAAATTCCAACCAATTGTGGTTAGAATGCTACCACAAACACTGCAAGAGTGCCCGTCTCTTCTTTGGTTACCCCAGAGCCGTTGGGTACTCGGATCCCTGACACTGATTAACGGAGTTGTCACTGGTGGCCGGTGCCCGGGGCCGTGACCCTAGTGGTCGCTGAAAAATGTGTAAAATAAAATAAAAGAATAAAATAAAGTGATCGTGAAGCCACCTATGGTACCTGGTAATGATACCAGCGCTGCTTTCAGACCTCCAGGGATGATGGTAGGCAGCTGGATGATAATGCTCCCGCAGGTGGAGCAGGATCCCTGGGGCAGTGATGGAAATGGAGAATTCACACAGGAAGGCGGCTCCACAGGTGGAGGCGTGCTGCAGTCTATGCTGGAGAGACTGGACTGTAACCTCCCGAGATGGAAATAAGACACCACACACAACTTAGGCTCTGCAGGGTTTACTGGTAACTTTCAGGCAGCTTTCAAATAGTATACAGTCACGGGTAGCTGGCCTGCGTAGTCACCAGTGGATGGAACATCTCTTTAAGGCCCTCAGTGGTGTTCTTGCCGGTTTCTCCCTCTGTCCTTGCACTGCGCTGTTTCTCCTTTCCTTCCTAGCGCTGCCCTGCACAGAGCTTTTCGTCAGCCCCTACCGGTCTCTTTAGAGGGGCCCCTTTACTGAGGGGCTCATGACCCTATACGGGGCCCTCTCTCTGAGTAGCTCGCGTCCCTCCAGTTTTGCAGCTCAGGGCTGAGCTTCGGCACTGCTCTCGGAGCCAGTCCTCCGTTGTTGAACTGGGTCCTTCCGGGCCGGGTGTGCCACTGGACCAGATTAGGGTGTTAACTGACACCCGAGTATCCCCCTTCTGTCTGGGTCACCGTCCTTTTAGGCGCCCTCTGCTACATTACTAGCAGGGTCCCCTCTACTTCAACTCCCCTCGCGTTCTCTCTAACTTCTCTTCCCGCACTTCACTACCCACCTAAGACTCTACCCACCGGGATTGGTTCCCTATCAACGGGTTAACCAATTGATCCCCTGGCTCTAGGTGTGTGAATGCATGTGGTGAGAGTCTCAGATTAACAACCCTATCCCCTGGTCTCAGGGATACTACACACTCTGGTCTGGGTGCAGTACCCCTCCGTGGCGCACTAACCAGTGGGGCACCACATTAGTTCCTGGGACGTTAACAAGACTGATATGTCATCAGTCCATGGTAAATACTCAACTGGTGGAGTCACTTTCAAGGAGCCAAAACCGCACTTGCCGCACCTGCCGCAAGCCCACATATACATTGTATGGGGCTTGCCGCAACTGTGCCGCAATTGTGCCGCAAGTGCAGCGGTTATGCGGTAATCGCGGCAGATGCGGTTTTTTTTCACAGCATCTGCCGTGATTTAAAAAAAACGCTGATGTCAAAGTACCCTAAGCGATCTGGATTTTTGATCGCTTAAGCGATATCGTTTGTGCGTCGTTGCGTGTAACCGAGCGATCTTTCAGTGAAAAATCGCTTGATTGTTTGGTTGAAGATTTGTGAACAGGACCTCAAATCTGTCGTTCATTGTTCAATTAACCTGCGTTCAACCTGCTGCATCGTGCTGTGTGACACCTCTCAAATGATCTCGATTTCGCCTATTCCTGACTGAATGAATAAAACCAAGCAATTCAGGAATTGTTTTGTTTTTTATTGTGTTTTACGCCGTTCACTGTGCAGCAAAAAGAGATAGGACAGTTTTGTTCTCAGGGTCAATAGAATTACAGCAATAACAGATTAAAGAAATATTCTTTTAATACATTGCAATCATAATTTATAGCACTGTGTACTTACAATTGCTTATTTTGCCCATATACCCAATTAAAGGGGTTTTCCTATGAATAAAGTTAATTTTAATCAATAGATCTTGAAATAATAAGTTCCACAAATGGATGTGTTTAACCCCTTGTGCCCACATATGCGCCTGCCATTTTGGCCTGGGAAAAGAAGGAGGGGGTGAGGGAAGAAATTTTTGGTTACTAAGGTACCGGGGGTGACCTGGGGGACACCTTTTCCCTGTCATCTGAAGTGCTAGATCATGTCTGATGAGAGAGAAATTATTTTTATAGGTGATGTCGCATTTTTTTTAACATTTAGTATATACATGTAGTTCAATGACCACATCTTATTTTCGGCTCATACAGTTATAGTGCACCTCCAAGCCATTTATTATTAACAGGAGAACAACAGGAGTTTATATGCAAAAATATCGAAGTTTATTTCAATTTTATAAAAGATTTTTTCCATTATATAACAACAGTAAAATCAGTGACGATACATTTAGTGCACACATTGATACAAAAAAGCGAGCCCAGTATATAGCAGAGTTCTAAACAAAGATTTAAGGCACACAATGGTTTTTAGTACAGTGACTAAAACAGAGGGGGACAGCAGTCGTCTGAAACCAGTTCTAATTAGTTTATATTGTTTTTATCATGTGTATACAATCCATAGACATATAAGTTAGTCTATGGTTTCAGAACTCCATATGTATATCCCCTCATAGAAAAATAATTACAACTCCATTGTGAGCATGAGTTTTTGGTTCAGTACTCATCCTTATACATTCCCCCTAAAACATCAAGAGTAACTACCTGGGTATCTAAGGTATAAGAAACAGTCATCTAAGAGATTCCTTAGTTAGGTTTGTATAAAGGTAGATTATTACCCATGTCTCTCAATATTGCAGGAGGAACCAGGCTCAGGACAAACAAGGACAATGGACAGTCATTCCAACACGTGTTTCGCTAACACCAGTCTTATTGCTTCCTCAGGGAAAGGATACCCATGCTCACAATGGTTGTAATTATTTTTCTATGAGGGGATATACATATGGAGTTCTGAAACCATAGACTAACTTATATGTCTATGGATTGTATACACATGATAAAAACAATATAAACTCTGCTATATACTGGGCTCGCTTTTTTGTATCAATGTGTGCACTAAATGTATCGTCACTGATTTTACTGTTGTTATATAATGGAAAAAATCTTTTATAAAATTGAAATAAACTTTGATATTTTTGCATATAAACTCCTGTTGTTCTCCTGTTAATAATAATTTTTTTTAACATGATCATGTGACCAGCCACCAAGCAAACCAGCCCCAATTGTGTTCTCCAGAGTCTCAGCTACCCCGGGTAACTGAAACCCCGGAGATTTTTTGAGGCTGAGGCGCCATTCACATTTTTAACATTGCTGAGGAATAACTACCTTTAACTGCTGCCATGACGCTGGCGTCACAGAGGACATGAGTGGATGAGCAGCTGTGGAAGCTGGTATGATTTTTTTTTTTTTAATCTATAAATGGCAACCAGGATGGGGCATCACTACAAGGGGACAAAGATAGAGCACAGTACTCCCTGATGGAGGCAGGATAGGGCATTATTACAGGATGGGGCATTGCTACCAGATGGGGGCAGGATGTGGCATTACTGCAGGATGGGGACAAAGATGGGGCACATTACTGCCCAATAGGGGCAGGATCAGGGCTGCAGAGTCAGAGTCGGTGTCCAATTTTGGTGGAGTCGGATTCAGGGAATTTGAGGAGTCTGAGTCGGATATTTTGCTTACTAACGCTACAGTCCTGGTTGTGGAGTCGGAGTCGTGGAGTTGGTGTCTATTTTGTTGGAGTATATGTCAGAGTCAGATTCTGGGAAATTGAAGAGTTAGATGTTTGGCTTACCGACTCAACAGCCCTGGGTAGGATGGCACATTACTACACGATAGGGCCAGAATGGGGCATGACTACAAGGGGACAAAGATAGGGCACATGACTACCAGATGGAGTACATTACTGCCGGATGGGGCATTACTACATGATGGGGGCAGGATGTAGCATTACTACATGATGAGGGCAGGATGGGGCTTTATTGCAAAATGGGGGCAGAATGGGGCACATTAGTACAAGGGGACAAGGACTGGGCACATTACTACAAGGGGATAAGGATGGGGCATTACTGCAAGGGGACAAGGATGGGGCACATTACTACAAGATGGTGGCAGGATGGGGCATTACTGCAAGGGGACAAGGATGTGGACATTAGTACAAGAAGGGGGCCAGGATGGGGGCATAACTGCAAGAAGAGGGTCAGGATGGAACACATATCTGCAAGGAGAGGATCAGGATGGAGCAAATAACTACAAGGAAAGGGTCAGGATGGAGCACATAACTACACGGAGAGGATCAGGATGGAGACATTACTACAAGATAGGGACCAGGATTTCAGTGTGGAATCCAGCATTTCAAGCTAAAATCTATCTATCTTCTATCTAATCTTCTGCAATTTTTTTTACAATACAGATCAATCCACCTGCTGTGTCTGGAAAGGGCAGCAAGAGTGGCTCAGCGTCAATGTGCAGTAAAGGCCCCGTTAAACGCAATGATATCGCTAATGATATTGTTGCAACGTCACCAGCTTTGTGACTTTGCAGCTACCTCGTAGCGAAGCCGCTGTGTGTGACATGTACCAACGACCAGCAATCAGCTAGCTGATCGCTGATCGTTGGTAAATGGCCAGGACTATTTTTGATTGTTGGTCGCCCGCTGGGCGGCCAGCATCAGCGTGTGTGACAGCGGGAGACCAATGATCAACGACCTCTCAGCCGATGCCTAGCGCCGCACAGTACACACTGGGACATGGTAAGCAGGGTAAACATCGGGTAACTAAGCACAGCGCTATGCTTAGTTACCCGATGTGTACCCTGGTTACCAGCATTCTTGCTGGTCACTGGTGAGTCTGCCTGTGTGACAGCTCACCAGCGATCATATAGTGATGTCCCAGCGATCCCAATCGTTGGTTGGATCGCTGGGACATCGCAGCGTATAATACAGCCTTAAAGAGGACCTGTCACCAAACCAGGCATGGTGATCTAATTACAGCACTGAATGCAGCATGTCTGCTGCATCCAGGCAAGGGGTCCCCGCCGGCCTTGAGCCCCCATTGTCTCCCTCGCCTGCAGCATAACACAGAGCTTATTGCAGTAATGGCCGCTTAGCCCCACCCCCTGTGGTGATGTCACCGCTTATACCCGCCCTGCTCCATGGTTAACATGGAGCAGGGCGGGTATAAGCGGTGATATCACTGCAAGAGGCGGGGCGGCCAGCCTCCTGCTCTGACATCACCGCCTTTCCCTGCCCTGCTCCATGTTAACCATAAGTAGTGACATCACCGCAGGGGGCGGGGCAAAGTGGCCATTACTGCAATAAGCTCTGTGTCATGCTGCAGGCGAGGGAGACAATGATTGGCATCAGGGAGGCAGCGGTGGACAGATTAAACATGCAGGGGTTGTGAAACTGCCCTTTGGCTCCAGCCACAAGCCACCTTCTATTTGGCTCCACAATGTAAGTTTTCAAAGTGTATTATCTCGGGGTGCAGGGGGGCTCAAAGGCTGGGGGACCCCTTGCCTGGATTCAGCAGACATGCTGCATTCAGTGCTGTAATTAGATCACCATGCCTGGTTTGGTGACAGGTCCTCTTTAAGTTCACAGGAGCTGGATGACCACTGCTGAGGAGAAAAGAAGACTGTAAAGGCAAGTTTAAAATCAATTAATCCTTAAAATAATAGAATTGATTCACCTCAAGGAAGAATGGACGGTTCAAATTGGCATGGTGTATGACATGAGAGGTAGAGAAACAATACTTGAAATCTTCAAAGGCTTGAACAGCATATTCTGACCAGTTGTCTGAATTACCGTATTACCCGTCTGAGTTAGGGCCATCAGTGGGGCAAGCACTTGAGGGTAATTTTTAATAAACTGACAGTAGTAATTAGCAAAGCCCAGTAATGTTTGGAGAGCTTTGTCTGGGAACACCCGGGAAAATCACGCTGCCAGCAAAATTGCCAAGAGCAGCATTCCGAATGTACGTATATACAAGAGATCTTACAAAAAGGAAAAAACAATACACTACATACAATCACATAAGATAAAATGGATAAACAAAAAGAAAGTACAAGACCTATGCTCGCAGTACTGGTGCAAATACACAATGTTCCAAATTATTATGCAAATTGGTTTTAAGTGTCATAGGTTTTTTTTTTGTCAATGAAACCCATTGATGGTATTGTGTCTCAGGGTTCTTTGGCTCACTGAAATCAATTTCAGATACCTGTGATAATTAGTTTGGCAGGTGAGCCCAATAAAAGCAAAACTGGGTGTTTCCACAATAGCAAGCCACAGTTTTCAAGTAACATGGGAAAGAAAAATGATCTCTCTGCTGCCGAAAAGCAACAAATAGTGCAATGCCTTGGACAAGGGATGAAAACATTAGATATTGCACGAAAACTTAAGCGTGATCATCGTACTGTGAAGAAATTTGTGGCTGATTCTGAGCACAGATGTGTTTGTGCAGATAAAGGCAGAATGAGGAAGGTTTCTGCCAGGCTAGTTCATCAGATTAAGAGAGCAGCTGCTAAAAAGGCCTTAAAAAACCTGCAAACAGATATTTGAAGCTGCGGATACCTCTGGAGTCCCTCGAACCTCAAGGTGTAGGATCCTTCAAATGCTTGCTGTGGTGCATAAACCTACTATTCGGCCACCCCTAAACAGTGCTCACAAGCAGTAACGTTTGCAGTGGGCTCAGGGTACCTTTACACGCCGCTACTGGATGGTGGCAACAACCGGGTACATGAGAGAAATGTATCTTGCACCGCCAAATCAACCTGAGGTAGCGGCGTGTGAAGACGGTTGTAGCCACCTGCCAGTGGCGGCACCTGTTTCAGAGCACTGCCCTAAAACAGGTGGTTACCCAGCCGATGGTAGCGACCTGTGTCGGCCTGTAAAGAAGGAACAGAAGGGTTGTTTCGACACCAGGCTATGTACCTGGTATGTAGCTGGGGCGTGACACAGGCTCCGGGTTACCGCGCCCCATCAGCGATCATTGGAGGAAGCTGCTGCGTTACGATTGGTAGTCGCTGCATAGGGAGGCATATTAAGGAGCTGACCAGTCACACTACACAATTGCTCGAGCGTCATGTATTAATCAGCCTCCTGCGCTGGCTGGCCAATCATGATGTTATTGCATTGTCCTATCAGCGTACGAGCGTCTCGTAATCCACAATTGTGGCACGCCTATGTGTTGTTCCTGCTGCACCAGGTCCGCCCATATTAGCTTGTTGTAGCGGTGTGTAAATGAGGTAAGGTGCTCTGCAGAAGGTAACTTTAGACACCCGGTGGTGTATCCAGAGATAGATGTAACCTACCATAGCGCACCTTGTTGCGGCGTGTAAAGGTGGTGCGGGTACCGTTTGTAACCGTTTGTGCGTGCTCGTGCACGTGAAGTAGCCGGTTGTTGCCACCATCCAGTAGCGGCGTGTAAAGGTACCCTCAGACATACATGAAGACTAATTTTCAAACAGTTTTGTTTACTGATGAGTGCTGAGCAACCCTTGATGGTCCAGATGGATGGAGTAGTGGATGGTTGGTGGATGGCCATCATGTCCCAACAAGGCTGCGACGTCAGCAAGGAGGTGGAGGAGTCATCTTTTGGGCTGGAATCATTGGGAAACAGTAGGCCCCTTTAAGGTTCCTGAAGGTGTGAAAATGACCTCTGCAAAGTATATAGAGTTTATGACTGAGAACTTTCTTCCATGGTACAAAAAGCAAAAATGTGCCTTCAGGAGCAAAATCATCTTCATGCATGACAATGCACCATCTCATGCTGCAAAGAATATCTCTGTGTCATTGGCTGCTATGGGCATAAAAGGAGATAAATTCATTGTGTGTGGCCGCCATCTTCCCCTGACCTCAACCCTATAGAGAACCTTTGGAGTATAATCAAGCAAAAGATCTATAAGGGTGGGAGGCAGTTCAGAATAAAACAGCAGCTCTGGGAGGCTATTCTGACATCATGCAAAGAAATACAAGCAGAAACGCTCCAGAAACTCAGAAAGTTCAATGGATGCAAGAATTGTGAAGGTGATATCAAAAAAGGGTTCCTAAGTTAATATGTAACTTGGCCTGTTAGGATGTTTTGGAGTTAAATAGCTTTTTATCTCAGTGAATGTGATCTCCTAATGTTGCAAATTCAACAAATGAGCAGTTTCAGTTCTTTCAAACATATCAAATGTTTAGAAACTCTACTGTGCCTAATAATTTGGAACAGTGCATTGAGAGTTTTTTTTTATTTTGAAGATTATACTGTTATCATTGGGAGGTTTCTTCAACAAAATTCAATGTATATTCTAACAGGTGATGACTTATTACACTTAGGGTATGTGCACACAGGGCGTTTTTGCTGCAGTTTTGCTGCGGTTTCCGCATGCAGAAAACCATTGGTTTTATGGTAATGTATGCTAATTTGTTCCTGCGGTTGGGCTTCCCAGCAAAACCAATGTGTTTTACAGAAACGCTGTGCACACACATTGGTTTTGCAAGTGTCAAGAACTGTCAAATACCTGCGTTTTTGATGCGGATAGCAAACTGACATGTCAATTATTCCTGCGTTTTTGGTGCAGTCAATGGGAAAAACACAGCATCAAAAACGCAGGAAAAACGCACAAAAACGCAGTAAAAACGCACAAAAAACGCGCAAAAAACATGCAAAAAACGCAGACAAGATCATAGCATTTCTCCTGTCAAGGACTCTAGGATCCTCAGGTTTTCCTGTGTTCATGACTGCTCAAAAAACGTTCTGTGGGCAAATACCCTTACTGTCATTTGCACCGACCATTTAGGAAAATCAGAGAAAAATAACATTTGCATAATAATTTGGAACATGGTGTATTTTATGGAGGGAAGGTCTCCATTTGAAAATAGTACAATCCTACAGCTTGCTTTAGCTTCTAGCACTGAATGATAATTATAATTCAGAATCTGCTTTTATTACATAAAAGTAATGCCCACATACCTCCCCTTGTTGACCTCAGATAGGGGCTGGTCAATGAGATGTGGCTCTCGTCCCAAAAATTATGAGATCTCTGATATTAAAGATATTTGTCATTTTAGATGTCCCAGATGCAATACCTTTAATTATATTTTACCTATTATGATTTTAGCTTTCTATAGATATGAAATATGGCATATACAACACCTTTGTGTCTCTTGCCATCAGATAACCCTCTTCAATTACCTGTTTGCAGCATGCGGTCATAGCTAAACAGGGGTCAGATGTAGTGGTAAGGTAATAGTTCTTGTACCCTTTACAAATTGTTGCTTTTATACATTGGTTCTATTTTACCATTACATTATGACAGGCCTTGAAACTGGCTGGGTGTGAACAATGCAATATGGCGGACACTTTCTCTAGGTTCATACAAAGACCTTCAGAAGATATGATGTAGCTGAGGAATGACAATTCTTGTCAATCAAACAGACATTTTCACAACTTGGCATTTAGTCAATTTTGTCACAGTGTCATTAAAACAGAGCAGACATGAAGGCAATGGGAGTCCAAGTCTCTGGAGGAGATTAGTATGTTGTCCAGATAGACAAAGACATATTGATAGAAGACACCATAAAAAATCTTGTTCACAAAATTCTGGAACTCTGCCGAGGCGTGGATAATCCGAATGGCATCACTAGATATTCATCGTAACCTTCGTGGGTGTTGAATGTTGTATTCCATTCATTTCACTCTTTAATGAGGATTAAGTTATAAGCACCGTGAAGGTCTATCTGAGTGAAGATGGCATTACCTTTAATCATGTCAAAAACTAAGGAATGAGGGGCAAAGAATAACTGTCTTTCAGAGAGAATTTATTCAAAACCTGATAATCTATACTCAGTCTCAGATAACTATCTTTCTTTTTAAAGCAGATATCTGCTTGGGAGGATTACTTTTGGATAAATCCCTTCTCCAGATGCTCTTTAATGTGGGCCAAAATTGCCTCAGTTTCAGGTAGAGATAAAGGATAAAGTCTTCCATCAAGCTGGTTCTATGCAAGAAAGAAGGAAATGGCATAGTCATACAGAAGATGAGGTGGAAGCATCTTGGTCCTGTGCTTAGAGAAGATGTCTGAAGTCCTGACAGGGTGTAGGAAAATAGAATGCAGTAGATGCTGAGAAGAGATTCACAAGGGGATGATGTGGAAATTTGAGGTAATCGTGAAAGTAAGAGGGACCCCACTAGGTAATCTATTCCATCGACCAATCAATAACTGGAACATGAAGCTGTAACCATGGATGAACTAAAAGCACTGTAGAATCTGTGAGTGGCAACCTTAAATAAAGAAATGTGCTTGACATGTAGTGCACAAACCTGGAGAGTTGCACTCTCAGGCCAGAATTTGATCCGACCACCAGGGATTGTGGAGACATTTGCTGAATGTAGAGAAACAATAGGAAATTTCTGTGGTTTGGTCAAAGAAAAGTCCATGAAGTTCTCTGCTGCTCCAGAATCAATAAATGCTTCTAAAAATGCAGATGAACCGAAGGAAATGATCATGGGCACAAGGAATTTATCTTTAGTAGGGGATAGAGTTACCTCCAGGGCAATACCTCCTTTCTCACCGAGGGGCAAATGTTTACATGTGGACTTCAGTTTAGGACAGTTTGTGCTAGATTAATCTAGTTCACCACAATATGGACAGAGATCTAGTGGAAGTCGACGGGATCTTTTGGCTGTTAACAATATTTTCCAACCGATTTGCAAAGACTCTAGTGAGGCTGATCTGGGAGGATGCTCTTTGAGGAGAGGGAGGAAAATCCAAAGTCTCCACCTTAGACCACTCTGTAAGTCCACTTGAGTAGCTATGGAAATTCAATTGTACAATGAAGAGGGGAAATCCCTATCTGCAAGTTAATGCGTGACAAGTCTAGACAGACCAGCAGAGAAGATGGCCAGAAGTGCGTCATTGTCCTAGCTCAATTTAGCAAACAGCATATGGAACTGTATGGCATACTGTCCCAAAGGGTTAATACACATATTTTATGGAATTGGTAGCTGACTGAACGCGACCTGTTTCATCAAACAGTTGATTAAATGCAGCCAGAAAGGAGGTTAAAGAACGTATTAGGTGGTAAATCCCTTTCCCACAGTGGTAAGGCCCACACCAAGGCATCACCAGACAATATAGTAAAAAGGTATGCCACTTTACACTGATCAGAAGAACACCACTGAGTGTACAATTCATTGTATATGATGCGTTGACTGATAAACCCTGGCAGGCTTTAGGATCGCCTTTAAAACGTGCTGGAGTAGGAAAATGTGGGGCTGTTTCCTATGCGGATTGTTGCACATTAGTGTATGGCACTGGTAGAAATAGGGGGGATACTGCAGGAGTCTGAGGCAGTGCATCCAGATGGGCAAAGAGGTTTTCCACAGCCTGGACAAGTTCATGTAGGCTGACAGCCAGTTATGCTACAAGACCAGGCAAATTGTCCATATCTCACAGCACTGGTTTTGTTGTTGCTGTTTTTTTGGATCCAAGGTCTTGGTATTCTCTTTGGCTCACCAGGTGAGGTGGATCATCCAAGTTCAAGGTTCAGGTGGGCATACAGGCCACCGATGTCAGTGCAGCAGATGGGTGAAGCATGCATGACAAGGATAGCTAAGGGACTGGACAAGGGCATAGACAGAAATCATAGAGCTCCATAGCAGAAATTCTAATTGGACCTGAAGGCTATTTCTCACAACTTTGTAGCCTTACAAAGTATTTTTTCTCCTACTGAAGCTCCTAGAATCCCACTTTCATTGCACCCATAAAGTGTGATGCTATCAAAAGTGAATTTAACCACAGTACCCCAACACCACACACACACACACACACACACACACACACACACACACACACAGTATGATACCCCTTCTGTACCCCTTCAACTTCCCCAGAAAGGTATGGTGACCCTAACACACTATGATCCCCCAACTGTGACCCCCTACACAGCCCTGCTGGCAGTAAAATGTGATTCCCCTCCACTAGCCCTCCATACAGTATAGTGGGACTCAAGGCTGCAGGTAGGAGACTTGCTAAGGACCGGAAGAAGGTGGGAAACAGCTGGCGGCAGCCAGAGACTGACCAAGTGGGGGTGTACAGAGCAACTGAGAGTCTGAGAACACTGAAGTATTAATGCTAAGGCACAGGTGTGTGTCTTGGTCAGTCTTTTATAGGCGGCCGTCAGACGCTTCAATATCTTAAACGATATCGTTTAAGCGATCTGCTTTTTGATCGCTTAAGCGATATCGTTTGTACATCGCTACGTGCGATCAAGCGATTTTACGCTGGGAGATGGTAACTATGGTACACGTCGGGTTACTAAGCGCCGCGCTGTGCCTAGTAACCCGATGTGTACCATAGTTACCAGCGATCTCGCTGGCCCACATCGCTGGTGAGTCTGTCTATGTGACATCTCACCAGCGATGTGAACGATATTGTAAGCGATCGCGTGTGCATGTGATCGCTTACAATATCGTTCAAGATATTGAAGCGTCTGACGGCCGCCATAGTCCCATGCTGATGATTACATGGGATCACACTAAGGCTGGTTTCATGCTGCAGTTTTGTCGCTGATCAGGTTCCATCCAGTGTGGGTGCCAAAACCAGGAGAGGAACTTGCAGAGAAAAAGTATAATTGAAAGATTGACACCTGTTCTGTAATGTGCATAGAGTCCGCAGTCTGTAATGTGAATAGAGCCCGCAGTGTGTAATGTGCATAGAGCCCGTAGTCTGTAATGTGCCCAGAGCCCGCAGTCTATAATGTGCCCAGAGTCCGCAGTCTGTAATGTGCACAGAGCCCGCAGTCTGTAATGTGCACAGAGCCCGCAGTCTGTAATGTTCACAGAGCCCGCAGTCTGTAATGGGCACAGAGCCCGCAGTGTGTAATGTGCACAGAGCCCGCAGTGTGTAATGTGCACAGAGCCCGCAGTCTGTAATGTGCACAGAGTCCGCAGTCTGTAATGTGCACAGAGCCCGCAGTCTGTAATATGCACAGAGTCTGTAGTCTATAATGTGCACAGAGCCTGCAGTCTGTAATGTGCACAGAGCCCGCAGTCTGTAATGTGCACAGAGCCCGCAGTCTGTAATGTGCACAGAGCCCGCAGTCTGTAATGTGCACAGAGTCTGCAGTCTGTAATGTGCATAGAGTCCGCAGTCTGTAATGTGCACAGAGTCTGCAGTACACTGGGTGTAATCCTCACTATCTGTATTATTCTGTATATATACACTGCACAGTACCACTTCTCCTGTCATGTATACTGGGTGTAATCCTCACTATCTGTATTATTCTGTATATATACACTGCACAGTACCACTTCTCCTGTCATGTATACTGGGTGTAATCCTCAGTATCTGAATTATTCTGTATATATACACTGCACAGTACCACTTCTCCTGTCCTGTATACTGGGTGTAATCCTCTGTATCTGTATTATTCAGTGTGTAATGTGCACAGAGCCCGCAGTCTGTAATGTGCACAGAGCCCGCAGTGTGTAATGTGCACAGAGCCCGGAGTCTGTAATGTTCACAGAGCCCGCAGTCTGTAATGGGCACAGAGCCCGCAGTGTGTAATGGGCACAGAGCCTGCAGTGTGTAATGTGCACAGAGCCCGAAGTCTGTAATGTGCACAGAGTCCGCAGTCTGTAATGTGCACAGAGTCCGCAGTCTGTAATGTGCACAGAGCCCGCAGTCTGTAATATGCACAGAGTCTGTAGTCTATAATGTGCACAGAGCCTGCAGTCTGTAATGTGCACAGAGCCCGCAGTCTGTAATGTGCACAGAGCCCGCAGTCTGTAATGTGCACAGAGCCCGCAGTCTGTAATGTGCACAGATCCCGCAGTCTGTAATGTGCACAGAGTCTGCAGTCTGTAATGTGCATAGAGTCCGCAGTCTGTAATGTGCACAGAGTCTGCAGTACACTGGGTGTAATCCTCACTATCTGTATTATTCTGTATATATACACTGCACAGTACCACTTCTCCTGTCATGTATACTGGGTGTAATCCTCACTATCTGTATTATTCTGTATATACAGTGCCTACAAGTAGTATTCAACCCCCTGCAGATTTAGGTGGTTTGATAAGATGCAAATAAGTTAGAGCCTTCAAACTGCAAACGAGAGTAGGATTTATTAACAGAAGCATAAATCTTACAAACCAAAAAGTTATGTTGCTCAGTTGAATTTTAATAAATTTTAAACATAAAAGTGTGGGTCAATTATTATTCAACCCCTCAAACCACCAGCATTCTGTTTGGTCCCCCTAAAGTATTAAGAAGTAGTTCAGGCACAAAGAACAATGAGCTTCACATGTGTGGATTAATTATCTCTTTTGCCAGCCTTTTCTGACTATTTAAGACCCTCCCCAAACTTGTGAACAGCACTCATACATGGTCAACATGGGAATGACAAAGGAGCATTCCAAGGCCATCAGAGACAAGATTGTGGACGGTCACAAGGCTGCAAGGGGGTACAAAACCCTTTCCAAGGAGTTGGGCCTACCTGTCTCCACTGTTGGGAGCATCATCCGGAAGTGGAAGGCTTATAGAACTACTGTTAGCCTTCCACGGCCTGGACAGCCTTTGAAAGTTTCCTCCCGTGCCGAGGCCAGGCTTGTCCGAAGAGTCAAGGCTAACCCAAGGACAACAAGGAAGGAGCTCTGGGAAGATCTCATGGCAGTGGGGACATTGGTTTCAGTCAATACCATAAGTAACGTACTCCACCGCAATGGTCTCCATTCCAGACGAGCCTGTAAGGTACCTTTACTTTCAAAGCGTCATGTCAAGGCTCGTCTGCAGTTTGCTCATGATCACTTGGAGGACTCTGAGACAGACTGGTTCAAGGTTCTATGGTCTGATGAGACCAAGATCGAGATCTTTGGTGCCAACCACACACGTGACGTTTGGAGACTGGATGGCACTGCATACGACCCCAAGAATACCATCCCTAAAGTCAAGCATGGTGGTGGCAGCATCATGCTGTGGGGCTGTTTCTCAGCCAAGGGGCCTGGCCATCTGGTCTGCATCCATGGGAAGATGGATAGCACAGCCTACCTGGAGATTTTGGCCAAGAACCTCTACTCCTCCATCAAGGATCTTAAGATGGGTCGTAATTTCATCTTCCAACAAGACAACGACCCAAAGCACACAGCCAAGAAAACCAAGGCCTGGTTCAAGAGGGAAAAAATCAAGGTGATGGAGTGGCCTAGTCAGTCTCCTGACCTTAACCCAATTGAAAACTTGTGGAAGGAGCTCAAGATTAAAGTCCACATGAGACACCCAAAGAACCTAGATAACTTGGAGAAGATCTGCATGGGGGAGTGGGCCAAGATAACTCCAGAGACCTGTGCCGGCCTGATCAGGTCTTATAAAAGACGATTATTAGCTGTAATTGCAAACAAGGGTTATTCCACAAAATATTAAACCTAGGGGTTGAATAATAATTGACCCACACTTTTATGTTTAAAATTTATTAAAATTCAACTGAGCAACATAACTTTTTGGTTTGTAAGATTTATGCTTCTGTTAATAAATCCTACTCTCGTTTGCAGTTTGAAGGCTCTAACTTATTTGCATCTTATCAAACCACCTAAATCTGCAGGGGGTTGAATACTACTTGTAGGCACTGTATACACTGCACAGTACCACTTCTCGTGTCATGTATACTGGGTGTAATCCTCAGTATCTGAATTATTCTGTATATATACACTGCACAGTACCACTTCTCCTGTCCTGTATACTGGGTGTAATCCTCTGTATCTGTATTATTCTGTATATATACACTGCACAGTACCACTTCTCCTGTCCTGTATACTGGGTGTAATCCTCAGTGTCTGTATTATTCTGTATATATAACTGCACAGTACCACTTCTCCTGTCCTGTTGTCAGAGGTGGTATTGAACTTTAATTTTCAGCATTTAACTGTTTAAATTGATTATCCCCAATATGGAAGTCTTCACTAAGTGATGACTTTCTCTTCGCTGTGTATCTGACCGCTGGGACCCCACAATCCCGTGAAACATACCTGTCAAGATCACCATGTAAATGGAGCTGCGGTTGATTATTCCCTCTGCTGCAGCATACCTATGTGACTCTTCAGATAACTCCTTTAAGAAAGTGATGAGGCCACGACAATGTAAAAGCAATTTTCACTGTTTGGGGCTGATGGGTGATATAGTATGTGGGCTGGTGGGGTTTGTTTTCCAGGGCTGCTTTTTGGTCCCAGTCTGGCCCTGAACCTGCTGATACTGTAGGTGACTATTATGTGCTTTCTGTGCTGTGTGTACCATGTGTGGACTGTATGTGTGATATCTGTAATGTACTATGTGCTGTCTGTGTCATCTATCTATCCCACTCTTTATCTATCTATCTATCTATCTATCTATCTATCTATCTATCTATCTCTAATGAAAAAAATTAGCAGCACAGAGCTTACATGCGGGTGTGAGCAACCAAATCCTTTCCTTCCAAGATTTCCAAAATATGTTATGAATGAAGTTCCAGCACTCCAATCCTTCTTTAGGTGAAAAAAGGTTTATTTTGTATCACAGCATGGACACAGCAGCGACGACTTGAGTGTGCAAACCATTCCTAAGAGGTAGGGTTTGCACCCCCGAAATGTCACTGCTGTGCCCATGCTGTGATACAAAATAAACCTTTTTTCACCTAAAGAAGGATTGGAATGCTGCAACTTCATTTATAACAGATCTATTATTATTTTTATTATTATTATTATTATTTATTTATATAGCGCTATTAGGTTCCATGGCGCTTTACATGAGGATAAGGGAGACAAGCACAAGTACACTAATACTAGACGATCGGGATGTACAGGTACAGGAGGGGAGGGGACCCTGTCGACGAGGACTCACAGTCTACGAGGGGCGGGTGGGGATACAGTAGGATGGGGGAATGTCAGGTATGGGACGGTCGCCTGGGTCTCATGGCAGGTTGTAGGGTTGACGGAATAGGTGAGTCTTCAGGTGAAACTTGAAGCTTCTCAGGGTCGGAGAGTGTCTGACGTGTTGGGGCAGGGAATTGCAGAGTATGGCAGAAGCCCGGGAGAAGTCCTGGACGCGGTTGTGCGAAGAGGAGATTAGGGGGGAGCAGAGGAGGAGTTCTTGGGAGGAACGGAGGTTGCGTGAGGGTAGGTATCGGGAGACCAGGTCGAGATATATGATGGGGACAGGTTGTGTATGGCTTTTTACGCCATGGTTAGTGTTTTGAATTGTGATCTCTTGGAGGCGGGGAGCCAGTGAAGGGCTTGGCAGAGGGGGAGACAGGAGAGTAGCGGGAGGACAGGTGGATTAGTCGGGCAGCGGAATTGAGGATAGATTGGAGAGGTGTGAGGGAGTTAGCTGGGAGGTCAGTGAGAAGGAGGTTGCAGTAGTCAAGGCGGGAGATGATAAGAGCATGAATGAGTGTTTTAGCGGTGTCGTGGGTAAGGAAGGAGCGGATCCGTGAGATGTTCTTAAGCTGGAGCCGGAGGGATATGGTGAGGGCCTCGATGTGGGGCTTGAAGGATAGGGAGGAGTCAAGGATTACCCCGAGGCACTTGGCTTGGGGGACTGGGGAGAGGGCGCAGTCATTGATGCAGATAGATAGGTTGGAAGTGGGGGGGAATTTCTTGGGGGGAAGACTGTGAATTCAGTTTTATCCAAGTTGAGTTTAAGGAAGCAAGCAGAGAAAAAGGATGAGATGGCGGAAATGCATTGTGGGATTTTGGAGAGTAGGGAGGTGATGTCAGGGCCGGACAGGTAGTATTGTGTGTCGTCAGCGTAGAGGTAGTATTGGAGGCCGTGGGTCTCAATGAGTTGCCCTAGGCCGAGAGTGTATATGGAGAAAAGTATGGGTCTCAGGACCGAACCTTGGGGGACTCCGACAGAAAGGGGGTAGGGTGAGGAGGAGGTGTGGGAGTGGGAGACACTGATGGTCCAGTCCGCTAGGTATGAGGAGATCCAAGAGAGGGCAAGGTGGGTGATGCCGAGGGTTTCCAGGATCCGGAGAAGAAGGGAGTGGTCAACCATGTCGAAGGCGGCAGACAGGTTGAGGAGGAGGAGGATGGAGTAGTGGCGTTTGTTCTTGGCGGTCAGTAGGTCGTTGGTGACTTTGGTCAGGGCTGTTTCGGTGGAATGGAGGGGTTGGAAGCTGGACTATAGGCGGTCAAAGTGGGAGCAGGAGGAGAGGTGAGAGGACAGTTCAGAGTGGACGTGCTGTTCAAGTAGCTTAGAGGCGAATGGGAGAAGAGATATGGGGTGATAGTTAGAGACAGAGGTGGGGTCGAGTGAGTTTTTTTTAGGATGGGCATGATTAGGGCGTGTTTGAAGGCCGAGGGGAAGGTGCCAGTGGGATAAAAATGGAGGTGTGGTTGGGAATGAGGTGGGATGGGAGTGGATCTTCGGCGCTGGTGGTGAGGTGTGATTTTGACAGGAGGGAGGAGAGTTGGTCTTCGGTTATGTGGCTGATGGAGGAGGAGGGTAGTGTAGGTGGGAGGGGGAGTTGTAGGGATAGTGGGCCGAAGCTGTTTCTGATCTTGTCGATCTTCTCCTTGAAGAAGGTCGCAAAGTCTTCAGCAAAGATGAGGGGTGAAGTAAGGAGTTGAAAGTTTTGAAGAGCTTTTTGGGGTTGCAGGACAGAAAGGTTATTAGGGATGAGAAGAAGGCTTGCTTGGGAGTAGCAAGTGCCATCTTGAATTCAGTGAGGGATTGTTTGAACAGAGCAAAGTGCTCGGAGGTGCGGGACTTTTTCCATCTCCTCTTTGCGACCCTGGACGCCCGTCTTAGGTTTTTAGTGAGGGTGGTGTGCCAGGGTTGCCTGTTAATGCGTGGAGCGTGCAGTGTGAGGGGGGCGGCTAGGTCGAGGGCGTTCAGTTATTGTGGTGTTGTATAGGGTGGTGGCAATGTCTATGTCACCAGCGGAGGGTATGTTGGTGAGAGGGAGGAGGGATTCAGAGAATAAAGGAAGAGCAGGATCTTTTAGGTTTCGGCGAGGGTGATCAAGTTTGTGAAGAGGGGGTAGGGTGGCAGGGGAGGAGAGGGCAGAGAAGGTCAAGAGGTGGTGGTCAGACAGAGGGAGTTCCGAGGTTGTGAGGTTAGAGAGCGAGCAAAGGCGGGTAAAGATGAGGTCACGCATGTGGCCTTGTTCGTGGGTGGGAGAGGAGGACCATTGGGAGAGCCCTAGGGAAGTGGTCAGGGAAAGAAGGTTGGAGGCGGCTGGGCGGGGAGTGTCAATGGAGATATTGAAGTCGCCCATGATGATGGTGGGGATGTCAGCGGAGAGGAAGTGAAGTATCCAGGTGGTGAAGTGGTCAAGGAAGGAGGCGATGGGTCCGGGGGGGTGGTAGATGATGGCTAGCTGGAGGTTGCAGGGGGAAAAGATTCGGACCGAGTGGTCTTCAAAGGAGGGGACAGTGACGGAGGGGGGTGGGGGGATAGGGCTGAAGGCGCAGGAGTTGGACAGGAGTATGCCTACTCCACTGCCGTGTTTGCCAGAGGGACTGGGTGTGTGGGACAGGCTGAGGCCGCCATAGGATAAGGCAGCGGGGGAGGCCGTGTCGGAGGGGGTGAGCCAGGTCTCGGTGAGGCCATGGAATGACACTCTCTTGGAGATAAAGAGTTCGTGGATGTCTGGGAGTTTATTGCACACTGAGCGGGCATTCCAGAGTGCGCCGGGTAGAACGATAGGGGGGGCATGGGTTGGGGGAATGGGTCTGAGGTTGGTGGGGTTGCGAGGGCTAGTGGTGGTGAGGTTGCGAGCGTTGGCGATGGGTCGTGGGTGTGGGATGAAGGTGGTTGTGGGGATGTGGTGGGGGGTCCAGGATTGGGGGAGATGTCACCGGCAAGGAGGAAGAGTAGGCAGAGGGTTAGCAGGTGGGAGCAGGAGAGCTTGCGTGGCGGGCATGCTTGTTTGGTGATTGAGGATTGAAAGTGAATGAATAGGTCGGTGAAGTGGGTGAACTGGTTAGGCAGGATTGAGGGTGAGAGCAGTATTTCGTTGCTGGGAGGGGGATAAGTGGGGATAGTAGGAAGTGGAGAAGGATGGGAGTGAGAGTGAGGAGTAGCGGAAACATTGTGTACAGAGAGCAGGGAGTGAGTGTGGCGGCAGGGGTCAGAAGCAGAGGGGGAAAAGTTGTGGTAGTGGATGAATGGTCATCAGTGGGGAGGGTCCCGGGATGAGGTGATGTCCGGGGATGAGATGCAATGCAGGGGGTCGGATGGAGGGGCCGGGTGGGGCAGTTGGGGGATCGGTCGAGGCAGTCGGGGTTGACTGAGGCGGTTGCGGGGTCGGGTGATGCAGTTGGGGGCTGATGGAGCAGCCAGGGTCAGGTGAGGCAGCCTGGGGGCAGGTGAGGCAGCCGGGGTCAGGTGAGGCAGCCGTGGGTCAGTTGAGGCAGCGGGGGGTCAGTGAGGCAGCAGGGGATCAGGTGAGGTAGCGGGGGGCAAAGTGAGGCGGCCGGGGGTCGGGTGAGGCAGCCAGGCGTCAGGTGAGTCAGCCAGTGGTCAGGTGAGTCAGCCGGTGGTCAGGTGAGCAGCCGGGGGTCAGGTAAAGCCGGGCCGGTGGTCAGGTGAAGGAGCAGGGATCAGATGATGCAGCTGGGGTAACAGGTGGATGAAAGCAGCCGGGGGTCGCAGATGAAAGCAGCCGTGGGTCGGATGATGCAGTACCGGGGGTCAGATGATGAAGCAGCCAGGGGTCAGATGATTAAGCAGCGGGGTCAGATGATTAAGCAGCCGGGGGTCAGTAGGGATTAGTTGTCTTCGTGACGCCACCTGTGAGAGGTCCAGTAACTGTACGGCACTGTTTGGGTCTCCGGGGGATGTTATACAGCAAGATGGGACGCTCCTCACAGGATGAGCGGGAGTCCCCGGAGCCAGGAGCTGCGCAAGATGTTGTAAGGCAGCTGCGGTGATGCTGCTGTTAGGCCCAGGAGTCAGACACAGACATGCCAAAGTCTTTTTAGTACCTTTACTGGTGGTAATCAGGTACGCCAGACCGGGTTAGTGAAGTTAGCACTCCTGGAGGTTCACAGCAAGCAGTTGTTGTAGGCTTCCTTTCTCTATTTCTCTGATTAAGGTCGGGTGGATGTGGAATCCAGCCGGACCGGGCAGTGTGTTCGATGGAACTTGACTTCACCTGGGTTAACAGCACTGAGGGCACTGTAAAAGGGTCTGAGCAGGATCAGTACTCTCCCCTGGGCTCTCATAGGTAGGTGCTTCAGGTGAATTGGTTGGTAGACTCTGTTTACGGGCTGGTTCTCTGTGGCTGGATGTGTTCACATTCGTTGTGCCAGTACCCGGGTTTAGTATCAAAGTGTCTGAAAGACTAGTTTTCCCTTTATGTTTCATCTTCTTCTCTGGATCCCAATGCAGGGTCTTCACTGTAGTGAGAATGGTTGGACTTTCTTCATAATGGGTCGTTCACACAGTTGGCAAGTTTAGCACTTGACACACTCGAGGTTTCTCAGGACTATTTATAGGGGAACTGGCTCAAAGTGACGGTTGCGAGTTCCCCACTTGGCTGGGGTCTTGACCATTCGTTTTTAACAAGTTTTGTAGCTTTGTATGTTTTGTGAGGTTCGCTTTGTTAAGTCTTTCTGCTGGTTCCCTATTAGGTTTTTGTCAACATTTTACTTTTCCAGGGTCCAATTCCCTTAGTTACTCGATCCCCTCTCAGAAGAATCTTCTTTTCAATTCACTATAGTTAATAGATATTTAACAGAGTCTTAGCAAAAACAAATCACGTAAACAGGTGAGGGTGAAACTATGAAAAGGGTTGAGAACACAGATCATGGCATATCCTCGCCATGGTTTGCGTAAAAAAAGGGTTTTGAAGCTGTCAATGTGCTAAGTTTATTTTAAATAAACAGTGTCGGATGTAAGCTGTGTCAAATTTTTACACCCCATTAGCCCTTGGAGAGCTGATCAACCTGCCCTGGTCAGCAAGCTTGTCTGATACCCATGAGGTGACAAATGTAACTCGGGAACCATTTGCTCACCACTCGACATTATCTTACTTTGAAAACCATACTATTTAGAACATACAGGGTCAAAATGGTTGACGTAATTTAACCCTCTCCAATTGGGTAGTTACTTGGTCCAATGTACTAGTGTGGAAGTCTGGTGGTGTTCCAAAGCTGGTTGGTAGGTACGAGTTTTTGTTCTAATTCTTTTTTGTAAGACGAAGTAAGTCGCACATTTTACTGAATTACTGTAGTAGTTGTGAGAGATGAACCTTATGTGCCTTACAGAGTTCCACCTCCATCCAAAAGGTTCTCATTCATGATACGGCTATCATTTGCACTTGAACTTGGGATTAGGGTGTGCTAGCGATGGATGTGAGTATGTCTCGAGCTGTCCGACATGCGTCAGCGTTGAAGACATACCCCACCGCACTGTCAGGATCGCAGAGCTCTTCTAGCCCCTCCGAGTGCTGTTTGAGCAGGAACAGATTGATCCTAGTCTAAAGTCCGGTACTGCAGGGTAATGGACATGATGGACAAGGTCGGAAAGTGCTATCCCGAGAGAACTCGAGCAGCAGGAGAAGTCAATCCTTGATCTTGTAATGACGCCAGATTGAAATGTGAGTTTGGACTGGATAATTAAGCAGGTGCAGTTCCCAACTGAGATCAAATTTTGGAGTGGAGCATATTTTTGGGAGAGACTGTCTGAATAGCGGGTTCACTGAGGCAGGATGTTAAAGGACTTTTTCTCTTGATTATTGAGAACTTCTGAAGGTTTCTTTCCACTGTTTTGTACTTTACTGTAGTTCTTAAGCTTACTGACAAGTCATCAGAAGAAGTCTCATGGGTTCAATGGTTCCCATCTGTAAGTCAATAGGTTATTTACCTGGTCTTGCTCGCATCAAGTAAGCAAGTGTGTAGTTGGTTGAACTGACTGGTATGTGGTTGTAGATGTCCACAAGATCTGGAAGTTTCTCCGGCCATTGATTTCTCTCTTCAACTGGTAAGGTTTTGAGCATGTCAATGACTATGTGGTTCATCTTCTCACATAAACCGTTCGTCTGGGGATGATAAGGTGTGGTGCGGATCTTTTTACACCCTTATAGCCCTAAGAATTCTTGGAACAGAGCTGATTCGAAGGCTGGCCCTTGGTCAGTCAAGACTTGGTCTGGATACCCATGGGGTGACAGAAGTAACTCTGGAACGCTTTGGCTGCTACCTCAGCAGTTAAGTCCTTAACTGGAACTACTACCAGGAACCTTGAATAGTGGTCAACAATGGTGAGAGCGTAAGTGTACCCGGTTCGACTTGGGGTAAGCTTCACGTGGTCGAGAGCAACTATTTCAAGAGGTTTGGTGGTAACAATTGGCTGCAGCGGAGCTTTCTGAGTCAGATGGTCTTTCCTTCGAAGGTGACATGGTCCACAGTTTTTACACCACTTGTCAATTGAGCCTCGCATACCGACCCAGTAGAACCGATCCTTCAGGAGTCTCTCCAGCTTCTTCCATCCAAAGTGTCCGGCATCATCATGGTATGCTTCAAGGATCATTTGGACTTCAGTCTTGGGGATTACGGGGGCGTGGCCTAGCCGGGGATGTGAGCAGACGTGTGACTGGAGCTCTCCCGCCGATCGCAGCTGTGTGCACAGAACCAGTACACCCCTGACCAGCCACTGTGCACCGGATCCTGCAGGAAGCTCTTCTGCCCCTCCGGAGTGTGTTTTTGGAGCGCAGGGACACAGCCATGACTCGCACCAGGCAGAAAGAACCCGGGCAGGGGCGAGGAGTAAAGGGCCAAGATGGCACCAAGGCCCAGGAAGAGGCAGCCAGAGAGAATGCAGCATGCTCCAGGAGAATGTCAGCAGCTGCACGCCTGGTACAGTTTGCCAGACAAGAAAGGGGTGAGTTTGGAGCTGACAATTCAAAGCAGGAGGCAGGGGCAGAGCATGACATGGAGGAGCTGGAGCAGACAGTGGGGGAGGAGGACTGTGTGAATGAGGGCTCCAGAGAGGAGACACAGGAAGATACAGAGGACTTTGCTCTAGAATCTAATATAGGAGAACCTACATTGAAGGATGTATTCACTGTTGTGTCCTACTGTAAGCAGGCACTTACAAAGCTTACAAAGCAGGTCACTGGAGTGCAGGCTGAAATCACTAACATGAAAGCTGCTATGAAAAAAGCTGACACCCTGTACAGGGGAGGTGGAGGAAAGAGTGAGCACTGCTGAGGACACTATACTGACTATACAATCTGCTCAGACACGGCAAGAGAAACAATTAGCTGAAGTCATTGCAAAAAATGATGACCTAGAACACAGGTCGCGTCGCAATAATGTCAGAATAGTAGGGGTCCCAGAAAAGGCAGAGGGATCGAATCCTACAGAATTCATTGAGTCTTGGCTGCTTAACAAATTTGGAGCTGATAAACTATCAAAGGTGTTTGTGGTAGAACGTGCCCACCGAGTCCCACTGAGACCCCAGCCTCCGGGAGCAGCGCCCCAAGCCATACTAGCAAGGCTCCTAAATTACAGGGATAGAGACACTATTCTACGTACAGCAAGGAAGATTAAAGATTTACCATAGATGGGCAGGATGTATCGTTTTATTCAGACTATTCACCCACGGTGCAAAAAATGCGAATGAGCTACAGAGATGTGAAGAAGAGATTGAGAGACATGGGACTTGCATATTCAATGTTGTACCCAGCCAAACTGAGACTGGTTGCATTGGGCAGGGTACACTTTCTGCTAACTCCGGAAGAGGCGATGGATTGGATTGAGAAAAATGCAAGACGAGTAAGGGAGTACAAGGACAGCTGAAGGAAGCAGACTGAGGGATTGACCATGTGCGACATACTCACCCTTCACCGTGAAGGGGAAGAGGAGATAATGAAGAATCTCTTCTTTTTTTTTCGATTTTCTTTTCCCCTTTTTTTATTTTATTTTTTCTTCATTTTTCTGATTACAGTTGACTATTGGTTGCAGGATTCAAACATGTTTTATAGACTGATAAGGCGATTGGTGGTGCATGCAGTTAGTAAATTTGATCATATTGAGTTTTTCATAAGGCGGGAGAGGTCTTAGGGAAGACAGCGAATTTTTATTTTTTTGTTTTTTGGGCGGGAGTGTCCAACTGGCGGTGCAGGCCGGTTTCATTCACCCACTCTCGGTGAACTATTTTAGAGGTGGAATAGAGGAGATGGAGGAGTATGGAGGGATTTTGGTGGGGAGTATGGGGGGAGGTGGGAGGGGGAAGGGAGGGGACAGACGGCAAATGGGATATTGTAAGATATGGTCTTTTATGATTATGATGACTCTGATTAATAATGGCCAGTATGGTTAGAGTATTGAGCTGGAATATACGTGGACTAGCGGAACGTAAAAGGAGGGCGGCTGTACTCCAAAATATAATAGCTCATAAACCTTCCATCATCTGTCTTATGGAAACGCACCTGACTGCTGACAAAATTGGAGACTTGGCAAGGAAATGGGTTCAAAAAGCATACCATTCCACGTATTCCACGTATGCGAGAGGGGTTTCCATTTTGATACATGCTGGAATTCCCTTTGAGGAGGTAGAGATTAAGATAGACAAAGACGGACAGTATGTTTTTCTAGTCTGCAGACTCTATGGTAGATTGTACTGTTTAGTAGCGGTATATTTTCCGCCGCCATTTACCAGAACAAAGTTACAGGAGATCATAGAACTTAGGAGGCATTGGACCGGGATACCTACTCTGTTAATAGGAGATGTCAACAACATAATGCATGGACATTGGGGCAAAACTAGTAGACATCTGGGAAGGACGGAAGGAAGGGGAGAGACATCATTTGCTAAGTATATATCGGAAGTGGGTATGATAGACTTATGGAGAGTTCGTCATATGGGCGTGAAAACATATTCGTGCTATTCATCGTCGCACGGTACTATGTCTAGAATTGACTTGGCGCTGGGAGATGGCTTGATTAATCAGACTGTCACTCATATAGAATATTTGCCTAGGATGCTTTCAGATCATAGCCCGTTACTGGTTGAATTAAAAGTGGGTATTTGGGGGGACAGTGGGCGGAAGGGAATGGAAGGTACACCCAGTGTGGCTGGAAACTATAGATATGCTGAAGATAGCGGGAGAAATTGAGGAATTCTTTCAGAACAACACGGGAAGTACGGCTGTAGGAACTGTATGGGACACAATGAAGGCATACACTAGAGGCTTACTGATCAGAGACATTTCTAGATGTAAAAGTCAAAGTAAAGCGGAGGAGAGGGAAGCATTGGATGCTCTAAGGAAGGCGGAGGAGGAGTTGGTGCTTAACCCCACCGTGGAGGCACAGCAGAACATGAAGACAGCTCAATTGAGAGTGGATAAGATATTTCTGGCAAACGGGGAAAAGAAGAGGGAATTTCAAAAACTGGCCTTTTATGAAGAGGGTGAAAACGTTGGTCACCTGCTGTCTATTATAGCAGCGGCGCAGAGAGAACCGGGACATGTATATGGTCTCCTGGACCAAAATGACACCCTAGTCACTGAAACGCGGGAAATATTGGGAGTGTTCAGGGACTTTTATGAAGACTTGTATACTTCCAAAGTAAGGATTGCTGACCGGGATATAGGTCAATTTTTACAGGAAGCCCAATTACCCAAGTTGAGTGAAGAGGAAAGTTATAGTTTGGAGGGTCCCCTGACAATAGAGGAAATGGAAGAGGCCCTGTCCTCAATGGCAAATAACAAAGCCCCGGGGGCGGATGGGTTCCCAACAGAGTTTTCTAAACACCTTAGAGAGACACTACTGCCAAAATTGAAAGACGTGTTTTCAGCGGCTCTGGAAAAGGGAGAGTTGCCAGCATCAATGCGAGAAGCTACTCTGGTGGTTTTGCCAAAGCCAGATAAGGACCGGACACGACCAGATTCGTATACACCCATTTCACTACTTCCGGCAGATGTAAAAATACTAGCCAAAGTGTTGTCTACCCGGCTGAGCCGGGTGGTGTCTGGTGTGATCCATCCGGATCAGTCGGGTTTTATACCGGATAGGTCAACGGCCATTAACCTGAGACGTCTATTTTTTAATATGCAGATGACTGCCGATAATACCGGACACAGGGTGGTGGTCTCTTTGGACACACGGAAGGCCTTTGATAGTGTGGAGTGGAGCTATCTCTGGTGAGTTCTCCAATTGATGGGAATAGGTCCGGTCTTTATGGCATGGCTGAAATTATTATACAAACACCCAGTGGCTAGACTGAGAGTTAATGGGGAACGTTCAGATATATTCAACATGTACAGGGGAACGAGGCAGGGTTGTCCCCTTTCTCCGCTGCTGTTCGCCATGGCCATAGAGCCGTTAGCTGCTGTGCTGAGGCGGTCGGGGGCGGTGAAGGGGTTCCGATATGGTGTGGTGGAAGAAAAGGTGGCGTTATACGCTGATGATATTCTCTTGTTTTTACAAGACCCTCAGGATTCATTGCAGGTTGCGATAGATATAATTAACTAGATGGTGGCCCGATTCTAAAGAATCTGGTAGTCTAGAATCCATATATAGTTTATTTACTAATAGTTAGGGGAGTGCGGTGAAATTAATTGTGTGTATACAGGTGGCTCAGTGGATAGCAGAGTATACGGTGGCTCAGTGGTTAGCACCACGCGGTGGCTCAGTGGTTAGTACTGCGTGCGGTGGCTCAGTGGTTAGCAGTGAGTGCGGTGGCTCAGTGGTTAGCAGTGAGTGCAGTGGCTCAGTGGTTAGCAGTGAGTGCGGTGGCTCAGTGGTTAGCAGTGAGTGCGGTGGCTCAGTGGTTAGCAGTGAGTGCGGTGGCTCAGTGGTTAGCAGTGAGTGCGGTGAGATTAATCAGCGCAGCGCCGTGGGCAGAGTGGTCAGCGCAGCGCCGTGGGCAGAGTGGGCAGCGCAGCGCCGTGGGCAGAGTGGGCAGCGCAGCGCCGTGGGCAGAGTGGTCAGCGCAGCGCCGTGGGCAGAGTGGTCAGCGCAGCGCCGTGGGCAGAGTGGTCAGCGCAGTGCCGTGGGCAGAGTGGGCAGCGCAGCGCCGTGGGCAGAGTGGGCAGCGCAGCGCCGTGGGCAGAGTGGTCAGCGCAGCGCCGTGGGCAGAGTGGTCAGCGCAGTGCCGTGGGCAGAGTGGGCAGCGCAGCGCCGTGGGCAGAGTGGTCAGCGCAGCGCCGTGGGCAGAGTGGTCAGCGCAGCGCCGTGCGCAGAGTGGTCAGCGCAGCGCCGTGGGCAGAGTGGTCAGCGCAGCGCCGTGGGCAGAGTGGGCAGCGCAGCGCCGTGGGCAGAGTGGTCAGCGCAGCGCCGTGGGCAGAGTGGTCAGCGCAGCGCCGTGGGCAGAGTGGGCAGCGCAGCGCCGTGGGCAGATTGGTAAGCACACACATACACAGACACTCCGCTATACTTACCACCGGCCCTGCGTCTTCCCTGCCGCCTGGATCCTGAGTCGACATGTCGCCGCCCCCGGACGACTGGATCGAATATGTTGTCCGGGTAGTTTGGCGAGACATCTTGGACGCTATATTGGATCTAGTAGTTGGGGGGCGGCGACATGTCGACTGAGGATCCAGGCAGCGGATGCAGGGCCGGTGGTAAGTATAGCGGAGTGTATGTGTGTGTGTACAAAGTTGAGGGAAGTGCGGACAAAGTGACGGAATTGCCTACATACACAAATATACACATACTGTCCCTTGCATATGGAGGGGTGAGGAGCGGGCAGAGGACAGGGGAGGCTGGAGGGGGCAGAGGACAGGGGAGGCTGGAGGGGGCAGAGGACAGGGCACAGGCTGGAGGGGGCAGAAGACAGGGCTCAGGCTGGAGGGGGCAGAGGACAGGGCACAGGCTGGAGGGGGCAGAGGACAGGGCACAGGCTGGAGGTGGCACAGGACAGGGCACAGGCTGGAGGGGGCACAGGGCACAGGCTGGAGGGGGCACAGGGTACAGGCTGGAGGGGGCACAGGGCACAGGCTGGAGGGGGCACAGGCTGGAGGGGGCACAGGGCACAGGCTGGAGGGGGCACAGGCTGGAGGGGGCACAGGGCGGAGGGGGGAACAGGCTGGAGGGGGCACAGGCTGGAGGGGGCACAGGCTGGAGGGGGCACAGGCTGGAAGGGGCACATGGCATAGGCTGGAGGGGGCACAGGGCACAGGCTGGAGGGGGCACAGGGTACAGGCTGGAGGGGGCACAGGGCACAGGCTGGAGGGGGCACAGGCTGGAGGGGGCACAGGGCACAGGGGGCAGAGGGCACAGGCTGGAGGGGGCACAGGGCAGAGGCTGGAGGGGGCACAGGTTGGAGGGGGCACAGGGCACAGGCTGGAGGGGGCACAGGTTGGAGGGGGCACAGGGCACAGGCTGGAGGGGGCACAGGCTGGAGGGGGCACAGGGCACAGGGCGGAGGGGGCACAGGCTGGAGGGGGCACAGGGCACAGGCTGGAGGGGGCACAGGCTGGAGGGGGCACAGGCTGGAGGGGGCACAGGCTGGAAGGGGCACATGGCATAGGCTGAAGGGGGCACAGGGCACAGGCTGGAGGGGGCAGAGGGCACAGGCTGGAGGGGGCACAGGGCACAGGCTGGAGGGGGCACAGGCTGGAGGGGGCACAGGGCACAGGCTGGAGGGGGCACAGGCTGGAGGGGGCACAGGGCACAGGCTGGAGGGGGCACAGGGCACATGCTGGAGGGGGCACAGGGCACAGGCTGGAGGGGGCACAGGGCACAGGCTGGAGGGGGCACAGGGCACAGGCTGGAGGGGGCACAGGCTGGAGGAGCACAGGGCACAGGCTGGAGGGGGCACAGGCTGGAGGGGGCACAGGGCACAGGGGGCAGAGGGCACAGGCTGGAGGGGGCACAGGGCAGAGGCAGGAGGGGGCACAGGTTGGAGGGGGCACAGGGCACAGGCTGGAGGGGGCACAGGTTGGAGGGGGCACAGGGCACAGGCTGGAGGGGGCACAGGCTGGAGGGGGCACAGGGCACAGGGCGGAGGGGGCACAGGCTGGAGGGGGCACAGGGCACAGGCTGGAGGGGGCACAGGCTGGAGGGGGCACAGGACACAGGCTGGAGGGGGCACAGGCTGGAGGGGGCAGAGGGCACAGGCTGGAGGGGGCACAGGCTGGAGGGGGCAGAGGGCACAGGCTGGAGGGGGCACAGGCTGGAGGAGGCACAGGGCACATGCTGGAGGGGGCACAGGGCACAGGCTGGAGGGGGCACAGGCTGGAGGGGGCACAGGGCACAGGCTGGAGGGGGCACAGGGCACAGGCTGGAGGGGGCACAGGTCACAGGCTGGAGGGGGCACAGGCTGGAGGAGCACAGGGCACAGGCTGGAGGGGGCACAGGCTGGAGGGGGCACAAGGCACAGGGGGCAGAGGGCACAGGCTGGAGGGGGCACAGGGCAGAGGCTGGAGGGGGCACAGGTTGGAGGGGGCACAGGGCACAGGCTGGAGGGGGCACAGGGCACAGGCTGGAGGGGGCACAGGCTGGAGGGGGCACAGGGCACAGGCTGGAGGGGGCACAGGGCACAGGCTGGAGGGGGCACAGGCTGGAGGGGGCACAGGGCACAGGCTGGAGGGGGCACAGGGCACAGGTTGGAGGGGGCACAGGGCACAGGCTGGAGGGGGCACAGGCTGGAGGGGGCACAGGCTGGAGGGGGCACAGGGCACAGGCTGGAGCGGAGGCGGCGGGCACAGGCTGGAGCGGAGGCGGCGGGCACAGGCTGGAGCGGAGGCGGCGGGCACAGGCTGGAGCGGAGGCGGTGGGCACAGGCTGGAGCGGAGGCGGAGGCTGGTGGGCAGAGGAGCGTGTGGGGGTGCAGACTCATCGCGGCTGCCGCGCGTCTGCTGTTGAAGGAGAGGAGGGGCGGGCAGAGCTGCAGGACAGGAAGTCCCGTCCTCCCTCCTCTCCAGGCGCGCGGCGGCCGGCTGGCAGCATGGGTACCTCCAGGGGGTGCGGGGCCCCCCCAGGTGGCGGGCAATGGGCCCCCCCAGGTGGCGGGCAATGGGCCTTCCCTGCCCCCCCCGATATCTAGCTACTGGCTAGAGGGCAGAGGGTGGAGGGGAGAGGCTGGAGGGCACACGGAACTTCCGAGATCGGAACGTTCCTGTGCCGGTGCCTGTAGTGCACTGGATGACGTCACCACCACAGCCGGAGGCCATCACGGAAGTACCCTTCGGGTTTTCCAGAAGTGGCCTTCGGCTTTTATATATTAGATAGATTTGGTTTACTATCTGGGTTTCAAATTAACTGGGCCAAATCTCACATCCTGGGAGTAGATGCCCTAGATGGTTCAGATGTTGAGCAGGTAGAACGTACGCAACTCAAACTAGTAAGGGAATTCAAATATCTTGGTATCAACATAGCACTACCAGTGAGGGACTATCTGCAATTGAACATAAACCCGATACTTGGGAAATTAAAGGATAAAGCGTCTACACGGAGTAAAATGCGCCTCTCGGTGGTGGGATGTACCAACTTACTTAAAATGGTACTCATGCCCAAATTGTTATATGCACTACATAATTCCCCGGTGTGGATTCCTCAGCCGATATTCCAACGTGTCAATGCTATCTTTAGAGATTTGGTGTGGGGTGGGGGACAGCCAAGGATCAAACTGGAGACTCTTCAAAGGCCAAAGGAGGAGGGAGGTTTGGCATTACCAAATTCATGGATATATTTTTTGGCGGCACAGTCCCAACATATTACAGGATGGGCACAAAGGGCAATAAAGGGAACAATTCAGGAAGTCTTGGAGCGGCATCTTAAAACACGCCCTCTGGTAACAGGTTTAGAGTCAGGGCTGTTTAGACGGATGGGTGAAAAATACCCGACATGTGAATTAGTTTATAAAGTATGGATGAGAGTGAAGAAGGTTAGAGGATTGACGGGTCTGACAATGTACACTCCGATATGGGATAACGAACATCTAGGCGAATTCTATAGGATGGGTGACCTAAAAGACTGGGAGACGAAGGGAGTGCAGTTTGTTTATCAACTGATGAATGATCAAGCTCTCAAAACCTTAGCAATGCTGAAGGAGGAATTTCACTTGTCAGACAAACACGGTTACCAGTATATGCAGGTTAAACACGCATTCCTTCAACAGAGGAAAAAGGGGACCATGGTTATCCAGAAAGATATTATCCTCGACTACATCTGCAAAGAGGGGCGTGCTAAAGGGGTTATATCTGAGATTTATGCCGCTCTGCTTCACACCTTTTTGCTGAAATACCCTGTTGCGGCGAAGGAAAGATGGGAGGCAGACGTTGGTAATATAGAGGATGACAAATGGGAGTCCATCTTAGAGTATATTCCCAAATTATCATTAAATGAACCGGCTAGAATGTCCCAACTATTTCTCGTACATAGGGCATACAGATCACCTGAATATTTGTATAAAATAGGGGTGCGGGAGACCTCGGAATGTACGAGATGCGGAGCTGAAGCCGCTGGTATCCTACACGTCATGTGGGGTGTCCGCATATTTTGGGTTTCTGGTCTGAGGTGGCTGCTCTCATTGGGAATCGCTATCATTGTGTAATCCCTAGAGACCTGGTGGTCTGCCTCTTGGGATATGTGGAGGAGGAGGTGGGCACTGATATTGCGAAACTAGCAGTTGCCAGACTCTTGTATGCTGCTAGAAAAGTCATAGCTAGATATTGGGTACGAATGGAGCCTCCTACTAAACAGGAATATATACGTCAAGTAGACTATGTGGTGCGGATGGAGGAAAAAATCTATCATAAACGTAAAAATGCTAAATTATGTGATAACTTATGGGCAGCGTGGAAGGTGTGAGGGCTGAAATTGGAAAAGATGTTCCGGCAGAGATGTATCTAATGGTGTGTAAAGGGTCATTAGATGTTTAGGGTAATTATTGATATCTTACATATATTGCTCAGAAATAAAAAATGGTGCTGTCTGTAAAGGGGGGTGGGTGGTGAGGGAAAGGGATTTCTTTATAATATCAAAAATGGACAATTGCGGTTTTACAGTTGTATGTTATTAATTTCCTTACATATGAATAATATTTTTCTGATTCAAAAAAGGAAAGGAGGGAGGGAGGGGGGCCGGGGGGAAAGAGTTTGGGGCCGGGACCTGATATATATAGAAAATGTACGGTATATGTTTTGTATGAATAATTTGTTATTTGTGCTTTTTCATTAATAAAATATATCTGATTTAAAAAAAAAAAAAAAAAAGTATTGGGGACTACAATCTGCCAGATTAGTTTGTGGGTTCTTGGATTGAGGTATCTTCTGCATAGTTTACCTTGGTAGACAACCTTCCTTTCTCTTTCCATAGGCGCTTAGTATTTTGAGAGGCACCAGGTTCCATGTTGGCGTGTTCTTGAGTGATCAGATCCCTTACCAGGCTGACATCTGGATCGTTGGCTTGTACCTCCTTCGAGTCATGGTGGGGTAAAGGTTTTGAAGATTAGGATGGGGTCAGCACCACCTTGCAGCGTCTCCCATACAGCCTAGGGAGATTTCACCGCCACCTGCAAGCTTTCAGCCCTTGGCTATGGAGGATGATGAGGAGGGTCCTCCCTGCTGCACCGCTCTGCACGCTCTGGTGCTCACTCCCAACAGTCCGATACGTCACATCCAGTTTTGTGTTATAGGAGAAGAAAAAGAAGTCGCACACAGAGCTTTTATAAACAGCGGTTCTTTATTGTGCTTCAGTGCACACAGCAGGTGGTGGCATGCGGGTGGGAGGACGGGGGCACGACGTTTCGCGCCGTATAAGGCGCTTCAGCAGGTTAGTCCTCAGAGTGTATTGTTGCACTAGGCAACTTATACACCCCCACTGATGACGTCACAAACTTAATTAGTGAACATGTGTGAAGTTAAGATTATGGAGCTGAAACCAAAACAGCTCTTAAAGTGACAGTGCAATTAAGTGATCAAAGTGCATTACATACATACAGTACAGTACAGTATATACAATAAAAACCTTTTTACTCACAACCACAGGTTAAAAATATTTTTTCCAGTCATAGGCCAGTACACTACTCGACTTACCCTCTTCTCTTTCCTGATAATAAGTTTAATACCTATTCATCGGGATCACTATACTGATACCCTCGGGCTAGCTTAGGGGATCCAGTCAACGCACCCGAGCAAATTGCTCTGCTTAACATAGATCTTAATTTTATTTTGGTCCTTGGTGTAGGATCGAACATGAGGGGTTGATAAGTAACCTCATCAGCCAACTGTCTATATGCTTCTGCTACATACTCAGTTTTTTTCAACAAAACTACATTACCCCCTTTATCTGCCTTTCGGACTATAACGTCCTCCCATGTTCTCAATTCTTTGAGAGCTTCCCATTCCTTTTTAGATAGATTTTTTGGGGTCTCAGAATAAATCAATGATTCAACCTCCCTGGCCACCTGATCCTGAAATAGATCAATCACATTACCCTGGACAGTAGGGGGGAAGAAGGTTGACTTCAGACCTCCCGTGAAGGGTCCCTCATTTGTTTTTGAGACTATGGGAGCCTCCACTGTGTTTTTACTAGTGATACTCACCAACGTCCTTGCGTCATTTTCAATTTCGTTCAGATTGGACTTGAGGGGGTTGAACCCCAAAGGTCCAATTTTATTAGATTTACTGTTTTTTTCTTTTCCACCTAATTCTTTCTGGCTTTCAAAATGCTTATACAGATGTAATTTCCTGGTTGACTTATACAGATCTACCCTAAAATCAACAAAATTTGTTGCAGAAAGAGGCAGCGTGGATAATAAAATTGAGGGCGCAGAGCCAGGCTGGACTTAATGATAAGAACGATCTTGCTGTATTTTTGTAAGGTTCAGTTATGGGTAATTGGATTTGGGTAATGAGGTACTGTGGATTTAGGTTAGTGAATACTTGAATCTGCAAGGGGCACAACTCTGTATACTGGTCTGATAAGTAATTTCATGGTTCTCTATGCTTGGATGACTGTGAAGGTCTTGTGCTCAGTCCCCTATGTTTGATGAGAACTTAACAGATTCACCCCTGGTTAGAAATGGGTAAATGTAAATATAAGAGGATCCCCTAAGCTAGCCCGAGGGTATCAGTATAGTGATCCTGATGAATAGGTATTAAACTTATTATCAGGAAAGAGAAGAGGGTAAGTCGAGTAGTGTACTGGCCTATGACTGGAAAAAATATTTTTAACCTGTGGTTGTGAGTAAAAAGGTTTATATTGTATATATTGTAAGCACATAGTACTGTACTGTATGTATGTAATGCACTTTGATCACTTAATTGCACTGTCACTTTAAGAGCTGTTTTGGTTTCAGCTCCATAATCTTAACTTCACACATGTTCACTAATTAAGTTTGTGACGTCATCAGTGGGGGTGTATAAGTTGCCTAGTGCAATAATACACTCTGAGGACTAACCTGCTGAAGCGCCTTATACGGCGCGAAACGTCGTGCCCCCCGTCCTCCCACCCGCATGCCACCACCTGCTGTGTGCACTGAAGCACAATAAAGAACCGCTGTTTATAGAAGCTCTGAGTGCGGCTTCTTTTTCTTCTCCTATAACACAAAAATGGTGGGGTAAAGGGTTCATGGTCCTCTCTACACGTTTCTGGTTCGCCTGATGACACGTTGCTGTACCCGTACGGTGGAAAGCAGGTAGTTCAATCTCCTCCAGGTCATCTATGTCTTCTCCCTTTTCAGGAAGGTTAGGCATTCTGGACAGGGCATCAGCATTGCCGTTCTTGTGACCTGCCCGGTATTTTACAGTGAAGTCATAGTTTGAGAGTCTTGCTACCCAACGCTGTTCTAGGGCTCCCAACTTTGCAGTCTCTAAATGTGTTAGAGGGTTGTTATCTGTGAAAGCTGTGAACGGGGCGGATGCCAGGTAATGCTTGAAACGCTCTGTGATTGCCCAGACCAGGGCCAGGAACTCTAGCTTGAAGGAGCTGTAGTTCTCCGGGTTCCTTTCCGTGGGACGGAGCTTTCTGCTGGCGTAGGCTATCACCTTCTCCTTGCCCTGCTGGCATTGAGCTAGGACTGCTCCTAAACCTTCATTACTTGCATACAACAAAAACGGGAGGTTGTAATCAGGGTAGGTCAGGATCTCTTCTCCTGTTAAAGCATCTTTTAGCTTTTGGAAGGACTGTTCCTGTTCTGGCCCCCAGTGGAACGGGGGTCCCCTGATCTTGCCGTTTTTGGATTGACCTACTAAGAGATCTTGCATGGGTGCTGCTATCTTGGTAGAGCCTTTGATGAATTGTCGGTAATACCCGACCAGTCCTAGAAATTGACCTTCTTCTTTGTGAGAAGTTGGTGCTGGCCAGTCCTTGATGACGGTTACTTTATCCGGATCCGGTGCTACGCCTTCGGCACTAACCACATGTCCTAGGTATTGGACCTTGGGTTTCAGCAGGTGGCACTTGGACGGTTTCAGTTTCATCCCGTACTTGGACAGTGACTCGAACACTTCACTCAGGTGCTGGAGGTGATCTTCATAGGTCTGAGAGTATACAATGACATCATCAAGGTATAACAGGACAGTCTCAAAGTTCTTGTGGCCCAAACAACACTCCATCAGTCTCTGAAATGTTCCTGGGGCATTGCACAACCCGAATGGCATACTGTTGAACTCGCAGAGCCCCATAGGTGTCGTGAAGGCTGTTTTCTCACGGTTCTCCTCTGCAACGGCAACCTGCCAGTACCCACTAGTAAGATCTAATGTGGAGAAGTAGTTGGCAGTCTTAAGTGCAGCTAGTGACTCCTCTATGCGGGGTAATGGGTATGCATCCTTGTGTGTGACTTTATTGATTTGTCTGTAGTCTACGCACATTCTCATACTACCATCTTTCTTTTTAACCAGGACCAGTGGTGGTGCCCATGGACTACAGCTATCCCTAATGACTCCTGCATTTTTCATGTCCTGAAGCATTTCTTTTGCTTTTTGGTAGTGTGTGGGTGGTATAGGCCTGTACCTTTCTTTGATAGGTGCATGGTTGCCTGTGGGGATATGGTGTTGTACCCCTTTAATCCTCCCAAAGTCAAGTGGGTGTTTGCTGAACACTTGCTCATACTCCCGAACTACCCGGTATACTCCATTTTTCTGGTGAGTAGGTGTGTTGTCAGTTCCTACACTGAGCTCCTGACACCATTTCTCTAACTGATTTTGGAGTGAGGGGGTTCATCAGTGACTGTTTGTGCAGAGGATTTTACATCAATTACAGCATCATCTTTAACTTGGTACAATTTTGCGACAGTTGCATATCTTGGCAGTCTGACTTCGTCATCACCATAATTTAATATGCGTACGGGACTCTCCCTTTTCTCATGTCGACCAACCCTCTGGCTGTCAAGAGCATAGGACTACTATCAGACATTACAGGCTTTACTACAGACTTGGTAGTCCTGCCCTCTGAGGCCTATGACTGCTCGACACCAGATCATCATTTCACTTCTGGGTGGTACCACAATTGGAATGGGATCTGTGACCCGTACTCTGCCAATTTCACCATTAGACAATTTACCTGTTGTTGATAAACCAGAGATCGGATCTGCTTTTGGATGGCTCTCTTCTCTCTGGGTCTACCAGCTTCAACACTCTGTTGGAGTAAGAACAACACTTCATCGATTACGTACCCAGTATTACATATGGATCTTTGTTGTTAGGCTTATCCTGAACCATAGGATACCCTGGTTTTTCAACTGCACTCTCCCCACCCTTACTGTAGCTTCCCATTGTCCCTCGATTGTAACTAATATACCATTAGTGGCTTCAATGTTCAAATCAGGGTTTGGGGGTTCCAGCTTAACATCTGGCCAGAACCGCTTGTAAAGGATACTCGGGATGGTTGTCACCTGGGATTCCAGTGCCTATCAAGGCGGATATAGCGATGCCATCGATGACGATTGGTAGATATGGACAGTCTCCACATACTTGTGTTCCCAGCTGGTCGTTGGGCCTGGACAGTCTACTCCTGGGGTTGGCCCTCTCCCCAGGGGTTGCCCGTTTAAAGGACGGGACTGTTGAGTACGTCCTCCTAAGTTATTCTGCTGACTGGTGCGGCGTCGGTCAGGACTGCGGCGCGTCTGCAGGTTTTCCTCGTGGTGGCTGTGTCTTTCTCTTCACCAACGGGACGTCGTCAGGGCTGTCGGCGAGCTGAATCTTGTCCGATGACCTTGCATCTGTCTTGGGTCTTCTCCCAGCTTGTAGCTTGGCCACGTCCTTCATCAGCTGTTCAACATTAGCACACAGTTGTTCAAACCGGTCAGGTGTTGCAGTCTGTGCACTTGACTGAACCGCAGGGATTGGAAATGCTGCTGCCGGCACGGAAGGGGTGTCAGTATACTGCTGCTGCTGTGAAGCGGGTCAGGCACTGTGGCGAGCCGTTGTCCCCAAACTGTTAAGTCTCAAGGTATCAAACTCTGCGCCAGGATTTTGTATGGCCACCAGCTTGCTTGCTTTCTATCCTCAGATAGTCTAAGGCCCACAATAAATTGTCCAATTAACGCTTTGTTCTCATCTCTGACACTATCAGGATTGACTTGTTTCAACAGTCTTAGCGCTTTTGCAATCGCAGTGAATAATATAGGACACTTTCTTGTGCCCCTTGGTTACAACATAGAATGACAGTCTTAATTCAGCTTCGGTATGGTGTTCAAAAACCCGGGTTAACTTAGCGAATATCTGCTCCACAGATTCCTGAGTTTCTACAGGCCAGCTGCGGCTCTGCAGCTCGGCTGCGCCCGTTAACTGTCCCATAATAACTGAAGCTCTCTGCTTACCGGTCATAGCGTACATGTCCAGCGTTTGGCATATCTTCCTCTGGAATGTCTCCAAGGTACTGGGTGTACCCTGTACTTAGGTAACCAGTTCGCACTCGGAACATAAGGCAGGGATATCGGCATAATCGGAGCGGGTTGCTGTGGCATACCGCCGGCTTGTTGCTGTCCATCGGGAGGTATGTTTGGTGGTTGCGGGGGTACCGCGTTGTTGGGAGCCGGGATACTCATGGTCGCTCCCCCTTAATTAAGCGCGGCCAGTCCCTCGGTTTCAAACGGAAGTGTCGGCCTCGCGTGAGGAGTGAGGCACCACCGGAGTTCCCGGTTCCTGTGCGTACAGGGGAAGTCGTCAGAGCGTGGGGGCAGGGCCAATCTTCGCGCCCTTTGCCCGTCACGCCCTTCTTTTCCCGCCTTTCGCGCAGCAATGGTCGGACCAAATTTACAGTTCGATATTTACAGTCATTAAATAGCACACAATACCCGTGGTAACGGGCCTGCTCGTATCGTGTTGTGACGCCAAATTCTGACTCACCGTGGCCGGGTTCTGCACGTCGCAGGCGTTGACTCTCTTCTGTCATGGAACCGCGCCTGCGGCTGTGGGGCCCGGTGGTCCAGATCAATAATGGCTGAACAGTAGGGATTAGTTGTCTTCGTGACGCCACCTGTGAGAGGTCCGGTAACTGTACCGGCGCTGTTTGGGTCTCCGGGGGATGTTATACAGCAAGATGGATGCTCCCCACAGGATGAGCGGGAGTCCCCGGAGCCAGGAGCTGCGCAAGATGTTGTAAGGCAGCTGCGGTGATGCTGCTGTTAGGCCCAGGAGTCAGACACAGACACGCCAAAGTCTTTTTAGTACCTTTGCTGGTGGTAATCAGGTACGCCAGACCGGGTTAGTGAAGTTAGCACTCCTGGAGGTTCACAGCAAGCAGTTGTTGTAGGCTTCCTTTCTCTATTTCTCTGATTAAGGTCGGGTGGATGTGGAATCCAGCCGGACCGGGCAGTGTGTTCAATGGAACTTGACTTCACCTGGGTTACAGCACTGAGGGCACTGTAAAAGGGTCTGAGCAGGATCAGTACTCTCCCCTGGGCTCTCGTAGGTAGGTGCTTCAGGTGGAACAGGTGGCTAAACCTCCTGTTAGACGGGCTGGTTCTCTGTGGTGGCTGGGTAGCTCTCACAGTTTTCGGTTCCAGTAACCGGTTAGTAAGGAAAGAGTCAGAATAACTCTGTTTTCCTTGAGAGGTGTTCTCCTTCTTCCTCTGACCCCAATTGCAAGGGTCTCTCACTGGCTAGCTGACTGATTGGGCCTAGTGTGTCCCTCATAGGATGGAGGTTACACACAGGCTGGCAGCTCTTGTAGCGACTGCACACACTCCGAAGTTTCTCCCTCCAAGACCCTATTTATAGGAGGAACTGGCGCAAAGTGACCAGTGGAGCTCCCCCTAGAGGCTCGGGGTGAAACCAGGTATTCTAAGGTGTTGTAGTGTTGTTAGGTGTTTTGTGAGTTTGCTTTGCTGTTACTTGCTCCAATCGTGCCCCAAGGACTTCTGTGGTGCCCAACAAGGTGCCAGGGTGCCACAAATTAGAAGCTTCTGCAGTGGCTGAGGTATGTGTTGTGGCAGCTGAGGTGTGCAGTATGAGGTTCTGCAGTAGCTGAGGTGTGCAGTATGAGGTTCTGTGACAGCTGAGGTGTGCAGTATGAGCTTCTGTGGCGCTGAGGTGTGCAGTATGAGGTTCTGTGGCAGCTGAGGTGTGCAGTATGAGGTTCTGGGGCAGCTGAGGTGTGCAATATGAGGTTCTGTGGCAGCTGAGGTGTGCTGTATGAGGTTCTGCAGCAGCTGAGGTGTGCAGTATAATGTTCTGGATAGCTAAGGTGTGCAGTATGAGGTTCTGGGGCAGCTGAGGTGTGCAGTATGAGGTTATGTGGCAGCTGAGGTGTGCAGTATGAGGTTCTGTGGCTGCTGAGGTGTGCAGTATGAGGTTCTGGGGCAGCTGAGGTGTGCAGTATAACGTACTGGGGAAGCTGAGGTGTGCAGTATGAGGTTCTGCGGCAGCTGAGGTGTGCAGTATTAGGTTCTGTGGCAGCTGAGGTGTGCAGTATGAGATTCTGTGGCAGCTGAGGTGTGCAGTATAACTTACTGGGGAAGCTGAGGTGTGCAGTATGACTTTCTGCAGCAGCTGAGGTGTGCAGTATTAGGTTCTGTGGCAGCTGAGGTGTGCAGTATGAGATTCTGTAGCAGCTGAGGTGTGCAGTATAATGTACTGGGGAAGCTGAGGTGTGCAGTATGAGGTTCTGCTGCAGATGAGGTATTGTTGAGGTTCTGCAGCAGATGAGGTATTGTGAGGTTCTGCAGCAGCTGACTTGTGTGTTATGAGGTTCTGTAGCAACTGACGTGTCTAATATGAGGCTCTGCTGCAGCTGAGGTGTATATGACTAAGGCTCCTTAGCAGCGTAGTTGTTGCATTATGCAGCTCTGCAACAGCTGAGGAGTCTTAATGAGATTCCACAGCAGCTGAGGTATATTATACACAATGTATTGTATGTTTATTTGCAGCATTGTCATCTGGTGTGAGACCAGACTGGGTTATATATGCTGAGATCTTCCCTGTGCTCATGTTGTGTATGTGGTGCTGCATCACAGCATGGTCAGGTCAGTGGGGCCGAGAGGCAGCACCACATATAACCTGAGGACACTTGATTATGTAGAAAGCAGAGATTTTATTTTTATTTTGTACAATCCCTTTAACCTCCCTGGCGGTATGATTGTGTCAGGAATTTTGTACTAAATACGGTACCATTTTTGTGCATGGAAATTTGGTGTTATAGTATTGTAGGCCTGCAATTCTTAGTAACTACTTACTTAAACCTGATCAAAGAGGACTCTAGTAGACCTCTCAGATGTGATAAAGTTCGAAACATAAAATCATGAATTATATTTAATAAATATTATAATTGTATTCAATAATTTTATTCAATAATGTAATAAATAATGAAATTTGTCAAACAAAGAAAATTCAGTAAACATCCTGGTGTGGTAATTTTGAAACATGGGACTGCACATAGACCGACGTCACAATCAGGGCAATGGAACCTGGTTTCATTTGGATTTTTTTTCCATTGCCATCTTGCTTTGAGCAGCAAACTACGCACATCCTTGTAGATGCTGCCTTTTTTCCAGTTGGTGGGATGTAATCCATAAAGTGACGACCAGTTAGGCGTTCTGGGATTACAACGTCAACAGCACGACGTTCAGATCTGTTCACGGCCACTGATGGCATTTGGTAGTTCACAAAAATCTGCTGCGCCACCTTCCAGATAAAGTCAAAATGAATAAGAGGCTTGTCACTCCTTCCTCTGTGCAGCATATAGGCATTCCAGAGGCATTGTTCCAGGAGATGCCTGAAGATTTTTTTTGTAATATATTTTTTTGTTGTTTCCGCATAGCCGGATAAAATGTCATCGCCTGATCGGCTCTATCGACTCCTCCCATGGTGTTGTTGTAGTCAATCACAAGTTGTGGCTTCATGACATCTTTCCCACCTCTTGTGTGGACCATGGCAGTGGAGGTGTTATGCACTGTACTCATTAGGCACACGTCTTTTTTGTCATGCAAACACATTGCCATCATCTTTCCTTTCTGCCAGGTAACCATTTCTCCTGTTTTCAGTTTTTTCTTAGCAAACATAGATGGCAGGTCACGTCGGTTGGCCCTAACGGTTCCATATCCATCAGTCTTGTGTTTTAGCATAAACTCGTACAGCTCAGGCGATGTATAAAAGTTGTCCGTTGTCACACAATACCCTGATTCAGCAATGGCTCAAGCAGTGTAAGGACTGATGACGTTGCCATCCCATAGCCGCTGTACCTGGGGTTGAATTGTGTTCCTTTACCGGTGTATATGACGGAATTCCATATTTAGCCAGTGGCAGACTCACAGAGCATATAGGATTTTATTCCAAACCGTGCTCTCTTGGATGCGATGTATTGAATCCAGCTGAGGCGTCCCTTGTAAGCCATCAGACTTTCATCAATGCTGATGTCTCTATCTGGCACACAGGCCGGATGGAAATTTTTTATGATCATTTGGTATACTTCCCAGATCTTCTTGAGTTTTGGCGCTGGATGTCTGGCTTCGTCAAATTCCTCGTTGTTGGTGAAGTGCAAATTCTTCATTATGAGGGAAAATCGTTACTCGGACATTATGGTGACAAAAAATGGGGATGCAAGCAATTTATCGGCAGTCCAGTACCATTTCTGCAGGGGTTTCTCCACCACCCCCTGAAGAAGTATTAGCCCCAGAAACTTCCAGATGTCCTCTTTAGTCACCGGTTCCCATTTTCTGTTCCTGGAAAACTTGCTATGCAGAGTAGTGGATTGCTGCTCGTTGTAGCGATTTGTCTCCATGGCAATCTTTTCAATGACGTTATCTGTGAAAAATAATTTTAGGTACGCCAAAGGATCACTGTGCTTAACGTCTACCTTCATCCCAGGTGATCCAGTAAACGGAAATCTTGGCGGTGTTACCTCATCCATACCGATATCAATAGGGCACCAAGTGCACACATCACTGAGATCGGGTGCAGAATAGTCGCTGTCGCCACTTCTCTGATCAGTGTCAGAGTCGGATGACGAATCTTGCCACGAATCGCTATCACTGTTGCTCAATTCTGCGAGGGGCTCTGTGTCACTGTTGCTGTCACTCATCTGATCCAAACCCGCTTTGGAGATGCTAAAGTGACGCTTTGATGCCATGGTAAAAAATTTCTTTTATGGGCAGAAATGATGATCAAATGTCAAATCTGAGGAGATACAGTGTACTCTGACAGGATTTCACTTTATCACCTGACTTTATGTGTGTGTCACTTTTAGACTTTTATACATTTGTATTTCCCGCCCAGTTCTGCCTCCCATGAGCCGCTGCGGCTCACAGAGACGGAACCAGGAAGTCAGATGGAGGCATCCGAAGGGGCTCTCACCGGCGATCACAGAGGGGACATCGCTGGATCACCAGGAGAGGGTAAGGAGACTCCGCTGCCAGCTCCGTAATTTACCCCGAGCGTGACTCGGGGTTACCGCTTCTGGCAGTGAAAATTAACCCCGAGTTACGCTCGGGATTACCGCTAGCCTGGTTAAACATCAGTATTTTGTCCTTTTTGTCCCCGAGTACAGGCAGAGCAGGCAGCGGCTCTATTGTGCATCCTCTTCTCATTCTGGTCATTTCAGGTAGCTTCACAGGATTTGTATAGTAGGTGCGGATCCCAACAATAGGGCAATAACAATAATATTATTATATTATATTATTATTACAATACGGTAGGACCACGACCTGCTCCGCTCTCAGCCAAGAGATGACAAAACTCCCATTCTTCAGACTGATGGATGTCCCAGCGGTGGCATCCGTTATCCTATCTATTATGTATGACATCAGCAGACCCCTTTAAGTGTAAGTTCACACCTGGTTGAATTATTGAGAATTTGAGGTGCAGATTTTTCAGTACAAAATCGGAGACCTTTATTGTACAATACATGTGAAAGAATATTTTTTTTTTAGGATGTAAAAAAATGGTTTCTGCTCTGCATTATTGTCCTGGGAAACCTGGTCAAAAAATCAATAGGGGGAGTACCAAAAGGCAGTTTTGCACAGGGCACCTTTCAAGCTAAGGCTGGCCCTGATTGAAACTATGTCCATATTTTTCTTCTGTACCACCATATGGCTGTTTTGTAATCAACTGGAAAGAGGTTTTTTACATGTAAGAGAAGTGCTGGATTCTACTTTATCTTCTTTCATGCACTCAAAAGGACAGGTGAGCTGGAACCTTTGATTGTATTTTACTTTGGTTGCATGACTTGTCCACTGCCAAAGTCAAGATATAGCCCTACCCTAAAACTTTGTAGTACATTATATGTACCCCAATATAGTCCAATTATTAAAAGTAAAACTTGGCCCACATAAAACAAGCTCTCGTGTGGTTAAATATGCTGAAACATTAACCTGATCTCGTTTTTGGAAAACAATGATTAAAATGATAAAAATCTAAAACATATTTGGTGTTTCCTCAATACCCAGAATAGCTGCATTCTTATAGGATATTTCCCATAAAGTACATTTTATTCAATTGTTGCTGTATATAATTTGGGGGTACTGGAGCTAACCTATTGGTGTCAACAAACCCTCTAGGGGTAGTTGTGGTAGCTGCTGAGGATCAATGAGTGAAACCTGTGCTCGCTTGTTTCACTAGGTATAGTTTTAGTAATAGAGAAGGTGTTATGATCTATCGCATACCAAACTTTTATGGTTTGAAAAATTTATTTGTATCAGAATTATATTGTCAGATATAAAATTTGAAATAAATTTCAAAAATAAAAATTAAATTTTTTTTTAAAATAAAATTAAAACTGTCCAGGCTCTTTTATTAGACCAATTAAAGTGCCAATACTAATATCTAAACCAGGGTTGTTCTTTCCTCTGTTTGTTGCAGTGAATCAAAAGCGGCTTCAGGGTGGGATGATAAGTTGTACCTTGTATTATTATTGCTTGAAGACTACTTTCTATAACGTAAATAGATAGCGCCCATTAGTTCCATTTAATGGTAGTATTACCTTATGTGCTTGCCAGTGGCAGGACGAACCTTACCTACACAGGGGTATCTATAGTGCTTGGTGTTCAGTTACTCTTCTGGGGTTTGGAGTCCTCGCTTTTTGCCTCTAGGTGACGCAGTTTCTTCCTCCTTAAATACACAGATAAAGTTGGATTTTGTAAGTTCCTGGTGCTAGAACATTCCAACAGGAAGGGAGGGGGGCAGGTAATTAGAAAGCCCCAATCCTTAACTATGTAGGTAAGGTTCGTCCTGCCACTGGCAAGCACATAAGGTAATACTACCATTAAATGGAACTAATGGGCGCTATCTATTTACGTTATAGAAAGTAGTCTTCAAGCAATAATAATACGAGGTACAACTTATCATCCCACCCTGAAGTCGCTTTTGATTCACTGCAACAAACAGAGGAAAGAACATCCCTGGTTTAGATATTAGTATTGCCACTTTAATTGGTCTAATAAAAGAGCCTGGACAGTTTTAATTTTTTTTTTTTTTAATTTGTAATTTTTATTTTTGAAATTTATTTCAAATTTTATATCTGACAATATAATTCTGATACAAATAAATTTTTCAAACCATAAAAGTTTGGTATGTGCTAGATCATTACACCTTCTCTATTACTAAAACATTTTAATCAATAGATCTTAAAATAATAATTCTATGATTGTATGTGATGCTATACTATCAGAAACAACCATTACACAGTACATAACAGGGGCACATATATAAGATTATCTGATGACACGAATATTGGTTTTGAACACATCCAATTGTGGAACTTATTATTATTCCAAGATCTAATGATTAAAATGTCCTTTGTTTGTGGAACAACGCTTTGAAGTGATTAAATACTGAAATCAAATCACTTCAGGTAATTCAGGCAACCTTGCTTGCTCTGGTGGGCAATGACATGATTGAACATACAATAATTCTAATAGCATTCTTCAGGTTAATTAGCGGGAATGGATTTGATAAAGGTAGAATTGGGCAGATTGATTAGCAAGTCCATTGGCCAGGTCATTAGTCTCTAGCCATTGGACAGGAGGCTTGGAAATACCTTTTGGGATCCGCAGTGTGTCTTTGATTTAAAATGCCATTTGTACTTCTTGCCCAACATCTTCATACCAGCCACAGCCAGCTAAGAAAAAAACATGTTGGAATCTCAAAAGGTAAGAGATTCGTGAGTCTCCGATCCCGTGGCCAAAGACTAATGTCGTGGCCGATAGACTGGAGTCCTACAAAGTGATCTTCCCAACTCTAGTTGAACAGATATTCTCATGTTATGAAATTGCTTTAGTTAACTAGACAATACAAAATAAGTTTGCAATTGACTTGCTTTTTCTATCTGCTTTTATTCTACATAGTGTACAGCTTGTTGCCATAGAGACCGACCACTAAAGCTTGCACGCAGTACTGTAGTTATATTCCTGGAGGGGCGTTAACTCTTTACATCCCAGTCAACACTCTCCTTCCCATTGATTTATATAGAACAAATAGCTGCTTATCTTGTCCAATGGTTTGTGGTTAATAAGGGCAGCATACATACAAGCAGAGCAGGAAGCACCAGATGACGTACAGCCAGGTGTATGGATACATACAGGAACAGAAAATGTGTATGTGGTGCCCCTGAGACCAGGGCAGCCACAGAGTGAACTGCAGCCAGGTGAGGAAAACGGTTAACTTAGGAACACCCACACACCGACACACACTGACCCTACGCCTAAGACTCTAGGTTAGGCAAGGGGTAGTTCTATAAAATTCAAGAATGCGCACATAGGGTGATATCTTCTTTGAAGAAGGACAAAAAGGTTATACAAAGAGGCTGCTCACCTGATGTAGTTGTGAAAACCCACAACTGGTAATGATCGCTCAGATACAAGTAGCTGCTGCAGGACCGTACTTCCACAGATCCCTGTGGTATAATCAGCTCCCAGGACACAGTACCCCGAGGTCCGCGCTGCCACTTCAGAAAGGAACAAAAGAGTTATCTCCCAACTCCTTCATCAGGGAATGTCCCTGATGAAGGAGTTGGGAGATAACTCTGAAACGCGTAGGATAATAAAGAAGAATCGTTGATCCAGACATTCCCTTGTACTGGCTTCTTTTGTTCCTTTCTGAAGTGGCAGCGCGGACCTCGAGGTACTGTGTCCTGGGAGCAGGCAAGGGGTAGTGACTCACCGTTGCCGCATGCTCATGTCTCAGGCGATGATTCCCTCGTCACGGTTCCGCGCCTGAGACTGTGGGGCCCGGTGGTCAGACAAAAGGGGATTAAAGGATTGGGATGATTCTTGTTTGTCATGACGCCACCTGTGGGAGTCCGGTGAATGCACCGGCGCTGCTTGGGCCTCCGGGGGATGTGCGGCAGCTAGATGGTATGCTCCCCACAGGATGAGCAGGAGTCCCCGGGGCCAGGAGCTGTACTAGATGGAATACGGAAGCTCGGGTAGTTCTGCGTGTTGATCCAGGAATGATGCACAGACACATAAAGTCTTTTCTGTACCTTTTACTGGTGACAACAGGTACACTCGACCGGGTGATGAAGTAGATACTCCTGGAGTTTCCACAGCAAGCAGTGGTGTAGGCGTCCTTGTGTACACAGTTCTGGTGAGGTCTGGTGGATATAGAATCCTACCGGACCGGGTTGCACGCTCTGGTGGGACGTGTTTCACCTGAGTTCACTGCACTGAGGGCACTATAAAGGGTTAGGGGTAGCTATTTTCCTTCCCCGGGCTCTCATCTGGTGGTGCTTCAGGTGTGCAGGAAGCTAAACTCCCTTGTTGGGGTGCTGGTTTCTCTGCAGCCTGCGATGTGGCTCCTACAGCTCGGACCCAGTGACCGGATTGTTAGGGCGAGTTGAAACAACTCCTCTGTTCCTGTCAGGGTTTTGTCTCCTGTTCCTAAGACTCTTATTGCAAGAGTCCCTCACTTTCTGGGTGTGCTGGTATGGGCCTAGTGTGGCTCCAGTACCAGGTCAGTTCTCCTAGCTGTTCACAGTTCTAAAGTGACTGCACACTCCACTGTTTGTCCCTCCAGGACCCGTATTTATAGGGGAACTGGCTTAAGGTAACCAGTGGAGCTCCCCCTAGAGGCCTGGGGTGAAAAGGGGTGTAAAGGTGTGTTAGTTAGTGAGATCTGCTTGCTGTGTACATTCCATTTGTGTACTAAGAGTTCTGTGTGCTCCAACCAGGGTGCCACATTCCCCCTTAGTTAACTTCAGTACTCCCGGACTGAGCAAAAGTTTTTCTTGACAACTTAACACTCTAAACATTTTATACTCATTTAATAACCGGTATTTACAAAGTCTTAAATTGAAAAATTACAAAATCACTGAAAAGAAGGGAAAAATAGGGAAAATATGAAAAACAGTCCATACGGCACTAGTCCATCTGCCGCAGGCTGGAAAAAGTAAGTTTTTGGTCACACAAGTCCTGTGACAATTGTCCAAGTTTATAAAACAGGAAAAAGGGTAAAGCCCAGCAGTAAAGTCCTCTGATGGTTTAAACACATACACGGGTATACATTTTGAACTTTAAACATTCCCTATGGGTGTCTCTGCTTAGGAGGCCGGGTCTAACTTCTTACCCTACCCAGACACTTTCTGTCCCCAACTTAATTTACTTGGGACAGGGCCCAGTTCCTTTCCACCCTTCTGTACACTACTTTTTACAGTTTTTGAGCACGGGTACTATTTACAGTGATTAACAGGTAATATGCTTCCACTACATCCTAAACCCATTCTGTCAAAAGCTGTTGTTGTAGTGTACGTACTGGTTCTGTCTCTATTGCTCCTACTTGTTTCTGGAATTCCATAGTAGGTACGTAATCTGTCTACTGGACTATCCTCTGTTAAAGGTGGTAGTGTAGGTAGTTGTCTATGGTCTCTTTCTCTTACTATGAGACTAGCAGGTTCACTGATTACAGGAATCTCAGGTTCCAAGATAACAGGCTGCATCTCTTGCATTTGAAACTGGATCTTCTTGAACTGGTTGATTTGGTATTGGTTCTTGATTTTCAACAGGTTGGTAGAAAGAAATAACTGATATGATATATGCACCATTGCATTGAGGCCAGTCGGCTGGTAAGTCTCCAATTTCTGTATGGACTAGGTTTTCTTTTGATTTTTCAATGGTTACTGTAGGATAACTGGTTTCTTGGGTTATTAACTGTTCTGGACATTTCTTCAAATGGTCTCTTGATACAGTTGTAAAGGTGTTTCCTTTGTCTTTGCTGATATCACAACTTTTTGAGTTGTCATATTTTGACGGCATTATTGTGTAGGGTTCTGATTCCCAATTGTCATCTAATTTGTTGGTTTTTTCTCTTTCTTTTTAGCACTAGTTCGCCTGTTGCTAAAGGTTCTGCTGAGGCGTGCTTGTTGAAGTCATGATCTTGTTTGCTTCTGCTTATGTTCAGATTTCTTTCAACATTCTCTTGCACTTTCTTGTACTGTTCTTGGCGTTGGTTTATCCAATCTTCCTCTGGAGAATCTGGTGTTGGTTCGATGGTTCCCATCTCTAAATCGACTGGTAGTTTACCTGGTCTTGCTCGCATCAAGTAAGCAGGTGAGTAATTAGTTGAACTAACAGGTATGTGGTTGTAGATATCCACAAGGTCTGGAAGTTTTTCAGGCCATTGATTTCTCTCTTCGAGGGGTAAGGTTTTGAGCATGTCAATCACGATGTGGTTCATTTTCTCACATAAGGCTACTTTCACATAACGATTTTTTAAAATCCGATGCTGTCCGATATAAATCGGACAGCATCGGATCTAAACTGATCCCTGCAGTCGGATGCCAAATAGGCATCCGATCTGACATTCTGCAGGATCAGTTGCTGTCAGCTGTCACAGCTGTTCTCCCTGGTGCTCCCCTCTCATCTCCCCTGTGTGTCCCCCTCATCACCCTCTTTTTCCCCCTCTTCACCCCTGTGTGTGTCCCCCCCCCTCTTCTCCCCTCTGTGGCCCCCTCATGTCCTCTGTGTGGCCCCCTCACGTCCCCTGTGTCCCCCCCTCTTCTCCTCTGTGTGGCCCCCTCACGTCCCCTGTGTGGCCCCCTCACGTCCCCCAGTACTCCCCCTCCTTTCCCCTGTCCTCCAGAATAAAAAATAAAAACATTTTATGCTCACCTCTCCCCGAACCCCCGTCGTCTCCCGCCGTCTTCCTGCAGTAGAAGACCTCTGCAGACACCGGGAGCCTGCGGGAGCCACCGGGAGCCTGCACGAAGACGGCGGGAGACGGCGGGGGCTCGGGGAGAGGTGAGCATAAACTTTTTTTTTTTTTTTAACCCCTGCCTTACAGTTAGGAGCAGTTTTACTGTACTGAGCATGCTCAGTACAGTAAAATCGGGTCCGAGGAGACATCAGATGTGTCCTCGGACCCTGCTCCATAGGGCCCCATGGTAAATTGATCCGACCGAATCGATGTGCACTAAATGCCATCCTATTTGGTCCGATCCGATTTTGTCGATTTTATTTTCGGTGCAAAAATGGGAGCATGCTCAGTACAGTAAAATCGGGTCCGAGGAGACATCAGATGTGTCCTCGGACCCTGCTCCATAGGGCCCATGGTAAATTGATCCGACGAATCGGATGTGCACTAAATGCCATCCTATTTGGTCCGATCCGATTTTGTCCGATTTTATTTTCGGTGCAAAAATGGAGCATGCTCCGATTTTTGCACCATAAAAAAATCGGACAGAATCGGATCGGACCAAATCGGATGGCATTTGGTGCACATCGATTCGGTCCGGTGCCCATAGGGCTGCATGGGGCCCAAACTCCATCCGATTTTTATCAGACAGCATCGGAACTGCAGAATTGTAGTGTGAAACTAGCCTAAACCGTTTGTCTGAGGATGAGATGGCGTGGTCCTGATCTTCTTACACCCATATAGTCCTAGAAATGCGTGAAACAGGTCTGATTCGAATGCTGGCCCTTGGTCAGTCAAGACTTGGTCTGGATACCCATGGGGGTGACAAAAGTAACTCTGGAATGCTTTGGCCGCTACTTCAGCAGTTAAGTCTTTAACTGGAACTACCACAAGGAATCTTGAATAGTGATCAGCCATTGTGAGTGCGTAAGTGTAACCGGTGCGACTTGGGGTTAACTTTACATGGTCGAGAGCAACTATTTCAAGGGGTTTCTTGGTAACAATTGGCTGTAAGGGAGCTTTCTGAGTCAGATGGTCTTTTCTTTGAGATGACACGGTCCACAATTTTTACACCACTTATCAATTGAGCCTTGCATACTGACCCAGTAGAGACGATCTTTCAGGAGCCTTTCCAGCTTCTTCCATCCGAAGTGTCCTGCATCGTCATGGTAGGCTTCAAGGATATATTTGGACTTCGGTTTTGGGAACCACAATCTGCCATATGAGTTTGTGTGTTCTGGGGTTCAGATACCTTCAGCATAGTTTCCCTTGGTAGACAAATAACTTCCCTTTTTCCTTCCACAGGCGCTTGGCATTTGACGAGGCATCGGGATCCATACTGGCATGCTCTTGAGTTATCAGCTCTCTGACCAAGCTGAGTCTGGATCATTGGCTCCTCAAGTCATGGTGGGGTAGAGGGCTTACAGTCCTCTCTGCACGTCTCTGACTCGCCTGATGACACGTTGCCGTACCCATGCAATGGAAAGCGGGTAATTCTATCTCCTCCAGGTCATCTATGTCTTCTCCTTCTTCAGGGATGTTACGGCATTCTGGACAGGGAATCAGCATTGCCATTTTTGTGACCTGCCCGGTACTTCACAGGGAAGTCATAGTTTGACAGTCATGCTACCCAATGCTGCTCTAGGGCTCCCAGCTTTGCAGTCTCTAAGTGTGTTAGAGGATTGTTATCAGTGAAAGCTGTGAACGGGGCGGATGCCAGGTAATGCTTGAAATGCTCTGTGATTGCCCAGACCAGGGCCAGGAACTCCAGTTTGAATGAGCTGTAGTTCTCCGGGTTCCTTTCCGTGGGGCGGAGCTTTCTGCTTTCGTAGGCTATCACCTTTTCCTTTCCCTGCTGGCGTTGAGCTAGTACTGCTCCTAGACTTTCGTTGCTTGCGTTGTGTACAGTAAAAATGGTAGATTGTAGTCAGGATAGGTCAGGATTTCTTCTCCAGTTAAAGCATCCTTTAACTTCTGGAAGGATTGTTCCTGTTCTTGTCCTCACCGGAACGGGGGTCCCCTGATCTTGCCATTTTTAGATTGACCTACTAAGAGATCTTGCATGGGTGCTGCTATCTTGGTGTAGCCTTTGATGAATCGTCGGTAGTAACCGACCAGTCCTAAGAATTGGCGTACCTCTTTGTGAGTGGTTGGTGCTGGCCAGTCCTTGATGACGGTTACCTTGTCTGGGTCAGGTGCCACACCTTCTGCACTGACCACATGTCCTAGGTACTGGACTTGGGTTTCAGCAGGTGACACTTGGACGGCTTCAGCTTCATAACGTACTTGGACAGCGACTCGAACACTTCACTCAGGTGTTGCAGGTGGTCTTCGTAGGTCTGGGAGTATACAATGACATCATCAAGGTATAACAGCACAGTTTCAAAGTTTTTGTGACCCAAGGCAACACTCCATCAGTCTCTGAAATGTTCCTGGGGCATTGCACAACCCGAATGGCATACTGTTAAACTCGCATAGCCCCATAGGTGTCGTGATGGCTGTCTTCTCACGATCCTCCTCTGCAACAGAGACCTGCCAGTACCCACTAGTAAGATCTAATGTGGAGAAGTAGTTGGCAGACTTAAGTGCAGCTAGTGATTCCTCTATGCGGGGTAACAGGTATGCATGCTTGTGTGTTGATTTGTCTGTAGTCTACGCACATCCTCATACTACCATCTTTCTTTTTAACCAGGACCAGTGGTGCTGCCCAGAGACTACAGCTATCCCTAATGACCCCTGCATTTTTCATGTCCTGAAGCATTTCTTTTGCTTTTTGGTAGTGTGTGGGTGGTATAGGTCTGTATCTCTCTTTGATGGGTGCATGGTCCCCAAGGGGATGTGGTGTTGTACCCCTTTAATCCTCCCAAAATCAAGTGGGTGTTTGCTGAACACTTGCTCGTATTCCCGAACTACCTGGTAAATTCCATTTCTCTGGTGAGAAGGTGTGTTGTCAGTTACTAGCTGAGCTCCTGACACCATTTCTCTAGCTGATCTTTGGAGTGAGGGGGTTCGTCAGTTACTGCTTGAGAAGAGGACTTTATATCATGTATGGCACTGTTTTCAACCTGATACAACTTTGCAACAGTAGAATTACTTGGCAGTCTGACTTCGTCATCACCATAATTTAATATACGTACGGGGACTCTCCCTTTTCTCACATCAACCAATCCTCTGGCTGTCAAGAGCGTAGGACTACTATTAGACATTACAGGTTCTACTACAGCTTGGTAGTCCTGCCCTCTGAAGCCTATTGCTGCCCAACACCAGATCATTATTTCACTTCTGGGTGGTACCACAATTGGAATGGCATCTGTTACCCGTACACTGCCAATTTCACCATTTGACATTTTTACCTGCTGTTGATATACCAGAGCTCGGATCTCTCTTTGGACAGCTCTCCTTTCTCTTGGTTTACCAGCATCAGCACTCTGTTGGAGTAAACACAACACTTCATCGAGACATTTAACCATTACATTGGTACCCAGTATTACGTGTGGATCCCGCTCGTATGGTTTGTCCTGAACCACTATGATACCCTGGTTCTTCAGCTGCACCCTCCCCACCTTTACTGTAGCTTCCCATTGTCCCTCTACTGTAACTAGCAAACCATTACTTGCCTCAGTGTTCAGATCAGGGTGTGGGGGTTCCAGCCTAACATCTGGCCAGAACCGCTTGTAAAGGATACTCGGGATGGTTGTCACCTGGGATCCAGTGTCTATCAACGCGGTGGTAGCGGTGTCGTCGATGATGATTGACAAGTATGGACGGTCTCCCACGTACTTGTACTCCCAGTTGGTTGGGCCTGAACAGTCTACTCCTGGGGTTGGCCCTTCTCGTCCAGGGGTTGCTCGTTTAAAGGGCTGGACTGGTAGGTACGTCCTTCCTTGTCGCTCTTTTGGCAGATGCGATGTCCATCAGGGCTGTAGCGATCTGTCGGTTTTCCTCGCGGCGGTGGTGTCTTCTTCCTCATCCACGGCTTGTTGCGGCTGTCAGCAAGCTGGATCCTGTCAGATGACCTTGCTTCTGTCTTGGGTCTTCTTTCACCTCGGAGCTTGGCCATGTCTTTCATCAGCTGCTGCACATCGGCGTACAGTTTATCAAACCGGTCGGTTGTTATAGTCTGTGCGCTGGCCTGAACCGTGGGGATTGGAGATGCTGCGGCCGGCACGGAAGGGGTGTTAGCATACTGAAGGCTGTGAGTTTAGATCGGGCACTGTAGGGAACTGTTGTCCTCGCACTGTTAAGTCTCTTAAGGTATCAAACTCTGCGTCAGGGTTTTGCAGGGCCCACCAGCGTGCCTGTTTCTTATCAGCAGGTAGTCTAAGTCCCACAACAAATTGTCCAATTAACAATTTGTTTTCCTTTTTACTTTATGTAGATGCCGGGCACTGCTCGCTGTCCTCAGTCTCCTTTCTGCAGGCCTTGCTCCAGACTGGAGCTCACACTGCTCACACAGCTGCTGGTGATTTACCTCTGACTCCCCATCCTCCCCCCTGCACCCCTGAACATGCATTTATGCTGTTTAATGGTATTTATCTAAAATAAATCTAAAATAAAGGATTGATCCTGGAGACCGGTGAGTGCTGCCATCTATCTGTTCTGCTGAATATGAAAATTTGTTTTCATCTCTAAAGGTACCGTCACACACGGCAATTTTGCAAGCAATTTCACTGGCAATTTGCTGGTTGCAGTGAAATCATGGATACATGGTTCTGTTTTGTTGCTGTGTAGAAATGGAACCATGTATCCATGATTTCACTGCAACCAGCAAATTGCCAGTGAAATTGCTTGCAATATTGCCGCGTGTGACGGTACCTTAACACCATCAGGATCGACTTGTTTTAACAGTCTCAGTGCTTCCTGTAAGCGCAGTGCATAGTCTAGGACACTCTCCTGTGCCCCTTGTTTGCAATGGTAAAACAACAGTCTTAGCTCCGCTTCGGTATGATGTTCAAAAGCCCAGTTTAATTTGGCAAATATCTGCTCCACAGACTCCTGAGCTTCTGCAGACAAGTTTCGGGTCTCCAGTTCTGCTGCATCTGTTAACTGTCCCATTATAACTGAAGCTCTCTGCTTACCGGTCATGGCGTACATATCCAGCACTTGGCATATCTTCCTCCGGAACATATCCAGGGTACCGGGTTTACCGCTGTACTTTGGTAACCAGGCCTCATTCGGGACATATGGCAGAGATATCGGTATTATCGGAGCGGGTTGCTGCGGCATGACGCCGACGGGTGGCTGACCGACCGGAGGTACATTTTGTGGCTCCGGTGGAACAACCGGTGGGTTTACTTGCGGAGGTACCGCATTGCTGGGATCCGGATTACTCATCCTCGCTCCCCCTTAGTTAAGCGCGGCCAGCCCTTTCGATTTCAGCGGAAGTTGTCGGCCTCACGGTGAGGAGTGAGGCACCACGGGAGTTTCCGGTTCCTGCTGCGTTCAGAGAAAGTCGTCAGAGTATGGGGCGGGGCCTATCTTCACGCCCTTTGCACAGTAACGCCCCTTCTTTTCCCGCCTTCTGCGCAGCAATGGCGGTTCAAATGTACAGTTCAGTAATCACAGTCATTAAATAGCACACAATACCCATTGGGAAACGGGTCTGCTCGTATCCTGTTCGTGATCGCCAAATTCTGACTCACCGTTGCCGGATGCTTACGTCTCAGGCGATGATTCCCTCGTCACGGTTCCGCGCCTGAGGCTGTGGGGCCCGGTGGTCAGATAAAAGGGGATTAAAGGATTGGGATGATTCTTGTTTGTCGTGACGCCACCTGTGGGAGTTCGGTGAATGCACCGGCGCTGCTTGGGCCTTCGGGGGATGTGCGGCAGCTAGATGAGATGCTCCCCACAGGATGAGCAGGAGTCCCCGGGGCCAGGAGCTGTACTAGATGGAATACGGAAGTCCGGGTAGTTCTGCGTGTTGATCCAGGAATGATGCACAGACACATAAATTCTTTTCTGTACCTTTTACTGGTGACAACAGGTACACTCGACCGGGTGATGAAGTAGATACTCCTGGAGTTTCCACAGCAAGCAGTGGTGTAGGCTTCCTTGTGTACACAGTTCTGGTGAGGTCTGGTGGATATAGAATCCTACCGGACCGGGTTGCACGCTCTGGTGGGACGTGTTTCACCTGAGTTCACTGCACTGAGGGCACTATAAAGGGTTAGGGGTAGCTATTTTCCTTCCCCGGGCTCTCATCTGGTGGTGCTTCAGGTGTGCAGGCAGCTAAACTCCCTTGTTGGGGTGCTGGTTTCTCTGCAGCCTGCGATGTGGCTCCTGCAGCTCGGACCCAGTGACCGGATTGTTATGGCGAGTTGAAACAACTCCTCTGTCCCTGTCAGGGTTTTGTCTCCTGTTCCTAAGACTCTTATTGCTAGAGTCCCTCACTTTCTGGGTGTGCTGGTATGGGCCTAGTGTGGCTCCAGTACCAGGTCAGTTCTCCTAGCTGTTCACAGTTCTAAAGTGACTGCACACTCCACTGTTTGTCCCTTCAGGACCCGTATTTATAGGGGGAACTGGCTTAAGGTAACCAGTGGTGCTCCCCCTAAAGGCCTGGGGTGAAAAGGGGTGTAAAGGTGTGTTAGTTAGTGAGATCTGCTTGCTGTGTACATTCCATTTGTGTACTAAGAGTTCTGTCGTGCCCCAACCAGGGTGCCACAGTAGCTGGGATTAAGAGCAAGTGTGGGTGGAGTGTAGAGCAGCACTGATCCAGTGGGAGGCACCGTAGATAAAAACACGGGAGCACCAATTGCAGGCAGACGAGTAGTAGAAGAACAACAGTCAGAGAAAACAGAGGTTATTACCAGGAGGAAAGGTTCCCTGGAGGATGCAGAATCCTAGAGGCAATATTCCTAAGAGAGAAAGCTCGCTCCATAGCCGGAGGCGAGGGGAAGAAATCCACAAGTCGACCGACCCCACAGCTTGACAGAGGAAAAGTGTGAGGACAAGGGCCCGGCAGCCGCATACACCTTAGCTGAACGGAGGAACCCTGGAGCTGAGACAGTGAGACAGAGGGAGCCTGGTGATCCCACAGCCATACCTGGGACACTGGAGGCTAGGCCGCTACAGCCAGAGAGCCGACTCTGTAGAAGTGACCGGTGATACTCTAAGACCCCAATCACAGGACACACCGGCATGGAGCAGGTGCTCGATGACCTGCAGCCTACCTACCACCACGGTCTAGGAACACAGCCATCAAACTAGGGCTAGTGACCCTGAGAGAGAGGGACCCATCACACAAGAGCCTGTGAAGGCCAGACCGAACCTGTGAGTGAGGAGAGAGAAACAAGGGCCTGAAAGGTTTTAGAGAGAAGCAACCCAAGGAGCTGCCTGAGCTACATAACCCAGTTACCCGGAGCAGTGTTAAAAGAACTGTGGAACTGTAACTTGTGACTGCTGCTAAAGAACTTTAAGTAAAGTACCCGGTAAGCTCACCATTGCTTGAGACTGCTTCCTTTCAGCACTGCTGCAGAGACTTCTACCTACGGAGCCGCCTCCCTGCCTCCCTGAGTGCCGGCTGGAGAAGCTGCAACAGCCAAGTAAGTGACTTGTCCAGAGCACATCCCTCATCAGACCCCTCCACAACTACTACACCTGCCCTGGAGACCCTCAGCCCTACCCGAGGAGGGTTTACTGTCTCGCGCCAAGGGCTTGGGATACTCGGATCTCGGGCGTACTGGTACGGGGATGTCACGGATGGTCGGTGCCCAAGTCCTTACCCTTAGGCAGATAATAAAAAGACGAAAGAAAATAAATAATAAAGTCAGTCGTGACGCCACCTGTAGGTCCGGTGATGGCATCGGCGCTGCTGGGACCTCCGGGGCGATGGGCGGCAGCAAGGTGTTGTAGCTCACTACAGGAAGAGCGGGTTCCCCAGGGCTATAGGTTGATAATGATGGAATAGGGCAGCGCTGTTGGAATGGGGCTGCGCAACTTCTGCGGTGTGGTGCGAGGCAGGTAAATCACAGTTCATCCGTAAGGAACACAGACACGTTGCTCACTTTGAAGGGGTACTTTACTCCAATAATCTGCAGGCTTACAGGGTAAACAGTTGTTTCAATCAGGGTAGTGGACCGGGTGGTCCTGGCAGTGGGCAATGTCCCTCTGAAGCTCTAGTGATGTTCCTTCTCTATACTTGCTCTGTCCTACCTCTGTGCTCTCCTTCTTCCTTGCGCTGCCCTGCACAAATCCCGATTGTTGAACCAGGCACCTTCTGGTGGGGACCGTGTTTAGGGCTGATTGGATTGTGCTCCTAAGAACATATCGACCACGCTGGTAATTTGCGGTTCAGGGATGGACCTTTGATCCACGTCGGAGCCGGTACCCCGCTTCCGACTAGGCCAGGGCGTTTGGTCACTGTCTATCTGCACCTTTCTCTTCTGGGTCACCAGGTTGTGGTGCCCTCCACGTTACTTCTCCTCTGTTGTTCTCTGTTCTTACTGTCACTGTTTACTGTGCTGTTCTGTTTCCCTCTATTCTGCACTCTTCACTGTACTTTCCCGCTCTCCCCACTCACTATGTAACATAGCTCTCCTCCAACTGGGACCGGTTACCCTGGTAACGGGTGTCTGATTGGTACTCTATCACTAGGTGTATGTGTGTGGTGATTGAGCTTCAGGCTTCAACTACCCCTACCAGGACAAAGCATACTGCACCTTCTGTTAAGGATGCAGAACCCTTTTGTAGCACGCTATCTAGCGGGGCGCTACACTCCCCCTTGGTTGAATACACTTGTCCCCAAGTGTCCATTTCACTCTTACCCGGTACAGAGCAAAAGTTTTATATATGCATGCATAAACAATGAACACTTTTAATAACAACAAGCATTCTAGTTTCTTCCTGTCCGGGAAGCCCGTTTCTTATAACGTTGCAAAACAAAACAGTTGCCAGCTCAACGGAACCGGTTAACTATTGCGGACCCAGTGGTTACCATCACTGTCTTTTCCAATGTCCAGGCTACCACTGGGCGCTACACAAATTATCACAACACACAAAAAATTCAAGAAAAATAAAATGTCCTCATGATAGTCTATGAGTATTGTGTTAAGGTACTGTCACATGCGGCAATTTTGCTAGCAATTTCACTGGCAATTTGCTGGTTGCAGTGAAATCATGGACACATTGTTTTATTTTGTTGCTGTGTACAAATGGAACAATGTGTCTATGATTTACTGCAACCAGCAAATTGCCAGTGAAATTGCTAGCAAAATTGCCGCGTGTGACGGTACCTTAAGAGAAAGGGAATGCACACTATATACAGTACATATTCTACATAAAATCAAAGCACTTTACTGGGGATCTTCACATTTGTGCTCTCTTAGGGCATACTAGCCTCTAGGTCCTGCATGGCGTTCATAGCTTATGTGATCAAATCTTTACAAGTCACGATCTGGGTGACCCTTAGGTAAATGTGATTCAATGTCCCTTCTGGATATAAAAACCTCCTCATATAATCCATCCTCCCTTGCAAAACCCCAACCGTTATCAAGGTTGAAGGTGGTCACTGTACCTGTTTTCCGGTGCTCAGGGAAAACGGGTGGCTGGCGACGAGCCTCTGTTCTAATCTGCAGGTTCTCCATCTCAGGGGCCCACTACTCTTCTCTGTGTCGCTGCCACTCCTCCTGGTCGGATCGGTAAAAGGTGCGCTCATAATCCGTTCTCTTAGACGCGCGGTAGGTGTCCAGACTCTGGTGGTAACTTTTCACAACGGCTCTGGTGTTGCTTCCGCTGATGGATGGGGTTGCTGCCCACCAAGCGACCTGGGCCTAAGGTGACATAGCCTCGCCGGAATTCCTTTCTGGATCTTCCTCCTCGGGGCCTTGCTGGTCTGGTTCCTCATCCTCCTCAGGGAGCTGGTCATCACACTCCTCTTCGACGGCCTCAATCACCAGGTCTGGCTCCTCGGCAGGTGGCTGCTCTTCCTCCGGCTCAGGGTCGGTGGGGTCATCTGGCTCAGCAGCTTCGCTGTCATCCTTCTGCGGGGCTTCAGGGTTGCCCACCTCTTCTTACTCAATGGTTGGCGGCACCGGGTCCTCTCCGGTAACCGGGTGAGTATCGGTTGACTGGTTCCTCACCACTGGTTCTGATTCTAGACGGCTGGACTGCCTTGCGGTGTAGCTGGTGGGCCACGCCGGCACTCCAGCGCCGGACCGTCCACTCTTCTGTCTCCAGGAGTTGGACCTTCAGGTCTTGGAGCACCGTCTCCCAGAAGGTTTGGTCTCCCTCTATGGTGTGGAGAGAGACCACCTCCGGTTCAACAACTGCAGCGCGGGCCTCCTCTTCCACCTCCCGCATCAGGTCTCTCAACCGGATTGCCGCCATGTCTCTTTCTCCAAGACCCGTACCTGTCGAAGTCTAGAAAGGTTCTGCTTGCAAAGACCCTGCCACGCTCTGTTCGTTTTGCTTTATAGTCCATGGGCGGGTTAGAGTCTCTGGCCCGCCCCCTTGGTTTTTCCTCAGCACTTAGGGCGGGCAAGTATTTTGGTGCCTCTGCCATGACCCTACCATGACAAGGGGCCGAGGCACGCCCCTGGGCCAAACATAGTATTTCACATTGTTGGACCCGCCATCTTGTGCCAAGTAGAAAATGGCGGGAAACGTTTTTGGGTGCCGTGCATATACAAAGCTCTTTTTCAAGATCGCCAATAAAGTCTTGTAAGGAGCACTTAACCCGGTTCACAGGTTGGATTGTCCTGTTCGTGATCACCAAGTTGTCTCGCGCCAAGGACTTGGCGTACTCGGATCTCGGGCGCACTGGTACGGGGATGTCACGGATGGTCGGTGCCCGAGTCCGTACCCTTAGGCAGACAATAAAAAGAGGAAAAAAAATAATAAAGTTGTCAGTCGTGACGCCACCTGTAGGTCCGGTGATGGCACCGGCGCTGCTGGGACCTCCGGGGCGATGGGCGACAGCAAGGTGTTGTAGCTCTCTAAAGGAAGAGCGGGTTCCCCGGGGCTATAGGTTGATAATGATGGAATAGGACACCACTGTTGGAATGGGGCTGCGCAGCTTCTGCGGTGTGGTGCGAGGCAGGTAAATCACAGTTCATCTGTAAGGAACACAGACACGTTGCTCACTCTGAACGGGTACTTTACTCCTGTAATCTGCAGTCTTACAGGGTAAACAGTAGTTTCTGTCAGGGTAGTGGATCGGGTGGTCCTGGCAGTGGGCAATGCCTTTATGAAGCTTCAGTGATGTTCCTTCTCTATACTTGATCTGTCCTACCTTTGCGCTCTCCTCTTTCCTTGCGCTGCCCTGCACGAATACCACTTGTTGAACCATCAAAGGATAGGGAAAGCAAGGTGTGTTACAGTCCGCGCTGCCAAGTCTCCACAAATTACCAGGAATCCAATTTGGATAGCAAAAGATCTTCTTTATTTCCTTTCCTACGCGTTTCGATGCCCTCCTGGCACCTTCCTCAAGGATATCCCTGAGGAAGGTGCCAGGAGGGGCATCGAAACGCGTAGGAAAGGAAATAAAGAAGATCTTTTGCTATCCAAATTGGATTCCTGGTAATTTGTGGAGACTTGGCAGCGCGGACTGTAACACACCTTGCTTTCCCTATCCTTTGATGGTCGTTCCACATGTGAGTGGTCGGTGGAGGTCCTGCAGCAGCCAAATATAATCCTTTGCCTTCAAACCAGTTGTGGGTCACATAACTGGGCTAGGTGAGTGAACTTTTTACCACCCACACTTTGAGTGTCTTTAGTGATAGGCACTATTGCGCCTCTTGTTCCCCCACCTCTTGTCTATTTGATACTTGTTGAACCAGGCACCTTCTGGTGGGGACCGTGTGTAGGGCTGGTTGGATTGTGCTCCTAAGAAGACATTGACTATGCTGTAATTTGCGGTTCTGGGAAGGACTTCTGATCCACGTCGAGCCGATACCCCGCTTCGGACTGGGCCAGGATTTTTGTCACCCTCTATCTGCCATTTCTCGTCTGGGTCACCAGGTTAGGTGCCCTCCCCATTACTTCTTCTTTGTTGTTCCTGTTCTTACTGTTACTCTTTACTGTGCTGTTCTGTTTCCTTCTACTTCTGCACTCTTCACTGCACTTTTCCGCTCTCCCCACTGACTATATAACCTAGCTCTCCTCCCACCGGGACCTGTTACTGTGTTAACGGGTGTCTGATTGGTCCCCTATCACTAGGTTTATGTGTGTGGTGATGGAGCTTCAGGCTTCTACTACCCCCTAGCAGAGCAAAGCATACTGCACCTTCTGTTAGGGGTTCAGTACCCTTTTGTAGCGCGCTGACTAGCGGGGCGCTATATTACCATACACGCTGCCCCTCACCACCGTTCCCAGCAGGAATACGGCAGCGGTGGTTCTACTAACCACATACCCTGGGTGGTGTCACAACAAATCTTCCTGTAAATACTCCCTGTACTTGCCGCATCTGGGACAACGGGACCGGGCCTGGCACCCTGACATCCCCCGTGAGACAGTATAGGCCTGGTCTCGAGTACCCCAGTCCTCAGTGTGCGACATGTAAACAATTTGATAATTTAATGTGGATGTAAGAGGGTGTATAGAGATATGCCTGTTGGTGATGACTATGAGTGAAGGCGGCACCTGTAGCGATGACATCTGACCACTAGATGACAGTGACACTCACTGTTATTCTAAATTTTATAAAGTGTTAATAAAACAATATTTTAAATAATTTTAGGAATGATGTGATGTGAATAATAGGTGAACTGTGCAGTAAAAATGCAATTTCACTGCTGGATTTAGAAAATACTTTTATTACATCACTGCTCTGCCACTCAATCTGAAAACGTATAAAGTTTGGTTGTGGTGGTTGGTTTTCATGGAGACGAGCAGAGAGGAGACACGCTTTGACTGGGAGCTCCTGCTTTATCTATGGAGAAAGAAAAATCTGGACATACCTGTTTTATTTCTTGTTTCCTCTCTCATAACTTCAGCAGTTTTGTGTTTGTGATTGGTGATGTATGGGACAATTAATCCTTTATGCCAGTTCAGAGGAGAGCGTTGGAAAACACAACAGTGAGATAACATAGGAAGGAGCCGGCCATCTTTTAAAGTGTGGCACGACGACCGCGGAGGGTAAAATGTGGCGCCCCACTGGTTAGGCGTCACAGTTGGGGTACTGCACCCATAAAAGAGCATGCGGTTATCCTTGTCACAGTGAGAATGCTACTGGCAATAAATAAACACTATGCACCTCTTCCCTTTCCCCCGGTGTGCTGCTCTGGTCAGTGTAGTATGAGGAATACTGATGCTCTATGTTGCAAATGCGATGTAGCGACTGCATTGTGTATGCCGTGTTCGGTGTATCAGACTTATAAGTGCAGGCTGAATTGTGGATCATGGAGCCTTCAACTTTGTGATCCACAATACCATTTACAGTGTCTGCGTCCTGAGAATGCGAATTCTGCTGAAAGCATCATGAGGGGTGGCTTGGTGAGTGGTGAATGTCCCTTTTGGCTTATGGGCCTCAAAATGGCCATGTGCACTGCCATTATGGGCGGAACGCCCTGGCTTCTCCTATTAAAGATTATACACTGATGACATCTAAATTTCACAGACCTATATATTTGTATATGTCATTTTGATTCATGACCAATCAAAAACATACATGTTTCTGTGACTTTTTTTCTGTAAACACACGGAATGTAAAAAAAAAAAACAAATATACGAATAGCTCCATAGAGTATAATGGGTACACGTTCTATCTGTGAAAATGTATGTCTGAATGAGGCCTAGGGTTGTGTTCACACGCAGGATTTTTGCTGCTGCCACAACTAGCTATGTTCTCAGTAAAAACATTGCGTTCAACAAACCCAAGTTAACATTTTTTTGGGTGTGGATAACACGTGGGCATTGTCTACAATTTGTTTAATAAAGTTAGTTTTATTTACTAAATATGCTTCAAAAACACAATGAATAACAATCCAAAAATTTTGAGTTTTTTTTGCTACACTTCTTCACCTTCTTTTTGTAAAAAATAAAGTTAAAAGAACATGCTGTAGGTTTTAAAAACAATGCATTTCTCACATTCACCCAGCAAAAATAAAACAATCATGTGCAGGAGATTTTGGAAATTGTATAGCTTTTTTTACTTGTACTGTGAAGAAGGCCGCCATCAGGGTATGACTGCTCTGACTCCTGTCAGGGACTCGGAGGTGATTGGGTCCGGGCTGTCTGGGTGTACCGTAATTACTTAATGTTTCTTATTAACCCAGAACCCAGGCCCCAATCACTTCCGGGCCCCACCCCCTCACCTCTTCTATGGACCCATTCTCCTGTCAATCACCACCTCAGCCACCGAACCAGAAACCAGAAGGGGCCTGGCTGGCTGAGACTGACATTTTTCAATTACGTCAGTTTCAGTTAGGTTTGTACTTCGCATAAAACTAATAGCTGTAGCCTGTATGTCTCTTGAAGAAGTGGGCAGATAGTTCATTAAACTAATCAGAATAAAAATAGAACTTGATCCATACCACTCTGGACACTTGGTACCTTGTGACCCCTGCATGGCAATGCACATGAAAGCTCCCTATATTCTCTTCTATACACAGCTCTACACTGGGTGGAGTGCTGCAACTGTTTACACACTTAAGGTGTTATGACAGGCGCAACCTGACAAGGTTAGTGGTTCTGTCAATTTAGGACCCAGTTTTTACATGGGAAAGACCCTATGTGCGCTTCTTTCTTCCTCTACTTTTACCTTTATCATGCAACTAATATGACATGTGCAGTACAAATAGAAAGTCACCGAACAGCGCTGGCAGGACTTGAATGTTGGGTTGCTGGTGAGTATGAAGGCTGTCTGCCTCTGTCTGTCTACACAGCACTATGCTGTATATACAGGTACACACTACATCCTGTATTAGTGTGTCTGTATATACTGTATATGTATAGTGAGGGTCTGTCTGTACATTATAGTGCTGTGTATACAAGATATCCAGCCGATCTCCATTGTGTATATGGTACGCAGCCATCTCCATTGTGTATATGGCCAGCAGCAGTCTCTATTGTGTATTACAGACCCACAGCATGGCACTTGTGTATTCTCCTATTGTGTATTCAGTCCACAGTGGTCGTGTGTGGGGGTGGAGGCGGAGCTGGGGTGGAGACTGGGTGGAGTCTCAGGGGGTGCCACAATGTAGCCAGTGAGGGCCCCATGAAATTCTTAGTGGCAGCCTTGCCTGTGAGAAGCAGCTTTTAATTTGCATAAAAAACGCAATAAAGAAGTGCATGTGAACATATGCTAAGGATTATTTCTGAAAATATCACTTTTTATGACAACCTAATTAGGGCATCTTCACACTGGGGTTTTTTGAAAAATGTGGCAGTTGCGGTAAAAAAACGCATCTGCCGCATTTTCCGCCTAACGGCCACACTTTCGGCAAGCCCATGGGCTGCGGTGGCTTTTTTCGCGGCCCCAACTGCCGTAACTACCGAAAAAAAAAACTGCAACTGCCGCGGTTACCGCAGAACGGCCGCATTGCGATTCACCTGCGGCAAGCCCCATGCAATGTCTATGGGGCTTGTGGCAAGTGTGGTATAGTTGCGGTTTCGGCAGATGCGGCCGTGAAAAAACCACGGTCAGCCGCGTTTTTTTTGCGGCCGCATCTGCCACAAGTGCCGAAACCGCACTTGCCGCACACTTACCGCAAGCCCCATAGACAATGCATGGGGCTTGCCGTAAGCACACCCCAAGTGCGGCCGTCAGGCGGAAAATGCGGCAGATGCAGGCTTTTGACCACAACTACCGCATTTTTCAAAAAATGCTGATGTGAAAGGGGCCCCTTTCACATCAGTGTTTTACGCTGATCGCGGCAGTTGCAGTGAAAAAACTGCAACTGCCGCGACTACCGCATAACGGCCGCACTTGCGGCAAGCCCCATGCATTGTCTATGGGGCTTGTGGCAGGTACAGTTTCGGCACTTGCGGCAGATGTGCCGTGAGAAAACCGCGGCTGACCGCGTTTTTTTCGCGGCCGCATCTGCCGAAACCGCAACTATACCGCACTTGCCGCATGCCCCATAGACATTGTATGGGGCATGCCTCAAGTGCGGCCGTTATGCGGTAATTGCAGCAGTTGCGTTTTTTTCACCGCAACTGCCGCGATCAGCGTAAAATGCTGATGTGAAAGCACCCTAAGGCCCCTTTCACATCAGCGTTATTTTTAAATCGCGGCAGATGCGGTGAAAAAACCGCATCTGCCGCGATTAACGCATAACTGCGAACACCTGCGGCACAGTTGCGGCAAGCCCCATGCAATGTCTATGGGGCTTGCGGTAGGGGGGGTGTGTGCCCGGGCAGGTGCAGCCGCGAAAAAAAACGTGGTCAGCCACGTTTTTTTTGCGGCCACACCTGCCGCAAGTGCCGATACAGCACTTGCCGCATAGACATTCTATGAGGCTTGCTGCAAGTGCAGCGGTTATGCGGTAATCGCGACAGATGCGTTTTTTTCACCGCATTTGCCGCGATTTAAAAAAAACGCTGATGTGAAAGCACCCTTAGGCCTATTTCACATCAGCAGGTAAGCGCTGATCACGGCAGATGTGGTGAAAAGACCGCAACTGCCGCCATTACCGCATAATGGCCGCACCTGCGGTTCACCTGCGGCAAGCCCCATACGTCTATGGGGCTTGCGGTAAGTGTGCGGCAAGTGCGGTTTCGGCACTTGTGGCAGATGCGGCCACAAAAAAAACGCGGCTGACCGTGGTTTTTTTGCGGCCGCATCTGCCGAAACCGCAACTATACCGCACTTGCTGCAAGCCCCATAGACATTGCATGGGGCTTGCCGCAGGTGAACCGCAAGTGCGGCCGTTCTGCGGTAACCCGGCGCAGTTTTTTCACCGCTATTACCGCGATCAGCGCTTACCGCTGATGTGAAAAGGTCCTATGCGGAAAATGCGGCAGATGCGTTTTTTTTTACCGCGACTGCCGCATTTTCAAAAAAAACCAGTGTGAAAAGGACAGGTGGGAGAATAGCTCCAGCATGGCAGCGCACCCTGAGGTGAGGAGTTTGCCCTCATGGCGGCTGTTACTGCACAGCCTCTCCGCTCACACACAGGAACTAGATGTCAGGGCTCTGTTTCCGGCGGTCGCTGTGGAGGAGTGCACAGCTCTCCTGTGGGCCGAGGTCAGCGCTGGAGAGGGCTCAGCAGTCGGGCAGTATGAATGTGGCGGCCTGCAGCTCCCTACTACAGGCGTGCAGACAAGGCAGCCGGAGCTGGTGAGTGCTGAGGACGGCGGGCCGCCATTGTAAGGTGCCCTTATACTACAGCAGGGCTGATCTACGTGACGGGACATGGCAGTCGCTGCCGGTAATATTATCATTACACCTCTGAAGGTGGGAATGGATTTCCACTATAGTCCTGCTGCCGGGACATCAGCACCTCTTGGAGGTTTTAATGTAGCTATTTATTTATTTTTAAAGCATTTTTACTGTCAGGTTTTTCCTTCAAAAAAAGCTTAGCTGGACAGTTTGGCTTGCACAGTCTACAAATATATATATATATATATATATATATATATATATATATATATATATATATATATATATATATATAGACAACGTATAGCAGAATAAGCACAAGCCGTCATTTCATCAGTGATGTTAATCTTCAAACACATGACCGCTGCATCCAGTCACTGAGCTGTGCACTATGCCTGAGCCCAGTGACTGGCAGCAGCAGTTACATGTTTTACACTTAAAGGTGTTGTCCGGTCTTTTGGTGTGACTACAGACTTCTGAATCGTTACAGCGCGCAAAACCACACACTATCAGGATTCTCTGGTGTTGCCAAGACATGTTTACAGTCTCGGGTTGACTAGAAAAATTCAGCTTCTCTCTAAAGTCAAGTGAGTTGTGCAAGGCTGAGCTTGTGTCTACACAGTGTGGCTGGAAGTGTGCAAAATGCATATCTGTGGAGAGGTGAATATTAGTGATGAGCGAGTAGTGAAATATTTGTAAGCACTATACTCGTAATGAGGACTTTGTAATACTCGTCTGACTAGTGCAGAGGTCCCCAATGTCAGTCCTCGAGGGCCGAACCAGTGCAGGTTTTCAGGATTTCCTTACTATTGCACAGGGATTGGAATCATTGCCTGCTGTGCAATACTAAGGAGATCCTGAAAACCTGCACTGGTTCGGCCCTCGAGGACTGACATTGGGGACCTCTGGACTAGTGAGTCCAATGTTATTCAGTTAGTGATGAGCTCCGCCCACACACATCTGGCCACACGACGAGTCTTTCTGGGACAGGGCGAGAGGGTGGGCTTTTTTTACGTTTTCACTGCTGTGCCCCCAGAGAGCGCCTAACATTCAAGCAGCTCTCACTGGGGTGCAGACTCCATTTGTGTCCTGGAGGGAGCTGTCAATTTGTGTCAGATCGTTCACTCACGAGCACCAGTGTTACTTGCCGAGTAATGAATATCGCAAATACTGTACTATCTGTGCGAGTAGCAAATAGTAACAATTACACTCGCTCAACACTAGTGAATATCAGATCTGTGGCAGTCCGACATCCAGACCCCTTAAGATCATCTTTTACCAGCTGTTGAGTGTGAACAGTGTACATAAACCATTGAGTGGCCAATTCTGGGTATTGCAGATCAGCGCATATTCAATTGTATCAGGTTTCCTATGGATAGGTCATCATAATAGTAGTGGAAACCCCCCTCCCCTTTTAATTTATTACCAAAACATATCTGGGCTGACATTCAATTTTAATGTGTCTCCAGCATTCCGCTTAATAAAAATGATACATTTTAGAATATTAGAGGGGTAGTGCAATACCTATAATTCCCTGTATAAATAGCTGTCTTTAGGCCTTAACCACTTTTGTAATTTAGAATAAACAGGAAGAAAGTGCAGCTCACATGTTACCCATTGTGCACAGATAGGAGGTCCAATCCAAAATAAAACAAGGAAATTATCCAGCATCAATAAAAGTGAAGTTTTTTTTATTAATGAAAAACTGCAAAAATGGTGATACAAAGGGTTTAATCCAGCTGATGCGTTTTGAGACATCGTCTTTTACACATAACCATCCTGGTTTTGAGTAAGAGTGTCTTGAAACGCGTAAACCGGATTGAACCCTTTGTGTCACCATTTTTAATGTAAAATGTTTGCAGTTTTTCATTAATAAAAAACCTTCACTTTTATTGACCCTTGTGTAATTTGCTTTATAATAACATTTCCTACTGTTTTCCCTGTACAGCCATCTTAAGGTACCGTTACACGCTAAGATATCATGAACGATATCGCTCAAATGTCACGGGTTTGGAGGTGTTGAAACTACATCATTAGGACATCGTTGCGTGTAACACTGAGATACGACTACGATAAATCGTTGGATTGTTGATTGCAGAATTGAGAACATGTTCTCAAATCCTCGATCAGCCAACCTGCTGCATCGTTGTGTGTGACACTGCGATAACTATGCATTCACGACTTCACCCAATCACATCAGTGCACAAGTATCGTTCGCTGGGTTGTGCAAGCTGCTCGTTAGATCGTTGGTGCGTCGTCCACGATATCTATACGTGTGACATCTCACCAACGATGTCCTAACGACCGCAAGCTCCCGAGATCGTTAGTGAGATTGTTATGACATTGAAGTGTGTAACGGTACCTTTAAAGAGAACCCATCAGCAGGATTTAGCACTATAATGTAAAGCCATGTCCATAATGGCGCTGTGAGGCTAATTAAATGGATACCTGCAGTGTAGGAATCCGATTCTGTGGATGTCAAATAATTATCTTCTAAAGTTTTCATCTGATGATGTCTTCTCAGGGTAGAACTTTTTGGGGTAGGAGCTTTTGCTTCTACGCCTATCCACCTGCCTCATCTGTTTCTTTCACTCTGTTTCCCATTTGAAATTCTGTGCTTTCGCCATCATTGCTGTGGGCAGTGCATCCACAGTGTGATTCTTCAGGTCTTCAATAAAATGGCGCCAGAGGCAGTGCATTTGCTGATCGAGATTTTGGATTAATGATGAGGTCATTGAGCTAAAAATCTCATTCAGCACATTTGCTGCAGCCAGTGCCATTTTATTAAAGACCTATAGACCTACCACAGAATCTCACTGGCATCAAATTTCAAAAAGAAAACAGTGGAGTGACAGAAACAGAGATGGTAGGTGGAGGGATAGAGAAGCAGAAGGCAACCCTATGCCTAAGTCCCAACCCGATGAACAGACGACGTCAGATGAAAACTTTATAGGAAGATTATTCAGCAATCAAAGAATTGATTCTTTTGCTACAAATATGCATGTAATCACCATCACAGCGCCACTATGGCCGTGGCTCTACTTTATAGTGTCAAATCCTGGTGACAGGTTCTAGTTAAACAAGACAGCTCTATTCTCTCAGCTCTCTGTGTGCAGCATTACAATAGCTGAACTACAACACAAACTGTCACAGCAGGGATAACTGCTTAGGCTGCTTTCACATCACATTTTTTTTTCCTGTCCGTGGGATCCTACTTTTTGTAGGACCCACAGACAGGAAAGGACCCCACAGGGGGTGACCTATTCTGTGTCCGGGTCCATGATTATCACGGATCCGGACACAGCAGGGCACTTTCACTTCCACAATGTATAATATACATTGCGGAAGTGAAATATAGTAAAAGAAAGAGTTAAAAATAAAAAATCTGTATGCTCACCTGTCCGCGATCCACCACTGCCTCCCAGCAAGCTTCGGGTGCTTATAGGACCTGCGGTAACGTCACAACTTGATCAGCTGATCAGGTCACATGACCGCAGTTATCGCGGTAACTGCGGTCATGTGACCTGATGACGCTGCCAGGTGTGACATCACGGCAGGTCCTATAAGCACCTGGAGCTTGCTGGAGGCAGTGGTGAATTGCAGACAGTTGAGCATACAGATTTTTTTATTTTTAACTCTTTCTTTTACTATATTTCACTTCCGCAATGTATATTATACATTGCAGAAGTGAAATTAGATGGTTAGGAGCACATTTAGAGTACTGAGCATGCTCAGTACACTAAAATTGGGTCCGAGGAACGATCAGGTGTTTCTTCGGACCCACACTCATAGGCCCTTATGTTAAAAGCGAAGATCGGATCAGATTTGGCCTAATTGCCATCCGATTTTGTGGGATCCAATTTTTTTCTGTGCCCAAAATTGGAGCAGTCTCCAATTTTGGGCACAGCAAAAAAAAATCAGACACAAATTGGATCCCACCAAATCAGATAGCAATTAGGCCAAATCCAAAACGACCCCCATAGGATAACATGGGGGCCAAATCGGATCTATGGCTGTCCGTTTTACAACGGACAGCCACGGATCCAACAAAAACGTGATGTGAAAGCAGCCTTTAGAGAAACAAATGGAGTCTAGATAAGGAAGACCTTCAGTAGCTCTCTCCCTTCTTTGGTGATATTAACTGAACAGAGCTGTAAAGTGAAACCTGACACTGCACTGTTAGCAAAGGGAGGAGAGAGCTGCTGAGAAGGTGTGCATAATTACATGACAGTTTATACAGCGCAGGACTAATAGTCATTGCCTATAATGGGAATAATGCTGCATCTCTCTGCAGTATCTGACAATGGTGATAACATTGAAACTACATATGGTACAATAATGATTTTACATGTTTTTAAGAGGTCTGCCCAGGCACTATTCATGGGTAATATTAGTATCATACTGAAAAATCACCTGACAGTGTCCCTTTAATGTTGATGATTATGGATTACATCCAATGAAAACCCAAAGGTCATGATCTCAGAAAATTAAAATATAGAGGATGAAGGGTTAAGAACCACGCTGCCGTATTCCACAAGACATCAAAGGGTGAATATAATGTTGATTTATTAGTCAATGCATTTAAGGGCTCCCTGAAACACCCTGAAATATGGCAATATGATATTGATTTGTCCGGAGGAAGGAGCCAGGGAGCCCTGAAATGCGTTGACTAATAAATCAATAGTATATTCACCCTTTGATGTCACATGGAATATGGCAGCATGGTTTTTAACCCTTCATACTCCCTTCTCTATATGCACCACGCTGGGGACTGCAGCAGCCATGATATGCTTTTATAGTGGTTTTGACTCTTACAACCACACAAAGTGAGCCTCTGATACCTATTTAGGTAATATTTTATCTCTCAGACCTCTCATCCTCCCTACTTTAATTTTCTGAGATAATGACCTTTGGGTTTTCATTGGTGTAAGCTTTAATCAGAGCGGTGGAGTCTGTAAGCAAAACCTCTGACTCCTCACTTTTCCTTAAGGTACCTTTACACGCCGCAACCGCAGCTGGGAATCCTGACGGCGATATGTCGCCTTGGAACTATTGCTGTAATATTGCCTCCCAGTTGCGGCGTGTAATTTGGGAATTTGGCGGCGATAAATTGCCTGTCGCCTGATTCCTGAGCACTGCTCTAAAATCAGACGCAATCATGAAGCCGAGATTTCCAGGTTTTGGCGTGTGATAGGGCAATAGTGATGGAATCTACGTCGCCTATTGATTTCCCATAGGCGTGCCACAGCTTGCTGGAGTCCGCTCCCCGTCTGCGATGATTGGTGGTGGCTACTGTGTTCCCATTGGCTGTCAGTTCACAGGGCGCCATATTTGAAGAGCTGTCCGTTCAATTGCGTCATGTATTAGCCAGCCTTCCAGAGCAGGCTGACCAATGGTAATGCTGATGCGTTGTCCAATGAGCATGTATGGGGCGCGGTGTAAACCGCTGTGGCATGCCTATATCATTGCCTCACTGAACATGTTCACCCATATTGCATTTGGAATTGCGACGTGTGAAGCGGTGATGGAATGAGGCAAGATTGTTTCCGCTGTGGGTGAGGCGATTTCCGGAGTGACACATCGCCTTACTTTCAGGGCGCAATTGCGGCGTGTGATGCCGCCATCGGCGATCTGAGGCGACCATGAAAAATGTGCATACGCACGTTACATCGCTTCATATCGCCAGCCGAGTTTGCGGCGTGCAAAGGTACCTTTACACTGACTCCCGACATATATTGCTTATATTTAAGTGATATATTTATTGTAGTACAATGTGAACATCAGACTTTTAATCATTATTATGATAGAATTTTGTGATAGAATATTCAAGATATTTAGATAGAATTTAAAATATATTTATTGCGCTACAACTTTAGAACACAAAAAACTTTAAGAAATTGTAAATACGCAATACACTATGCAGCAGTAAGTGACTAAAAACAGTTTTCAACAAAAATATACTAAGGGCCTTTTCACACTGTTTTTTTTTTTTTTTAAATGCGGCAGTTGCGGTAAAAAAAAACGCATCTGTCGCATTTTCCACTGAACGGCCGCACTTGCTGTAAACCCCATGCATTGTCTTGGCTGACCGCGTTTTTTTTCGCGGCTGCACCCCTGCCGCAAGTGCCAAAACCGCACCTGCCGCAAGTCCGCCTATACATTGTATGGGGCTTGCCGCAACTGTGCCGCAACCGTGTCGCAAGTGCAGCCGGTATGCAGTAATCGCGGCAGATGCGTTTTTTTCACCACATCTGCCGTGATTTCAAATAAACGCTAATGTGAAAGTACCCTAAGGCTGTTTTCACACTACGATTTTGTGCAATCGACGCTGTCCGATATAAATCGGACAGCATCGGATCCAAACTGATCCCTGCAATCAGATGCCAAATGGGCATCCGATTCCGACATTTTGCAGGATCAGTTTGGCCAGCTCCTCCTGTCATCTCGCTCCTCTCTGCTCCTGTCAATTGCCTGTCCCTGTAATCCCGCTCTCCCCCAGTACTCCCGCTTCTCCCCTCTTCTCCCCTGTGTTTTCTGTTCTCCCCCGGTATATACAGTGCAAAAGTGAAATTAGATGGTTAGGAGCAGTTTTAGTGTACTGAGCATGCTCAGTACACTAAAATCGGGTCCGAGGAGACATCAGATGTTTCCTCGGACCCTGCTCCATAGGGTTTATGGTACTAAAATTGATATTGCCACTTTTTTTTTTTTTTTTTTTTGCAGCCCACCTTGGATATGGAGACGAGAAAGTCATTGGCAAACTCTTTGCTAGGTCTTCGCTCTGTGTTTCCTATGAGGTAAGGAATGGTCCATGCTATGTGACATCAAACTTGACCAGTAATTAGACTCGTCGTTCCATTTTTCCATTTTTCTAAATTCATGATAATAGAACAGCCCTGTACAGCTTACATATTAGATGAGTTATTGAAACTGGCTGACCATCTAATGTGCATGGTGCCCCAAAATCTCACCCCACAGATGACAGAATTTGATGTTGAAATTGTAGCTATCTTTCATGGGCGATAAGTAATGATGAGCGAGTGGCGTAATATTCGTAGTCACTATACATGTAATGAGTACTTTTTTAATACTTGCATATTCGTCCAAATAGCGAGTCCAATGTTAGTCAATTAGTGATTGGCTCTGCACACACACATCCGTTTTATAAAACGAGCATTTCTGGACAGGCAGGAGGGTGGGCATTTTTGCATGTCTACTTCATAAAACATTTTGCTGTGCCCCCAAGAGAGACTCTACCATTCAATCTGCTCTCACTGGGATGCCAGCTCACTTTGTGCACTGAAGGGAGCTGTCAATTTGTGTCAGATCGTTCATGATTGACACATCACTCATGAGCACAAGTGATACTTGCCAAGTAACGAGTATCGCGAATACTGTACTATACGTGCGAGTAGCGAATAGTAACGATTAAACTTGACTTGCTCATCACTAGCGATAAGCTGCTGCTAGAGTGGATTTTTTTTTCTCACTGCTTAAAACACATGAATGCTTAGGGAGAGAGCAGTCTTCTGAACGAATATTAATTTTACATTAATTGATTGTGCATGCAGGTCTTTATGAAGGGTGAAAAATAATCATTGATATTTCATTTCCACCAACCTTAGAGCTGAACCTAGAAGAAAAAGAAGGTGGATCCCAAGAGGGAAGTCATAGCAAGGGAGCGCATGAGAAAGAAACTTAAAAGGCTGGAGCGTATCGCACCTGAATTTATACCCATCGAGGACTTCACACCATCAGCAAAATTTTTAGATGAAAGCAGGTAAATTTCTAGATGTATCCACTAAATCAACATTATACAGAGAACGGTGTCAAGAAAACATTCCTATTTCAGAGACTTTTGTACATACAAACCAGGGCAACTTGACTCTTTTACTGTCAGCAGTGTTCACACTTTGAAGCTAGCATCTACAACCTGAATTATTAAATTAAATATTATTCTTCAATGCACATTCTTTTATTACCGTATTTTCCGCACTATAAGGCGCACCTAAAAGACTAAGATTTTCCAGAAATCATAGGTGCGCCTTATAGTGCAGTGCGCCTTATATACGGATTTTTCCCAGAGTGCTAAGGGGGTGCCATTTGCCTGCAAATATTTGGCACCCCCCAGAAAATAAGGCATACTTTGTGCCGCCATCCCCTTTGTCCGGTGCCTGCCTGGCATCTCTGTGCAGGGGCGCGATCACCAGCCGCTGTCCCGCCATCCATGCTGGTGCCGGTGCCTGCCTCGCATCACGTGCGGGACGCGATCACCAGCCGCCGTCCCCGCCATCCATGCTGGTGTGCTGGTGCCGGTGCCGGTGCCTGCCTCTCATCACGTGCGGGGACGCGATCACCAGCCGCCGTCCCCGCTGTCCGGTGTCTGGTGCCGCCGCTGTTTTGCGCGCGCTCACAGCCAGGAGCCCATCAGCCAATCACAGCTCCGCCAGGAGCTTGAACCAATCCGAGGCCAGCTGACGTCAGCCATAGCCTCTGATTGGCTGAGGGCTCCAGCACTGTGATTGGCTGTGGGCTCCAGTGCTGTGATTGGCTGTGGGCTCCAGTGCTGTGATTGGCTGTGGGCTCCAGTGCTGTGATTTGCTGAGGGCTCCAGCGCTGAGAGTGCCTTGCCACACAGTACAGTAAGCCAAAGTACCAGTATAAAAAGTAAAAATCAGTTTGTGTGTGTGTGTGTCTGAGTGTGTATGTGTGTGTGTCTGAGTGTGTGTGTGTGTGTCTGACTGTGTGGGGTGCTGGAGGGTAATGGGAGGCTACACAGGGATACTGGAGGTGGTGGGGAGCTACAGAGGGATGCTGGAGGGTGATGGGAGGCTACACAGGATACTGGAGGTGTGGTGGGTGCTACAGAGGGATGCTGAAGGGTGGTGGGGAGCTACAGAGGGATGCTGGAGGGTGATGGGAGGCTACACAGGGATACTGGAGGGTGGTGGGGTGCTACAGAGGGATGCTGGAGGGTGGTGGGGTGCTACAGAGGGATGCTGGAGGGTGATGGGAGGCTACACAGGGATGCTGGAGGGTGATGGGAGGCTACACAGGGATACTGGAGGGTGGTGGGGTGCTACAGAGGGATGCTGGAGGGTGATGGGAGGCTACACAGGGATACTGGAGGGTGGTGGGGTGCTACAGAGGGATGCTGGAGGGTGATGGGAGGCTACAGAGGGATGCTGGAGGGTGATGGAAGGCTACAGAGGGATGCTGGAGGGTGATGGAAGGCTACAGAGGGATGCTGGAGGGTGATGGAAGGCTACAGAGGGATGCTGGAGGGTGATGGGAGGCTACAGAGGGATGCTGGAGGGTGATGGAAGGCTACAGAGGGATGCTGGAGGGTGATGGGAGGCTACACAGGGATACTGGAGTCTGAGCTTTTTTTTTTTTTTATGGTAATATGGTGCGCCTTATAATCCGGTGCGCCTTATATATGGACCAAGACGGCTTAAAAGTCATTTTTTGAGGGTGCGCCTTATAATCCGGTGCGCCTTATAGTGCGAAAAATACGGTACATTTTTCTTTATTTAATATATACAACACACACACACAAATATATTAAAAATAAAACAAAGGTCCATTAATTCAAGCTATTTTATCCCTATATCCACCTCTTCCCCTTAACCATATTTTTATTAGTTAGCACATAGTAAAAAAGCCTTCTTTACACACTTAAAGCCTAACATTTTATTAAAAAAGTAGCATTTTGCAGCTAGAAGTCTTACCCTAGATGACTACGTATATGTTCATATGGAGAGCTGTTGCAGACCTTTTCCTAGACTATTATATCCATGTGAGTGAGGAGTGTAGAAATCCAAGCACACACTGCAGAAATAACCTTTGACATTTGTTTGACATGGCATTTTATCTATAGAACTTTCTGCGCAAAACCACTCTCATGTGAATATTGTGTAACATACACAGCACCTCTAAAATGAAAAAAAAAAAGTTTAAGTTGTGCAGAATTCGTACTTTCCAACAATGTTTTATGTTTACATTCACACATCTTCACAAAATCCCCAACACTGAAATTCTCTGCAGTTCAGACGCCAGTAATCATTTGAGATGGCAAACTGACTGATTAGGAGCTGAGGCGTTCATTACATGACAGCTGCTTGTCTTCTTACCTTTTCTAATAAAGGGCTATACAAAATAATATTGTGGTACTGTGTTAGCCAGAAAAATCGATGTAAATACTTAAGTCCCCAAAATTTTTTTGGGAGAAAAGTATTCTAGGAGTGGTACCTTTATTGGCTAAACAGAAAAATTATATTTCTCCATCGCTTCATTGGGGGACACAGGATTCCATGGGGTGTATGCTTAGCCAGAAAAATTATATTTGTAAGCTTTCAAGGCTCACATTAGACAATACTACAAATGATTTACTGAGACATTTAAATAGGTATTACAACAGGACATGAGGTGATGCTAATTAGAGATGGTCTAAGGAAATTAAATAAAGGTCTTTTGTTACTGATGTGGATGAGGTGGTGTGTTCTTTTACAGATCTGCAGGCCTTCTGGTACAGGTGTGAACTGTGTCGATGTAATGACTCATGAATCCAGGTGTCACATTGAGTCCCATTTTTAGGACTCATACCTTTTGTAATAAAACAAACCCCAGTCAGAGAGCAGCTATCTTCTAAGGGGAATAAAGATGGTGATAACATGAAATAAGGTGAATACTCACTCTACTTAGGTCACTGGAGGATTGTACACTAGACAGTTTTCCTCTTGCTGTCATTTACAGGACATTTTTATAACTTACTTTTTGGCTTCAAGTGTAACCGTCGTTTAAATTTTTATTTAGTAGTAATGTAGAGCAAGTGATTATAATCAACTTTTACTTATACATTATTAATGAAATCAGGAATCCTGCTGGCACCCTGCTGAGCTCACACAGCTGCTGGGAGATCTTACCTGAATCCTCCATTCACATGACCTCTACTCTGTGCCATCACCCATCAGAGGCCATGTGAACAGAGGAGACAGATGAGATCTCCCAGCAGCTGCGTCAGCTCAGCAGGGTGCCGTCATGTGGTAATTTGACAGTGTCTTATCTGTGTTGTGAATGCTTAGGCCACGCTCCCTGAAGATGGAGGTGACTGAGAATAAGCTTCAGAAACGGCCTGCTAAGGACACCTTCTGGAAGGTTTTTTTAATGCTTTCTTTCCTGATTTCATTAATGTATATGTGAAAGATGATTATATTCGCTTGCTCTACTTTACTATTAAATAAAAATGTAAACGACAGTTACGCTTTAAATGTGATATTTATAGAGTCTTCAGTTTGAGCAACACTTTTTTTTTTTTTTTTAATCCGATATTTTTTAATAAATAAGACAATCATTTACATCTTACATCTTGTAACAGTAATCCAATGTTTTACATTTTAATAAACCCAAAAAACATACCCCCCCGACCCCTTTCCCCCCCCCCATAGACTGCATACCTAATGCTTATTAACTAGGACGTGGCATATCTAAATTCAATATATAACATCCACATTAGAACTTATATCATCTTATTCTTCCACACGTCTCTGGGTACCGTCACACCTGGCCATATCGGCGGTGATTTCATAGGCGACGCAGGGGCGTGGCATATTGCCGGTGCGTCACCTAGTGTAAAGAGGCGATGTAGGCACTAACAATCGCCTGAGAGTGGTCGCCTGGTTTCTCAGCAGTGCTCTGAAACCAGGCGAGCACTCTGGGGCGATGTGTACACCTCGCCCCATGTAACATGGCAATCGCCGATGTTACAGGCGATGGGAGCCATAGGCTCCCATGTTACAGGATCGCCGCTGGGGTTTGAGGAAACCCCAGCGGCGATGGCGCCTGCAACATCGCTGATGCGTCGCCGGAGGTATTGCAGCGTGCGCGCCCCTGTGTGTCGCCGGCGATATTTCCGCCGATGTGGCCAGGTGTGACGGTACCCTAACAACATAAGAGAAAGATTTTCAAATTGGACACGTTCATGATCTTATTTCCACCGCATTCTTTCTATTCCGATCTCAGCCATGGTTCCCATAGTTTGTCAAACATTTTAGTAGCATTCCTCCTTCGGTACACATTTTCTTCTGTATGTATTATGTAAGTCACCTGTTGCAGATATTCCACTCTAGAGGATTGCTCAGCCCTAATCCAACCTCCTAGCTATCACTTTCCTTGCAACAAATAGTAACCTAGCCACCGCTATCTTCTGTGTGTTCGTGACTCCAATTTCTTCCACATATCCCAACACATATACTATCGCCTTCCGTGGAAGAACACATCCATATCTTCTTTCAATTAAATTTTCTCACCACCATCCAGAACGCTTGCAATCTCAGACACTCCCACATCATATGTAACACTTCCCGCACCTTCATGCATACATCGCAGACATTTAGAGGTGTTCCTCACACCAATCTACTATATAATTGCCTAATCGTGTCTGTCTGTCCAGAAAATCACGCGCCAGCCCTCATTGGTGGCCGCCAGCCACTGCAACCAATGAGTGAAGTGTATGCAAAACAGCCACGCACATTCAAAACTCGCGCCAAGCTGAAACCTGGAGACGGCGACGCATCGGTGTCGCTATCATCAGGAGATCCGACGGTAGCTGCGGCTCATCTACTGCCGCACAGAGGTCCGCGGAGAGCCAGCCGGGAGATGACTGGTGTCAGCTTGCAGCGGTGGTACCCCGACCGCCATATTGGAACACCCACATTATGGGTATTCCTACATGGCGGCCGGAATTCAAATCCCCCACCAAGCCGCGCTACTTCTCTGATTGGTCGCCACGGCCGGCGGTGACCAATCAGAGAAGTAGCGCGGATTGGCGTGAAATATGAATCCCACGCCTCTGGTCGCCGCTCTTAGCGGCGACCAATCAGTGGTGCGGGATGCAAAACCCCTGCCAATCCATGCTCCATTTCACTGATTGGTCGCTGCGGGCGGCGGCAACCAATCAGCAAAGCATGTTTTAAAACATGCACCAAGTGCGCTAATTGGTCGTCGCGGCTGGCGGCAACCAATAAGCGGAGCACGACTTGGGATATTGGTGTGCAATTTCAACTGCCGCTCATAGATCTACGCACTTCTCTGCTGTGTACAAGGCTGTCAGTCAGTGTCACGCAGTTCACTTCTGTTTACAAGGTATTCTAGAATACCCGATGCGTTAGAATCGGGCCACCATCTGGTATTAAATAAGAATTCTGAGGATTTATACGCCCCATGTATCAAATAGAGCTCCAACAACCTACCCGGCTCACTCAGACAATTTTGGGTCATAATCCAGAATAGTATCCCACACCTCATCATCACCCCAACTTCTTTTTCCCATTTGTCTCGTGGCCATATAGGGTGCCGCAACAAAAAATGTATGCAGAAGATCTCTATACACCGTTGAGATATCTTCTCTTGTACCACCTCCCATGCATATGTAGTCCAATACAATGTCTGTCTGCACCCCCATGTTGCTTATTTTCGCCTACCTTCCATAAGCATGCTGAAGTCTAAGGTATAAGAACTTATCCGTCTCCGAAAACTGAAATTCCTCCCTCAGGGATGCAAACGACCTTAGTGTCCCATTCTCTACAAGTTGCCATAGATATTTTATTCCCACACGCATCCAAGACTTTTGTTCCCCCAGTTTATAAAATTCCACCAAATTTTTATTCATCCATACATGGGTTTATTTTGTCACTTCTCTTAACTTTTTAATTCTACACCATATCTTCGGTACCAGACCCAGGGTGGGAAGTTCCCCCCCCTTCCAATCGTCCCAGATCTCCAGCCTCCAAGCCCTTTACTAACGGGGATCTTTTTGTCATTTCCTCCAGAATTGTTTGTGATGAACTCCCCTTCCCCCTTGAAACCCATCCTCTAACATGTTGGCTCTGGGATGCTAAAAAATAGATCCACGGGTTTGGTAAAGCAATTACCCCCTCCTGTCTTTTGTCTCTGCAAAATTTCCTGTTTAATTCTAGGTTGGCCTCCGCCCCAAATCAGATACCTAAATAAGGCGTTGAGTCTCTGAAATAATCCCCATGGGAGCCACACAGGTGAGCTATGGAGCACATACAGGATCTTTGGCATAAGTATCATTTTTGCCAGATTTGCCCTCCCCTGTACCGAGGAATGCAATTTACACCAAGCTTGGGCCCTATCCTTCAATTTAGCTAACAGTGGGTCCACATTCAGTTTAACACAATCCGTAACTGGCAAGGCAATCTGTATTTCCAAATACTTAAACTGGTTTACTACTTCCAGTCTAGTACATCGAAGTTCTCCCAATTCTTCCGTTCTATCCCCATCAATCATGAAAAGATTAGATTTGTCCTAATTATTCCGTAAACCTTACATGTCTCCAAACCTCTCAACCAAATCTACCGTCTGCTTCAATGATGCTAAGGGATCCTGCAAGAATAAGAGAACATAGTCTGCATAAAGTGCAATTTTTCTCCTTCGCCTCATTGGGGGACACAGGACCGTGGGTGTTATGCTGCTGTCCACTAGGAGGCGACACTAAGCAGAATCTGCAAAAGAGTAACAGTGGCTCCTCCTCTGCAGCACTACACCCCTGAAGCAGGAAGTGCTTCTCCAGTTTTTGCTTAGTGTCGAAGGAGGCACACGACCATTTTTACTCTCTATTTTTTCTCATCCTTTTTTTCTTCCAATGAAGAAAAGTGGGTCCGGCGTGGCCCCCGGCATGCTCCTTCCTCGGCCACCCACTGTTGGGGCGCTGGGTTAAAGTTGAGAATCCTTACATATGCCGTACTCCTTTCTCGGCCTCCCACTGTTGGGTTGCTGGGTTAAAGTTGAGACAGCCCAGCATAACATCCACCTTCCTCACTCCCTCGGGGTCCTGAGTTGAAGCCAGAGCTGGACTACCTGCCAGATGACGTCCCCCTAATCACCCTCCGGGTGCTTAGGCTGAGGCACCACAGGTATCAGCAGCACATGCTGCATTCTGGGCTGGGACTCTGGATGGATGCCTGCAGAAGCACAGGCTCAGAGACGACCCCCTATTCACCCTATGGGTCATTAGGCTGTGGCACCACATGTACCAGCAGCACATGCTGCATTCTGGCCTGGGACTCTAGATGGATGCCTGCAGAAGCCCCCTGATCACCCTATGGGTCATTAGGCTGTGGCACCATAGGTACCAGCAGCACTCACTGCACTCTGGGCTGAGATTCTGCAGCAGTCCCCCTAATCACCTTGTGGGCTATTAGGCTGAGGCACATGGCTGCTTGCAGGAGCGCAGCTTACAAGCGCAGCTGCACTTATCTCCCCAGGATCCCGGTGGGGTCCGGGTACAGCCCCACTCAGCCCTGCACTCCTTCCAAGGACCTGGGACAGAGCCTGCTCCCCTTCTCCCTGCACAGCTCCCTCAGCATAGGCAGGGGAAAGAGGTACTCTGCTCCACCTATGCTGCCCCTTCAAAAGCAGGCAGCACGGTACCTGGGGTGGCAGGGATCCATGGCCCCCCTCGCTGCCATCCTGACGCGCCAAATGCAGCCTGGGCGCCATTACACCGGGGGCACAAACACTGTGAGGCAGAATGCCACAACAGTGTAGCAGGCTATGGGGGCATATACAGGTCAACCAGCAGGGATCCTTCCCTGCTGCAGCTCTCTCTGCCCCCCCTCCCCTGGACACCAGTGTGACAGGCTGTAGGGCAGATACAGGGAAGCCAGCAGGGATATATTCCCTGCTGCAGCTTCCTCTCTCCCTGTACACCAGACTGACAGGCTGTGGGGCAGATACAGGAAAGCCAGCAGGGATCTAATTCCTTGCTGCAGCTTCCTCTCCCCCTGTATACCATTTGTCACAGGCTGTGCCATGTGTCACAGGCATTTACAGAAAGGACAGGGTTTTTCCCTGCTGTTCTCTCTCTCTCATCCCTCTGGCTCCCACAGGAATAGGAGGGCCAGTACAAAAGTGGGCAGACCGACATATTTCTGTCCTGAAATACTCTGTGCTGCTGTGAATACAGTTTTTTTCTGTGAAATTTTCAATTTTATAAACTGCTGCAGCACGGTGCTGCCCTCACTCACATCAATGAGTGTACCGTGCCTTACAAGATCTTAACCAACATACCGGGCTACTGTACAATGTCAGGAAGAAATTAGGTGTCAGACTATTTTCAGTACGCACAGGGAACACGTAATCCACTGACTACCCTATGGATGTATTGTGTTTATTCTGTGTCGTCACAAGGACACGACTTCGCCTATGTTCATACCACATTGGAGGTTTTTACCTCTTATGACTCTCACCCAGCGAGCGGAGTCCCTCTGCCTAGTGCGGTTGACACACTAGGCACAACCGCCAATGGTGCAAGTACCTGTCTGAGCACATAATGTTACATCTAAATACACAGTCATTACGTCTGCAGCTATGTCGCAGTTTCTAGGAAACTTTCATGCAGCAGGATGAGGGCTCCGACGTCTGATGGTTTTCGCAATCCAAATCCTAGACTCGGACTTTTATGCATCTTTGGTAGAACCCTAAATCCACGTTCCATCAAAGGAATCTAAATGTCGATACTTCAACGATTAAACTGTGTCTGACAGGACACAAGACCGTACTTCATGGGGCTCTCAGCACCCCATTTACCATAAGGGAGTTTTGTTGGTTTGGGACTCCATGGCATGTTCGTGCGGTAACCTATCCGAAACAGGGTTCCCCCTAGGGACACAGTTCTGTTGAACAGAACACAACAGCAGGCATCAGTGTCTGCTACCATACCTTGAGGATGCCAATCGCATGGCACCAGACGGTGCCTCGCTCGCAGTCAGCAATCCAGATTCCAACCTTTTGGGAATTCATGTAGCGGATCCTCGTCTAGATCGACACAACCTCGATCAACGCACATTTGGCGATCACAGAAAACCCTCCAAGCTAGGGCTCCCCCTTAATTCAGGGAGTCATTATGCCTGTGCTACACGCAGAGCGTGTTTAAGGGTTCTATGACTGTGCTACACACACAGTGTGGTTTAAAGGTTCTATTCCAATTACCTTGTAGTCCCTAAACAAGAACGTGCACTTCGTCCCGCGCTAGACTGCCTCAGCTAGACAAACTCACCTGGGGCAGATTTTTCCGCACGGACTCCCTCCGCTCCATTATAATTTTTCCATGGAACACGGAGAATGTCTTGCATCCTTAGATATACAGGACGACTACCCGCCTGTTCTCCTTGCAGCCACTTATCATATTTACAATGTGCAAAGACCATTCCTCAGCGTGGCGTTTCCGTGCACACTCGTTACAGTCCCCTAAGTGGTCACAAGGTTTGTGGCAGTCATCATGGGTTCCTGCGTTCCAGGGACGTCGTCACTCTTCCATACTTGGTTGATTTCCTCCTCAACGCACGACCTTCAGGGATTGAGAACGCAGCGTCTTTATTGCGGTGAACACATTATTAACACTTGGTTGGCTAGTCATCCTCCACAAGTCTACGCCAGTTTCACTACAGTCTCTAGTATTTTCAGAACCCAGTCCAATACATTCAAAGCACTAGTCAGATGTTTCCAAGACTAGGCATGGGCATTTCAACTAGAAGTCCGCACTCTCCTTCAATGGTCGCCTCAGCCTGTCGGAGCTGACATGACGGTCAGTGACAGCACGGTTGCAGCACTGGTAGTTATTCCTTGACGCAGCTGCTCCTCCGGCCTCCCCAGTTATCTAGGCTCACATCATGAGATAACATTGTACGATCTCGTATGAGGAGGTGTCTTCTTCCAGTACCAGCCATGTAGTATCCCCTGTGGTGGCTCAGCCACTCACTAGTACGCAGGGGAAATAATTTCTTCCACCAAGTTGAAAGATACTATTCACCGACGAAAGTCGGACAGAATGAGGTGCGCTGTACCTACATCTCACTACTCGGTACAATTGGTCCTGATCAGAGTCAACGATGCTCATCAACCTTCGGGAGATTCGGGCGAGGTTCCCAACACTGAAGATTTTATCCCTTCTTCTGGCGGTTCGCCATTTCAGAAGGCAGTCTGACAATGCCACGGCCGTGGCATATGTCGACTCGCTAGAGCGAATCCCGCAGTTTCCAAGCAATGGAGGAATTTTACCACATTCTTCACTAGGCGGAATTCACAAACTCAGTACTACCGGCTGTTATTCTACCGCTTGTAGATGATTAGGACAGATAGTTTCTCCGTCGCCAAGGGTTTGCCTTAGGATATGTTTGCCATATTTAGATGTCTTTAAACAACTCTGACGTCACCGGAAAACTCTGGAAGTAGCCGTAATAGTGTCACACCTCATTACCAAGGTTCCTAGCTTCATAGCCAGGCTCACGACCCACAGTCATGGATGTCGGAAGTCCTGATCTTGGACTGGACCCACTTCCAACTCCACTACATTTTCCCCAGGCTACCATTATCCTAAGGTAGTGAAAATAATCAAACTGGACTGTCAGCAAATCATCCTTGCGTCCATACACTGGCCCAATCGCGCTTCGTATGCTGATTTCGCAAACCTCATAGCAGACATACCATGCCGCCTACTGAATCGTCCAGACTCTCTCTCTCAAGGCCGTCTTACCATCATAATTCATCGGCTCTAAAATCGGCAACGTGACCCTGGAGGCCCAGGTGTTCACGTAATATTGTCGCAACCTCAATCAGAGCACGCACACCGCCTTCAGACGAGATATTCCATCAACTTGGAAGATCATTTTCTTTTCTTCTCGTGGTCTTTCACCTTAGCACTGTTCCCTCCCAAGGATTTCCAGTTCCATCCAATTGGATCTACACTCGCGCCTGTTCCTTAGGTCCTCTCAAAGGACAAGTTTCAACCCTTTTCATACCCCTCTCGGCATCGCCTTGTTACCAGACCTCAATTATTATCTTTTCTTCAAGGAGTCTGCCGACTTGTTCCTCCCTCTCAGTCTACTAGACCCAGGGGTCCTGACCCTCGTCCTCGCGGCTTTACGGTAACCACATTTTAAGCCATTAGGGAAAAATCCCTTTGTTTTCTCACACAGGGAGTTGTTTCTTTTTTTTTTCTGGATGGCAATTGCCTCTCTCCGCAGAGTCTTTAAATTTGCAGCGTTTTCAGGTAAACCACCTTTTTTGTTTTTTTCTGGTCTCCCAGACAATGTTGTCCTATGTCCGGTTAGTTTTTTCCTCAAGATGGTGGTGTCTTTTGTTGTCCGCCTACCTGAATATATATTTCTGACGGCCTAAGCCTAGCGCCAGTTCATCTGGTCAGAATTGCACTACATTACTAGACCTTGGTCAGAACCCTACGCATATACGCGCCCAGGACAAGTTCCCTTTAGAAACCTCTTTTCCTTCTTCCAGAAGGATAAACACGGCAGGCAGGCCAGGTTCTACAAATACTTGATCAAATGGCTTAAATCCACCATCCATGCTTGTTGCATTGTTACAAAAAAAAAAAAAAAAAAAAAAAAAAAAAAAAAACAGTGAAACATAAATGAATATCATTTATATTCTTAGTACTCTTATTATATTATTAATTTTTAGGTAGCACCATTCATCCATGGTGCTGTATCCTTCCGGCTGCGGGCACAGCACATTCTACTATGACTGCTGGGGTCTCCTGGGCTACTGAGCTATTAGGCACCAGGAATTACCTCAACAAGTGTGTAAGGCAGCCACGCGGCCAGCATGCACATGCTTGCCAGATGCTTTAGGTTTTCACTCAGTCCTCTGCAAATGCAAGTCTGGGAAACTGTATTCTCCAGGTGGCAGTAGCCCACCTGTAGGTGCATCGTTATTTTTATCATTAGTGATTTTCCATTGCTGTTCCCACCCAGGGACTGCTTTAGGACGTCCCACGGTCCTGTGTCCCCCAATGAGGCGAAGGAGAAAAGGAGAATTTTGTGTACTCACCGTAAATTCCTTTTCTCTTAGCCTCTAATTGGGGGACATAGCACCCACCCTGTTGCCCGTTTCGGGCCGTTGCTAGGTTATCATGTTAATCCTAAGCTGTTATATAGTTGCCTGTTTATTTTACAGGCCTCATTATACTGTTCGGCTACGGGTTTTTTACCTTACTGTTATTATGTAGCTGCCTGTTTATCTAACAGGCCTTTATCCTAACTGTGATTCTTGTCATTCTTCTGTTAATCTCCTACTGCTTTAGCACAAAACTGGAGAAGCACTTCCTGCTTCAGGGGTGTAGTGCTGCAGAGGAGGAGCCACTGTTACTCTTTTGCAGATTCTGCTTAGTGTCACCTCCTAGTGGACAGCAGCATAACACCCACGGTCCTGTGTCCCCCAATTAGAGGCTAAGAGAAAAGGAATTTACGGTGAGTACACAAAATTCTCCTTTTTTCCTCCACCGAACCAAATCTAAAATCTACCACTTCAGCCGTTCTTCTGATATGCACCGCCAGTGGTTCTGTCGTAAGGGCAAATAACAATGGAGAAAGGGGGCATCCCTGCCGAGTTCCCCTGGTAAGAGCAAACTTATCTGAAGTTTGAGCAACACTTTACATTGCATAAATAGTATATAGACCATTTTTTAACAAGACTTGCTTGTTCATTTTTGGAAACTGTAAGCAAGTTTGCCATCTGAATAGAAAGAAATTTAGATTTCATCAGTGTGGAATACTTCACCATGCTTGACGTTAAGACTTTGTTTCCCAGAATTCACATAATGAGAAAAATCTCTGACACATGCACTGTTTCTGGACCATAAGGCTGATCTTATCACATTTTTAATGCATTTTTGAGTGCAAAACTACTGACAAATCCTTATGCCAGCAAAGTCAATGAGAATCCTGAAGTTTTGTGCACATGTTGCATATTTTTCTATTGCAGATTTGGTGCAGAAATAAATCTGCAGCATGTTAATTCTGTCAGTGTTTTTGCAGCATTTATTTTTTCACTCCAGGATGTATGTATAAAATGTCTTCATGTTTTAATAAGGTTTTGTTCTATGTAAAATAGATTACAAACCAGTCGATATTGAGTCATACTTGGTGTCATTGATTAGATGAGGTTGACAAACACTGTAATACTAGGTTTCTGATGACGTGGAAAACTGCACACTGGATTTTGCTGCAATCTTGCCAAATGTAGCTTTTTATAGTTATTTTGTAAAACATGTCCACTTTTAGAAAAAAAAAATATTACGTTTTCTTTGTTGTAGATGTAGCAGTGCTATGAGTGTATAGCTTTCTGTGTACACCATGCGTTGTCAACAAGCTGACAGTCAGTGCTGGGGGCGGGTTTACAAATTAACGGATTGTCTGGAGTGAGACACCTAGTGCTGCAGTGATAATCGTCTACCGAACAACACTGAATATATGGAAAGTACAGCAAGCTGCTGACAAGTGACACGTCCCTGACCTGGAATCGGGCTCCCTTCCCCTTCATAATGCTGCTCTCAGCTTTAATAGCTAAATCCTTTTGACAGATTCTCTTTAATGCATTTAAACGAATCATATGGCATATTCTCTAATAGAGAAGTATTTATATTGCGATTTGTTTAATCAGTGATAAGAATGCAATATATGCAACACATTTTAATAAAATAAGGCTACAGATAATGGAACCACTTACATTCTTTTCTTTTATAGAATTCGTAAACCGCCACAGCTTGCTGAAGAAGAGAAAGAACGACGGGCTTTACTTATTAAAAAATGGTCCTGGAGTAAGCAACAAGAACACGATGAAGAACAAAAGGGGATTGCATGTCTCTTAGAATCTCAAAGGAAAGCTCTGGAAGAATTGCGCCTTGAGTCAGAGGAGCTGTATAATGCCGCTATCCGTTGTGATCCAGCAATGTTACCTATAGAAAATCCTGGACCATGTAATACTCCCCCAATCTCCAATTACAATCCACCTGATGGGAAGTACAATGATATAACCAAAGTGTACATCCAACAATGAGGGATCAAGTGCTGTCTGACTGTTCTTGACTGATTATGAATTTTGGCACTTTTCTAAATGGAACAATGGAACATTGGGCATTTTCTGCCAATTTTAATGTAAAAGTGTACACATTAGCTCTACAAATAAAATCTGTTAAAATTACTATGATGAACATAGGTGTAACAAAAACTTCTCAATGAAAAACATGAACACACACACACACTAAAAATATTCTCAATAACAGATTTAGTCTGTAGGGTGCAGGAACAGTATAGTACAGATAATGGCAGGTGAACACTAAGGCTATGTGCCCACAATGAGATATTAGTGAGGTTTTTTTTTAAGCTGCGAGTTATCGATGCAACAAAAATGAAGTTTTTTTTTTTTTTGGTATTTTTTTTAAACATATTTTATTGATTTTAAATAACATACAGTGTTAAAGAGGACCTGTCACCAAACCAGGCATGGTGATCTAATTACAGCACTGGATGCAGCATGTCTGCAGCATGTCTGCAACATGCAGACAAGGGGTCCCCCAGCACTTGAGCAGCCCTGTACCCCGAGATAATACACTTAGAAAACTTACATGCTCCAGCCACTAAGGAGGTGGCTAGGGGCTGCAGCCAAGGGCAGATTCACACCCCCTGCATGTGTAATCTGCCCACCGCTGCCAATCATTCTCTCCCTCTTCAGCAGCATTTAAACACAGGTTTTTTTTTCTTCAGAATTTGCCGTTTGGCCCCGCCCCTCAGGGGTCGGGGCTAAACGGACTTTCAGGGAGAGAAAAAAAACTCTGTTTAAATGGTGCTGAAGAGAGAGAGAATGATTGGCAGCGGTGGGCAGAATAAACATGCAGGGTGTGTGAATCTGCCCTTCGGCTCCTGCCCCTAGCCACCTCCTTAATGGCTGGAGCATGTAAGTTTTCTAAGTGTATTATCTAGGGGTACAGGGCTGCTCAAGTGCTGGGTGACCCCTTGTCTGCATGCTGCAGACATGTTGCATCCAGTGCTGTAATTAGATCACCATGCCTGGTTTGGTGACAGGTCCTCTTTAAATGACATTTTCAAAGTTAAAGTCTTATACTCTACATTGGTATATTAGCATAAAAAGAATTCCATAACAAAACATTGTGGTAGATTAAACCATATCTTATTTTAAGTCCCCTTCCCCCCTTAACTCCCCCATCCACCCCTCTCTGCGACCAATAATACATACTTCTATGGTATTGGGGTGTTGCCTCCAATCCTTTTCAATAAATACCATCGAGTGGTCTCAAACTGACCCTTGAGCTGGGTTCTTATCTCCTCAGGCATTGTCGGGAGAAGCACCGACCGGGTATTCAGGAATTTCCCCACCAATTTCTCTTTATCAGTCAGTGTATTCATCCAGTCCATACGAAAAAGGAAGATCAGCTTGGATTGTATCAGGGCCTTGGTCGGTGATTCTGGACTTAGCCATTGTTGTAAAATACTTTTCTTAACTGCTGATGCCCACACTATTAGCATGGATTTTATTTTTTTTGAGAATGTGGCTGAGCTGTCATCTAGGATGTTAAAGATTGCCCACTGTGGGGCAGCGGGAACCGTATTCCACATATCCACTGAATTTCATCATATCTTGATCTCCTGAGACTATTGATTTTTCTACACTCCCACAGATGGTGTAGAATATCTGTGTTTTCCACACTACATTTTGTACATCTGAACCTTTCCTGGTGGAGACATTTTGGATTTAATGAGAGGTGTAATGTATGCTCTATGCAATATTAACATGGCCATATCTGTGTAGCTGCTAGACCTGACAATTTGTCTTTGGCCAGGGTCACATTTGCGGTTGGACCCTGGCCGCCGGATTCCGGTTTCAACTTAGCAATTTTTCCATCACCGCATAGCGTTACCGCTATGCGGTGCTGGAAAACGCTGCCCTTAGTTACCCGGTGTTTACCTGCACGACCTGTCACACAGGCAGCGGCTCGGAGGGCGTTTTACAGCGCCGCACAGGAAACCGTGTCTGCAACGTTTCCTGTGCGGCGCTGTAAACCACACTCCGAGCCGCTGCCTGTGTGACAGGTCGTGCAGGTAAACACCGGGTAACTAAGGGCAGCGTTTTCCAGCACCGCATAGCGGTAACGCTATGCGGTGATGGAAAAATTGCTAAGTTGAAACCGGAATCCGGCAGGCTAGTGGTACAACGCTAATGTGACCCTAGCCTTTGTTTGTCAGTGGCGCTCACTATGTCTTCGACTGTCACATCCTCAAGTTGTGTTGCCCATTTTGCTGGTTCCCTGACCTTCCCCTCTCAAGACCACTCTCATCTTAATAATGTGTAAATACAGTTAGTCGTCACAGATCTCGTCACAGCATTTCTGAAAAAGCCATTCATCTTATTTCCCATGTGTCCTGTCTGTCTATCTGGTTTGCCTTTTTGAGCTAAGCTTCTCGCCTGTAGGAATAGGAATGGTCTGTTTGTAAAGATAGGGAAGCAGTGTTTTGCTGTATCGTAATTTAGTATGGAGAATTTATTGTCCATAAAATCTATTGCCATTGTGCAACCCTGCCTCGCCAACTCTGCATAAATTGGGGATGGTCTTCCTCCCAGAAATTCTGGGTTATCCAGAAATGGCATAAATGGCGACTCCCCAGTTCCCACTCCGCATAATTTCCTGGATTTTCTCCAAGCCTTTATTGTTTGCCATATCATCGGAAAATAGTCTATGTTGGCAGGAAGCTCAATGAGACATACGGATTTAGGGCCTGGTCCAGTTCCACATTAGTGTAGTGTGACGTCCCTCTCATCCAGTCAGTAATGTATCTTAAGTTTGCTGCCAAGTTATATCGTCCTATATCTGGGAAGTTTATACCTCCCTCTTCTCTTCGAGTTTGCAACTTCGTCAGTCCTATTCTTGATCTCCTACCCGTACCCGTACCATCCTGAAAGCTTTATTTAGTGTGTGTGTACGTCCTCTTTACGTAGTAATAAGGGAAGTGTTTGGAATACGTACATTAATTTAGGGAAGACGACCATTTTAATTAAATGGCAGCGACCTGAAAAAGACAACAAAAAGTTTTTCCAAGATGTTAATAATTGAAGTATTGATGCTATAAGGGATTTAATGTTAATTTTATATAATGTGGATAGATCTATCGGAATATGAACACCCAGATACTTTATGGAAGACGCACTCCACCTAAAAGGGATCGCCCCGATCATTTTCCCCCTTCTTCCCGAGTGCCATAGCTTCTGATTTGTTGTAGTTTATTTTAAAACCAGAGCATTGACTGTATTTCTCTCTGATTTCCAATATTATAGGGATTTCAACCTCTGGGTCAGAGATAAACAACAGGATGTCATCCGCAAAGGCTGCTATTTTGTAGGGAACCTTTCCAATTTTAATGCCTCTATTTCTCCTTCGCCTCATTGGGGGACACAGAACCATGGGTGTTATGCTGCTGTCCACTAGGGGGTGACACTAGGCAGAATCTGCGAAAGAGTAAAGTGGCTCCTCTGCAGTATACACCCCTGGAACAGGCATTGCCTCACCAGTTTTTTGCTTAGTGTCATAGGAGGCACACACACATTTTCTCTCTCCGTTCGATTCGAAGAAGAGTGAGCCTGGAACGGCCCCCGGCATACGCCTTCCTCGCACCACCTTGTGGGCTGCAGAGCTGAGGTTGAGATCTCCATTTTTGTCACTTTTATATGCCGCTCCCCCTTCCCCATCCCCCCTGGGGTTTGGACTGAAGGGGAGACACTCATGGACCTCCATGAATCTTCATGTGTCCGTCCTCCTTCCCCAGCCCTTGTAGGTACCTGGGCAGAAGTTGAGATACCCCATTCATCCTGATGTCGAGAATAGACCCGGACCTCCATCAGGATATGGGCTGCAGATCCTTCCATGATGTCGAGAACAGCATCTCCGCTGTCCAGGACCTCCATCTGGATGTGGAGAGCAGGATTCCTCCCTAATGGCATTAGGAGAAGGCAGCACCAGGTACAGGCCCCCTCCGGGCTCCATTCCCTACACCTACAGAGCCACAGCTAGTGCTGCGGACTCTGGGACATCTGGGGCGAAATGGAGTGTAATATGGGTCCCCCCCCCCAACTTCCCCTGGCATTATGACGCCAAGAGGCAGCACCAGCGGACTGCGGCAGTACCATCGGACTGCCACGCCGACCTGCTACTATACTTCCCCACTGCATATCATGGGCCAAACATAGAAGCCCCCTACGCTAAAGGCTCCCAGGAGGCAGCCATGGCCCCTGCACAAAGACCCCAGGCAAGGAGGCATCCGGAGCCCCTGTGAAAAGACAAGGAGACATCCATGGCATGGTATGCAGCACGTTTCCATCAGGATCCATGCTGCCAGTTAACATGCCAGGAACCCTGGGCTCCTGGGGCAACAGGCACTTGCATGCAGCAAAACACAGAAGATCCAGCTTTCTGGATCTCCTGCGGGGGAGATCACGATACTGGCACGGCAGGTCACGGCGGGGTCCGGGTCTTTTTTTGACCCCTTCCCGGACCTTCGCGCCGGCCCGGAGCCATTTCCACCATGGGGCTTCTAATTCAGGCCGCACTTCGGCCTAGCGCGAAGCCGCCGCCTTTTGCCCACCTCCGTCCCGCCCTCCGGATGATGACGTATGATGCTGTTCCTGGCGCCTCTCGCTCGTCGCGAGAGCCCCTGCGCGCCTTTTTTTATGGTTGTACCGCCCCTTCTCTAAGCAGTGGCGGCCATTATCATGAGGGCACAGATAGATAACGGTGTATAATGCAACAGTGTGCCCACTCTTCAATAGCAGCGGTGGCTCCTGCTACAGTTAAAGAACTCTGACAGACTAAGAGGGATTGAGCAGGGCTCCCTATAGGCACCAGCAGCATGACCGCACCAGACAGGATAGAACACTCTGACCTTAACAGGTCTTCTTCCCTGCTTCAGCTGAATGATTAAAAGCACACATTGCTCAGCTAGTGCATTACTGTTTAGGATCTTATGGAGCTCAGCAGGGTTTAACCTCCTGCTTCAGCCCTCGGGCACATTCCGCATAACGGTATCAGGTGTCAGGGTTTTCAGCAATGCTTTCCTCTGCTACAGCTCTCAGAATGTGCAGCTGCAGCCTGGTGTCAAGTGTCCCAGAAGTGCTCCCTAGCAGCCTTCACCTAAGAGTGTAAGGCTGCCCACAAGGGCTCTGGAACATACAATCAGCACAACCATGCTCTGTTGTAGTCGCCAGTAGCAACTGCAGGACATCCAGCAGTGCTATCTCCTGCTGCAACTTGTCCGCCTACCTCCGCCATGCATGGAGACAATAACATGTCGTAATTTGGAAGCTGATATAAAATAAAGAATTATCGGTATTCAGCACGATAGCTGGGCTAGTCAGATGCAGGTTCTTGTCGGTCCACCTAATACTACGCTTAATGGTCAGCCAGTAGGTACGCATCTGCATTCTACATTTACCCACAACACCTGTGTATCTTGTCGGACTTGTTAGGATACAGTCAACCACCATGATGGAATCCGCAGTCTCCAAGTGATGACAGACATTCGACACATCCCTCACCGGGTGGAATCCTTCAACACTACTCTCAGCTATGCTCATACCAGGCTAGCCCGCCAAGGGACGGACTCAGGGAAGCGGTTCCTTTATCCAGATGCCCCCGTCAAGGCTGCCAACAACCAGGAAACTACAAATGTGGTCCTGACTGCCTCATGCCCCCATTCTAAGGTTCCATCCTTTCTAGCCAGGTCCTAGGATCTGCAGTCATTAGGACAGACGCACTAGTCCAAGACTGGACCTGTCTCCGTCTTCCCTATATTCTTTCCCACTACCAGGATAGTGCGGAAGGTCAAACAAGAATGTCTGTGTTTTCAGACTGGCCCAGATGCACTTGGACGCAAATTTCGTCCAACTCATACCAGCAGTACCAGGACGACTAACAGACAGTCCAGACCTGCTCTCTCAGGGCCACTTCTCCCTCAGAATTCCTCAACTCTGAAATTAGTGGCGTAGCCCTTAAGACCTGGAACTTAACCCAGGGTTTTTTCCCTGGATTTGGTAGCAACCATAGTCTCAGCAAGTAAACCTGCCTTATCGATGATATACCACAAGTATAATCGTTTTGTTTTTTCTTTAACTCCGAGCACCTCTAGGGGTCATCACCCTTGGCCCTATTTCATACCAAGAACTTTCTGTTTCTTCTACTCAGACCTAGACTCAAGACTGTCCTTGAGGTCTCTCACACAGCAGACTTTCAGCCTGTTTCACCGTTTTTCCAAAAACGTCTTGCCACCAGGCCTCTAGGAAAATCCTTCTTTCAAAGGTCCCATTCAAGGTCTCCATATAACAGGCCTACACCTGTGAGACCTAATCTTCGTACTCACGGCTGTACAAGAACCTCTCTTTGAGCCTATATGGGATATTTTCCTTAGCATTCTCATCCAAACAGTAGTATGTCTTGGCAGCAAATTTATTTTTTTCAGCAGAGGTATTGGTACTTTCAGTGCTCTCACGTAAACCATCTTTTCTGGTTTTCTACCTGAACAAGACTGTCCTACGGCTGGTTCCATCCTTCTTCTTAGGCGGTATACTCCTTCTTAGGCGGTATACTCCACTTCACTGAAGACGTCTCTTTGTCGTTACTGCGCCCGACTACAATCTATTCGATCATGAAGATACTACATATGCCGTCTCTCTGTCGTTACTGCGCCCGACTACAATCTATTCGATCGTGAAGGAACTACATATGCAGGACCTTGTCAGGTTCCTACGCATCTAAGCATCCAAGACCAGTGCCTCTCAAAGAGGTTGGATTTTCTTTCTTCCTTCTTCCAGAGGGAAGAAATAATCACGTCAGCCTTTAAAGCTCCTCTAACCAGGTGGATTCGTCTAACCATCCAAGACGCTTATACCATCGAAGCCTCATTCCTTCTGGCAGGGTCACGGCACATTCTACTACGGTCGTGAGGGCCTCCTGGTCCGTTCGACACTGAGTGTCAGCATAACGAGTGTGTAGGCAGCCAAAAAAGTCAGCCTACACATATACTCAAGCCACTACAGGGCTTGCACTCAGTCCTCGGCAATCGGAGGTCTGGGCAGACGTACCCTCCAGGCCAGTGTTTTCCAACTCCAGTCCTCAAGGCACACCAACAGGTCATGTTTTCAGGATTTCCCTAGGATTGCATAGGTGATAATTTAATCACTTGCACAGGGGATAATTCCATCATCTGTCTAATGATAAGGAAATCCTGAAAACATGACCTGTTGGTGTGCCTTGAGGACTGGAGTTGGGAAACACTGCTCCAGGCGACAGCAGCATGCCTGTCGGTGCATAGCTCCTCACTGATCATGTTCAGTGTGACTAGCTCCATTGCTTTTTCCCACCCAGGGACTGCTGTGGGACGTCCCATGGTTCTGTGTCCCCCAATGAGGCGAAGGAGAAAAGGAGATTTTTGTGTACTCACCGTAAAATCCTTTTCTCTTAGCCTCTAATTGGGGGACACAGCACCCACCCTATTGTTCTTGTGTTTTTTTTTCCCACAGTTCTTACATAGCTTATCAGCTGTTATATGGTTAACATGTCTATGCATGTTTGCATTTGATCACGCTGTTAACTGTTGAATGATTAAACTTGTGCCTGTTTTTGTTACAGGCCTTGTAGTACTGTGAGCCTGTTTAGTTACAGGTCTTGTTATACAATTATTGTTCCGTTGACTCTTCACGGTTTACGCACGTGCCTGTTTAGTCACAGGCTTTGTTGTATTAATATTACTTTGCTAACTCTTACCTGTTTACACACGTGCCTGTTTAATTTCAGGACCTGTTACTCCGTTATTAACTTGTTGGCTATATCTGTTTACACAGGTTGCCTATGTGGTTACAGGCCCTGTTTTTACTGTTTATTATATGTTAACACCCCTACTGCTTTAGCACAAAACTGGTGAGGCAATGCCTGTTCCAGGGGTTTATACTGCAGAGGAGAAGCCACTTTACTCTTTCGCAGATTCTGCCTAGTGTCGCCTCCTAGTGGACAGCAGCATAACACCCATGGTTCTGTGTCCCCAATTAGAGGCTAAGAGAAAAGGATTTTACGGTGAGTACACAAAAATCTACCTATTCTACTGAGTTTTGTAGGGTTCTAACTAATGGGTCTAAGGCTAGATTAAACAGTAAGGGTGATAGAGGGCACCCCTGTCTTGTGCCTCTTTGGATTCGGAAAGGTGCTATAAAGGTTCCATTTATAGCCAGCCTGGACACCGGCGCACTGTAAATGCTCTTAATAGCATTATAAAACCATGGTCCAAATTCTCTCAGAGCCAGGATCTCAAATAAGTAATCCATGACACTCAATTAAATGCTTTATCAGCGTCCAGGCTGGTCACTACTGCTTGCCCACCCCCTCCAATCTTCCCGTATGAGATTACTCCCAGTGCTGTACGTATATTATATGTGATAAATTTACCGTGGACGAAGCAAATTTGTTGGGGTGAAATAATTGAGGGGAGTATCTTTTGAACTCTGTTTGCTAGTAATTTTGTAAGTATTTTAAAGTCCGAGTTCAGCAATGACATCGGTCTATAACCCTCTACTTTTAATGTGTCTTTGCCTGGTTTCGGGAGAACTATTATATCCGCATCTATGAACCCGTCTGGATCGCGCTTCCCCTCCACCTGCTGGTTGAAAATATCACACAAGTGTGGGCTAACCATTCCCCCCATATTACTATTCATTACTATACCCATCTGGGCCAGGTGCCTTAAAGGTCTTCAATGTGCTAATGGTCTGCGTCACCTCCGTCAATGTCACCCTGCAGTTAAGCAAACTTCTCTGTTCCTCCGTTAGTCTGGGTACTATCTCGGGTGTCAGAAAATCAGAGATAGCATCCGCCACCTTCGGTTCTGCCCTGTAGAGTGTCTCAAAGAATGTTTTAAACTCTCCATTAATTCCCTCATCACTAGTCTGGGCAACACCATGTTTATTTAGGATTTTATGAACTCTAGTCGCTTTGCGATATGGCCTTGTGAGCGACGATAGTAGTTTACCTGGTTTGTTTCCCCATCTAAAGTATTTTTGTTTCTGGAAGTCTACATTATAGGCAGCCCTTTCATGAGCTAAGACTTCCGCCGCCTCCTTTGTCTCTAGATATTTCTGTTTTGTGAGTGGCGTATTGTTGGTTTTAAATTGTTAGTATGCCTCTGTGAGCAATAATTTTGATTCCAAAACTCTTTGCATTAGATTTTTTTTTTATTGGTCACATATGATATGATATGGCCTCTCATTACCGCTTTGGAGGTATCCCAAAAAAGTTGGGGTGTTACTGTATGTTCTATATTATTATTTTTATAGTTGTTCCATTCTAAATGGAGAAAGATTTTAAAGTCTTCGTTTTGATATAGGTACGAGGGGAACCTCCATCTCTTATTAAAATTGATGGGCAGTCTCAGTCGAATATGCATAGTGATCGGTGCGTGGTCAGAGATATATATGTCTAAAATTTTTGTTCGTTGGACAGGAGGCATCAGTGCAGAGCTTACCAGCCAGTTGTCTATCCTAGTATGGGAATCTTGGGCATGTGAGTAATGTGAGAAGTCTCTCTCCAATGGGTGCTGTGCCCTCCAAGCATCCACCAGATCCAAACCGTCTGACATGGATCGTAACAATTTTCCGGGGGCCCGTGTTGGCTGTTGGGGATTAGACGAGTCCATAACATTATCATATATTTCATTAAAGTCTTCCCCCATAATCAATGAGTGTGTACCCCATTCTGCGATCTGTTCTAATATGGAAGTCTGGAATAGAGCGTCCGGTATATTTGGTGCATAAATGTTAACTACCTTATATGGTGTTCCCTCAATTACCAGATTAGCGCATACATATCTGCCTGCTGCGTCCGCCATCACATCCACAACCTCATGTCTGATATTGTTATTAATTAGGATGACTACCCCTCGTTGTTTCTTGGTATATGAGTGTTGTAGAGCTGGTTCTGTATATCGGTTATTGTTGTCGGTTATGACTACAATCACCGATATCCAGAATCTTCCCTTCCTTACCACTTTCTGTTCCTATGCTGATTAACTATATATCTATATATGTATATACCGACTACTTAATGAAAACAAGTCTGTTCTAATAAATGAATATTTATTAAACACACCCAAAAGTCTACAACAATAATATATATATATTCTAGATAGCACAAAAGTAATACACAATCAATTACTGTTACAATGATGTAAAACCCCCAGAGTTACTAATACCCACGTTACATAAATATACACACAGGCACACTATATTTATGATCTAACTATCCTTATAGAAGATAGATAGCAATTCAAGGGTTGATTATAAGAGAGAGATATACAGAGAGATATACAGAGAGATAGAGAGAGTGAGAGTGAGTGATAGAGTTATAGGATGATACTTATGCCAGAAGTCGATGTCCTATATCATCGTGCGTCCAGGTAGAAAAGAGAGAGAGGGTCTTGAATTCACCTCCTTTTATATTTCACATCCACACCCACATGCAACCTACAACTCCGCCCTTCTCAGGTATCTTTTGTGGAATAATTCCCTGCCTGCGGATGGCGTACTTGTATCAGGGAAGAAAGTCTTGTGTCAAAAAAGTTTTAACACTCTTTGATTGGTTCCAGGATGTCTTAAAATGGTTTATCAGTCAAACATCACCAGTATTGTCTTAGCAATATACATCTCCATTGGTCGGAGACGGAATGTCTGCCTGAGTCCTCCAAACCCACAAAGGTTGTATACATATGTAAATGACATTGGGTTTAGCAAACAGCTTCTGCATTCAAGGAGGCTGCAGGGCCAGAAACCATTTAATATGTATGCAACCTTTACTCCTAAAACCAAAAAGACATCACACAGAAGAACAATGCTGTACATGGTTGAATGCAATATGGAGTTCAGTGATTCATAATAATTATGCCATCACTTCCCCCTCAACAGTCCCCCTTTTGTCGGAAAATACGACAATAAAATGAGTGGGAAGTGTGGAATATATTTGCCTACTCAATCCTATCACCAATTCACCGTTCAGGATGAAATGAAGTAAAATTTTGCACTTAGGTATCTAGACATCACCCATCGCCATCACCTCTCCCCTGCCGTTCGCCGTAATCCAGTGTCTCCATCCATAGATTACACCATAGTCATCTTTGTGGATCTTCTTGGTCTCTTTGGTTCAGTAATAAAGTTCTCTATTTGTCAGTACACTTTTGATCTTGTCATTGCCAATCTCGAGAAACACGCCTATCCCCAAGTAGTCTTCTTCCCAGCTTGACTGCTTAGATTCTGGAGCTGCTGCACCTTCGTCTCTTGATCGGCCCACAGAGTTTTCCTGTGTTCGCCCCTCTCCCTACCAGAGATTTTTTTTTTTTTTTTTTTCAAGTCTGGTGTGTAGGGACTACCGGGGAATGCACTCTGTAGCTGGGCCTCACCAGGTGGTTTCTTGGAGCACCTCCTTCTTGGGATTTAGATCAATCAGGGGATGGCATTCTTCTTAGCTGAGGCACGACTTTCAACAGAGACTTCTCCTGCAAGCTTGATTGAAGCATCTATCGTTAATGTGGTTCTTCCATGGATAGATAGTTGAATCTCTACTAGGCAGGTCAGAGTTTATTGGGTAGGGGATGATATCAGCATACCTAAGTTGACTGTGAGAAGAACGCAGTCCAACCGACCTTCAATCCATCCCTTATGAACGTTACCGACTCAAGGGTTGAAGTAGCAAATACCTTAGACAATGATGGGGCCTGTCCCTACAGAACCCTACTCTTTCCTCATTCATACAAAAAAACAAACAAACCTATATCCCAATGTAAAAATTAAACAGTATATAACAATACTATATTTCCCTCCCCCATCCCTTAACCATAAATCAAAGTAAAAGTCAAACAAGATATACAATGAATGTCAAATATCATCTCAAGGTTTCAGGACTTTTAGTGCTAAGTCCTGGACCTTCTTCGGCGGTTAAATTCGTGAAGTTCTGCCTGGTTCTCTTGTATCTGGTGGGCAAGTCTCTTTACTCTCCGGTAAACTAGGCACAGTCCAATGTACATTAGCTGTTGGACTATAGCCAAATAAACTTTCCCACCAGGACACCTTAGAGTCTGTATTTAAGGCTTTGGTAATCCTCGTTATCTTGGTTTTGTCATGCTCAAGCTGAATTGTGGCTTGATTCTCAGCCTCATGAAGATTTCGGAGTATGTCGTCTTCTTCGCTGAAATCTAACAAGAGACGCTTGAGCTCACGACCAAAACCAAGAGGAATCTTTTGCAGTATTACAGGAGTGTCAGGGCGAATGTCGAGTCTCTTCTCCGGTGTTATCGGGGTCCTCCCCTGCTGATCTGTGACATCTAAACCTAAAACGGGACTAAGGGTACAATATGCTCCTGGGAGGAGTATGCCTCTTTCGGTGCAATTAGTGCCATATAAAGAATACGTTACATTTTTCCCTTGGTACCAACACCAATACCCTTGACCCAAATATTTCAGACGAGAGGAGGGTATTGTGTTAGTCTTCATCTCACATGACCCCTCAGAGTCCCAACACTGGTGCCTAAGCACCCTATCTTGACTCCCTTGACAGAGGATAGCATCCTCTTTCCTCCAACATCCCTCTGTATCAAACAGATAAGGATGGCCTCGCTCATAGGTTAGGATGTCTGAGGTGAGCTGTGGATGAAGCACCGTCTGATTGCTAACAACAATTCCTATATTCATGGCACTGTACCCCTTCTTGATATTACCAGATACAGGTGCCAAAGAAGATGCCGTGCAGGTGAGATTATGACACCCATGCCATTGAACCAGCCACCAGTTTGTATGGTTGGCTGCAAACGGGAGATTAGGGAACTTACTCTTTGTCTGAGGTTGAATGGGAAGTGGCCCTTGTATAGAGAGGACACTATATGTTTTAGGTTGTCAGAGAGTTCACTCTGGACTTGCGTACATGCTAGGGCAAACTGAACTCTGTTTTGCACTTCTACAAGACCTGCAACTAACCTTCTAAACTTCTCTCGTAGAGCTGAAGATAGAGAGGTAGTGGCATCAATGTGCGAATGTTGCAAACCCTCTAAGACATGGTTTACATCAAGCTGAGTTCTGAACCCTTCCCCAGCATGTTGCGCAATGTCCCCGAGCTTACCTCTCAGGACTTCCATATCCATAGTGTTCAGGGCACCTACTCCCAATGCACCTCCACTAATTCCCATCTCTATCAAGTCTCTCCTACTCCTGAATTTCCTGTGTCGGGGATCATCTTTTCTCACTTCTTGCCCCGCCTCTACCCATCCTCTCATCATGTCAATTTGGTTCCTCACAAACTCCTCACATCTGTGATCCCAGTGATCTACTCTGAAGTCATCTACAGAAATTCGCCATGTATATAGGACGAATTTAGTTCCTGTGATGATCTTCCATGGGGATGACAGTTGAGGAGCTATGGGATCTGCCAATTGGTGGGTAGAAACATTGCAAGAATCCAGGTGCGGTTTGACTGGTTGGAGACCTTCAGCCTCATATGGGACCCTTACCACGGTCACACATACTTGTCCTCTACCACTGAACTGGTACCACTGATCGCTATCTCCTGCCTGTAACGCTAGGTTTCCTATTGGTTTGGATTTGGACAGATAGACCCACTGTGTAAATGACCAGCATCCTTCGTCCACCGCCTCACAAAAAGGCCACTTAAATGGACCGTCTATATTGATGTCAAAGTTAATGTCCCTGCCTCTGGGGTCTTTCCAGTCAGAAGACACGTATTTACTTCGGTATTCCTCAGTCATAGGGGCGCCATCCATCCATACATCCACAATTGGGGTGTCCACCCCATTGCATACTATGTCCCACCTCCAGGGATTAGTATCCAATTTTACCATCTGTGTATCCGGTTCCCAGTGGGCATAGGTGATGAAATAGTATCCCGTCACCTCCGATACACAGACTTCTCTCATGATCGTAATCATAAAAGACTGTATGGATGGAGACCCCTCTACTCGAGTATACCTCAGATCCTTGGCATCAGTCCGTACCTTTAAAACTGTTGCTCGGTATAAGCCCTCCAGTTTCACTGGACCACTCTGATCGTTCCATAATGCCTGGCCAGAGTTACTGCAGTTTAACTTTAACATCAATACACTAGTCCGTAAGTAATCTGTGGACACATGTCCTTGGGCATATTTGGATTCCCTGGTGATGGTCATCTGGGAATCCTCAACATACAATATGCCTTAAGGGTGCCTTTTACAAGTACGGGTCTGTCAAAGTACGTCCTTACCCTCAAACCATCTTGACTATCCTTCCTAGTGAAGGTAGCCTGTAAGATATACCATCCGCTATACTCTGCTCCAGTGACATCTTCAGGACTCAGAATGCCTCCTTTTAGTTTGGTTTGCCTCACTGCAATCTGGAATGCAGGGATCTGCTCAGTTCCTGGTTCCTGAAGGACACCAGACACTGCTGCAAACTTAGCCAGTTCGTCGGCCTTGTTATTTCCTATGGTCAAAGGCTGTTCTCCTCTTTGATGTGCTGGGACTTTTATAATGGCTGCCTCCGCTTGATCTGCCATGCCCCAATCCCACAATTCCTTTAGGACCATAATGTGGGCCAGAGGTTTATTCTGGCTGTCCACAAAACCTCGTTTTTTCCACGTGTTCAGGTGCAGGGTGAGAGATCGAACTACATATGAATTGTCACTATATATAGTTCGATTCCCTGGAGGTTGAAGGAGGAGAGCCTCCTTGACAGCCTCCAGTTTAGCCCGTTGTGCTGACATGTGACCTGGCAACCGGAAGAGACTCTGGATGCCCGTGGTCTCATCCAGCACTGCAAATCCGGATACATACGTGCCGTCCAGACAGAAAAGTCTGTCTTCTGGATGTCTGTCGGTCCTGAATATTTGTGATGTACTGGAGGGTGATGGTTGACCACAGTCATGTTCGGTCCCTGTCATGTTTAACAACTGGGTCAGAACCAGAACATACTTTGCCTTGTGGTCCACTATCAGATTCCGGCCACTGAGGTCCAGGATCCATTTCCCGAATCTCTGTTGGGAGACTCCAGGGAGTGTATCTCTGAGTAAAAGAACCAAAGAAGAATGTGGTGTCTGTACAGTCAGAGATCTGAAACCTACAATATGCTCAGTGGTTTTAACGGCATAGTGTATGGCAGCCAGTTGTTTGGCACATTCGTCGAACCCTCGTTCGACCGGCGAGAGTAGTCGGGAAAAGTATCCCAGTGGTCTACTGTCATGTCCTATCTGCTGTAGAAGGACAACAGAGATAGACTCCTTCCCAGCATGTGCCTGGATGGCCATTTCTCCATCTGGGTTGGGGGTGGCTAACACAGGTGCAGAGGAGAGGTCTCTTTTCAGAGTTGAAAAGGCCTCATCCTGTGCTTCTGACCAGCCCTGGAGTGAGGGTTCTTCTCCTCTGAGGAGTTCATAAAGGGGTTTCGCTTTGGCAGCAAAATCCTCTATGAATTCCCTCATGAAGTTTGCCACTCCCAGGAACTTCCGTAAGTCCTGTAAAGTGCCAGGCTGAGGTAACTTGACCCTAGCGTCCACTCGGGCTGCCAAAATTCCTTTGGCTCCAAAAGAGACCTGCACCCCAAGGAAAGTCACCTCTGTTCTGGCCAAATTTGCCTTGTGAGGACTCAGTTTGAGTCCAGACTGTTTGTTCCCCACTGTGAAAGCAAATTTGTACCTACAGTTTTCTGTAAGTTCAATAGAGAAGAACCCATTGGCGACATCAATGGTCGAAAATATGCGGCTTTTGCCACTTATCCTCGCCATTATGTCAGGAGTTTGTGCAACTACGGGGGCAGACATCGGAGTGTACTTATTAAGGACACGTAGGTCTATGGTGAGACGCCACGCATCAGTGTCCTTTTTCTTCACAGGCCATAGAGGGTTGTTGCACTTTGAATTCCCCTCTATGACCACACCCTTGGTCTCCAATTCCAGGACAGTGTTGACTATCGACTGTGTCGCTTCTGGTGGAAAGCGATATTGACGTTGAGGGGGTGGGTCTGGCCCCTGTATGTCCACCTGGACACCAATCAATCTTCCACAGTCGTTTTTACCCTGGGCCCACAGATCAGGATGTTCATACACAATGGGTTCAAGGTCTATATTATGAGAGACCTCTGGCCTTTTGTGTTCGAGCATATCAGCAGAATTCTCCATTGCTGGCAAAGGTGGTCCCAGACACTGGTGTTGTATGACACACACCTTGGATTGTCTGGGTCCCTTCCACACAATGCAGTTTGCCAAATCCAGGATCCATCCATTTTGGGTCATTACATCAGTTCCTATGATGTTGTCAGAACCAGGGTAATACCACATTGGGACCTTGAGGGTTAAGTGTTTGGCAATCTGGACAATCACTTCCTCAATTCTGTGGGCCTTCCCCCCCCTTGTTGGTGATCAAATCCGATCACCACACACTGAGGGCTGTTTGGATGCAAATCATGTTTGATATTAGTAATGGAGATTTCCGCACCAGTATCAAGCATAATTTGTGTGTCCTGATCTTTAATTCTGGCTTTTATGTGGGGCCTCCCTGAAGAATCCAGTATGACAGGACATACTGGAGCCAGCTCTTTAGGGATCCCTAATTGTCAATCGATGTTGACAAGATTTCCAGTAGGCACCTGAGAGGTACATACTGCAATTTGGAGATCCTCAACCGTAGTTCTAGCTGTGGAATCAGTAGATTCCACAACCCCTGAACTATCAACTGGGGCATTTACAGTGGCAACACATTTTGGTGTCTGCTCTTGTAAATATCCCCGAAACCCATCAGCCTGTTCCCCCACTGTTCTGGCATAATTAGGTTTCATCTTGAAACCATTATTATTGCCAGATTTTTCAGGGCTGTTTCGGCTCCGTACCCACTGAGGACAATTTTTCTTCATGTGCCCAAATTGCAAACATAGAAAGCATTGAATGCTCCCTGTCCTCTCAAATGGTGGGGCCGAGGGGCGAACAGCTGACTTCTTTCTAGCATGGCGCACACGTTCATCTTGTGATCTAACGTGTACAGGCACATGCTCCCTAACCTTAACCGACTTTTTATTGTGCAGTACATCTTGTCTACACTGCTCAATAATCATGGCCGCATCAGTGAGCGATGGTTCTCTCGCTGCACTCAACCTAATTGCAGTATCAAGGTATGGGAATTTTTCCACAAACATGCGGATCATGCCTTGTGGAATACCGATACCTTGATCCATAGTGACCTTCCTGTACATAGATTCAAACCGACTACACAGCGATAAAGGTTCATTGTGTATAGTTGGCCTGAATTTCATCAGGATTTCTGGAGTCACGTCCCCGTGGCCCGTTGCCAGTGTCATTAGTAAGGAAAGGCGTTCTTCCTTATCATGAAACTGTCCATTACTGGGTTCCGTGCTCCCCATTGCCTCATACCTCTGATTGAGGTGTGTAGGCAACCACAACTTGAATAGCTCCATTCGAAGTTCTGGAGCCACAGAATATTTATTGCAGTGACCTTCAAAGATATCACATGCAGTAAACGCATCTAGACTGGGATCATATTTTGGGATCTCCTTGCAGATCCGTAACAGAAATTTTATCCTTTCCATACTGTTACGGTTAGAATAAAATTCATCTGACCTTACTGAACGATTTGGCGGATTGGAAGTGGTGTGATCCCTTTCCCACCTACCTCCATATCCCCAACTCTCGTCCTGACCCTGGAAGCGGTCGCTACGTGTATACTCCCTTGGTGTTTGAGTGAAATGTAGCGGCCGTTCCACCTGTCCCTGGACTCTATAGCTCCGGATCTCTGATCCATGGGAGACGTGGACCATGTTGCCGTGGTCTCCCCATCCTGTGCAGTACCCGAAACACAAACCTGTTTCGTGGGCAAAGGCACCATGCTATTTTTTACCAGGCCGTGACAGATTAGAGATGACCTGTTGCAAATTCACAATCGTTTGCGACTTTGCAGCCAGATCCTCTCTAAGTGTGCTCACTAGTGCATCCATGGATGCAACTCTACTCTTGAACTGATTTATCTCAGTATACAGACTGAGGAGCTCTCTATCCATGTCAGAATAATAGGTTTCTTTCTCTGATATCCTAGATTCTAACACACAGATTTCCCGGCCCCTGTTGGCTGTACACTGGGCCCTTTCTTCTAGCTCAGTTTCTAGAGTGTGTATACGTTTTATGCTTTCCACACAACAATGGCAGTGTAGGTTATCCGATGTGGAAACTTTGTCTGCCTTTCTTGTGGTAGCAAGTGTTTCCACATGCTCCGGCCTGCAAATGCTGTCCTCAAAAGTATACACTAATTTTGCCAGCATTTGGAGGCGTTTCTTAGTTTTGTGGAAAACACTTTTACTAATACAAACTCTATCATGTGCGTATGCCTGGTCCAGTAAAGTTGACCAGAGCATCTCTGTGGACTTATATGCGGTGGGCAGTATTGGGTTAAATGTGCTATTTCTACACAGGTGTTTAAGGGTGGAGAAGTTCATACTCACCTGTTCAGAGGCCATGGTGCTTGGTGCAGTCTGTTCCTTCGTCCCTCTTGTGCTGCTTGGAAAAAGGTCCTTTACTCCGGAACGCCTTCTTTCCCGACCAGCTGGACTCCTCAGATGAACCAAACGTTGATGGTGTTGAACGAAGTGACGTGATGATCTGCCTCGCCGATAGACGTGTATCGTGTAAAGGAATCAGAAAAATCGTTAAAATCAGAAAAAGGTTCTCTGATGAGGACTGTGTCCTGTGTCTTACTAAGACTGAAAACTGTGTCACCGTCTGAGCTATCAGGGCACTGAACGCACAGAATAACGGATCACTTCACCGTGCCTCCTGTTATCTGTGTCCACGTTCCTCTGGCCTGATCCGCTCCAGATGATGACCACAGGTTTTCAGTACAAAAGACACTAGAACAACCTCAAACAGTGGGCCTAGGCTCGCCAATTTGTTGTAGAGCTGGTTCTGTTTATCGGTTATTATTGTCGGTTATGACTACAATCACCGATATCCAGAATCTTCCCTTCCTTACCACTTTCTGTTCCTATGCTGATTAACTATATATCTATATATGTATATACCCACTACTTAATGAAAACAAGTCTGTTCTAATAAATGAATATTTATTAAACACACCCAAAAGTCTACAACAATAATATATATATATTCTAGATAGCACAAAAGTAATACACAATCAATTACTGTTACAATGATGTAAAACCCCCAGAGTTACTAATACCCACGTTACATAAATATACACACAGGCACACTATATTTATGATCTAACTATCCTTATAGAAGATAGATAGCAATTCAAGGGTTGATTATAAGAGAGAGATATACAGAGAGATATACAGAGAGATAGAGAGAGTGAGAGAGAGTGATAGAGTTATAGGATGATACTTATGCCAGAAGTCGATGTCCTATATCATCGTGCGTCCAGGTAGAAAAGAGAGAGAGGGTCTTGAATTCACCTCCTTTTATATTTCACATCCACACCCACATGCAACCTACAACTCCGCCCTTCTCAGGTATCTTTTGTGGAATAATTCCCTGCCTGCGGATGGCGTACTTGTATCAGGGAAGAAAGTCTTGTGTCAAATAAGTTTTAACACTCTTTGATTGGTTCCAGGATGTCTTAAAATGGTTTATCAGTCAAACATCACCAGTATTGTCTTAGCAATATACATCTCCATTGGTCGGAGACGGAATGTCTGCCTGAGTCCTCCAAACCCACAAAGGTTGTATACATATGTAAATGACATTGGGTTTAGCAAACAGCTTCTGCATTCAAGGAGGCTGCAGGGCCAGAAACCATTTAATATGTATGCAACCTTTACTCCTAAAACCAAAAAGACATCACACAGAAGAACAATGCTGTACATGGTTGAATGCAATATGGAGTTCAGTGATTCATAATAATTATGCCATCACTTCCCCCTCAACAATGAGGCCTCGGCACATACCGTAAATTTCTTGCTACGAAGCAACGGATGATTACCCCTTATCCAGTGAGTCTCCTGGAGGAGGACTATATGAAAGTTTTTTTGGTGCAAATAATTCTAGATTTTTTTTCTTTTTACTGGGGAGTTTAACCCGTTAATATTCCATGAGCACCACTGGACAGACGTCAGCTCATCCACCCCATTGCTCTGTTTAGTGGCCATCATCCCACCCCGGTTTTAGGTATCTTAGACAAGATAAGTGCTTTTAGGAAGTTTAGTTGGGACCCTCGCCCATCCCAGCGAGTGGGCCTTTGGGTCACCAGAGTTGGCTGATGTCTTTGCTTGCTGCAGAGAGTTTTCCCCTTTCCCACCCCCTCCCGTAACGTTCTCAATATTAACATTAGAAACATCAACATAGAAAACATTGAAAACATCATGAACTTAATGACAGACCAGACTCATCTGGACATCACCTTCCTAGGTGCCTTATATTTACCGGCCACTCATGGCTAGTGTTTCAAGGTGGCTTGATAGCCTCCTGCAGACAGCTCAGAGCCTTTTGGGGGTCAGTAAAGACTCTATTTTTCCCTGCCAATGAGAATCTCAGTGCCAGGTAGTTTAGGCCAAAACGAATATCATTATCAACATTTTGCAAGCCGGTTTAAATGCTCTTCGCTTGGCCGTCACCGCCGCTGAATAGTCCTGGAACATTAAGTCTGTGGTTTTGATGGAGAAGTGTCTTTTTTTTTCCTGTAGGCATTTAATAGAAGAAGCTTGTCTTGATAGTCTAAGACTTTGAACAAGACGGTTCTCGGGCCATCTTTCTCTCCCGTCTTTGGTGGTCCCAGTCTGTGCGCTCTCTGTACTGCGATCTTTGCAGCGTCTGACGGGATGTCCAGAGCCTGCAGTAGCCATTGAGACGTTAACTGTACTAGTTCTGCAGGGTGAATCGACTCCGCCAGGCCCACCAATTTCAGGTTATTGCGTCTAGACCTGTTCTCCAGATCGTCCATTTTGTCATATAGCTCTGTAATTATCTTATCTTTGCCCTCCAGGCTCTCCCTCATGGCACCAACCGTATTCTCCAGGTCGGAAATGCGTTGTTCGGCTTCTGACAGTCTAGTGCTCTGAGTTGCTAATTGGGAAAGTAGCAGGTCTAGGGCCGTCTGGAATGCGACAAGGGCATCTATTTCAGACATAAGACGTGCAAGTCTAATGTCAGCTATAGATTGCAGATTGTTTTTATCTAGATTTTGGTCCGGAGTGGGCGACGTCGGAGTCGTCTGGCTCCTAGAAGATGCACGATTGCCCTTCTGCTGTTTGCTCATAAATTTTTCCATCTTATCAATATCCAGGAGGCTATCAATGTGAACGGTGATGTCCTCAATTGTGAGGTTTTACATTGTCAGCAGTCTCAATACAGAATGTTAATTTCTTTATCCTCATGTAGTTATTCTGCAGTTCTAGGCCACTAGATGGCACTGTTGCACAAGAGTCACAGTGCTGTATAATGTAAGGTCTCCAGTGTCTATAATGTCAGGGGCATAAAAAGGGTTAATGCTTTCCTTTCAGTAGTTTCTGTGATTCTACTGTCCCCTTTTTCTTTTTTTTTTTTCTTTTTTGTGTGGTGATCAGTCCCAAGTTATATTTACTCCACTGCCCAGCAGGCGCTCATTAAATGTCTTTCCAGGGGTCAATCTCTTCCCTCTAGACTATCAGGGGAGTCAGCACCTCTCACCCTGTGGAGCACCTACACCTGAGCGCAGATCACACTGTAGCGTGGCCCAAGTTTCACTCACCACACTATGTCTTCTGTGAGGCAGGAGGTGCGATGCAGCTCAACCCCCCCTCTCCTGTCCACTGCTCACCGTGCGCAGCACCGCCAGATCGCCCTCCCCACTGTGTGTTCTGTCTCCCGGGACTTTTGGCTCTCTCAAGCCTCGGCGCTTCTCTGTGCTCCTGTGCCTCTGTTCCCTCCAATCTCTGGCGTCCACCGCTTACCGCGTGCTGCTCTGCCAGATCTCTCTCCTCACTACGTGCTCTGCCACTTGGGACTTCAAGCGCTCTCAAGCCTCGGCACTCCTCTGTGTCTCGTTTTCTGCTCCCTCCGGTCTCCGGCGTTTTTCCCCTGCTCCTTCGCCTCTAGCCTCTTTGTATATTCAGCTCTTTATGCAGGCTTTTCATCACCTGCACTTGGTGTCAGCTCACCCGAAGCCTCTCTCCACTCCCCACGTTTTCAGCCTTATGGCGTCCTCTGCCTCTGTTAGGGCCAATTGCCCTGGTCTTCCGGGGGTTCTGGCACCCAGATATCTCCAGCTGGGTCTCCACAGCAAGCTGCTCCCAAAATTCAGCCTCAGTGGCCTGCACTGTCCGGATGGCTACTGGTTATATCAGGCCCTGGGAGAGCTTCTCTAACAAGCGGCCATTTTCTAGGCCCGCCTCCCGGAAGTGAGTTTAAAAAAATTAAGTTTTATTGTTATTATGACACCATTTATTTCATGGTTCTGTTAATGTAAAAAATGGTATACATAGACAAGAACAATAATTAACAAAACAAGGTACAGGAGGAGAGAAGACCCTGCCTATGAGGGCGCACAGTCTACAAGAGATGGTTGAGGGTAGAGCTTGTCATGCGGCGGTTTAGTGGACAGGAGTTTTGCAGGTTTTAGGCTTGACAGAAGAGGTGGAACTTCCGGTTCCTATTGAAGGTTTCCACAGTAGGTGAGTAGAGTATGGAAGATGCACGTGAGAAATGTTGTATGAAATTGTGGAAAGAGGGGAATAGAAAAGGAGATCTTGAGAGGTTCGCAGGTTGCGTGTAGGTGAGTACTGGGAGACAATGTCACAGATGTATGGAGGAGACAGGTTTCAGGTTTGGTGCAGAGATTTTCACTATTTTTGCCTTATTTAGATTCCGATGGCTTTGTATTTCATTGGGGATTTGAACTGGAACCTCTAGGTAATGGAAAGCCAGTGAAGGGCTTGACAGAGAGGAGAAGCTCAGGAATAGCGGGGAGACAGGTGGATTAGTCAGGCAGTGTTTAGGATAGATTGTAGCCGTGCAAGAGCGTTAGAGGAGGGCTAGAGAGCAGGAGTTTGCCGTAGTCAAGGCAGGAGATGATGAGGGCATGAACTAGTGTTTGAGCAGATTGTTGGTTAAGGAATGAACAGATCTAGGACATATTTTTGAGTTTGAGTCGACAGGAGGTGGCCAAGGGCTTGGATATGTGGCTTAAGTATCTTACAGTTTCAGCAAAGTGAATAAAATTGATAGAAATCCCATGCCCATGGTGCTTCTTTTGTACTCCACATAAACTGACCTGCGTTGCATGTTTCAAATTCACAACATGTCAATTTCTCTTGTGACTATGCTGACTTTTATGAACAGATTTTTCCATAAACTTGTAGTAGTTGTGGAAAATCTGCAGGTGAAAAAGATCCATCAGTTTATTATTGATTTCCAATGCGTAAACTCATCAAAAATGCAATTAACAACTCCTATAAGACCGTACCAATGGAATATAAGGGCCCTCCAAAACAATATCAAATCCTATACAAAATCCAGGAGACAGACCAAGTATGTACAAGTGCAACAGCTTTATTGATTACGTACAAAGAAAAGCAGGAAAAAGTTGAAAAGGCTGGCACTAGTGATGAGCGAGTACCGAAATATTCGTAATTGCTCTACTCTTAATGAGTACTTTGTAATACTCGCGTATTCATCCAAATAGCGTGTCCAATGTTAGGTTTCGCCCACACACAATCGGCCATGTATTTTGGGGACAAGGTAGGAGCGTGGGCTTGTTTGCATTTTCACTGCATAAAACACCTTGCTGTGCCCCCCAGAGAGAATCCAACATTCAATCTGCACTCACTAAGGGGCCTGACTCCCTTTGTGTACTGAAGGGAGCTGTCAATTTATGTTAGATCATTCACAATCGACACATCACTCACGAGCACCAGTGTTACTCGCCGAGTAATGAGTATTGCGAATACTGTACTATCCATGTGAGTAACTATTACAATCGCTCATCACTTGCTGGCACACTACAACAGGGAATCCACATAAATGCACAAATAATCTGTATAACATATAGCATAATATCTCATATATATGATAACCACTTGTACATACAAATGTGAACAAAAGTCCTACTCAAATGTAACCAACCACATTAGGGGATGCCACAGTTAACAGGAAACATTCCTACAATGCAGAAACTGAGGTGCTTAATGCACCAGGAAATACATCAATCAAAGACAAGTGCCAGAGCAGTGGGTACTGATGTTACCTGTGAGTGGCCAGAATGTCATGGACTGAAACACGGGGTAAGCGGAATACTATTTAATGCAGTTTGGATCGATGACACTTTCACTTTCTGTTTTTACTTTCACTTTGTGTTATCTCCACCTTGGTGGAACTAGTCCTTTGTATATTTATAGTATATACCTGGAGTGGTTTATGTGATAGACCTTTGTAATCAGTGGAAGTGCTAAAGCCTTTAATATTCATTATTATTGTAAGACACACTTGAACAATAGACAGGGTTACTTCTGTGCTTTTAGCAGCGCTGCTGGAAATAGAATATGGCGCAGGGACACCATTATTATTGTATGTTGTAATTATATGCAAGTACAAACAAAATGGGAATTTCACCTTCGCCTCATTGTGGGGGACACAGGACCGTGGGTGTTAGTGTCGCCTCCTAGTGGACAGCAGCATAAGCAAGATCTGCAAAAGATTAACAGTGGCTCTTCCTCTGCAGTATACACCCCCAGAGCAGGCACTGCCTCACCAGTTTTTGCTTAGTGTCGTTAGGAGGCACACACAATTTTTTATTCTCTTTTTTTATAAACAATTTTTTTATTTTTTTATTCTCTTCATGAAGAGGAATCAAGTGAGGGTCTCTGGCATAGAAGACCCTGGCATGCTTCTTCCTCAGCTCCCCACTGTTGGGGTGCTGGGTTGAAGTTAAGATATTCCCAGCACATGCCTTCCTCGACTCCCCACTGATGGCGACTTGGGTAGAAGTTGAGCTCTAACAGCTTTACTTTGAGGGAAACTATACATCCTTGATGCACATTGTTTGCAGTGGCGGTCCTTCCAAGCTGCCTCATGAATATCATAGGTTTTTTATTCCTGCTTATTATTTTGAGTTCATATGGTTTATCCTTGTTACTCAATGTGACTAGTTTTCCCCGGACAATTGCTACATATCAGAATGCTCGTTCGCTAACTTGATTTTCTGCAATTAACTTGGTTTGATATCTGAAAGCACAAAGTAATTCTCACCTTACATGTTCAATTCTATGTCTTATTTGAAAAATGTTAAATAATTATTTAAAAAAATCCCATAAACATCCTGAAAAAAATGCCATCCCTAGAGAATGTTGCATGAGTAAGAAAATACCGTACTACTGCAAAATAAAAAAGTGAATGTCTGGTAAAGAAATACCCCACAGACCTCTCCTTATTTGTGGTATTTCACATTTTCCTATTGACTTACTGAAAACATTGGTCCCAACTCATTATTGTACCTGTGTCTCTTGTCTTTATTTAATTTGTCTTATTCTATCTGTGTGTGTCTTTTATGCGTTTAGGTCATTATGGGTAGTGTTTCCAAGTGTTTTTAGCTGATTCATCAATGGCAAGCTGTTCAAAAGACACATTTTTGCACAAATTTACTCCAGCAATGACCTGAAGTGATTTTATGTACATCTGAAATTTTTGTGCAATTTTGCATCATTTTAGTGAAATGTGCGATATTTTTAGGCTAAACATGTTAAAAACAAAAAATAAAGAGCATTTTTGATTTTGCACAAAATTCATGAACCTTATGTGCCTGTTCGAAGGCACTGTCTCATACCTCCCCCATGTGCCTTCTACGCAGTGCCTTCTCCCACACGTGCCCTCATACACTGTCTAACTCCTTTCCCATGCACTCCCATGTGTGCGGTCACTGTCCCCCCCCCCCCCCTACATAAGCGGTGCTCCTGTGCCCCATGCACTTTCTCCCCCACTACATGTACTCCCCCCGAGCGCTGTCACCCTCCTCCACCCCCGTTTGCTGTCTTTCTTATGCAGTGTCCCCCCCCCCCATGTGTCCTGTGCAATGAGCACAGTATCTGCACTGTTGATGATTTATGAATGGTAATACGCTGGCAAACAGCCAAGACACTGTGCTTATTGCACAGGGCATGGGGAACAGTAATATTAACTTTCTTCATGGGAAAACTCCTTTAAGGAAAACACCACAAAAGTAAATCATTGGTCAGGCCTACTGATGAGCGTGTACCGTATTATTAGCACTCGTTATACTTGTAACGAGTAGTTTCTAATACTCGCCTACTCATCCGAATAGCGAGTCTAATGTTATGCTCCGCCCACACACTTCCGGCTATAAAACGAGTCTTTCCGGGATAAGGCGGGAGGGTGGGCTTTTTCAAATTTTCACAGCATAAAATATCTTGCTGTGCCCCCTAGAGAGCACCTACCATTCATTCTGCTTTCACTGAGGTGCCAGCTCTCATTGTTTTACTGAAAGGAGCTGTCAATTTATGTCAGATCAATAACAATCAACATATCACTCACGAGCAACAGCATTATTTGTCGAGAACCGAGTATCCTGAATACTGTACTATCAGTGCGAGTAGCGAATAGTAACAAATACACTTGCTCATCACTAGTCAGGCCCAATGTCTTTTTTTTTTAATTTTTATTCAATACAAACGTGTTTTCATGGAAAAAAAGGTTTATTCTTTATCTGCACAGCCGTAAAACAGAATGGAAATCTAGAAATACAAATAATTTAGGGACATGACAACACCATTCCAGATGGGAAGGATTGACAATGTCTCAGTCCTAGAAGTCTTGCTGCTGAGGTTTATCTCGGTCCAGAGGTTGATACCAACCTACAGGTGGTCGCGTTCTCATTGTCCACACTGGGTTGTTATTCTGTCTTTCTTTTTGCTTTGCCATCTCACTCTGTATTAGAGCTCCCTGGAGAGGAAAAAAGAAACTTCTGATTAGTGTAAAGCTATTATGGAAGAAAGCTATTCTGCAAAACTGGCCATAGGCCCCTTTCACATCAGCGTTTTTGCTGATTTGCGGCAGATCCGGCAGGTTTACCGCATCTGCCGCTTAACGGCTGCACTTGCGGCAAGCCCCATTCTTACCCTAGGGGACTTGTGGCAAATGTGTTTTTTTGCCTCCATCCGTCATTTGTGGCAAGTCATAAAAATGCTACTAGCTGCTGTTTATTGACCTGTCGCAAGTGCCGGATCATGGCAAAAACCACATTTGCCGCACGTCCCATTGGGTATGAATGGGGCTTGCCGCAAGTGCAGCCGTTACGCGGCAGATGCGGTAAACCTGCCGGATCTAACGCAAATCAGCAAAATCGCTGTTGAAAAAGGAGCTTAAGACATGTAATAGCCATCGCCACCAATATGCCAATTAAAGCATTCTCTTCTGACTAAGCTAACATCACGTGTTGCCTCACTAATTGGATGGTGGGTTACAGCAGAAGAAAGAGACTGACTGTAGGTGGAAATATTTTAAACGATGGAGATAAGTTGCTGCCGTTGATCTTCAGCGGTAACAAAATCAAACAAGTAAAGATGGAACATGGTGAATTTTTGCTTTGCCCTGCATCAAATGTTAACAGACCTTCTGCCAAGACCCAAGGGCAGCAAATTAGGTCCTGTAAGTCTGTGTTCACACAAATGGGTGTCTGGCATGACATACATACGTGGTTATGACTGTGATCTAAGACCAGCAAACTCTGTGGTAGGATGATAATTTGTTTGTATATTTTGTTGCCTGATTTGACACAATTTTCTGAATCAGAAACAGGGCTAGACACCAAACAGAAAGGCAAATAAGCTTGTAAATGCAGTTTTCACAGATGTTCTCACAAGCAAATCATGGCACTACTGCTTTCAAATCTGAATATGGCCAAACTAACAGAAAGTGAATCTGTTATCTCCAGGGCCTGACTGGCCTTACTCCCATGAAAGGCCTGGTGGCTGGTGATACGCAGGGGGTCCAGGCCATGGATACCAGGGGGTGGGGCTGTTTACCTCACAGCAGGGCTAGGCCCAGCCACCCACCCACCATCTTCTTTATATCCGGACCCCTCCCTCCAAAAGTGCAGGCATGCAGCCAGTGACTCAAGAGGATGGCCCCATTACAGACGACTGCCATTGAGTTACTACTTCACGCATTCATAGTAAGTACCGAAGCTTGTCCCGGTATAGACACATGTGCAGTAAGCCCTTTAGGCATTCCTACGTACAAGCACTATTCGCTTTCTTCATTCATTATCCTGCGCATGCTCATTAGCGCCCCTCCAGAGGCAAGTCCATTCACCACACACTGGTTGCCTATTGCACAGCTGGGTCTTTTTAAACCCAGTGTCCTAGGTAACACAAAGACGCCAAAACTGCAGTGGATACAGTTGTAATCCACGGCAAACAAGATATTTAGATTCTCGCTGAAGGCAATTTTAAGATACTTTATCATTCATACATCTGGCTTTCAGCCCATTTATTATCATTCTAGATGGGAGCCCGATGCTATTGCATAGGGAGGGTGGTGCCCTTTGCTCAACTGTGCTCTTTTTGCGCACCCTGCACTGTTTCTGGCCCCCTGCCCTTTCTTAGCCGCCCCCCATGCTCTCACTGCTCCTACACTTTTCTTTTCCCCCCATGCGCCCCTGCACTCTCTTTGCGCTCTCTGTGCTCCCTGCGTGCTTTTCTTACTCCCATTTACACTCTGTGCTCACCCACATTCTTTGCTCCCATTTGCGCTCTCTGTGTTCCCCCTGCACTCTCTTTCCCCCCCCCCCCCCCGTGCCGTCTTTGCTCCCTGTGCTGTCTTTGCCCACCCTACCCCCCTACCCTCCTTCCCAGCCGTGATGGCTCCATGTCATAGCTGGGAAGCACTTTAGACTACAGGAACTGCTATGATGTGACACTCATGTGACTGATCACATGACTGTGACATCACCAAAGGTCCTGTCCCGTTGGTAAGCTGCTGATTATCGGTGCGGTTGCGGGAGGTGTGTGAGTATTTATGGGCACTGGGGGGATGCGGGGGTCTGCAGGCAGAGAGAGAGGTGCGGTGAGAGGTGGGCGGGGTCTGCGAGGTGTGTGCAGCATCGGCATCTGTTGCCTGTACTGCCGCCAGCCGGCGCCAGATTAACATACCCAACACTTGGATCTGCTAATATGGAGGGGCTTCAGGGGCGGTGCAGTGCATTGTAAGATTTGTGGACATCGCAATGGAGAGTGGAAGACACACAGCACTAGGTAAATATATAATAGTCTATTATATATTTAGTCTATTAGTCTAACGTCATCATAGCGGCTGCTACCGCCTTACTTTCGATTCATAAGCTTCATTCCACAGTGTTAGGTAGTTTTCTATCAATTGTATTGTACATTATTTGCTCTGTCCTGTTATTCATTATAAAATGGCCTTTTCTGTCTCAACTCATCTAAAGGTACCGTCACACTTGGCAATATTGCTAGGCAATTTCACTGGCAATTTGCTGGGTGCAGTGAAATCATGGACACATTGTTCTATTTTGTTGCAGTGTACAAATGTAACAATGTGTCCATGATTTCACTGCAACCAGCAAACTGCCAGTGAAATTGCCTAGCAATATTGCATCGTGTGAAGGTACCTTTAGACTTTCACCCCACCTAGCGTCACTTTCTTGTATTGCCTCTATTCCACAAATTTTACAATTTTTCACCTTATATCATTTACTAATTTTAACTTTTCTTTACTTTTTATCCATCCTTAATTTTATACCTTTTTATACTTCCAATCCTTTTCTTATACAGATGCTCTGGTTTTAGTTCTCCTTCTCGTTCCCCTCCCTTGGTTTTCCTACCTTCCTCCCCATTTCATTTTTTTGGTTTATTATTATTTATATCTAAGGCGGCCGTCACACGCACAGATATCTAGAACGATATTGTAAGCGATCACGTGCACGCGCGATCGCTTACAATATCGCTCACATCGCTGGTGAGATGTCACACAGACAGACTCACCAGCGATGTGGATCCGCGATCTCGCTGGTAACTATGGTACACATCGGGTAACTAGGCGCCGCGTGTCGCTTAGTTACCCGACGTGTACCATAGTTACCATCTCCCAGCATAGGCTCTGCCTCTGGGAGATCGTTCATCGTGGTGTCATACACCACGATGAAGCAGATCGCTAAATCGTAAATCGCTAGATGTGAGGTCCGGACCGCAGATCTCGATTTTGCGATTTGATCAGATCTCGCTCGTCGTATCTTGCTGTCACACGCACAGACATCGCTTACGCGATGTTTAATCTGCCGCGTTCAAGCGATATCTTGCGCGATATCTGTGCGTGTGACGGCCGCCTAAGACATATTCATTTAACACGTCCTATTAAACAGTGTTATTTTTTCGTATATCTTCTTCACTTATTTTTGCATGCTGTATTTTTTTTTATTTCATTTTTTTATTTTTATTATCATTACAGTTATTGATGAGGTGCTTTGACCGAAGCATTTACTTTTCACCGAGTTATACATTTAAATAAAAATCTATTTGATTTACTTTATCCAGGAGTGTCTTGTGTACATTTCTTCTGGTTTAAGGGTTTGGAAACCTACTTGAGTACCCTGTGAACAATACGTCTGCTTTTTCTGAAATTATTAGGTTAGGCCCCATGTACATATTGAATATGTGCTGAGTTTTTTTATCTTAGGCCGGCTTCACACCACGGCACAATCTGATCCCAGGGCCCCGGACCGGATTTTGGCCCCATAGTATCCTATGGGACCGGATGACAGCTCTCTGCCATCCGGTTTCCATGTGTCCCGGACACAAAATCTGAGCATGAAGCATTTTTGTGTTTGGGGAGAAAAATCTCCCCAAATCAGATCCTCCCGGATCCCTGCTAGCCGTCATCTTGAAAAATAAGCAGCTGTGGCTGCAATAAGAGGGATCCGGCTGCACACAGGACCGGAGGGCATATTTGCCCTCCAATTCTGTGTGCTGATCCGGTCTGGGGCTGTCAGTCCCGGATCAGATTAAACCGTGGTGTGAAGCCGGACTTAGTTTTTGCAGCCAAAACCAAGAATGGAACAATCAGAGGAAAAGTATAATAGGAAACATCATCACTTCAGGCCTACAAGTATCCAACATGTCCATGTGCCCTACGGGTATGTGCGCACTGAGTTTTTTTGAGGCAGCTAAGGCTTCATTCAGACGAGCGCGTATTTCATGCTGAAAATGTCATCCCCTAACCTGCATCCTCTTTCCAGGTCAACGTCTCTCTGTTGACACATATTTGATGCGTTTTTTCTGTGTATATTGCTCATTCCCCCAGCGAAAATGGACAAAATGCACTATGCGAACACATATGGATGTGACACGCATTTTAAAGATCATAATGGGGGTGTGGGTCTATGGAAAATACACGTGTCAAACAATTGACATGATGCTTATTTTTCTGCATCCGTAATATGCAACCAAAACAATCCGCAAAGTTAGGTATCATCTGAACAGCACTCTCAAAATCTCATAGACTTTAATGGCTAATGATATGCAATGCGTTTTGAATGCATTTTACGCATGTGAAAAACGCATGAAATACACGCTCATCTGAATAAAGCCTTAAATGAAAATGGTCAGGTTAAAAATCCAATGTAACTGCTGTCATTTTCTAATTCTACTCTAAACTCTCTTATTGATGTATTTCTTTCATTTATATTTCCCTCCATCTTCTGTAAACTTCAAAGAAAGAGATTCATTCCATCTGTCAATCACAGTGAATGATCCACTTAGTTCTCTGCTGTACCCTCCACATAGCATGAATATGTATGTCATATATTCATACCACATCACTGCACAGGAGATCACTGGGGGGGGGGGAGGCTGTATTCTCCTCTCTGTATCTGCAGCCAAGAAAGAGGTGAAATACAACACAGAAACTGTCACAGCAAGATGCCTGCTTACAGAAACAGATGGAGTCTAGATAAATCAGATCTGTAATAGCTTTCTCCCTCTTGTCTTCATCAAAACAGACCTCCTGTAAAGGCCCTGTCACACATAAAGAGATCGCTAACGAGATCGTTGTTGCGTCACAGATTTCGTGACGCAACAGGCGCGAGGTCGTTCTGTGTGACACGCACCAACGATCTGGCCCCTGCTGTGAGATCGTTGATTGTTACACACTGCTCTGGGTCATTCCTGCGTCGTTGTGCTCCCGCTGGGAACGCTACATTGTTGTGTTTGACAGAGATAATGAGCAACGATCTCAATGACTACGCTATGGAGAGAAAATTCACAATGGTCTCGGTATAATTCTGGATCGCTGGTGCTTCGTTTTTCACATTGCTGGTAAGATGCCAGTTTGACATCTTATCAGCGATGTGTAAACGACGCACCAGAAATCTCTGCATGTCGTTATTGGGATCGCTGATGCGTCGTTATGTGAGACTGGGCCTTTAGTGAAACCTGACACTGCACTGTTAGCAAAGGGAGAGAGAGCTGCTAAGAGGGAGTGCATAATTACATGACAGTTTATACAGCACAGGACTATTCCTGTTTGCTTATAATGGAGAGGAGTTAGGGTGGTTTCACATTTGCTATTTGTGTCTGCATGCAGACACAAACGCAGTGCAAACGCTGCCATACTGTTGTGAATGCAGCGGAGATTCTCCACATGTGTTCACATCAGCAAGGTGCCCGGCCAGCCAATCAGCGATCTCGGCAGCGGCTGATCTCCCGACAGTGTCGGCGCAGGAGATTTGAAGAAACAGCTGATCTGACAGCTGTTTAAATCTCCCGCACCGACACCGAAGAGGTGATGTCGGCGAGGGAGATATAAACAGGAGATCAGCTCCCGGGAGATCAGCGGCGGCCACCGGGAGAGATTTTAATGAGATCCGCAGCGTTCTCCTGCGCTGTCATGTGGAGGACACTGCGGATCCATTGACTTCCATGCATTGTTTGTGCGCTTGCGGTCACTTGCTGCTAAAACAAGTGCCCGCAACCGCATAAAAAAATGCAACATGTTGCATTCGGAGGGCACACGAAATTATGGCACTGACGCATCTGCAACTGAACACAGCCAATGCATGACCATGCGTTCCATTAAACATAGGAACGCAGTGCGAATGCATTTGGCTGCGTTTGGAACGCTGCGTTCACAAAAGCAATTGTGAAACCGACCTAATCCAGGAGCTGCCTGCAGGGTCTGACAATGCTGATATCATGGAAACTGGAAATGGTAGAATAATGACTTTACATGTTTTTAAAAGGTCTGCCCATGCCCTATTCAAGGATAATATTAGTATCATACTGAAAATTGACCTGACAGTGTCCCTTTAAAGAGGGCCGGTCACCCTCCCCCCTCATGGATGTGAATCTAAGTACACCACTGAATGCAGCATGTCTGCTGCATTCAGGCAAGTGGTTCCCCACGGCTCTGTGGGGTTGCTACCCCAATATATAGGGCTTATAAAAACGTAGTGATTTTCCATGAAGACGGCCCTTGTTCTGCAGCCTGCGCCTCTGTACACCCATGTCCTTGTGTCAGTCATGAAATCCTCGTTGGTTATCACCTGCCCGGGTGGCTGTCCCAACTCCTGCTCTGACGTCAGAGCCTTTCCCCGCCCTCCTCCATAGCATAACAGAGGAGGGCGGGGAAAGGCGCTGATGTCAGAGCAGGAGGCGGGACAGCCACCCAGGGAGGTGATAAGCAATACCTCGCTCTGCGTCACCAGCACAGGGACGTGCAGAGCTAGGATTTCATGACTGGCAGGACATGGGCGGTACAGAGGCGCAGGCTGCAGCACAAGGGCCGCCTCCATGGAAAATCACTGTAAGTTTTTATAAGCCTATATATTGGGGTAGCAGCCCCACAGAGTCATAGGGGACCCCTTGCCTGAATGCAGACTTGCTGCATTCAGTGCTGGGCTTAGATTCATATCCATGTGGGGGGGGGGGGGGGGAGGAGAAGGGGGGTGTGACAGCTCCTCTTTGAAATGACAAGTTTTTCTAGTAGAAAGCGCTCCGGCTATGCTCCTCCAATGTCACATTCTTTGCCGTAAAGACTTTTTTTGCCAGTGTTTTCTTGAAGCTTTTTATCATATTGTTAAACTTTTTTTGCGCTCGACTTTCTAATTTTTTTTTTAACACATTAAGCAAACAAGGTATTCAAAGTGTTCACAAAACTGTCGTAAATACGCCCAGGCATCTTTGTGGCATTTTGTAGCTTTCCCTTGACTTCTTTTGTAATGTACGGAGTGGCTTCATAGCGGAAAACACCTGGAAAATGGACAAATCACTGATTTTAAATGCTTGGAAACCTCAACATGGGCGTACCCAGCGTGGGGCAGGGGGGACAGCTGCCCCCCTTCCCCAAGATAAAGGGGTGAGCAGCACTGAGCGCGCGTAACGATCGCGGTCGCAGCTCCTGCTTCACATGGATGTGCGTCCCGAGGACACACATCCACGTGACAGCGCGGCTCCGACGCTCCGTGTGTCAGGGAGAGGAGGGGAGGGAAGCTGCTGCTCCTGCCCCTCCTCTCCTCTGATCTGCCAGCTTCCTGCCCAGCGCTCCACTGGGGAGCGCATACAGCAGGCGGCACCTCCTCCATGGGCATGGGAGAAAGCAGGTGAGAGGGGGGGCATATGAGAAAGCAGGTGAGAGGGGAGGGCATGGGAGAAAGAAGGTGAAAGGGGGGGCATGAGAGAAAGCAGGTGAGAGGGGGGGCATGGGACACAGCAAGTGAGAGGGGAGCCTAGACACAGTAAGTGTAAGGGGGACTCACAGTGGCGTAACATCAACTTGGCGGGCCCTGGTGCACCAATTGAAGCGGGGTCCCGTAGATGGGAGCAGGGGGGGGGTGCTAGTGAGAGTTTTGGTCTGCCTCAGTAGCAGTGGAAGGGCGGGGGTGTGTGCTGGTGTGAGTTTTGCCTGACCTTCCCATACTGTGCCTCCCGCCGCGGTCGGCTGCCCCGCTGTTAAGAGGAGCGGAGGGGCGGGCGCAGCTGCAGAAAGTGAAGCTTCCCTCACTTCCCGTCCTCCCTCCTCTCCTTGGGCACACGCGATCGCGGTCGCAGCAGGCGGGCCCGGTCTCAGCCGCGACTGCTGCAACCCCGGTAGTTACGCCACTGGGGACTCTCATATCTTTAACAGCCCCCCATAAGGCTCCCATATCATATACATCCCACCCCATAGGGCACCCGTATCATATACAACCCCCATAGGGCTCTCATGATGGGAGCCCTATGGAAGGGCTGTACATGATACAGGAGCCCTATGAGGGGGCTGAATATGATTTGGGTGCACTATGGTGGGGTTATATATGATATGGGAGCCCTATAAGGGGACTGTATATGATATGGGAGCTCTATGGGGGCTGTGTATGAGATGGGAGCCCTATGGAGGGCTGTATATGAGATGTAAGCCCTATGGGACATTGATGGGGGCTGTATATGATATGGGACTCCTATATCATATACAGCCCTCCATAGGGCTCCCATATCATATACAGCCTATATATGATATAGGAGCCCTATGGGGGGCTGTTGTATAGGATATGGGGACTGTATGGGGTATTGGGGGGCTGTATATGAGATGGGACTCCAATATCATATACATCCCCCCCCCCCCAATAAGGCTCCCATACCATATACAGCCCATCCCATAGGGCTCCCGTATCATATACAACCCCCCATAGGGCTCTCATGATGGGAGCCCTATGGGACATTGGAGGGGCTGTATATAAGATGGAACTTCCCCATAAGGCTCCCCAGTGGCATAACGAATCTGATGGGTCCCGGTGCGCAATTTAGGCCCCCACCTTCCGCGTGCACGTTGGTCAGATGTATGGGCCCTGTGTAACGTTCTAAATCCTATAAGGACTCACAAATTGACCCCTCTCCCCCTTATGTATTAATGTCCCTTATCCTGCTGAATATGGTCCTCCTCCTGGAATATGGCCTTTATCGTGATATATATGTCTCCCATCATGGTTTATATGGTCCTCCTCCTCCTCTGCCACCATAGTCCTCCAATTATTATAATGCATCCCCACATTCCTCCATACATTACAATGTATTTCCATAGTCATCTATGTATTATAATGCATCCCATAGTCCCCATTCATAAGGTACCCCCATAGTCATCCAATTATCATAATGCAACCCCACTATCCTCTATATCAGGGGTCTCAAACTCGCGGCCCGAGGGCCGCATGCGGCCCCTGGGGCTTCACTATGCGGCCCGCGGCACCTTGGACAACTTAATGATGCATTGCCCCAGTGCAGGGGGCCGCTGCAGTCCCTGCTGTGTGATGACTTCTGTCCGCAGTACTAACAAGCTCTGCCACTCAGCAAGATCAATGCAAGCTGCCAGCCAATGAGAGGCCCGCAGCTGAAGGCAGAATATGACGTCACCTGCAGGCCTCTGGCTGGTAGATTGCATTGATCTATCTTGATGAGCAACAGAGCTTGTCTGGGCGGCGGCTGGAGGAAGTCTTAGCACAGCGGAGGCCGGAAGTCAGTACAGTGGGGACCGCGGTGGCCCCCTGCACTGGAACGATGCATCATTAAAGTGAGAAAGGTGTGAGTGTGTGTGAGAAGGTGTGTGTGTGAGACTGAGTGTGTGAGTGAGGATGTGTGTATAAGAAAGTGTGTACGAGTTTCAGTGTGTGTATGAGTGTGAGTGTAAGAGTGTGTATGAGGATGTGTGAGAGTGTGTTTGAGAGTGTGTGTGTGTGTGTGTGTGTGGGGGGGGGGTTTGTGTGTGGGTTTGTGTGTGAGTGTGATAGACTGTGTATTTGAGTGTGTAAGAAGGTAAAACAGGATGGGGGGGCATCACTATAAAAGTAGATCAGGATGGGGGACATCACTATAAAAGGGGATCAGGATGGGGGACACCACTATAAAAGGGGATCAGGATGGGGGACATCACTATAAAAGGGGATCGGGATGGGACATCATCACTAAAGGGGATCAAGATGGGGGACATCACTACTAAAGGGGAATGGGAAGGCGGACATCACTAGAAAAGGAGATCAGGAAGGGGGTCATCACTAGAAAAGGGGATCAGGATGGGGGACATCACTATAAAAGGGGATCAGGATGGGGGACATCACTACAAAAGGAGATCAGTGTGGGGACATCACTACAAAAGGGGACCATGATCGATGGGGGACATCACTAGAAAAAGGGATCAGGATAGTGGACATCACTATAAAAAGGGATCAGGATGGGGGACATCAGTAGAAAAAGGGATCAGGATAGGGATCATCACTAGAAAAGGGGATCAGGATGGGGGACATCACTAGAAAAAGGGATCAGGATGGTGGACATCACTATAAAAAGGGATCAGGATGGGGGACATCAGTAGAAAAAGGGATCAGGATAGGGATCATCACTAGAAAAGGGGATCAGGATGGTGGACATCACTAGAAAAAGGGATCAGGATAGGGATCATCACTAGAAAAGGGATCAGGATGGGGGACATCAGTAGAAAAGGACATTACTACAGGATTTAGACATTACTACAAGAAGGGGATCAGGACTTGTACTTTACTACATTGAGCAAGAAATTCTGGTATTACTAAAAATATCATTTAGTCCCACAAGAGATGCGGCCCCCCCGCTATAAATGTTTTTCTATGTGTGGCCCACCAACCAGCTGAGTTTGAGACCCCTGCTCTATATAGTATAATGTAGCCTCATATGCCTCCATACATTATAATGCACCGTTCTAAAATGTTACAACCTGATTGACCATGGCTTGTTCCCCCTAGTTTTGATCCTGGGTACGCCCATGAACCTCAAGGTAATAACCAATGATAACGAGCCTGAACGTATGAACAGAAGTCGTTCTTCAATACAGAATAATGGGTAGAATCTCTGACATGGTGTTTAGTGATGTTCTTAGTTGCAGACAGCCCCAGAAGATTCCACATAACAAACCTCCCCAATAGTGGTGGGTGAGTATGTGTGGACCCCGGGCGGATCAGGGCAGGAACAACAACTAGGGACTTTAGGATTATTTCAGCATTGTCACCTTGGCTGCTGGACTGCGCCACTTCTCCCATTCCTTACAGGCGGCATAGTCAGCTTTCCACTGCTGGCAGGATGGCTGTCCACCATGGGTGTAGTAGTAGTGAAATCGGTTCTTCAGGCTCTTGCAGTACTTCCATTCATCCCAATAGTCCTCACAGTCCCGGAGAGGCTTAGAAGATAGAATCAGATGGTTATTAATGTTACTATCATATCCACTGCAGTGTACAAACCCAGCCTCCTCCCATAGATCCAATACTAATGGAGCTCTGCCACTCACATGACATGTAGTCATCAGTGATACTGTCCCACACTCACCCTCCAGGTGTCAGCCATGCTGTGGATGTGCTACTGGGGTAAAGGACCTTTCCTGATGTCAAGACCATGTGATCAGTCACATGACAGGGAGGGGTCAGAGTGCCCATTATAGAGACAAATGTAAGGCGAGAGTCTGTGCAGCTCATGTAATATGTAATATGTAACGTTTAATGCACTTCCCATAGATAGACATAAATAAGAACTATACAAAGAGACACAGGACATCTTCCATAAAGTGAATCAGGCTATACAGAAATGTGCAAGAGCTGACACCACACTTCCCTTTATGAGGATATAGGATCAGCCATATGAGGTTCATTCAGTAGGGTGATTACATGCAGGTATCCTGAGTGGCTGTCAGGGCTGCTCCTCTATACTAGTGGCTGTCAGGGCTGCTCCTCTACACTAGTGGCTGTCAGGGCTGCTCCTCTACACTAGTGGCTGTCAGGGCTGCTCCTCTACACTAGTGGCTGTCAGGGCTGCTCCTCTACATTAGTGGCTGTCAGGGCTGCTCCTCTATACTAGTGGCTGTCAGGGCTGCTCCTCTAGACTAGTGGCTGTCAGGGCTGCTCCTCTACACTAGTGGCTGTCAGGGCTGCTCCTCTACACTAGTGGCTGTCAGGGCTGCTCCTCTACACTAGTGGCTGTCAGGGCTGCTCCTCTACATTAGTGGCTGTCAGGGCTGCTCCTCTATACTAGTGGCTGTCAGGGCTGCTCCTCTAGACTAGTGGCTGTCAGGGCTGCTCCTCTACACTAGTGGCTGTCAGGGCTGCTCCTCTACACTAGTGGCTGTCAGGGCTGCTCCTCTACACTAGTGGCTGTCAGGGCTGCTCCTCTACATTAGTGGCTGTCAGGGCTGCTCCTCTACACTAGTGGCTGTCAGGGCTGCTCCTCTACACTAGTGGCTGTCAGGGCTGCTCCTCTACACTAGTGGCTGTCAGGGCTGCTCCTCTACACTAGTGGCTGTCAGGGCTGCTCCTCTACACTAGTGGCTGTCAGGGCTGCTCCTCTACATTAGTGGCTGTCAGGGCTGCTCCTCTACACTAGTGGCTGTCAGGGCTGCTCCTCTACACTAGTGGCTGTCAGGGCTGCTCCTCTACTGTGGCACCCTGGCACCTGTTGGGCACCACAGAAATCCTTAGGCACAAATGGAGTAAGTAACAGCACAGCAAAACCCACAAACACAACAACACTTAGAACACCTGGTTTCACCCGAGCCTCTAGGGGAAGCTACACTGGTCACTTTGAACCAGTTCCCCCTATAAATAGAGTCTTGGAGGGAGAAATTCGAGAGTGTGGTAGACGCTACAAGAGCTGCCTGCCTGTGTGAAACCTCCACCCTATGAGGAACACACTAGGCCCAACCAGCCTGTTAGCAAGTGGAGGTCCCTGCAATTGGGACAAGAGGAAGAAGGAGATCACCTCTCAGGAGCACAGAGTTATTCCGACTCTCTCCTTAACAACCGGTTACTGGAACCGAAGCTGTGAGAGCCACCAAGCCATCACAGAGAACCAGCATACTTCACAGGGAGTCTAGCCCCCTGTTCCACCTGTCGCACCTACAAACGAGAGCCCAGGGAAGAAGGTAGAATTATCATCGCCCTTTTACAGTGCCCTCAGTGCTGACAACCAGGTGACATCCGTTCTATTGAACATACTGCCCGGTCCGGATGGATTCCACATCCACCCGACCTTAGCACCAGAACTAGAGAAAGGAAGCCTAACACTGCTTGCTGTGAAACTCCAGAAGTGCCAACTTCACTATCCCGGTCCGAGTGTACCTGACTACCAACCAGTAAAGGTACCTAAAAGAGACTTTGTGTGGTTGTACATTACTCCTGGATTCAGCACGCAGCATCCCGCAGCTGCCTCACAACATCTTGAGCAGCTCCGGCTCCGGGGATTCCCGCTCATCCTGTGGGGAGCGTTCCATCTCGCTGTATAACATCCCCCGGAGACCTGAACAGCGCTGGTAAAGTTACCAGAACACCCGCAGGTGGCGTCACGAAGACAAATCACCCCTACTGTTCCGCCATTCCCCTATTGATCTGGACCACCGGGCCTACACCACCGCAGGCGCGGTTCCGTGACTGGAGGAGAAACAACGCCCGCTACGTGTACCCCCGGCTACGGTGAGTCACTACACTAGTGGCTGTCAGGGCTGCTCCTCTACACTAGTGGCTGTCAGGGCTGCTCCTCTACACTAGTGGCTGTCAGGGCTGCTCCTCTACACTAGTGGCTGTCAGGGCTGCTCCTCTACATTAGTGGCTGTCAGGGCTGCTCCTCTACACTAGTGGCTGTCAGGGCTGCTCCTCTACATTAGTGGCTGTCAGGGCTGCTCCTCTACACTAGTGGCTGTCAGGGCTGCTCCTCTACACTAGTGGCTGTCAGGGCTGCTCCTCTACACTAGTGGCTGTCAGGGCTGCTCCTCTACACTAGTGGCTGTCAGGGCTGCTCCTCTACACTAGTGGCGGTCAGGGCTGCTCCTCTACACTAGTGGCTGTCAGGGCTGCTCCTCTACACTAGTGGCTGTCAGGGCTGCTCCTCTACACTAGTGGCTGTCAGGGCTGCTCCTCTACACTAGTGGCTGTCAGGGCTGGCTGCAGTTTTTCACCATCACCAATATTTCATGATAGTTTTCCCTCACATGCTTTGGCCCCTTTCATATCAGCGTTTTTGCTGATTTGCGGCAGATTTACCGCATCTGTCACGTAATGGGTGCACTTGCGGCACACTTGCGGTAAGCCCAATTCATTCTCTATGGGACGTGCGGTCAGGTGCAGCAAATACGTTTTTTTGCCGCGATCCGGCAGCTGCGGAAGATGAGGAACACGCTACTTGCAGCGTTCTTTTTTCACACAGGCTTTTCAATGGGGCTTACCGCAAGTGTGCCACAAGTGCGGCCGTTACACTGCAGATGCGATAAATCTACCGCAAAATTAAAAAGACGCTGATGTTAAAGGGGCCTAATGTGAACACACGTCCTCTGCTGCGATATGTATTCTATGTTTGTTTAGAGTGACCTGGGTGTCATTTAATGGCCACTTTACACGTCCCAACATCGGTCCGATATTGGATCCAACGGCGCGGGAGCGCGCTTTTTCTGGGCAGAATTCCAAGATCGCATAGGAGATGTTACACAGCACAATATTGGCAGGCAAAGCCACAGCGATGTGTATGCCCCCTTGTACGGCCGACCCAGGAATGACCATTTAACATGGGAGTGAGTAGGGGAAGTTGTACTCCACATCGTTGTTGGGCTGTCACACAGCACGATCCTGCCACATCGTCCATATAATATCGGGCAGTTGGAGAGCCTGCACAATTCCCCCCGATATCGGTTTCGCATCATTCGTGCATCGTATTGGACATTTACACCATACAACGCACGAACGATATCGGGGCCAACGCACGAACCACGTGACTTTTTATCGGAGTTGGACGCCGATATCGGGACGTGTAAAGTGGCCATAAGACCGATATTGTGCGATTAAAAGGCGCTTTTTATATTTTGTCATCTAAATGTAAGCAATGACATGTTTTTATTCTGTTATACTGACTGTCTCTGAATTTTCTGGTATAAAATTGACACGCATTTGCTTAACTCTTATTTCACGTGCAGTGTTAATGACTGCATCTTTGTAGGGTAGCCAGATAATAAACATTAAGCTGTGATTTAATTTAATAATTAATTAAATTCGTGATTCAACAGTGTGATATGATGACATATTAAGTGATTTTCACCATTTTTTCGATAAAATGTCATATTTTTTAATTGGCCAGCAGTATTAGGCAAGTGGTCACTTAAAAGGAGAGCCAAAGCCAGTGGCATAACGATCGTGGTTGCAGGGGTCGCGGCTGAGACGGGACCTGGACCTATTAGGGGCCAGTGCCACCAGCCGCCCCTGTGCCCACCGATCACAGCGCCAGGCGCCAGAATCACATGGATGTGCGCCCCGAGGACAAACATCCATGTGACAGTGCAGCAGCACAGGCTCCAAGTGTGAGGGAGAGGGGAGGAGGGAAGCCTCCTACTTCCTGCTGCTGCTCCCACCCCTCCCCTCCTCTGCCCTGCTGGCATCCTGCCCTGCGCTCCACTGGGGACCGCATACAGCACCTCCTCCTCCTTCGTTTGGAATCTGCAGGAGATGCCGGAGCAGCGATGGAACTAGAAGAGGTAAGTAAAGATTTTTTTTTTTTTTTATAAGTGAGTGCGGTATGGTCAGAGCACTTTACATGCATCATCACCTCTGTCCCCATTGGAGCTCACAGTCTATATTCCCTTAGGCTATGTGTACACAGCACTTTACAGACATCACCTCTGTCCCCATTGGGGCTCACAGTCTATATTCCCTTAGATTATGTGCACACAGCACTTTACAGACATCATCATCACTGTCCCCATTGGGGCTCACAGTCTATATTCCCTTAGGCTTTGTGCACACAGCGCTTTACAGACATCACCTCTGTCCCCATTGGGGCTCACAGTCTATATTCCCTTAGATTATGTGCACACAGCACTTTAAAGACATCACCTTTGTCCCATTGGGGCTCACAGTGTTTATTCCCTTAGACTATGTGCACACAGCACTTTAGACATCACCTCTGTCCGCATTGGGGCTCACAGTCTATATTCCCTTAGGCTTTGTGCACACAGCACTTTACAGACATCATCATCACTGTCCCCATTGGGGCTCACAGTCTACATTCCCTTAGGCTATGTGCACACAGCACTTTACAGCACCTCCTGCTTGCTTGGCCACTTTACTCTTCTTTGGGCGATTCTACTCATTTTTGTAGCCTACATGTCCTGAAACATATCCCTTTAGTGCTTGGATCTGCTTTTACTTGGTGAGAGAATTATGGGCGGCAGTCATATATAAGGCTGCATATACAATGCTGCACTGTATAGAGAGATATAAGGCAGTATATATAATACTGCATTATATGGAGGAAGGATATAAGGCTGGATATATAATACTGCACTATATGGGAGATATAAAGCAGGATACATAATACTGCACTACATGGGAGATATACGGCTGGATATATAAGCAGGGGCGCACTCAGCCTCCTGCTGCAGCAGCCGGTCTCTCACCGCCGCCTGCTTGTTGCGCGCGCTCCCCCCCCGTGTGAGCCGTCTTTTTTGTCCACTCTACAGATCCGCACACTGTGCTGCTGACTAGTGATGTGTCGTTCGCGAACGATCCGACACATTGAGCCGGCTCTTTCATGTGACTGATAAGAGCCGACTCTTCCCAGTGAACGAGCCAGAGAGCCGTGTTTTTTTTTTTGTTTTTTTTTACCCTCTGCTGGCAGCTTTATTAGGCCTGACTGTGACTGGGAGGAGCAGCCAGGAGATAAGTGAGCTAAAGTGCAAACAAAGTTTCCAACACATGGCGGAAGCCCCTTCTCCCAATTAAAGCTATACACACATTGTTTCTTCCTCAGGGCAGTGGGCACAAGACCAGCAGCATGTTTATGGGTTAAGTTTCCCTGACCTTATCTGGCATATGGGATGTGTAGGAGGACTCAGCTTGTTTATTATCATTGATCATCTTCTCAGTCTTTAGTCAGGAGGAAACTACAGGGGGAGAATAGACCTGTTGTTGGGTAAGGAATAAGAGATATAGGTGCAGCTTCAATAATTGTATATAGAGGCAGTGTATAGGAAGTCAGCACATAGTGCCAGTGTAGTGGCCTACTGACATCCAGGACTGGTGTTTAACCCCTTAAGTTTTTTTTTCTGGTATAAAAAAAAGAGAAAATCTTTAACAAAATGTTCTGCCTCCATCTCTTCAATGTATAGTGGAAGGCGCTGTGTGTGTGTTTGTGTATATATCGTGTGTGTATATATATAATATGTGTGTGTGTGTATATATATCGTGTGTGTGTATATATCATATTGTGTGTGTTGTATATATCGTGTGTGTGTATATATCGTGTGTGTGTATATATCATGTGTGTGTGTATATATCATGTGTGTGTTATACATCATATGTGTGTGTATATATCATTGTGTGTGTATATTATGTGTGTGTATACATCATATGTGTGTGTATATATCATGTGTGTGTGTGTATATATCATATGTGTGTGTGTATATATATGTGTGTGTGTGTATTTATCATATGTGTGTGTGTGTATATCATGTGTGTGTATATATCATGTGTGTGTGTATATATCGTGTGTGTGTATATATCATGTGTCTGTGTGTGTATATATCATGTGTGTGTATATATCATGTGTCTGTGTGTGTATATATCATGTGTGTGTATTTATCATATGTGTGTGTGTGTATATCATGTGTGTGTATATATCATGTGTGTGTGTATTTATCATATGTGTGTGTATATATATTGCGTGTGTGTATATATCATATGTGTGTGTGTGTGTATATCATGTGTGTGTATATATCGTGTGTGTGTATATATTGTGTGTGTATATATATCATGTATGTGTATATATATCAGGTGTGTGTGTGTATATCATGTGTGTGTGTATATCATGTGTGTGTATATTTTATCGTGTGTGTATATCTTGTGTATGTGTGTACAGTATGTGTGTACAATGTGTGTATGTATATGTGTACAGTATGTGTGTATGTATATGTGTACAGTATGTGTGTACAGTATGTGTGTACAATGTGTGTATGTATATGTGTACAGTATGTGTGTACAATGTGTGTATGTATATGTGTACAGTATGTGTGTACAATGTGTGTATGTATATGTGTACAGTATGTGTGTACAATGTGTGTATGTATATGTGTACAGTATGTGTGTACAATGTGTGTATGTATATGTGTACAGTATGTGTGTATGTATATGTGTACAATGTGTGTATGTATGTGTACAGCGTGTGTATGTATGTGTGTACAGTATGTGTGTATGTATATGTGTACAATGTGTGTATGTATGTGTACAGTGTGTGTATGTGTGTACAGTATGTGTGTATGTATATGTGTACAATGTATGTATATGTGTACAGTGTGTGTATGTATGTGTACAGTATGTGTGTATGTATGTGTACAATGTGTGTATGTATGTGTACAGTGTGTGTATGTATATGTGTACAGTATGTGTGTATGTATATGTGTACAGTGTGTGTATGTATGTGTGTACAGTATGTGTGTATGTATATGTGTATAATGTGTGTATGTATATGTGTACAGTACGTGTGTACAATGTGTGTATGTATGTATGTGTAGTGTATGTTGCACATACAGTGACATAGCACAGTAATTGCAACCTTTATATTTAAGAATTAGGACTGACACATATCAGAGCATTTACTAATAAGGACATGTACAAAAAACACCACATATTAGAAAGCAATAAAAGTTGAGAATACAAATGAGGAGCGAGGGCCCTGTTCAGAAGAGCTGACAATCTGAGGAAACAATAATGCTAATAACAGTGTTTACTGCTTCACTAGATACATACAGAGGTGTAGAATGAGGAGATCACTGTACAGTGGAGGTTCAGTATTCATGACAGGTTGTAGCAGAGGATTATTGTAAAAAAGAGCCGTTTTTTGAGCCGAAAGAGCCGGCTCTTTTTAGTGAACTGAGCCGAAAGAGCCGGCTCATCAAAAAGAGCCGGACTGCCCATCACTACTGCTGACAGGACCTGTGATGATGTCAATGGAGGGGAGGAGTCAGGGGGTCACATGATCAGCTCCTCGAGGCATGCAGGACTCTGGCCAGTGGCCATCATGATGCTGGATGAGGTGAAGGTTATGTGTGGGGAAAGATGGATCTACAGTGTGGATGTAGCAGAGCCGAGTGTGTACTGGGTGTATGGAGCGGAGCCACATGTGTACAAGATGTATGGAGGGCAGCTGAGTTTGTACGAGGTGTACGGAGTGGAGCCGAATGTGTACGAGGTGTACGAAGTGGAGCCGAGTGTGTACGAGGTGTACGGAACGGAGCTGGGCGTGTACGAGGTGTACGGAGCGGAGCCGGACGTGTACGAGGTGTACAGAGCAGAGCCGCGTGTACGGAGCGGAGCCGAGCGTGTACGAGGTGTACAGAGTGGAGCCGTGTGTGTACGAGGTGTACGGAGCAGAGCCGGGTGTGTACGAAGTGGAGCAGTGTGTGTACGAGGTGTACAGAGTGGAGCCGCGTGTGTACGAGGTGTACGGGGCGGAGCCGTGTATGTACAGGGCATATGAAGCAGAGCTATGTGTGCACAAGGTGTACGGAGCAGAGCCGCGTGTGTATGAGGTGTACAGAGCGGAGCCGCATGTGTACGAGGTGTATGGAGTGGAGCCGAGTGTGTACAGGGTGTATGGAGCAGAGCTATGTGTGTACAAGAGTCGCATGTGTACAAGGTGTGATGAGGGAGAACAGTATAAACATTGGGCAGTATAGGAGGATACAGTGAGGATAGTGTGACCAGGGAGCCAAGTATGGAAAGGAGAGGGCAGTGTGATGAGGGGGCAGTGTGGAGGGCATGCGCCAGAAGAGGGGCAGTGTATAAATCATATTTTGTGCAGAGAACACTGAGGAGGAGCAATTATTTATTCCGGGGCACAGTGTATGGCAGATATTTTTACTCAGGAAAATGTTGCTAATTCTGCTATTTTTAAGGGTATCGTGCCAGGATGTGTTGAAGACCGGAGAAGATGGACGTGTCCAGAGACGAGCTGTGGATGTGAAAAGTCATCATGGTGTCTGGACAAGATGGAGTAGAAAAGAAAAAGACGACTCCCGATCAGAGACAAGGTCATCTATAAGCAGGGCTGGCGTCAGCACCCAGCGCACCCGGGCAAGTGCCGGGGCCTTTGCGTGTCTGGGGGACCCACGCTGTCTGGAGCAGGACAGTGTCTCCTGCCCTCACTTAGACTAGCGTCACATTTGCATTATAAACACAAACATGTCTGCCTCAGCGCACAGAGTTAGCAGTAGGTAACGCTGTGCACTGCAATGCTATTGCTCCCTTGACAACCCGATGTTTACCTTGCCAACCAGCTCCATTCAAAGTTTCCGGATGTGCGCTTTAGGACAGTGCACAGGAAACGCGGTCTGCAGCGTTTCCTGTGCGGTGTCCTAAAGTGTACATCCGGGAGCATTGAATGGAGCCGGTTGGCAAGGTAAACATCGGGTTGTCAAAGGAGCAATAGCATTGCAGCGCACAGCGTTACCTGCTGCTAACTCTGTGCGCTGAGGCAGACATGTCTAAGCTTTTAGTCTTATACTGCCTCCTCCCCTGATGGCTGGGGGCCCCTGGGCGCTGTTTATTTGCCCTTGTCAGAGGCCCCCTGCTTGCCCTGTGTGCAGCGTCCCCTCGCTCTCCCTCCTAACCTGAGGTGATCGCAGTGACCATCTGTGCTGAGACTGTTACTGATCTCTATCTCCTTCACTTCCTGCTCTTCCTGCAGATCATAGAGATTGGCCGCTGGCTCAGTGCAGTCTCAGTACAGTTGGCCACAGCATCAGGTTAGGAGGGAGAAGGGGGAAAGGCTGCACACAGGGCAGGGGGCCCCTGTCAGGGGCAAATACACAGTGCCCAGGAGCCCCCAACCATCATACAGCGCGTCAGCACATCACCGGACATGCAGGGGAGGGGGGCACCAATGCTCTGCAAATCACATGTGCACAGTGCTCTGCAGATTGCAGATCATGTGTGCACAGTGCTCTGGAGATCACATGTGCACAGTGCTCTGCAGACTGCAGATCATGTGTGCACAGTGCTCTGCAGATCACATGTGCACAGTGCTCTGCAGACTGCAGATCATGTGTGTACAGTGCTCTGCAGATCACATGTGTACAGTGCTCTGCAGACTGCAGATCGTATGTGTACATTGCTCTGCAGAACACATGTGCACATGCTCGGCAGACTGGCAGATCACGTGTGCACAGTGCTCGGCAGATCACGTGTGCACAGTGCTCGGCAGATCACATGTGCACAGTGCTCGGCATACATACAGGGGAGATATAGACGCAGGAGAGAGCACAGCACACAGAAGGAGACGGGCAGAGAGGAGGACACAGCGCAGAGGAGACAGGCACAGAGAGGGGAGACACCGCACATGGATTGACAGTGCACAGGGGGGAGACAGGCAGAGAGGGGACAGAGCGCAAAAGGGGGAGACAGCACACGGAGGGAGACAGCATAGGGTGGGAGACACCGCACACGGGGGAGTCGCTGCACAACAGGGATTATATTTGTAGGGAATATATATATGTTACGGCTTGCAGCCTTTATATTATATATATATACAGCCCGTATGTTTAAAGGGGGCCCACTGAGACTCTTTCTCCCAGGGCCCACAAAAACCTGGAGCCGGCCCTGTCTATAAGGTACCCGGATGTAAATGCTTATTTGTGATAATTACTTATTCTCATCAGTGTTGTGGTTCCTGTATGCTTTTATTGACGGCTGGTAACAACAACTCCCAGTATGTCCTCACCATTGCTACTGATGTAGTAGGAGTTGTAGGTTCATGCAGTACAAATGTGTATGGGTCTGACCTGACATTACAATTGTTTTACCATGAGATGTTGGCTCTGATGATGAATTTTGTTACACATAAGAGTTGTAATTTCTGTCCTGATGGGGGTTATGTGGATGTATTTCAGTACCTCTGGGAGTCTGGTGATGTATTTCTGTACTGATAAGGCTTATATGGATGTATTTCAGTACTTCTAGTGAGTCTGGTGATGTATTTCTGTTCTGATGGGGGTTATATGGATGTATTTTTGTACCTCAAGTGGGTCTGGTGATGTATTTCTGTTCTGATGGGGATTATATGGATGTATTTCTGTACCTCTGGTGGGTCTGGTGATGTATTTCTGTTCTGATGGGGGCTATTTGGATGTATTTCTGTACCTCTGGTGGGTCTGGTGATGTATTTCTGTTCTGATGGGGGCTATATGGATGTATTTCTGTACCTCTGGTGGGTCTGGTGATGTATTTCTGTCCTGATGGGGATTATATAGATGTATTCCAGTTCCTCTAGTGGGTCTGGTGATGTAGTTTTGTGTTAATTGTTCTGATACTGTACACATCTAACAATCAATAACTTGTAAGCTTTCTTGATACATGGTTATGTTAATAAAGTGTTGTGGATTCTGACAAGTTAAGGTGTCTATGTATTTATTTTTTAAAAGCATTAAAGAGGTTGTCCCAAGCTTGTGATGAGTCTGCAGTCACCCTGTGTGTCTCTATGTGACTGCAGATTTCTGAATTCTCACAGAGCGCACACTGCCCGCTGTCAGGATTGTCTGGTGCCGGTGGTGAGAGTGGAAAGTCACGTAACTATGGGTATGCAATTTACATACATGCAGTCATGTGGTGACTAGACATGCGAGGCTTCGATCAATTAAATGAATTGAGTAAGGCTGGACACGTCTAGTCAGAATGTGGCCAGAAATATATAAATCACATGCTTCTGTTCACATGACCGTCCAATCTTACCATTGACATGGGAGAATCCTGAAAGTGTGCAGTGCACGCGCCATGATAATTCGGAGGCCTGCAATCACCTAGACTTTCATCTCAAACCTGGACAAGCCCTTTAATTATAACATTAAACACCTTAGCCCACTCCTAACAACGTGTAGTATTCCCACTGCCAGAAACGGCTCTTGCTGGTCCCAGCAGTCACTGTACCTATAAGTGCAAAAATCACATATGGATGATTGGTCACATGACTGTGATTACTTATGGGTGCACCACCGTTATGCGATGTTTAGGATAAATAAAAAGGATGGGGTGCTGCTTGTCAACAGAACATAATTATCATTAGAAGAAAAAGAATTGACAGAAAACCTGCACTCCACATCCGAATAATGTAAGATGAAAAAATATATCTTTATTTGAGGCAAAATGACACACAAATTAAAACCATTTAAAACCAATAACGAACATTACAAAAAGCCACAAAAATAATGGGTATAATACCACATAGGGGAAGGGGGCCCCTTCAAACCCTGTATTCATGCCTGATTCATTAACACCAATGGTACAACAGTAATCATACACTGAAGTCAAACAATACAAGTCTGCACCAAATAGTTAATCTTATTGCACCTTGCCCCTGGAAACAGTGAGCTATATAAAATGACAAATTGTACAAAGAATGAATGGTGCACAGAAATGATGACAAACAAAACCTAATATTTGGTGAAGCTAAAATGACAATTGACATTCAGCCTTTTGCAGCTCCTGTGAGCTGTGCTGCCTGTCAGCAAAGAGTCAAAGCTGGAGATTTCTCCCCTCACCTGTCCATAGACAGCATGGAGCTTGCAGCACAGCAAAGGAGATCTCTATATCCCTCAGTGATCCCAGGGAATAGGAATAGGTATTTGCTAGTAAGAAGCACGGTGTGTGCAGGCATGAGCAGTGGGGGCCTGGATCTAACTGTGCTGCAAGCTCCATGCTGTCTATGGACAGGTGAGGGGAGAAATCTCCAGCTTTGACTCTTTGCTGACAGGCAGCACAGCTCACAGGAGCTGCAAAAGGCTGAATGTCAATTGTCATTTTAGCTTCACCGCTGGTCAATGGGCCCGTCTCAGTACCCGTTGGGGGACCCGCATCAGGTTAGGAGGGAGAAGGGGGGGAGGGGGTGCCACAGGGCAGGGGGCCCCTTTTGGGGGAAAAAAAAACCCGTGCCCAGGGGCCCCAACCATCTTTCAGCGGGTCAGGGACATCACCGGGGGATGCAGGGAAAGGGGGGGGGAACCCAAAGTCTGCAAATCACGGTTGCCCAGTGCTCTGCGATTGCGAAACATGTCGTTTTTAGGACAGGGCACAGGAAACCGGTCTCAGCTTTTCCTGTGCTTCCCCTAAAGTGTACACCCGGGGACTTGAAGGGAGCCGGTTGGCAAGGTAAACATCGGTTTTCAAAGGAGAAATAGCATTGCAGGCGCACAGCTTACCTCCAAACCTGTGCGCTGAGGCGACATGTCAAGCTTTAGTCTTAACTGCCTCCTCCCCTGAGGGCGGGGGGCCCCCTGGCCTGTTTTTTGCCTTTCAGGGGCCCCCTGCTTGCCCTGTTGCACGTCCCTCGCTCTCCCTCCTACCTGGGGTATCGCAGTGACCATTTTGGCTGAGACTGTTACTGATCTCTATCTCCTTCACTTCCTGCTCTTCCTGCAGATCATAGAGATTGGCCGCTGGCTCAGTGCAGTCTCAGTACAGTTGCCACAGCATCAGGTTAGGAGGGAGAAGGGGAAAGGCTGCACACAGGGCAGGGGGCCCCTGTCAGGGGCAAATACACAGTGCCCAGGAGCCCCAACCATCATACAGCGCGTCAGCACATCACCGGACATGCGGGGGAGGGGGGCACCAATGCTCTGCAAATCACATGTGCACAGTGCTCTGCAGATTGCAGATCATGTGTGCACAGTGCTCTGGAGATCACATTGCACAGTGCTCTGCAGACTGCAGATCATGTGTGCACAGTGCTCTGCAGATCACATGTGCACAGTGCTCTGCAGACTGCAGATCAGTGTGTACAGTGCTCTGCAGATCACATGTGTACAGTGCTCTGCAGACTGCAGATCGTATGTGTACATTGCTCTGCAGAACACATGTGCACATGCTCGGCAGACTGGCAGATCACGTGTGCACAGGGGCTGGGCAGATCACGTGTGCACAGTGCTCGGCAGATCACATGTGCACAGTGCTCGGCATACATACAGGGAGATATAGACGCAGGAGAGAGACACAGCACACAGAAGGAGACGGCAGAGAGGAGGACACAGCGCAGAGGAGACAGGCACAGAGAGGTGAGACACCGCACATGGATTGACAGTGCACAGGGGGGAGACAGGCAGAGAGGGGACAGAGCGCAAAAGGGGGAGACAGCACACGGGGGGAAAACAGCATAGGGTGGAGACACCGCACACGGGGGAGTCGCTGCACAACAGGGATTATATTTGTAGGGAATATATATATGTTACGCTTGCAGCCTTTAATAATATATATAATACAGCCCGTATGTTTAAAAGGGGGCCCACTGAGACTCTGTTCTCCCAGGGCCCACAAAAACCTGGAGCCGGCCCTGTCTATAAGGTACCCGATGTAAATGCTTATTTGTGATAATTACTTATTCTCATCATGTTGTGGTTTCCTGTATGCTTTTATTGACGGCTGGTAACAACAACTCCCAGTATGTCCTCACCATTGCTACTGATGTACGTAGGAGTTGTAGGTTCATGCAGTACAAATGTGTATGGGTCTGACCTGACATTACAATTGTTTTACCATGAGATGTTGGCTCTGATGATGAATTTTGTTACACATAAGAGTTGTAATTTCAGTCCTGATGGGGGTTATGTGGATGTATTTCAGTACCTCTGGGGAGTCTGGTGATGTATTTCTGTACTGATAAGGCTTATATGGATGTATTTCAGTACTTCTAGTGAGTCTGGTGATGTATTTCTGTTCTGATGGGGGTTATATGGATGTATTATTTGTACCTCAAGTGGGTCTGGTGATGTATTTCTGTTCTGATGGGGATTATATGGATGTTATTTCTGTACCTCTGGTGGTCTGGTGATGTATTTCTTTCTGATGGGGGCTATTTGGATGTATTTCTGTACCTCTGGTGGGTCTGGTGGATGTATTTCTGTTCTGATGGGGGCTATATGGATGTATTTCTGTACCTCTGGTGGGTCTGGTGATGTATTTCTGTCCTGATGGGGATTATATAGATGTATTCCAGTTCCTCTAGTGGTCTGGTGATGTAGTTTTGTGTTAATTGTTCTGATACTGTACACATCTAACAATCAATAACTTGTAAGCTTTCTTGATACATGGTTATGTTAATAAAGTGTTGTGGATTCTGACAAGTTTAAGGTGTCTATGTATTTATTTTTTAAAAGCATTAAAGAGGTTGTCCCAAGCTTGTGATGAGTCTGCAGTCACCCTGTGTGTCTCTATGTGACTGCAGATTTCTGAATTCTCACAGAGCGCACACTGCCCGCTGTCAGGATTGTCTGGTGCCGGTGGTGAGAGTGGAAAGTCACGTAACTATGGGTAATGCAATTTACATACATGCAGTCAGTGTGGTGACTAGACATGCGAGGCTTCGATCAATTAAAATGAATTGAGTAAGGCTGGACACGTCTATCAGAATGTGGCCAGAAATATATAAATCACATGCTTCTGTTCACATGACCGTCCAATCTTACCATTGACATGGGAGAATCCTGAAAGTGTGCAGTGCACGCGCCATGATAATTCGGAGGCCTGCAATCACCTAGACTTTCATCTCAAACCTGGACAAGCCCTTTAATTATAACATTAAACACCTTAGCCCACTCCTAACAACGTGTAGTATTCCCACTGCCAGAAACGGCTCTTGCTGGTCCCAGCAGTCACTGTACCTATAAGTGCAAAAATCACATATGGATGATTGGTCACATGACTGTGATTACTTATGGGTGCACCACCGTTATGCGATGTTTAGGATAAATAAAAAGGATGGGTGTGCTGCTTGTCAACAGAACATAATTATCATTAGAAGAAAAAGAATTGACAGAAAACCTGCACTCCACATCCGAATAATGTAAGATGAAAAAATATATCTTTATTTGAGGCAAAATGACACACAAATTAAAACCATTTAAAACCAATAACGAACATTACAAAAAGCCACAAAAATAATGGGTATAATACCACATAGGGAAGGGGGCCCCTTCAAACCCTGTATTCATGCCTGATTCATTAACACCAATGGTACAACAGTAATCATACACTGAAGTCAAACAATACAAGTCTGCACCAAATAGTTAATCTTATTGCACCTTGCCCCTGGAAACAGTGAGCTATATAAAATGACAAATTGTACAAAGAATGAATGGTGCACAGAAATGATGACAAACAAAACCTAATATTTGGTGAAGCTAAAATGACAATTGACATTCAGCCTTTTGCAGCTCCTGTGAGCTGTGCTGCCTGTCAGCAAAGAGTCAAAGCTGGAGATTTCTCCCCTCACCTGTCCATAGACAGCATGGAGCTTGCAGCACAGCAAAGGAGATCTCTATATCCCTCAGTGATCCCAGGGAATAGGAATAGGTATTTGCTAGTAAGAAGCACGGTGTGTGCAGGCATGAGCAGTGGGGGCCTGGATCTAACTGTGCTGCAAGCTCCATGCTGTCTATGGACAGGTGAGGGGAGAAATCTCCAGCTTTGACTCTTTGCTGACAGGCAGCACAGCTCACAGGAGCTGCAAAAGGCTGAATGTCAATTGTCATTTTAGCTTCACCAAATATTAGGTTTTGTTTGTCATCATTTCTGTGCACCATTCATTCTTTGTACAATTTGTCATTTTATATAGCTCACTGTTTCCAGGGGCAAGGTGCAATAAGATTAACTATTTGGTGCAGACTTGTATTGTTTGACTTCAGTGTATGATTACTGTTGTACCATTGGTGTTAATGAATCAGGCATGAATACAGGGTTTGAAGGGGCCCCCTTCCCCTATGTGGTATTATACCCATTATTTTTGTGGCTTTTTGTAATGTTCGTTATTGGTTTTAAATGGTTTTAATTTGTGTGTCATTTTGCCTCAAATAAAGATATATTTTTTCATCTTACATTATTCGGATGTGGAGTGCAGGTTTTCTGTCAATTCTTTTTCTTCTAATGATGATTGGTCACATGACGTCTCCTGAGACCATTGGGGGGATGGGGGGGGAAAGCGCCAAACTGAACTCTTGCCCCGGGTGCCAGAAATCCTAGATACACCTCTGCTGTATGGAGAGATATAAGGCTCAATATATAATACTGCACTATATGGGAGATATAAGGCTGCATATATAATACTGCACTATATGGGAGATATGAGGCTGCATATATAATAATGCACTACATGGAGAGATATGAGGCTGCATGTATAATGCTGCACTATATGCAGAGATATGAGGTTGTATTATGCTGTATGAAGGGCTATGAGGCTGTATTATACTATATGGAGAGGCTATAAGGCTGTATTATACTATATGGAGAGAATATGAGGCTACATTATGCTATAAGGAAGGCTATGAGGCTGCATTATGATATATGGAGGGATGTGAGGCTACATTATATTATATGGAGAATAATGGGGGTTCATTATAATAATTGAATGACTATAGGGCCTACCTAATGAATGGGGGACTATAGGATGCATTATGATACATAGAGGACTATGGGGATACATTGTAATATATGGAGGAATATGGGGATGCATTATAATAATTGGCCGACTATGGTGACGGGAGGAGGCGGACCATATACAGTTAGGGCCAGAAATATTTGGACAGTGACACAAGTTTTGTTATTTTAGCTGTTTACAAAAACATGTTCAGAAATACAATTATATATATAATATGGGCTGAAAGTGCACACTCCCAGCTGCAATATGAGAGTTTCCACATCCAAATCGGAGAAAGGGTTTAGGAATCATAGCTCTGTAATGCATAGCCTCCTCTTTTTCAAGGGACCAAAAGTAATTGGACAATGGACTCTAAGGGCTGCAATTAACTCTGAAGGCGTCTCCCTCGTTAACCTGTAATCAATGAAGTAGTTAAAAGGTCAGGGGTGGATTCCAGGTGTGTGGTTTTGCATTTGGAAGCTGTTGCTGTGACCAGACAACATGCGGTCAAAGGAACTCTCAATTGAGGTGAAGCAGAACATCCTGAGGCTGAAAAAAAAGAAAAAATCCATCAGAGAGATAGCAGACATGCTTGGAGTAGCAAAATCAACAGTTGGGTACATTCTGAAAAAAAAGGAATTGACTGGTGAGCTTGGGAACTCTAAAAGGCCTCGGCGTCCACGGATGACAACAGTGGTGGATGATCGCCGCATACTTTATTTGGTGAAGAAGAACCCGTTCACAACATCAACTGAAGTCCAGAACACTCTCAGTGAAGTAGGTGTATCTGTCTCTAAGTCAACAGTAAAGAGAAGACTCCATGACAGTAAATACAAAGGGTTCACATCTAGATGCAAACCATTCATCAATTCCAAAAATAGACAGGCCAGAGTTAAATTTGCTGAAAAACACCTCAAGAAGCCAGCTCAGTTCTGGAAAAGTATTCTATGGACAGATGAGACAAAGATCAACCTGTACCAGAATGATGGGAAGAAAAAAGTTTGGAGAAGAAAGGGAACGGCACATGATCCAAGGCACACTACATCCTCTGTAAAACATGGTGGAGGCAACGTGATGGCATGGGCATGCATGGCTTTCAATGGCACTGGGTCACTTGTGTTTATTGATGACATAACAGCAGACAAGAGTAGCCGGATGAATTCTGAAGTGTACCGGGATATACTTTCAGCCCAGATTCAGCCAAATGCTGCAAAGTTGATTGGACGGCGCTTCATAGTACAGATGGACAATGACCCCAAGCATACAGCCAAAGCTACCCAGGAGTTCATGAGTGCAAAAAAGTGGAACATTCTGCAATGGCCAAGTCAATCACCAGATCTTAACCTAATTGAGCATGCATTTCACTTGCTCAAATCCAGACTTAAGACGGAAAGACCCACAAACAAGCAAGACCTGAAGGCTGCGGCTGTAAAGGCCTGGCAAAGCATTAAGAAGGAGGAAACCCAGCGTTTAGTGATGTCCATTGGTTCCAGACTTAAGGCAGTGATTGCCTCCAAAGGATTCGCAACAAAATATTGAAAATAAAAATATTTTGTTTGGGTTATGTTTATTTGTCCAATTACTTTTGACCTCCTAAAATGTGGCGTGTTTGTAAAGAAATGTGTACAATTCCTACATTTTCTATCAGATATTTTTGTTCAACCCTTCAAATTAAACGTTACAATCTGCACTTGAATTCTGTTGTAGAGGTTTCATTTCAAATCCAATGTGGTGGCATGCAGAGGCCAACTCGCGAAAATTGTGTCACTGTCCAAATATTTCTGGCCCTAACTGTAAACCAGGATGGGGGACATATATCCCACGATAAGGGCCATATTCCAGGGGGAAGACCATATATATAGCAGGATGAGGGACATTAATACATAATGAAGGGGAGAGGGGTCAATTTGTGAGTCTTTAAAGGATTTAGAATGCTACATGAGGCCCTTACATTTCATCAACATGCGGGGGGTGGGGTGGGCCCAGGTCTAAGTTTCGCACCAGGGCCTACCAGACTCTGGTTACTCCACTGGCCAAAGCTGTTACTTTAAGAAAAGAAGGGTACAGTTACCGGGAAATTGCAGCACGAATTGGAAAAGGGATCTCACCAGCCAGCGTTCTTAAAGTGTGTAAGCGTTTTCAAGAGATTGGTTCGATGAAGAATAAACCAGGTAGAGGAAGGAAGAAGGCTACAATTCTTCAGACTGATAGAAGAATTGTTAGAATCGTTCTAAATAACAGGAGATCAACTGCTGTTGGCATGAACAAGGAGCTTGTCAACACTGGAGTGACAGTGTCTGATCAGACAGTTTGACGACAATTGGTAAACGCGGGGTTACGAGCAAGAATACCACGTAAAAAGCCATTTCAAATGCCTCACAGCATGAGAAATGTCTCGCCCCCGGCAGATAATGTGGGGTACTTGCAACCGGGCCATCTCGTCTTCGTCTGGGGCTGCTGGATGTCACAGTGTCGTCACCCGGTCCGTGATCCCCTCGTAGGGCGAGCAGTAAAAAGGGGGATTGTGAAAATGAATGAATGAAAAACATAAATAAAAGAGTATTGTGACACCACCCGTGGTTTGTGGCCATATGCAGCCACTGCTGCGGTCGGGACCTCTGGGGATGATGGAGGTTGCAGCTGAGTTCTTGTGCCCTTCACGGGCAGGGCTGGCCCCCAGGGCTACTGTGTAGTATGTGTAAATGTAGTGCAAAGTCTCGGTACCTTTGGGCAGTCTCTGCTGACCCGGGTTCACCTTGGACCCCCTCTGTCTTCCCTCGGTTCTCAACCTGGGACCCGGGCTAGCCATACGGTGGCACAAGCCGCCAGGTTCCTTCAGTCTGGTGTTTCTGGCTGACAGGTGTTATTCTTGTTCTCTACTAGACTCCTGGGACTGACCACCTCACTGACTAAACTTCTCCTTGGTGTTGTGTGTGTCCTTTTTGTTCTGTCGTCCCAACCCCTTACCGGGTTTTTTCCTAACTCTCCACCCTCCACCTTGCTCCTCCCGCCATCCCATTGCTAGACATGACGTAACTTAGACTTGGGATCGGGGAATGTGTTGGTGTGTGTGGGGTGACCGACTTACCAGTCCCAGCTGCTGTGCTATCTCGTGGCAGTCGGTTCGCAGGGGCGCCACACTCAATCTGAGCAAAGATTAGCACGTCCTTGTGCTAGGACCTGCTACGGTGTTATGCAAGCTTAGACATTTTTTTTTTTATGCATTCAACAACAATAACAACAACAGTGTACATGAATTCTTTTTCTTGCCGTAATGGGAGGCGCATGACTTTAACGTTACGATAACAAAAACCATCTTACTCAAGCTATGGGGTCAGGGATCAGAAAAATATAAAAGTGGTAAAACAGTTCACAGTTCTGTGATTGTCTCTCTGCTACTGTCTCTTTAGTCTTTGGGAACCCACCAGAAAAAAAACCCGTTGCAAGCCCTGGGCGCGGTAGCAGGGACTGAACTGACCGATTTCTTTTGCCGCGCCAGTGGGTTTTTAAGCGATGCGGTCACAAGTGCTAAATGTTCTCCTAAGTGCAAAATGTCCACACAATTCACATGCACAATTCAAATACACATTATAAAAGCATACTCTAAAACCAATAGGGAACACACCATGGTGCGCTAACTATGTACAATCAAGTCCGGGTTACTCATTGTCCATAACCACAAAGTTCTTTTTCAGTAAAAGGGGCACTCAATCAGGGAAACATTGGGGAAACAAAGGAAAGCAATATATACTCACTAGTTCGTGGCCTATCCGGGACTTTAGAGCTGCTTCCACGGCAACACCTCCTGTCTTGTGCTGGTCCCATGTAGAGACGTTGATGAGTACTCCAGGTTTGGGGTCTGTGTTTCAAAGTCCCTGGTGTTCGGGGGCTGCCACCGCCTCTCCAGGGAAGCCCATCATTTCCTCCCCGGGAATCTCCCACCAGCACCTCATCTCCACCCCGTGGGACTCCTGGTTCAGGTATGAGGGGTTCGGCAAGGCCTGGAATGTTGTCCTCCCAGGCCGGGCTAATGTCTCCTGGACCGGGGCCAAGAGAAATGTGCAAGTCTATGGGGACGAGGGTACCTGCTCCGGTACGATTCTCCATCTCATCCCCCTCAATCTGCAAGTGGGCCTGCTACAGCCGGTGTCCCAGCTCCTCCACTGCTTGCTCCTGACCGGCCTCCAGAGAGCCAGGGGAGTCCTCTCTCTACACCCGCACTCAGCCATTGCCGGGCTCTCACATGCACACTTTCTGCAGCCACCCTCTTTGCTCCTCGTGGCGTTGTTTTTTCTTCCTCCCTCCCTTCGTGGGCGTCGCCATTCTTGGTCATCATTGGCCGTCACACCCACAGGCGGGATTACACAGTCTCTGGAGCCGCCCTCCCAATTGTTGGAGAATGAAAGCGGCGTGGGCATCTTTGCGCGCCCAGTGCTGGCCTGGCCCATGATGAGGGGCTGCGGTACAACCCTCTGCCAGCACACGGTGTCAGTCATTCCGGGGCGCCATGGCCTTAGGCCCAAAAAATACAGTCTGTTGGCGAACAAGACCCGGTTTTACGTGGTCGGTAGATCCTGTTCGTGACTCCAAAAGCTGTCTCGCCTCTGGCAGGAACCGTGGTATACTTGGAACCAGGCCCTCTTGTCGTCGTCTGGGGCTGAGGGATATCATGGTGTCGTGACCCGGTCCGTGATCACCTTGTCGGGCGAGCAGTAGAGAAGGGGGATTGTGAAAATTGATGAAAGAAAAATAAAAGAGAATCGTGACGCCACCTGTGGTTAGTGGCCAGATGTAGCCACCGCTGCGGATGGGACCTCTGGTGATGATGGAGGTTGCAGGTGAGTTCTTGTTCCCTCCACGGATTCGTTGTTGGGGCATACAGATTTTCTGCCACTTCAGCAGAGCCGGCACTCTGGTACCGGCCCGGTCTCTCGGTTTTCTGACTCGGGTTCACCTTGGACCCACTCTGTCTTCCCTCGGTTATTAGCTTGGGACCTGGGCTAGCCATATGGTGGCACAGGCCATCGGGTCCGGGTTCTTTCAGTCTGGTGTCTCTGGCTGATGGGTGTTACTATTGTTCTCTACTAGACTCCTGGGACTGACCACCTCACTGACTAAACTCCTCCTTAGTGTTGTGTGTGTCCTTTTTGTTCTGTTGTCTCCACCCCGTACCAAGTTCTGTCCTTACTCTCCACCCTCCACTATGCTCCTCCCGCTATCCCATTGCTAGACATGAAGTAACTTAGACTTGGGATCGGGGGATGTGTTGGGTGTGTGTGTGTGGGGTGACTGACTTACCAGTCCCAGCTGCTGCACCATCTTGTGGTGACCAGTCCGCAGGGGCGCCACAGAAACATCTGCAGTGGGTCAAAGAACATTCTAAATGGACAATTGAACAATGGAGAAATGTTTTATGGAGTAATGAGACACGCATATCCATCGTTGGCAGTGACGGTGTCTGCTACATTTGATGATGATCTGGTGAGGATTGCTTGCCAGAGTGTACAGTACCCACCATGAAGCATCCTATAAGTGTTATGGAATGGGGCTACATGTCTATGGATGCAGTTGGTAGTTTGCAGGTAATTGAAGGAACAGTTAATTGTCACGGGTGTGTCAGTGGCATGGATGATATATAGGACAAGTCTGGCTCAAACCGCTAGCGTAGGTGCCCAGGGAAGAAGGAATAACTATATATAAAGCTTAACCTGGCACTCTACTTAAAAAAGCAAGAGAGGGTTGATCCTTTTGGTGTTTTTTATTTGTGGAGTTTGTGAAAGTTCATCAATCATCAAACGTTTCGGCTCATGCAAGAGCCTTCATCAAGTGATTCTTGTATGCAGTAGTGGGAGTGTTACTCCACTTTTTAGCTCAGTTAGATGGGTGTATGTTGCCCATGGAGGCCTCTGTTTAATAGGGAATGCAGTCCGAGATCCAAATTAGTGGATACACAGACGTGGTCTGGCTGAGCGTATGGGGGTCCATACATCAAGGTCCATCACATGGTTAGCAGAAAGGCAGTTTATGGCTCCTGTCCTTGTGTTGAAGTTTTGTGCATCATGCAGTCATGCTAGAGGGCTGATGGCAGGACCTTGATGAAGGCTCTTGCATGAGCCGAAACGTTTGATGATTGATGAACTTTCACAAACTCCACAAATAAAAAACACCAAAAGGATCAACCCTCTCTTGCTTTTTTAAGTAGAGTGCCAGGTTAAGCTTTATATATAGTGGCATGGATGAGACTGTAGAGGCCAGTGAAAGCTGGTGGTCATTAGGACCCAGCTGATCTCTTAACTTGAGCGGTCTGTTTATACGATTTGACTACCAGGATGCACTACTGGTAATGGCTTGTCAGGTGTTGGGAAGTAGCTTCTCAGTTCAAGCAGTGAATCCTGGAGCTTCTGTTGGACAGCTGTGTGGATCGTCTCAAGCTAAGTGTTTCTTCCCTTCCCTTTTTATTTGTTTGCTTCCCTGGTGTGTATCTTTACTTGGTAGCCGGGCTGACTAGTGATTACCCGCTCTGATCCTTGTGCAGTTGTAGTTCAGGGACAGTGAGGCAATAGGTATCCCACCCGGCAACAGTTGCGGAAACTATATAGGGTTGTTGCCCACTGCGCGATCGATCAGCTGAGCAGCGTGGCATTGGCGGGAGATTTAAAGCTGGCCGCCAATACCGTGCTGCTCAGCTGCTAGCGGTATTGGCTCCACATTTCAATACCGCTAGCAGCTGATGTGATTGGTTAGCACTGTATGGTGGCTCAGTGGTTAGCACTGTGTGCTGGCTCAGTGGTGAGCACTGTGTGCTGGCTCAGTGGAGAGCACTGTGTGCTGGCTCAGTGGAGAGCACTGTGTGCTGGCTCAGCGGAGAGCACTGTGTGCTGGCTCAGTGGTGAGCACTGTGTGCTGGCTCAGTGGAGAGCACTGTGTGCTGGCTCAGTGGAGAGCACTGTGTGCTGGCTCAGTGGAGAGCACTGTGTGCTGGCTCAGTGGAGAGCACTGTGTGCTGGCTCAGTGGAGAGCACTGTGTGCTGGCTCAGTGGAGAGCACTGTGTGCTGGCTCAGTGGAGAGCACTGTGTGCTGGCTCAGAGGTGAGCACTGTGTGCTGACTCAGCGGTGAGCACTGTGTGCTGGCTCAGCGGTGAGCAGTGTGTGCTGGCTCAGTGGTGAGCACTGTACAGCACTGTATGGTGGCTCAGTGGTTAGCACTGTTCAGTGGTCAGCACAGTATGATGGCTCAGTGGTCTGCACTCTACAGTAGCTCAGTGGTTAGCACTGTATGGTGGCTCAGTGCTTAGCACTGTATATGGTGCTCAGTGGTGAGCATTGTATGGTGGCTCAGTGATGGGACGCAGGGACACAGGAGGCAGAAGGCACAGGGGAGGCAGGGGCACAAGGGGAGGCAGAGTCATAGGGAGAGACAGTGCACAGAGGTGCTAAGAGCACACAGAGCAGAGAGAAAGGCACAAGTAAGAGAGAGAGCACAGGGGGAGAGACAGCACAGAGTGGACAGAGCGCACAAGGGGAGACAGGCACAGAGACTGCCCTCCCGATGCAATAGCATTGGGCTTATTTCTAGTATAAGATCATGTCATTAACCCTGTAGCGTTTTGTCTGGAGTTGCCTCAGGCACTCTGGATTCACAATGTGTTTCATAGATATCTTCTCAAAATATGTGCCTTGGGGGGCGTGTCCTGGCCATGGAGGGGAGAGGAGCCTAACTGCTTGTCTCCTTTTCCACGCGCCGTTTAGAACCCGAACAAGACGGCATACCCAAGCCACAAATAACCCCTTATGCCGGCTAAGAAAAAGAGCATCCAACCCAAACACACTGTGGGCCCCAAGGTGATCCCCGCCATGGATATCCCCCTCTTTCTTAGGAACGCAGGACGGCGGCAGTCACTTCCTAAGATGGCGGAGGCTACGGGCGGGAGCAGTGTTCAGCAGACAGAGGCCGCACCACGAGCTGCAGATGAAGTGAAGAGGTCCCCTTTGAACAGAGGCGCTGCGGCACTGACCGGCGGAGAAGAAAACTGGCATTTGTGCTCTAACACCGCCGGGTCCGGCAGAGAGGAAGACTCGCCAACACTGCAGACATCAGCGGCATATGAAAGGAACAAAGGCCCGAGAGGTGAGGGAGCACATGGTGGGGAGCCGGGGGGAATGGGAGCGGACATGGAGAAGGACACTGACAACTTTTATGTGGAAAGGGGCTGAGGACAGATTTATTACCACACATTCAGGACAAAACACTATGAACCCATGGGGACTGCAGATCCATGTTTCCTCTGGCTCCACATGTGCAGCCCAGCAGAATTATGAAGTGGTCCCACTACAGACGGGTATATCTTAGATACAGGGAGACTCTGAGCACACCAGACGAGGCTCTCCAACTGCCAAAGGGAACAGTTTGTATTCCCAGCCTATGGGAGTCCCTGTGTCTGGGCCAGCCTTATTAACCATTCCTGCAGGAGCTTCTGAACCCTCTACAGGATGCTTGGGCCCTATGATCCTGCTCACCGACTCCACATCCCCTCCCCAATGGTCTCCTGACAGTGCTGTTTGGGAAGACTTTAAGGCCCACATAGCAGCCATCCCAATTAGAGAGGAAATAGAAGGCTTCGTTCACAGACTAGAATCGTCTTATAGGGTGGAAACTATGGCCTTAAGAGGAGAGGTTCAACAACTTACAAATCCTCTACAGAATCCGCCTCTTGATAACTTACACAGGCGACTCGGTGCCTGGAACAAAAAGTCTCACACCAAACATCCCGTATTGAATATATACTCGACGCCATTGAGGATTTGAAGAACGTGAGCGTCGTAATAACGTTGGAGTGAGAGGAATACCAGAGACTGTTACATCACGAGACTTGGATGTCTGTTCGCAATATGCTAGAGGACTCTCCTTTGGAGTTCGACAGAGTGCATAGGTCTTTGGGGCCCCCACCAGCGGAAGGTGCAAGACCGCGTGATATTATTTGTAGAATACATAACTTCAGATCAAAAGAAAGGGTGTGAGCCGTGCGCGCACTCGAGTCACTGTCCTTCCAGGGTTCACCACTTCAGATTCTGGCAGATCTCTCCCGCCGTACTCTGCAAAAAAGGAGAGCCCTTCATCCCCTACTAGATGTGCTGAGAAATTATAATGTCCCGTACTCCTGGGGATACCCCTTCTACCTACAAATTAGATGGGATGGTCGGATTCCTATCCATGTCACATCCTAGTGATATTCCGGAATTTCTGGCTGAGCTTGGGTCTCTGCTCCCACCCTGACAATCGTAGATTGGCCATATCTTCCAGATACTATGGAGCAGAGGCCGCCTCCAAGGGAGCAATGTCCAAAGCGGCGTAGACGAAGAGGTAGTGAGGACAGAAGGAGAGAAAAAAGAGGGATGTCCGACCCCTCTGGACATACCTGATTATAAGACACTGTTGCAATATGTCTCTTTTTGTATGGTAGAAAACTGAGGTCTCTTTATAGAGAATACGTTTTCCTATTTAACTCAGTGCGAGATTTCTGATGGGCTGTAAAGCTTATGATAGTTTATATAGCTTACATAGCATGAGAGATTGATAGATGCCCTTACTTTTCCTAGCTGGTAATATTATGTGTTAATGTTAAAGTTGTGGTTATTGCTGTTTAACATTCAATGATATTATTTAAAGGTCCCGGTGTATGGACATATAGACCTTGGGTGGAAAGGACACGTCCTACTCAGGGGATCCGCATGCCGCAGACGGGTGTGGAAGTTTAGACGCTTACCCCAAGTAAATTGTAGACCAAGTTGTTGGTCACTGCTCTTCTCTGTTCTTGTCTTTGTATTTGCCCATTCCTATCCTACTCTTTCTTTTCCTCCCTTTTCTTATTTTTTCTCCTTTCCCCTAAAAACCTGCGCTCTTTGCCTCTCGCCCCCCCAAACCCCCCCAGTCCCGTTGCTCCTCTCCCGCCCGGCACTTTTCTGACACAGTTTAGTTATATACCTTTCTCTTTAAAGTGAGAAAGAGCCTTTGGCCTGACTGTTACAACTTAGACACCTCGGAAATGTCCTCCCTGAACATTTAACGTTAGGGGGTTCAATATACCCCAAAAGTGGTCACAAATCTAATTTGATCTTCACAAAAAGAGAGCACAAGTGGTGTTGCTTCAAGAAACCCACTTTAAGACGGGCTCAATACCATCTTTTCGAAATCATTATTACTTGACTTGGTTGCATAGTTCCAACCCAACTGCAAGGTCCAAAGGGGTTTCTATTGAAATTCACCACTCATTCCCACATGTGGTATTGGGATCTGAAATAGATGAGGGAGGAAGATATATTTTTCTTAAGATACAGGTTGACGCCTCTATTCTAACCATTGTGAATTGGTACCTCCCCAACAGGAATCAGACATTGGTATGTTGAGCCCTTCTGAACAAGCTGGCTGGTTTCGCGGAAGGCTCCATACTGATAGGTGGTGACTTCAATTTCGCCATGGACCCTGCTGTGGACACCTCCTCGGGGAAAGGTATCGTTCCGAACAAACGCCTTCGGGCTTTAAAGAACCTCCTCCACTCTCTACAGCTTACTGATGTCTGGCGGGTGCTTCATCCACGAGACAGGGATTTTTCATACTTTTCTAATGTTCATAATTCATATAGCCGATTAGACTATTTCTTGGTTAGCCATAACGTGCTCTCACGGGACCCACTAGTTGAAATTGGCGATATTCTGTTGTTGGATCACGCTCCCGTACGACTGTCACTGACTATGCCAGACACAGTTCGTAAATCTTGGACGTGGAAACTCAACAGTGAGCTTCTTAAAGACACGATATGTGTGGCGGAGCTTAAAGACAATATCGAGATAGTCTCTCAGGTACATGCGACAGACCCTACGCCACAGACTTTCAAATGGGAGGCCCTCAAGTGTATGCTGCGAGGAACTTTAATTAAGCACGGATCTCGCATTAAAAAAGCTAGAGCCGAGGAGATTTCTGACAAGATCAAGCAGATACATGCCTTAGAAGTCACTCACAAACACACGTTATCTAGATCCACCTTGTCTGAACTCACTCTTCGGAGACAAGACCTTAAAGATTTACTGGCCCAGAAATATAAAACATTCATGGACAGAACTAGGAATTATTATTATAGAACAGCTAATAAATGCGCAAGACCTCTTGCAAGACTGCTCCACCCCAGACTGAATCATGCTTATATACCCAAAATTAGGAATAAAGGAGGCACGGAGGTGCACAGGCCGGACGAAATTCTTGAGGTCTTTAGGGAATATTATAATGAGCTTTATACTCTCAAAGGCAAATATGTGGACTTAGCCCCAGACGAGTTAGACAAAAAGATTAAGGAATATATCTCTTCTAACCAGCTCCCGTCTTTAAGTGTCGATGCAGTAGCGTCTCTAGAGTCTCCAATCACGGGAACGGAAATAATAGAAGCCATTAAGTCCATGCCTCTTTCTAAATGCCTGGGCCTGGATGGCTTTACTCCGATTTTTTATAAGTCCCTCCAGACTTAGTTGTTGCCTCATTTGATGGATACTTTTAATTCTATTCCGAATGGAGTTGGCTTTGCTCCGCAATCTCTAGAGGCACATATTTGTGTCATACCCAAGCCGGGGCGGGATCCGACCCTGGCCTCTAATTACAGGCCAATTTCTCTTTTAAACATAGATGTCAAGATCTATTTCAAGATCTTGGCAGAACATCTGGCCCCATTGCTTCCCTCAGTGATTAACATGGATCAGGTGGGCTTTGTCAAGGGAAGAGAAGCAAGGGATAACACAATTAGGACTATGTTGTTGATTCAAAAAGCTAAGCAACGGAACATCCCTTTAGTCTTCTATCGGTGGATGCAGAAAAGGCCTTTGACAAAGTCCACTGGGTCTTCATGAGGGAGGCATTGATCCGTATGGGCTTAGGCCTCCAGTGCTTGTGTCAGGTCCTTTCCCTGTATTCTGGTCCCTCTGTTAAAGTCAGAGTCAATGGATACTTGTCGGCCCCCATCGCCATCAGGAACGGGACCAGACAGTGATGTCCATTATCACCCTTACTATATGTAATTGTTATGGAGCATTTAGCCAACACCATCAATCGAAATCCTGATATTCATGGTATACACGTGGAAGACGTACATCACAAAACAGCGCTTTTTGCAGATGATCTCTTGCTGTATGTGATTCGTCCCCATGTCTCTCTCCCATGCATAATGAAAGAATTTGATTTGTTCAGCTCTCTGAGTAATTTCAAGGTCAACTACTCTAAGTCAAAGGCGCTAAATATTTCCCTTCCTGGGGTTGAGCTCTCTTTATTGAAATCTAACTTTCCGTTTAAATGGCGGTCTGAGACTGTTAAGTACCTTGGAGTTTGGATTCCGTCTGATGTGTCCATCCTCTTTTCTTGTAATTAACTGACTCTTCTAACTGAGGTTGAGTCACAATTATCCTCCTATAATATCTTGAAGCTGTCATAGTGGGGTCAGATTAACATGATTCGTATGGATATCCTCCCTCGCTTTTTATAAATTTTTCAAACTGTTCCGACTACCCCCCGGCAGTTTCTTCTCCAGACTTCGCTCTTATTTGACACGATTTCTGTGGAGTGGACGGAGAGCTAGACTTAGTTTCAGGACCTTAACAACTCCAGTGGTGAGGGGAGGAGCAGGTTTACCGAACTTTAAGGCCTACTTCCAGGCAGCATCTTTGGCCAGAACTTCGGATTGACACTTTAGGGCCGACTTGAAGAGGTGGGTAGGTATAGAATAAGACGCAGGTCCCGGGACCGTTACGTTATCTCCAGTGGATACCTTTGATACCGGACACTGTGACAGCCACTCTCACTGACATATCAAAGACTATGCTACATGCTTGGTCTTTGGCTTTCGATGCCCTATCTGGCTAACAACTGCTTGGTCCGTTGACTCCGCTGCTTTCCAACCCTTTTTTTTTTTTACTAGGGGTAGACAGAAAAGCCTTCTTAAAATGGACGAGAGTGGAGGATGTTTGAGTTGGGCAGATATTGCACAACGCGGGGGTTCCCTTCTTGGAGGTTCTAAGGCAGGGGTCGCAGGCAGCAGACATACAATGGTTAGAATACGCTCAACTCTGTTCTTTCCTGTCCTCAGCTACTCAACCTTGCAGAGTCCGATCTTACATCTTCCCTATCGAGACATTGTTCAGACAAGACTTCCCCCCCCCCCCCCTCCCTGCTCATCCCATATCAGAGCTATACCGTATAATTCTAGAAGTGGAAGGGGAAACAAGGCATAAATTCCAAGTGAATTGGGAGAGAGACTTGGGGAGAGAATTGACTAGCGAGGAATGGAAAAAGAGTTTTCTAACACATGCCTGTTAGCTTTACCATGCGCGTCGCAAGAAAGGAATTACAAAGTACTTACCCGCTGGTACCTTTGTCCAGACAGATTACACAGATTCTCACCCAATGTCTCTGACATGTGCTGGAGATGTGGACTTGCAGTTGGCAGCATGATCCACATTTGGTGGACCTGCCATAACGTACAGATTTTCTGGAAGAAGGTCTTCCGCAACTATAATATGATTACAGGGAAACAAATTTAGGGCACCCCTGAAATAGCTTGGTTGTCAATATTGCCGGGTCCCACTAGTCTTATTAAAAAAGACATTCTTAGATTTTGTGTCTCAGCTGCTAGAGCAGTTATTCCTCATCTTTGGAGGACTCCTACGCTGCCCTCCATTTTGGATTGGTACTCTCAAATGAAAGAGATATTTAGAATGGAGGAACTCGCAGCGGGACAGTCTGATGTAATGGCTCAGTTCAATACGACGTGGATGGAATGGATTTTATTCCATGATTCCCCTGACTTTCAGCTGCTATTTAGCTGAGGGGGCGCTGGTTGCGGGTGGGGGTGGGGTGGGGAGATGCGGGGAGAAGGATGGTGGAGATCCGCAGGAATACCCTTCTCGTCTACCCTCATTTGTATTTTCTTTCCCCCTGCCCGTCCTTCCTTTCCATATAGTGAATTACGAGTACTCTGTTCTTTCTTTTATTCCTCTACCCAGACCTCCCCCCTTTTCTTTCCCTTGGATTACCTTCTCTCTCTCTCCACTTTCTTTTTTTTTTCTTTTCTTTTTCTCCTTTCTTTACTCTGATTTTATAGGATTCTCTTGATTCCCTCGGGGGTCTGAGGGAATATTTATACCTGTAAAACACAGATTATGTTTTGTTGGATCTTCACCCAGGTTTGAATAAGGTGATACTAAAAGACTTACGTTTATGTCCACGTGACAACGTTACACCTCTTCCTGGGTCTTAGTCAGTTATGTGTTTTGGGAAGTTTTTTTCTATCCGATTAATGCCTATGGCCCGATGGTCTTCAGTGTGATCATTGGGTTTATAAAAGTATGGGATGACACTGGATGGTCATTATTCATCCCTTTTTGTATTCTTTCAGATGGAATGTGTTTAACAACAATATATATTGTATAACTTTGTTGTTCATTCCCAATTTGAAACTTCAATAAAAATAGATTTAAACAAAATATGTGCCTTCATCTGAGCCGTCTCCTTTGCCGTCAGAGCCGATCTGTGTGGATGGGACTTTAGAATTTTAAATTTCTGAGGTTGAGAATTCACGCATGTTGCACCGTTCCCTTCAGTATTTGGTGCACTGGAGGGGGTTACAGTCTCGAGGAGAGGATGTGGGTGCCAGCATCAGAGGTGAACGCCGCATAGGCTGGTCCACGCATTTCATCTCTCCCATCCTGAAAAGCCTGGCCCTGAGTATCTGGAGACCACTTGTAGAAGGGGGGTACTGTCACGGGTGTGTCAGGAGGCATGGATAACACTGTAGAAGCCATTTGCAGAAGGTCGCGGCATTTGACCAGTCAAAATCCTAAAAAATGTCTATGTTGCTTTAAAGGCCCTCTTACACACACAGATAATTGTGCAGAGATTGTTCGCAGATCTCTGGTTGCAGTGAAATCATGGACACATTGTTCCATTTGTACACGGCCACAAAATGGAACAATGTGTCCATGATTTCACTGCAACCAGAGATCTGCGAACAATCTCTGCACAATTATCTGTGTGTGTAACTGGGCTTTTTTTTTTTTTTTCTCATAAGTGATTTTTATCAGTTTCTCACGCATACAACATGACAGAAATATAACAAATGTAGTATTATCCATAGGAACAGAGAAAGGGGAAGGGAGGAAGGGGGAGACAGGGTAGGGGAAGAAGATATTCCCAGAGATGTTTCGGCAACATCAAGCAGGACAACTCGTTTTTGGAGTGCATTATATTTGTTACATGTAACTCCGCATGTTAGAGAGTTCAGAGAGTTCGGTATGAAAAAGGCAGTTGCAGTCCGCACGAAGACGATCCTTGATGATCAGATGTTTGATGATTGATGTTTGAACAGTTTCAAGTCGTATCTTGTATAGATCTTTGCTGGTAGAGGCTCCTGGTGGGAGCCCTAAAACTGACTCCATATATGTCAACTCAATGCCGATCGAGCAATTTATGCAATGGAAGAGAGTCACAGGAAGAATATTCTCGGCCAAATGGACGGCCGGGAGCCTGGCAACGTAGTAAATTTTCACCATAATCCTGGTCAGGTCGCGGAGAAGTGAGGGAAAAGAGAGGGGTGAAGAGAAATAACGAGGACAAGGGAATAAAGTAGAGTAAGGAGGGTAAGGGATAGCAGGAAAGAAAAGAGGAGAAGGGAGTAAGAGAAGAGGATGCAGGGGGGTATTAGGGTGGAGAAGGAACAGATAAAGAGACCAGCTCCCGGAGAGCGGAAGGCAAAAACTTAGCCAGTCACAGCCGGGTCGGTGTAAGAGTAAACTGGTCCACCCCTGGGCCCGCACCACTTTCGTCCCGAAGGAGGATTTCGGGAGCAGCACCGCAGGGCCTACAGCGGAGGTCGCCGGGCCAGCGGGTGTGCCCCCCACAAATCCCAAGCTTCGGACACATAACGCCACTCACCTCGATCCAGTGCCAGGTAGTACTCGTGACAAAAGATCGAATTTATCCTGTCAGCGAGATCACTCAGCGTCGGAAGAGAGGGCTGCTTCCACCTAGAGGCGACACAGATCCTGGCCGCCGTCAGTATGTACGTCAACACCCGGCGTATCACTGGAGGGTATGTCATGACCCCCACGTGGAGAACAGCAACCTGCGGCTCCAATGGGATCTTCGTCTCCGTAACTGAGTCCAAGAGTCCCGAGACTAGCAGCCAGAACTGTGCCACCCCAGGACAGCCCCACCACATGTGGGACAAATCCCCCCGCATACCACACTGCTTCCAGCATTGCGGCGAAGCCCCTTTGCTGAAGCTTGCCAGTTTCGTCGGGCTGGTGTACCAGCGTAGATGTATTTTCTTGAGCAATTCAACATGGTTTAAGCACCTGGATGCCTCCCTCACACAATGTATAGCATCCTCCCAATCCTCCTCCATCGCCCTGAATGAGAGGTCTTGTTCCCATCTAATTGTGTACGATAGTCTCGGGGGGGCATCTTTGTCAATCAGGTCTGAGTACAAAGCCGACAATGATTTCGGTGGTCTGGGTACCGCTGTCAAGGAACGTCTCAACGCCGAGGGTGTCCCGGGGAGGCCCAAGTCGTGAGAGAAGGCGGGGGAGCGCATAAAGTGCACAATCTGATGGAAGTGTAGAAAGGTAGCTTTGAGGTCTGGGTATTTGGCCAGCAATTCCTCCAATGTGAGCCCTCTGGTGCCCTGAAGGAGATCCGCAAGGGTTTTAGGGCCCCCGTGTCTCCATGGTGTCGTCGAAAATGTAGGGATCAACCAGCAGAACGCATCCAAGGGGAAATCCCCAGGAGGGATTTTGGTCCACTCTCCATGTAGTGAGCGGTGAACCGTCAGTAGTTCAGAAGTTGTTTTAAGAAAATCAGTGTCTAGCAGGCGACCCACTGAATTCGCCGCGAGGAGAGATCGTAGGGATCCCCCCTTCAGCGAACCCTGTTCTATCTGTTTCCATCCCTGAGAGTCCTCATCGTGCCACCACTTCCCCGCCGCCTCCAGGACCACTGCCCTTCGATATTTCTCCACATCTGGCACTCCCATCCCGCCCCTCGTCAAATGACGATATAGTAGGGATCCCTTAACTCTAGCCGGTGCAGTCCCCCAGATACATCTAGAGATCATGCGCTGGAGGCGCAAGATCAGCTTCTTAGGAAAGTGGACTGGGATGCATCTGAAGAGATACAGGATTTTAGGGAGCCACAGCATCCTCACCGCCTGGATCCTGGCAATCCATGACATGGAGCCCAATGGGAGGTCCGAAAGGGCTCTCCCAAGGTCAGTCATAAGGCGGTCCATATTTTCCGCCGCTACACGTTTGGAGGGACACAAAATGATCCCCAGGTACGGTATGCCCGTCGGTGAGCATGCAAAAGGGTACAGGGCAGTGAGGGCAGCCGCGTCCCCTTCCGAGAGTCCAATAGGGAGCAGCACAGACTTGGTTGCGTTGAGCTTATAGTATGATGTCTGTGCAAAGCAGTCAAGTTTCTGTACAATCCCAGGGAGGGAGGAAAGAGGCTCTTCCGTAACCACAATGACATCGTCGGCGTACAAACCAACTACATGCCTGTGGCGCCCCACCACAATTCCAGCTATCGTCGGGTCCGCTCTCAGAGATATTGCCAGTGGCTCCATGACCAGAGCAAAGACCAGAGGTGACAGGGGGCACCCCTGGCGGGTGCCATTGGTGATGCGAAAGAGCCTAGACTTGTATCCACAAGATAAAACTCTTGCACACGGGTTCGAATAGAGACCGAGAATTGCTGACAGGACAGGGCCCGTAATACCGAAGGCCGAGAGAACCTCCCGGAGGTAACCCCAGTGTACCCTATCGAACGCCTTCTCGGCATCAAGCGACAGGAACACACTGGGGGCACCCCTCCTCTCCGCCACCTCTATCAAGTCTAGCATTCTCCTTGTCCCGTCATTCGCTTGTCTACTCTGCACAAACCCAACCTGGTCTTGATGTAACAGAAGGGGAATCACACTGCTCAGGCGTGAGGCCAGGAGTTTAGCGTACAGCTTTAAGTCTGTGTTTAAGAGTGATATGGGTCGAAAATTCTCCGGACGATCCTGAGCCTTTCCCGCTTTGGGGATTGTCAATATCGTGGCCTCCAGCGCACTATCGGGAATACAACCCCGCGCCTGCCATGTGTTGAAAAGTTGGAGAAGATAAGGCGTGAGGATCTGCCCGTAGAGCCCATAGTACTCATTTATCAGCCCATCCGGGCCTGGTGCTTTGTTGCTTTTCAAGCCCTTCAGGACCCCGGTAATTTCAAGCTCAGTTAAGGGGGCATTTAGCGAGGCCAATGAGTCAGACGAGAGAGTAGGGATGTCGAGGGTCCCCAAAAATGCACGTATGTTCTCCATGGTGGGCTGGGGTGTCTGTGGATCAGATTGGAGGTTGTATAGTCGTTCATAATACGAGGCAAAGACCTCCACTATGTCTGAGGGGTTCCTAACCAGGTTCCCCCCCTCATCTCGTATAGCCGTCACCATCCCCTTTGTCGTCTTCTTTTTTAGTCTGTGGGCCAGCAGTTTGCCAGCACGGTCACCTGACTCATAATATTTAGTACGAAGCTTTCTAAGACCAGTCTCATGTTGTTTAAGAAACCGTGCACGTAGATCATTGCGAGTCGACCCATCTGTGATATAAGCGCACAAGACGGCGACGCTTTGTTAAGTGTCTCTAAGCGAGACAATTCCGCCGTCCATGTCTTTAACAAGACGTTCTCTACGACGTTTTGCGATCGATGCCTTTTGTATGCACAGACCACGCATCACCGCCTTGTGCGCGTACCAAAGCACGTCATCCGGGATCTGATCTGCGTCGTTCAGGTCGAAGTGTTCCTTCAAAGCCGCGCCAAGATCCTCGACAGTCTTCAAGTCGGTCAGGAGATCCGCATGAAGCCTCCAAGACCTTGAAGCCCCACCTCCGACATCTAGATCCATTTCCAATTCGATCGGGGCATGGTCTGACCAAGTGATCACACCAAGCCTCGATGAACGGCACCTATCCAGGGCTATGTCATTAAGCAGAAACAAGTCTATTCTGGAATAGGATTTGTGCGCCGGGGAGAAGAAGGAATAATCCCTCTCCTCCGCGTGCTGGTATCTCCAGACGTCATGGAGGTGAAACTCCCGGCACAGGTCTCCAAACGAACTCCTATTCCTGGACACAGAGGATGAGGAGTCAATGCGGGGCTCCATGACCGCGTTGAAGTCGCCGCAGATGATGAGTCTCCCCTCTGTCTCTCCCCGGATGCGGCCCAACAGGTATCTCAGAAACTTCGCCTGGCCCACATTTGGGCTATAGACCGTAACTATTGTGTAACGGGTTCCCCCTATCTCACAACGCACACCCACAAATCTACCCGTACCGTCAGTGAAGGAGGAAATGAGGGAAAATTGTATCTTGTGGCTGACAAAAATGCATACCCCCGCCTTCTTTTGAAGTGCATTCGCAAAGAAACTATGTGGGTAGTTCGGATGTCGGAGCCGCACATTGTCAGCCTCCAGTAGGTGGGTCTCCTGGAAGCACAAAATTTCAGCCCCAGAGGACCTGGCCTCCCTCCAAAGACAGGACCTCTTGGAGGGGGAATTGAGGCCGTTTACGTTCAATGACAGCACTTTTAGCGGCATTGCGGGACCCAGGGAAGACCAGATAAAAGAAAGGGAGTAGGAGAGAAGGAGAGGAGGAGGTAAGGAGAAGATGAAGGGGGGAAGAGGAAGATTGGGTCAGGGGATAAGTGAAGGAGAATGAGGTGGGAAAGTGGAGAGGGGGGTTGCACCCAAAAGACTGGAAAGCACCTTCAAAGGGGGAGGGGAGCAGGAACTACAATAAAGTGAAAGAGAAGAAGATGTACACAAAAAATAAACATTAATCGTAAACTTGCAAAGGGACTCCTAAAATCGGAGTCAAGTTCTTGAGGGGGGGTTCCCCACAGCATCCCAACCCCCTCCACAAACCACACCTCAGGGGGAGGCCGGGAACTACAAAAGTACAATACCTTGTGGGATAAAACCCATCAGAGTCCTCCGCCAGCAATCCACAAAGAAAACTGCAGAATTCCCCTATATCCAAAGTTATTATGTAATGCTACTCGGGAGCAGCCTCCTCCGGCTGATCGCCCCCCGCAGGGACCTCTCTTGCCGTGTCCGGGAGCTGCGGTGAAGGGGCAGAGGTCAGTCTCCATGCACGGAGCGTCTTCCTCAGCAGGGTCGGTGACTCAAAGGAGTGCCTCCTACCATCGAACCTGAAGTTAAGAGACACAGGAGAGCCCCAGGCATATGGGATCTCCCTGTCCCTCAACACTTTACAGCTGGATGCAAAATCCCGGCTCCTCGCCAGCGTCCCCGGTGATAGGTCTTGATAGATGGTGATGTGCTCATATGGACTAGGGAGCGGCGGGCCCCGTCTCATCCGCCTGAACAGCGCGTCGGTGATCCCCGGGAATCTCATGTGTACCAGCACGTCTCTTAGGACCGAGAGGGGGAGGCTCCGGGGCTTGGGGATGCAGAAGGCCTTTTCCATAGCGAGCTCCGCTGGAGGCAGGTCAGGGAAAACCGCCGATAGAAAAGCGGCAGCTGCTACCCGCGCGTCCGTTGCATTATTATTCTCCTCCGCCATCCCACGTATTTTGAAATTATTACGTCGGAGACGGTCTTCAATGTGGTTCAGGGCCCCCGAGAATGATCCCATCTCGCGGTCCAAGTCTGTATAGTTATCCGCCAAAGCGTTATGGGCCTTAGCGACTTCTCTTATCTTGCCCTCTAGCTGCGAGGTCTTAGCCGCGAGGGCCCCCAGGTCTTCTCTCATAGTACCGATCAGTGCCGCCATATCCGCCATGAGGGAGGTTCTAAAAGCTTCAAGGCAGTCCTGCAGGACTGTTTGGGTAACCGGAGAGTCACCGCTCGGGCCCGGGTCCCTTCTTTCTGAGGACTGATGAGAGCGCAGATCATGAGGGGGCCGCTCCTGTGGAGCTCGATCCGGCGCCATTTTGTCCGGGGAGACACACTGCCGCTCAGACCCAAAATATTCGGTCAGTCTGTGCTCGGTCCGGCGCTTTGCTTGTGATGGTTTGGGCATCTCGGTTTCGTCTCAGAGGTATACGGAGGCCGATGGTCGTTGTTTGAGCTAGGGATAGTCGTTAAAGTGCCGTTTTTGTGGAAAGGCCGGCGGAGCTCACCTAAACTGCGACCGGCGCCATAAGCAGCTGGACACGCCCCCTGTAACTGGGCTTTAAGAGGCATTTCTCTTTTAGTTAAAGCTGGTGGTCACTAGGATCCAGCTGATCTCTTACCTTGAGCGTCTATTTATACCACTTGACTCCCAGGATGCACTGCTGGTGATAGCTTGTCGGGTGTTTGGAGGTAGCTTTTCAGCTCAAGCAGTGAACCCTGGAGTTTCTGTTGGATTGCTGTGTGGATCTTCTCAAGCTAAATGTTTCTTCACTTCCCTCTTTATTTGTAGGTTCCCCTGGTGTGTATCTTTAGTTGCAAACCGGGCTGACTAGTGTACATCCGCTCTGATCCTTGTGTAGTTATAGTTCAGGAACAGTGAGGGAATAGGTATCCGCCCGGCGACAGTTGCGGAAACTGTATAGGGTCGTTACGGGAGCCAGGTGTTAATGCTAGTTTATCTAGGGGTCACATCTCCCTTTTACCCTTAGCATCAGGGACTCCTTTCCCCCCATCGTTGTCCTGCGCTGAGTGTCTCCCTAATAATAATAATAATAATATAATAATCTTTATTTATATAGCGCCAACATATTCCGCAGCACTTCACAATTTAATGTTCATGTTTAAACAATCATAAGAAACAGTTATTAGATAATACAATACAATATACTAACATAGTAACATAGTATTTAAGGTTGAAGGAAGACCTTAAGACCATGTAGCTCAATCCATAGCCTAACGTGTTGATCCAGAGGAAGGCAAAAAAAAACCATGTGGTAACACTAAGCTCCACATTGGGGGAAAAAATTCCTTCCTGACTCCCCATACGGCCATCAGACCAGTTCCCTGGATCAACACCCTATCAAAGAATCTAGTACATATAACCGGTAATTTTATATTTTCCAAGAAAGGCATCCAGGCCACTCTTAAATTTGAGTAGTGAGTCACTCATTACAACATCATGTGGCAGAGAGTTCCATAGTCTCACTGCTCTTACAGTAAAGAATCCACGTCTGTCATTATGATTAAACCTTCTTTAATCCAGACATAGAGGATGCCCCTTGTCCCCGTCTCAGGCCTAAGAGTAAAAAGATAATTAAAAAGGTCTCTGTACTGTACTGTACATTATTATAAGATCACCCCTAAGCCTGCGTTTTTCCAAACTAAATAACCCCAAGTTTAATAACCTGTCTTGGTATTGCATACACCTCAGTCCTCTAATGACCTTGGTCACTCTTCTCTGCACCCGCTCTAGTTCAGCTATGTCTTTCTTATACACCGGAGAACAGAATTGTACACAGTATTCTAAGTGTGGTTGCTCTAGTGACTTGAATAGAGGTAAAATTATGTTCTCCTCATGAGCATCTATGCCTCTTTTAATACATCCCATTATTTTATTTGCCTTTGCAGCAGCTGCCTGACACTGGACACTAAATGTGAGCTTATCATCTACCCATACACCCAGGTCTTTTTTAGTGGTAGTTTTGCCCAGTGTTTTACAATTAAGCACATAATTATACATTAAATTTCCTCTGCCCAAGTGCATGACCTTACATTTATCCCCATTAAAGCCATTTGCCATTTATCAGCACAAGCTTCTAGTTTACATAAATCCTCCTGTAATATAAAATTGTCCTCCTCTGTATTGATTATCATGCAGAGTTTAGTGTCATCTGCAAATATTGAGATTCTACTCTGTATGCCCTCTACAAGGTCATTAATAAATATGTTAAAAAGAAGCGGGCCCAATACTGACCCCTGAGGTACCCCACTGCTAACTGTGACCCATTCTGAGTGTGTTCCATTAATAACCACCCTTTGTTTCCTATCACTGAGCCAGTTCTTAACCCACTTACAAATATTTTTCCCTATCCCCATTGCTCTCATTTTATGTATCAACCTTTTGTGTGGCACCGTATCAAAAGCTTTTGAAAAGTCCATATACACCACATCCACTGCATTTCTTTGGTCCAGTCCAGAAATTACCTCTTCATAGAAGCTTATCAGATTAGTTTGACAGGAACGGTCCCTCGTAAACCCATGTTGATATTGGGTGATGAGGTTATTTTTATTCAGGTACTCCAGTATAGCATCTCTTAGGATTTTACCCACAGTAGAGGTTAAGCTTACTGGCCTATAATTTCCAAGTTCAGTTTTTGTCCCCTTTTTGAATATTGGCACCTCATTTGCTATACGCCAGTCCTGTGGTACAGATCCTGTTATTATGGAATCTTTAAAGATTAAAAATAATGTTTTATCTATAACAGTACTTAATTCCTGCTGTACTCTGGGGTGTATCTCATCTGGACCTGGGGATTTCTCAACTTTAGCGATGTTTAGACCGTACTTCCTGTTGGGTTAAGCAGGTTTACATTTAATGGAGAGTTTTTGTTATCACTGATAATGTTGTCTGTCATGGGATATTCTTGTGTAAATACTGTTGCAAAAAGTCATTTAATTAGAGCAAAATAATGACAGCCCTGCTCATAAGAGCTTACAATCTAACAATGAAATGGGGGTGACACATAGTACAGGGGCTTATTTACAATGATGGTATAGTCAACTTGAGGAGATAGGGAACAGTTAGGAGCTGTATAAGTGGCTACCAACCATTATTTGTGGTCCACTTGAGACTGATGGAGTGGATAGGCTATGTCTAGATGACTTTGACTAGGGATCATGATAGGCTGCCCTAAAATGTGTTTTTAGGGATCGACTGAAACTATGTAAGTTGTGGATACACTTAATTTCTTGGGGTAGAGCATTCCAGAGAATGGTGCAGCTCGGGAGAAGTCTTGGAGACGGGAGTGGGAGGTTTGGATTAATGCAGAAGTGAGTCTAAAGTCACTTCCAGAGTGAAGAGAACAGGTGGGGTGATAGACAGAGATGAAGGAGGAGATGTAGGGAGGTGCTGCACTGTGAAGGGCTTTTTGGGTAAGAACAAGCAACTTAAATTGGATCCTATAGTGTATAGGCAGCCAGTGCAATGACTGGCATAGAGCAGAAGCGTCCGAGTAATGGTTAGCCAGATAGGTGATCCTGACTGCTGCATTAAGGATGGACTGGAGAGGGCAGAGTCTAGTGTGGGGGAGGCCAATTAAAAGAGAATTACAATACTCAAGGCAAGAGTGAATCAGGGCCACAGTGAGGGTTTTTGTGGTTTCCAAGGTGAGAAATGGGCGAATACTAGAGATGTTCTTCAGGTGCAAGCAGCAAGAGCGGGCGAGAGATTGTATATGTGGGGCGAAGGAAAGATCAGAGTCAAACATAACACCCAGACAGCGAGCCTGCTGACTAAGCCTTATTGTGGTGCCACATACAGAGAGCGATGTCATATTTAGGGAGGTTAGTGGTGGGTGGGAGCAGAAGAAGTTCAGTTTTGGAAAGGTTGAGTTTTAGATAGAGAGCGACATGATATTGGAAACAGCGGTTAGACAGTCATTGGTGTTCTTTATTAGAGTGGGAGTAAGGTCAGGGGAAGAAGTGTATAGTTGTGTGTCATCAGCATAAAGATGGTACTGGAAACCAAATCTGCTGATAGTCTGTCCAATCGAAGCTGTGTAGAGTGAGAAGAGAAGAGGTCCAAGGACTGAACCCTGAGGGACCCCAATAATGAGAGGAAGAGGGGTGGAAGTGAAGCCAGCAAATGATACACTGAAAGAGCGGTCAGGATGATAGGAAGAGAACTAGGAGAAAGCCGTGTCCCTACACCAAGCGTGACATTAATGCTGTAAAGTACATCAAGAAAATCCTTCAGCGTAAACTATTCTTTCGTAATGCAATGTATTTGGCGAAGAGACACCATATATTTCTCAGCAAGATCGAGCCTCATCCATACAGCTAAAATATGTCTCTCTAGGTTCAAGGACAATAATGTCCAGTTATTGAATTGGCCAGGAAACAGCCCAGACTCAATCCTATTGAGAATTTCTGGGCTTGGCACAAAACAGCGGGCTTCAAACAAACAGGAACTCATTGCAGCCATCGTCAAATCATGGTTTCATGTCATCACACCATCTGATTTAAACAAACTAGTGGATAGCATGCCAAGTAGATGCCAGGCAGTTATCAAGGCCGAGGGCTATCCAACTAAGTATTAACATTTTAGTGTTAGATGTGAAAATAGGACAAATAAATGGCTATTCTCCCATAGTCATCTGAGTGACCAATAGTGTCCAATTTGTTGACAAGTGAACAAATTTCCTGTTAATATTGTGTTTCTATATGAGATTTTGTTTATTCTACTTAAAAGCTTTACTAAGCACCAAACGTTTGCTGCCCAGCCAATGTGTAATATTGCAGCTGTCTGCTGGTCAGGGTTTTTCCAGTACATAATTCAGTCAAAACAGGAGATTTTATGCCTCAATTTGTATTTGGGTGGAGGCACACGAGCGTAAGACTTGCGCGAGTGCAATGCGAGAAAAACTCTAATTTAAAAACTTTATTGTAAAATCAAAGACATTCATGAAATTTGGATTCATATTGGCAAAATTGGCCACTAGTGTATTAGTGTACTAGCAATTCAGAGGATCTGACTCACAGTTTAGTCCAACAGGGATTGACACAGCAGCTCCCCACTAGTAGTTGTGTTTAGCTATTCCATCTATAGACCTAGTGCCTCACAATTTCCACACTCTTCTGTCTCAAACACTACTATTAGTGAGGCATCCTATATACAATCAGTGTTTGCTCCCTTGTATGGATGTACATACACTGCCCCTATTCAGACAGCCCACGTACTTCCAAAGTTTGCATACCGCTAATGACCTACTACTAACATCCTCTATAATCCAAACCTTCCATTCCTATCACCAGGACTTCTCTTATGCTGCAACAGTTTTTTGGAATGTGCTACCCCAGACAATCTGGTAGATTCCCAGTATCCAGAGTTTCAAGCAAGCTCCAAAAACACATTTCTTTAGACTATATCATCATCTCACTAATTTAACTATCCCTTGGTTCTCTCTTCCACACACTCCGTAGCTCTTTGTATCTGTATTTGTACCTTTTGTGTCCCCCTTAATTCCTCATAGAGGAGGGTCCTCACTCCTCTTGATATCTGTTGAACTGTGAGTTACTCTGTAATGTCTTGTCTGAACATGTCTCCTTCGAATTGTAAGGTTCTGCGGATTATGTTGGCGCTGTGAAAATAAAAATTATTATATATGCACCGACCTGTTCCTTCATAGAGAGGAACGCTAAAAATCGATTTTGCCCTCACGAGCTTAACCACGTGCAGGAGCTCAGGAGATGCCTTTATAGATAAAATTAATTCTCAGATTTTTTTTAAGAGCTTGTTTTTGCAGGAAATTAAAGCTCAGAAGGTGATCAAATTATGTAAGTTTCACACTAGGGAGTATGGGTGAGAAATGGGGATTGTATAGAAGGAAGGCCCTGGAAATAGGAGGAAAGGAGAGAGGTCATCTTGTGACATTGACCTATGTCTGCATGCTAAACTCCTCAACATCGCTATATGGGCCCTTCCCCTCGTCGCCGTCACGTGGCCAGGCCCCCACTTGCCCTGGACTCATCCTTGTTAATGTGCAGGCCGGCGAGGACATTAGTCTCACCTCTACAATAATACAACACAAGGTAATGAACACAGAGGGAAAATAGACATAAAAGGATCTAATACCAAACTCCTCAATTGCAGCAAAGCAAGCTGCAATTGCTATGCCATCACTGCATCTTCCAGAGACTGTCTCTTTCAAAGTGGTCATCTTACAGAAGGAGATTCTATCATGGCATCAGATGAAGCTGACCCACCACAAGGCCGTGGGGACTCGGTACCCGGGCGGTTGTTGTAAAGGGGATGTCGCTAGTGGCCTGCCCGGGCCCGTGGCCCTGGTGGTCGCTAAAAAGATGGGGAATAAAAAATAAAACAAAAAGAATAAAGTCTCGTGACGTCACCTACTATGTCCAGTGAAGGCACCGTCGCTGCTGCAGACCTCCGGGGATGATGGACGGGCAGCCAGATGACAACGCTCCCCGTAGGTGGAACGGGGGGTCCCCGGGGCAGTGATGCGGTGATGGGGATTTGCACAGGGAGGTGGTTCGGCAGCCGGGCCGCTGCTACAGTCTCCGGGCTGTAAGGGATCAAGACTGAAATGACTGACACACACGCTAGGAGTCGTTTTTGCACCTTTACTGTTGTTATGGCAGGCACTGTCCAGGGTACACTCCAGGTGGTCGGGAAGCACTTCAGGATTTCCAAAGTGAGTGATTTGTAAGGCTTCCTGGTCTCTCTTCCCGTGTTGAAGCCCCTGACCTGTGTAGAACTAGGCCTGGCCTCCACTGTGTCTCTCACCCGTATTGTAGTGTTGAGAACCTTTTGTGCGCTACCGGTATTACTTCTCCTGCAGTTCCTCGTGTTGGTTGCGCTACAGGTGTCCGGAGACTGGAGTCTCCTTAGTGAAACGGTGCTTTCTGCTGGGCTTGATGCTCTCCTGCAGACTCGGACTCCGGTGTCCGGGTTGCATCCTGAGGTGAATCGGTATGACTCCTCTGCCCCCAATCTGCTCTTTAACCTGTCTTTTGCCTTTCCTACGACCCTCACTCTCGGGCTCTCACACTGGCTAGGCTGGTCTCTGGTACGGGCCTAGCGTGGCACTGTTCACCAGATGGTCTTCACAGTCCTCCCAGGAACTGCACGGACTTGGTCCAGGAGGGGAGCTTAGCACTGCTCTTTCCCTCTCTAGACCTCTTCACAGTCCTCTCAGAAATTGCACTGCCTAACTCCGCCCCCAGCATCGGTATTTATAGAGGATCTTGCTTAAAGGCAGCAAGTGGAGCTTCCCCTACAGGCCTGGGGTGGAAGGTGTTGTGTGTGTAAGGGCACCTTCACACGCCGCAATCTCGCCTGGCAATCCTAAAGGCGATACATCGCCCCAGAGCAATCGCCGTGAAATTGCCTCACAGTTGCGGCGTGTGATTGGGGAATTTTGCGGCTATAAATCGCCTCTCAGCCATCGCCTGATTCCTGAGCACTGCTCTGAAATCAGCCACAATCATGAAGGCGATATTTCCGGGTTGTGGCGTGTGATAGGGCGATAGTGATGGAAACAGCGTTGCCTATGATTTCCCGTAGGCGTGCCTCAGCGTGCTGGAGTCCACGTCCTGTCTGCAATGATTAGTGTGGGCTACTGTGTACCCATTGGCTATCACTTGACACCGCGCCATATTTGAAGAGCTGTCCGTTCACCACCACACAATGGCAATGGCGTCATGTATTAGCCAGCCTTCCAGAGCAGGCTGCACAATCGTAACACTGTTGCATTGTCCAATGAGCGCGTATGGGGCGCGGTGTAAATCACTGTGGCACTCCTATCTCCTCGCTGTGCTGAACATGTACGCCCACATTGCCTTTGGGATTGCGGCGTGTGAAGCGGTGATGGAATTCAGCAGAATTGCTTCCGCTGTGGGTGAGGCAATTTCCGGAGCGACACATCGCCTTACTTTCAGGACGAGATTGCGGCGTGTAATGCCGCCATCGGCGATCTGAGGAGACCATGAAAAACGTGCACACGCACGTTAGATCGCCTCATATTGCCAGGCAAGATTGTGGCGTGTGAAGGTACCCTAAGGGTACCTGTTGTGGAAATCCCTGCATGCCTTAGGTGGTTCTGTGGCTACCTGTAAGGGTAGGGTGCCACATTCTCCCCTAGTTAAAGTCAGTATCCTGGACTGAGAAAAACATTTTTTAAACATTCAACAATAACAATAACAGGTTTTAGAACAGAGTCTCAAAAGGAAAAATTTACAAAAACCACTGAAAAATGGTAAAAACAGAATAGGGTGCAGTCCATACGGTGCTAGTCCTTCCACCGCAGGCTGTTGTTGTCTCAAGCAGTCCTGTGACTTTGGTCCTTATTTAAATAAGTAGGGAAATCCAGGGAAAATGTTAAGAGTCCGTACAGTGTAGTCTCTGCAATCTCAGGGTTTAAACGGATTTAAAGTCTTTCAAAAGTCCAATACATACAAAATAAAACATTTTCCCTATGGGTGTCTCTGCTTAGGAGACCTGGTATCTCCACTCCACCTCAGGAACTTTCTTTTCCTAACTTAGTGTGCATGGGGATGGGCCCAGTTCCTCCATCCTTCTGTACACTATTGTTACATTTAATGTACATACATGTTCATATTTAAATTTTACCATTCTGGCACTTTACAATTTTACACTTTATGCCCACGCTCATACCAAAAGCTTTTTCCGCGTCGAGGGCCAAAAATACCGCTGGAGATTTCTTTTTGTCTATAATTGAGATAACGTTAAGGGCTCTTCTTGTAGCATCTGATGGCGTTCTTCCCCGAATAAAACCCACCTGATCTGGGTTAATTACCGTATATACTCGTGTATAAGCCAACCCGTGTATAAGCCGACCCCCCTACTTTTGCCCCCAAAATCTGGGAAAACCTATTGACTCGTGTATAAGCCGAGGGTGGACCCCAGCACAGGTATACAGCCCCCAGCAGTGTGGTATACAGGCCCCCGCAGTGGTATACAGGCCTCCCCAGTGGTAGTATACAGCCCCCAGAAGTGTGGTATACAGCAGCCTCCCCAGTGGTACATACAGGCCCCAGCAGTGTTACAGCAACCTCCCCAGTGGTATATACAGCAGCAGCCCCAGTGGTAGTATACAGCAGCCCCAGAGATATATACAGCAGCCCCAGTGGTAGTATACAGCAGCCCCAGAGGTATATACAGCAGCCCCAGTGGTAGTGTACAGCAGCCCCAGTAGTAGTATACAGCAGCCCCAGGGTATATACAGCAGCAGCCCCAGGGGGTATATACAGCAGCAGCCCCAGGGGGTATATACAGCAGCAGCTCCAGGGGGTTATATACAGCAGCAGCCCCAGGGGGCTATATACAGCAGCAGCCCCAGGGGGTTATATACAGCAGCAGCCCCAGGGGGCTATATACAGCAGCAGCCCCAGGGGGCTATATACAGCAGCAGCCCCAGGGGGCTATATACAGCAGCAGCCCCAGAGGTATACAGACCTCCCCCCCCCCCATCAGTAGTATCCAGGGGCCCCAGCTGTATAAAGCCCCCCCGTGGTATCCAGGGCCCCCCTTGCTGCACACCTGTAAAGGAAGATGTCAGTATACTTATCGCTGCCGCCGCCGCTCCGCTGCTCGGTCACCGCGCTGCTCCGGGTCTTCATGCTTCCTTCTCCGACGCTCGAACAATGACGTCATTTCCTGAGCGCCGGAGAAGGAAGCATGAAGACCCGGAGCAGAGCAGTGACTGAGCAGCGGAGCGGCGGCGGCAGCGATAAGTATACTGACATCTTCCTTTACAGGTGTGCAGCAAGGGGGGCCCTGGATACCACGGGGGGGGCTGTATACAGCTGGGGCTGCTGTATACAGCTGGGGCTACCGTATATACTCGTGTATAAGCCGAGGGGGGACTTTTCAGCACATTTTTTGTGCTGAAAAACTCGGCTTATACACGAGTATATACGGTAGTCTGTGTACTAAAATTTGAAGTCTTTGGGCCGCTAATTTAGCCAATAATTTAGTGTCACTGTTCAATAAAGAAATGGGCCTGTAATATTTTGTGTCATTCGGATCACCTTTGCCTTTGGGGAGAACGATCACCAGAGCCTCCAGCATCTCAGCAGGCAAGTGACCCTCGATCGCGGATTTATTTGCTAATCTAAGTAGGGGATCTACCGACAAGTTCTCAAAGCTTTTATAAAACTCGTTTTGACACCCGTCTGAGCCGGGTGATTTCCCATTTTTAAGGTTTTTAATTAGAGAAGAGATTTCAACATTTGTGAAATTTTTGCCAAATTTACAATATTTTCATAAATAAACGCAACAAATATCATCCTAAATTTACTACTAACATGAAGTCCAACATGTCACGAAAAAACTTTCTCAGAGTCGCTAGGATCCGGTGAAGCTCCAGAGTTATTACCTCATGTGTTAGGAAACCATGCCCATTTTCAAAGTCACACTCATTTTAAGACCATGCCCATTTTGATAGCCATGCCCATTTCCACACACTTTTCTCATCCACAAAACACAAGTAAAGCTTTTTCCCCCATCTCCACCATCATTTATGGTCTCATTACCTCCTATCAGGTCCATGTTGTTTCAGTCACTGTCAGTCACTTCTTGCAATGCACTTCTTGTATTAAAGGGATTCTACATGCGTTTTTATGCGCAGTTTTGTAAATATATGGTAATAGCTGCCCTGTTTTGCTGGTAGCCTGATCTAATCTGCACAGCTGGGGGAGCATTACCAGCAATCTGAAAACCCCACCAATTTACAGCAAGGCTACATTCACACACAACGTTTTTGCTGCATTTTTTGAAGGTAAGCTTTCTGCTGCAAAAACAGATCAGCTTTTCCAAAAACGCATCACCTATTCACACTGTACATTTTGATCCTTTTTTTAGGTACTGCATTTTTTCTCCATTTACAATGGGGAAATGGAAAAGGAAAATTAGAAAAACGGCACACAAATTGGCTCTACATTCACACAGCATTTTTGCTGCATTTTATTTGTGGATCCACTTTCTGCAGTGAAAATGCAGTGACCCAGAACATCCCAGCAAAGTCAATGGCTTTTTAAGATTCGTCATTCAGACACAAAGTTTCTGAGCCTGTCAATTTGTGTAGAGCTTTTCTAATTCCCTTATAGACAGAGTGCTACATAGAACTCCCCAATAGAAAGAGCGCTACATACAGCTCCCCTATAGACAGAGCACTACATGAAACTGATGCACCCCATGGCCGTGGACTACTCGGAACCGGGTTTTGGTGCTTCTGGGGAGTCACCGTGGTCGAGACCTGGCTCCATGCCCCTTGGTTTAGTGTCAAAAAGTTCTTGGGGAATATAGGAAGGATTATTCATGACGCCACCTGTGGTTTGTGGCTATGAGTAGCCACTGCTGCTGCAGAACCTCTGGGGATGATGGAAGGGCAGCTGGGATGGAGTTTCTCCCCGCAGGTGGAGCGGATAACCAGGGCACTGGATGTGAAAAGAATGTAGGGTGCAGGATGGAGGGCATGAAGTAACTGACAGACTCACGGTTTGTTGGTTCCTCACGTCCTTTACTGGTGATACTAGCAAAAGGGAGTATTGCTGAAATCTAGCAACCTGGGAGCAACTCGGGGTTCTTCTCACCCGGCAAGTTCTGAGACCTCCCTGGAGCGCTCTCTCCTAGCGGGTCCCTGCAACTGCTTAAGGTGAGCTGTAGCCCTCTCTCTCCTGCTTGGTGCTGGTATGACAGGCAGCTCGAGTCCTTCTCCAGTCCCACTTATCTGGCGGCTGCTCCTGGGCTCTTAATGCGCTTTGCATCTGAGCACTTAGGTGTGGATGGGGGACTTGGAATCCCCCACCCTCCTGTATTGGCTGCTGATGTAACAGGCCAGATTAACCCCCCACCTAGAATATACCCGGGGTTAAAGTGGCCTAGGCCAGAGTATACCCCGGGTATATTATAGCCTACCCCAAACTATACCCCGGGACTATTGAGTGATATACTAATTAATGAGGCTCTATGGGGGCCCCTGTGTGCTGCCTGGGGCTGCTATGTGCAGCCTGGAACCCCTGTGTGCTACCTGGGGCTCCTGTGCACTGCCTGAGGACCCTGTGTGCTGCCTGGGGCCCCTGAGCACTGACTGGGGCCCCTGTATGCTGCCTGGGGCCCTGTGGGGGCTCCTGTCTGCTGGCTGGGGCCCCTGTGTGCTGCCTAGGGCCCCTGTGCGCTGCCTAGGGCCCCTGTGTGCTGCCTGGGACCCATGAGTGCTGCCTCGGGCCCCTGTGTGTTGCCTGGGGCCCCTGAGCACTGCCTGGGGCTCATGCATGTTTCCTGGGGCCCCTGAGGACTGATTGGGGCCCCTGTGTGTTGCCTGGGGTCCTGTGGGGGCTCATGTGTGCTACCTTGGGCCCATGTGCACTGTCTGGGGCCTGTGTGTGCTGCCTGGGACCCATGAGTGCTGACTGGTGCCCATGTGCGCTGCCTGGGGCCCCTGTGCACTGCCAGGGGCCCCTGAGCACTGACAGGGACCCCTATGTGCTGCCTGTGGCTCCATGCACTGCCTGGGGTTCATGCATGTTGCCTGGGGCCCATGAGCGCTGACTAGGGCCCCTGTGTGTTGCCTGGGGCCCTGTGGGGGCTCATGTGTGCTGCCTAAGGCCACCGTGCACTGCCTGGGCCCCCTGTGTTCTGCCTGGGGCCCCTGTGCGCTGCCTGGGGCCTCTGTGCACTGCCTGGGGCTCCATGTGCTGTCTCTTCCCTCCTGTGCACTGACTGGGGCCCCGTTATTGAGTACATCACTCAATGGTCCCGGGGTATAGTTTGGGGTAGGCCATAATATACCCGGGGTATATTCTGGCCCAGAGGGGTATAATCTGGCCTAGGCCAGCTTATACCCGGGGTATAGTTTGGGCTTGGCCATAATTTACCTGGGTATAATCTGGCATAGGCCACTTTAACCCCGGGTATATTATGGGCGGGGGGTTAATCTGGCCTGTTACATCGGGACGTTAGACCCTGCACAGCCTTGGACGCCGGTGTCCATTTTTTGGCACTTCTCTGGGGTGAGCTTGACACCGCTCCTCTCTCCAGGCTCTTCCACTTTCTCAGACCCTTGCCTACGGGTCACTCAAGCTAAGTACTGCTCCAGTCCACAGGATGTCTTTCTCAGTCCTCCTAGGAACTGAACTGACTAATTCTGCCCCAGACCAGAATTTATAGGGAAGCTACCCTGAACCCGGGCTTTGAGCTCCCCCTTCAGGCCTGGAGGCAGAAAGGTGTTGTGTGCTTTGGTTTTGCCTGGTGTGGATACCCTCTGTTGCTCTCAGGTATGATACTACCCCCCCTGGAGAGATAATGATATTGTGGTATCTGGACTCAGGGGTGCCACATAACTCCCCTATAGACAGAACACTACAGACAACTCCCTATAGAGAGGGCACTACATACATTTCTATTTTGATTGCAGGTGGGGCACATGATGTATTACACTCTCCCCTCCAATTCTCCACCAGTCGGAGCAGTCAACTCAAATCCCTCCATTTCTGCAGTAGTCAGTGGCAAACCACCTCTATCCCAGCTACCCTGAAAAGTGCCTGTTTCTCTGCAGACCTCCATGTTCCCCAATCTTCTGCATCACATCCTGACATTGGGCCCTTAAAAGTTCATGTTCACTAAAAACGCTCCTGAATAAAAATTATGACTCATGATGTGTCCTAAATAAACCCTACATTGCAGGGGCGGAACTACCGTGGTGCAGCTGGTGCAGCTGCACCAGGGCCGCGACCGGTTAGGGGGCCCCTTCAAGTCTGCAAGGGGCCCCCCAGCCGACCCCTGTGGGACGTTGTCAGTTGTCAGAGGAGAGGAGGGTCAGGCAGGGGAAGCAGGAAGCTTCCTGCTTCCCCTGCCAGATCCCGCCCCTCCTCTCCTCTGCCCCTCCGGCTCCCTGGAGCGCACTCGGCGCGGGCTCACCAGGTAGGAGCCGCCGCCGCAAACTCCTCTCCACCGGCCAGCAGCACCACAACACCCCCCCCCCCCCGGACCGTGCAGACGGCCGACGGCCACCAGGAGCATGGAGGCAGACTACGAGCAGGGCAGGTAGGAGAGCCGACGGCCCCCCCGCCCAGCCCCCGCCGACGGCGTCCACCAGCACCCCCTCCCACCCGGACCTTACCGACGGCTGCACCAGGGCCCCCGGGGCCATAGGTCCGCCACTGCTACATTGTGCCCACTAATTAATAACTCCCCATGCTGTGTTCCCTGCACAAAGAAATGACCCCACACTGTCCCCCTTTATATACCACGATCACCACACAGTACCCTCCTTACAAAATATGATCATCACACCATCCCCCCTTATGACTTACACCCACGCACCTCCCTCACTTATGAACTACGATCTACACAGTCTCTACTCAATGTTGCTGCCTTTTAGAACTGCCTCCCTCGCATTAGACTTTTTCATATTGATCCCACCCCATGGCAGTGCGCAAATCTCAGGCGTATGGCTGTGATGTCATATGCCTGTGAAGTGTGTAGCAATGTCAGTTGCCAACCTCTGATAAATGGTTAAAATAGCTGCCAGCCTAAGTGCAGGTTTCCTGCACCACCACATATTTCGAGTGAATATGCATGCGAAGATGAGGGGCCACATGACATTACGCCATGGGAAAGGGGGAATGCTATATTACACCATGAAGGAGGGGGGTACACTATATTACATCATGAGGGGGGCACGCTATATCACACCATGAGGGAGGGGTGCACACAACATTACACCACGGGGGAATGGGGGGAATGCTATATTACACTATGAAGGAAGGGAGTATACTATATTACACCATGAGGGGGGGCATGCTATATTTGAGTCAGGCCGGCAGGAAAGGGGTTACTCGGAACCAGGATGGCGGCTGCTGGCGAGGGAGGGAATCACAGCTGGTCGGTTCCCAGTTCCATGCCCTGGGCACTCAATGGCTGGGGATTGCGGAGAAAGGGATATAAGGGTAGGGGTTAAAAGTGACGCCACCTGTGGTACCTGGTAATGTGGTTACCAGCGCTGCAGCCGGCCGCTGAGGTGATGGTGACGCAGCAGTGGTAGTACAGCTCCTTACAGGCAGAGCTGTACCTCAGGGCAGCGGGGTGGATGAGAGGAGTAGTAGTTTCCGGTTCACAGGCGGCGGCGGTCAATCAGGCACACATACACACACACACAATAGCCTCTGTTTCGGTACCTTTTTACTGATGTCAGGTAGCAGGTGTACGGTCCAGGAGGGTAACCAGTTGGCCGGTGCAGTTTGGGACGTCCACCTTGGAGAGTTGTGAGGCCTCCTCTGCCAGTGTGTGCGATGGTTGGGGTGATATCTGCTTGAAGCTTGAGCGCCGCTCTCTCCCCTCAGGAGTCTGCTTCAAAAGCTGAAATTAAGGACCTTTTCTTGGGATCCCTATCTTCTCAAGGACCCTGATCTTTCTACCGGTCTAGCTCGAGCCTTTACTTTCTCCTGAGCTCAGGGGGAATAAATCGTCCTGATCTGTCCGGGATTTCTCTGTTACAAATGGAAATATAGCAGGTACGGACTCTGGTGTCCGGGTTGACTTTAAGGGTAACTAGCTATGTTCTGTTCTTCCGTTCTTCCTAACTCTTCCACTGGCCTCCGTCCCTCTCCCTAGGGCACTGCACAGCTGGGTCAGTCCTCCCTGGTTCTGGGCCTAATTCCCAGCAACCAGCTCCTCTAGGCTCTTCAGTCCTAGCTCACTGACTGACTTTACTGACTTCCTTGACTGACTGAACTGAACTCTCTGACTGAACTACTGAACTGACTCCTCCCTCAGACCTGGACCTTTATAGGGGATCTTGCTTAAGGGCAGCCAGTGGTGCCCCCCCTCAAATCCTGGGGAGGGAAGTGTTGGGTGCTGTGTGCACCAAGGTGTACATCCCTCCCTGCACGGTGGGTCCTGTGGCAATCCCCGCAGGGGTGCCACATATTACACCATGAGGGAGGAGGGCACGCTATATTACACCATGAGGAAGGAGGGATTCACTACATTACATCATGAGGGAGGGGGGCACAATATTACTCCATGAAAGAGGGGGGAACACTATATTACACCATGAGAGACGGTATCACACTCTATTACACCATGAGGAAGGAGGGGCGCACTATATTACACCATGAGGGAGGGGGGCACGCTATATTACACTTGAGGGAGGGGGTACACCATATTACACCATGAGGATAGTGACACGCTATATTATACCATGAGAAGGGGGGACACACTATATTACACAATGAGGCAGTGGGGCACTATATTACACCATAAAGGAGGGGGGTACACTATATCACACAATTAGAGATGGAATCACGCTATATTACACCATGAGGGAGGGGGTACACTATATTACACCATTAGGATACGGACACACTGGCATGAAAGTCGGACGACTGAAATGCGTGATTTTCTCACATTGCAGCTGGACCAATGTTATTCTATGTCCAAGAGCACATTTGCGAGTATCAGACGTTTTTTTCTCATCCGGATAACGGACGAAAAACAAATCGCAATATGCTGTGACAGTATGAAATTCATGCGTGAGACTCGCCAATGCAAGTCTATGGGTCCCACAAAATCACAGACCGCACAAGGACCATCCGAGTTGGAAACTTTTTTGACAGCTGAAACCCTCTGAAGCTCATAATAAGTGCTGATAAGGAGGCATCACATGACTAGTTACGAAGTAGAAGGTGGCAGAAATCTGAGAACTGTTGGAAGGAAGCCCCACAGATCCTACACAGCAGGGCCTACAGTCATGGCCAAACGTTTTGAGAATGAGACAAATATTAATTTTTACAAAGTCTACTGCTTCAGTTTTTCTAATGGCAATTTGCATATACTCCAGAATGTCATAAAGAGTGATCAGCTTAACAGCAAGTACTTGCAAAGTCAATATTTGCCTAGAAAATGAACTTTAACCCCCAAAACACATTTCAACATCATTGCAGTCCTGCCTTAAAAGGAGCAGCTAACATCGTTTTAGTGATTGTTCCATTAACACAGGTGTGGGTGTTGATGAGGACAGGGCTGGCGATCAGTCATGATTAAGTAAGAATGACACCACTAGACACTTTAAAAGGAGGCTGGTGCTTGGTATCATTGTTTCTCTTCAGTTAACCATGGTTATCTCTAAAGAAACACGTGCAGCCATCATTGCACTGCACAAAAATGGCCTAACAGGGAAGAATATCGCAGCTACAAAGATTGCACCTCAGTCAACAATCTATCGCATCATCAAGAACTTCAAGGAGAGCGCTTCCATTGTTGTCAAAAAGGCTCCAGGGCGCCCAAGAAAGACCAGCAAGCGCCAGGACCGTATCTTAAAACTGTTTCAGCTGCGGGATTGGACTACCAGCAGTGCCGAGCTTGCTCAGGAATGGCAGCAGGCTGGTGTGAGTGCTTCTGCACGCACTGTGAGGCGGAGACTCTTTGAGTAAGGCCTGGTTTCAAGGAGGGCAGCAAAGAAGCCACTTCTCTCCAGAAAAAAACATCAGGGACCGACTGATATTCTGCAAAAGGTACAGGGAGTGGACTGCTGAGGACTGGGGTAAAGTCATTTTCTCTGATGAATACCCTTTTCGAATGTTTGGGACATCTGGAAAACAGCTTATTCGGAGAAGAAGAGGTGAGCGCTACCACCAGTCTTGTCTCATGCCAACTGTAAAGCATCCTGAAAGCCATTCATGTATGGGGTTGCTTCTCAGCCAAGGGAATCGGCTCACTCACAGTCTTGCCTAAAAACACAGGCATGAATAAATGGTACCAGAATGTCCTCCAAGAGCAACTTCTCCCAACCGTCCAAGAGCAGTTTGGCGCCCAACAATGCCTTTTCCAGCATGATGGAGCACCTTGCCATAAAGCAAAGGTGATAACTAAATGGCTCAGGGAACAAAACGTAGAGATTTTGGGTCCATGGCCTGGAAACTCCCACATCTTAATCCCATTGAGAACTTGTGGTCAATCATCAAGAGACGGGTGGACAAACAAAAATCAACAAATTCTGCCAAAATGCAAGCATTGATTATGCAAGAATGGACTGCTATCAGTCAGAATTTGGTCCAGAAGTCGATTGAGAGCATGCCAGGGAGAATTGCAGAGGTCCTGAAGAAGGGTCAACACTGCAAAATATGCAGTCCAAACAATGTAAAGATAGGAGATCGGGCACTGTCGTCTGTATAATCGCTGATATAACCCTCAGAAAGTGTGCGATTCTGTGTCGGAGGTGCACGTGTGTTGAAGATCCGACAGTCAGTAATAGCGATTCCAAGATAAGAAAACACGGCACTCACCATAGGAAGAATCTTCAAAGACTTTTTATTCCATGCGACTCGGCAAGGCTAAAACGCAGGGAGGGAAGGGGGTGCTGAGACTTGGTGACGGTTCCCGTTCGCAGCGCGACTCGCTGCTTCTACGGACCAAACTAGCATTGACTGTCAATATAACCTTTTGGTACAGAAATATAATTGCAGTCATATTATGAGTATGTGATATGGCCATGACTGTATAATATAAACGTGGAAATGCTGATCGTCCTAGTCCAGGAGAGGCCAGAGTTGTGGGACCCTAGAGACCAAGAGTATGTGGACAGGAGACATATATCACCAGGCAACTTTTCCCGTTTGACAACAGCTTGCCGGATGTCCAGATAAACCTTGGTAATGTATCATTCTTCTCAATTTGATAATCAACTGTAATTGGACTAGAGGGGTCAGTGTGTAATAGGTGCTGTATGTACAAATGGTAATCAATGGGTTTTTAAATTATACATTGGACATGGTAGCTAAGCGGTGGAGAAGCTATCGTGAGCAATACCGCCAGGAGCTGAACAAAGTGCCACCCAGTGGCTCTGCAGCGCCAAAGAAGAGGGTCTACAACTACTTTTAACACCTATCATTCCTTGCACCTGTGATGCACCTGGGACCGTATGTATTTTTCTTGCCAATTTCTGGCCATGAAAAGTGTGGATTTGTAAACACAATTGTAGTCATTGCTGTTGTTTGTTCAAACGTAGAACTGACCAGTGGCGTAACGATCGCGGTCGCAGCAGTCACGGCTGAGACATGGCCCGGACCTGTAGGGGGGCCTGTGCCTCAAGGCTGCCTCCCGCGACCGCAGCCCTGTGTGTTAGAGGAGAGGAGGCAAAGGGAGGGAAGCTTCCTGCTGCTGATCCCGCCCCTCCTCTCCTCTCATATGCTGCCAGCTCCCAGCCCTGCACGCTCCACCGGGGATACCGTGGTAAGGAGTGTCCGCCACCCCCGCTCCTCACCCGCGGCCGGCCAGCAGCACCCCTCGCCCCCCCTGCTCCTCACCCGCTGTGAAGGGCCCAGGTGTAAATATTGCACTGTGGACCGCCAGGCTAAAGTTACGCCACTGGAACTGACACAAACTTGAGGAACACTTCTTTCTCTGAGGGTGGAGGCACCCTCTCATGCATCATAAACAGAGCGTTTTTGATGCATGACAGTGGTACGAGTGCTGTGTGTTTTTAATGTGAGTGTGGTGTGTGTGTGTGTGTGTGCATGGCTGTATGTATGAGTGTGCTGCGTGAGTCAGTGTTTGGTGCGGTTCAGTGTGATGCTGTTCGCGGTCCTGAAGTTTGGTGGGCGGGATTTCTCAGCATGCTGAGTAATTCTGCCGAGCAAACTTCAGGACCGCCGACAGCATTTACCGGCATATTCAAATACTGCTGTTGTGAAAGCGGCAGTGTTTGAAGTTGCCGGCACAGTATCCAATCAGCTTTCACCGCTGGGACAGCAGCAGTGAAAGCTGATTGGTTAAATTGTGCTTTAATTGTTTTCCATGGTGCTGAAATTGAAGCATCAGAACCATGGAAAGCCCGGACATTTAAACTGTAGCAGTGTTTGAATTTAGTTTCAACTTCAGCACCATAGAAAGCAATTACTGCACAATATAACCAATCCGCTTTCACCACTGCTGTCACAGTGGTGAAAGTTGATTGGATACTGTGGCGGCAACGAGGCAATTTCAAACACCGCTGCTTTGACAGCAGCATTGTTTGAAGACATTGTAAGTATGCACACGCGTGCGACTATCGCACAGTGTGCTGTATGGGTGCGAGATTTCTCGCAATTATATACTTACAATGGCCACTCACACGCGAGGCAATCGCGTTCAATCGCAGCATGCTGCGCTTGAACTCGCATTTCCCTCGCAATGCGGGTTTAGTGCATTCAAATTGTACTAATATGACCTGTATCATTTAATGATACTGGTCCGAGTGCAATGTGAGTTTTTTTCGCATTGCACTCGCACAATTTCTGTGTCCGTCTGGCTCCACCATGAGTCTGAGCCCACGTTGAGGAACCTGCAGAGTCTAGTGACGAGGGTGTGGGTCCTTCGTTGTCCCACGCAGAACCCTTGCCATCATCGAGCGCTGGTGTTCTGGAGTCACGTCATCTGAGGAGCCATCACAGGGGGCCACCATTGACGTCTGCCGAACCCCAGCCACCAGGGGAGCAAACACAAAGTGTCACAGCCACCTTGCCCAGGGCCAGGTCTCCCCTTTCCTCACCGGTGATACGTTGCTCAAGGCGTCGGAAGCAGTTGTCATCCACAAACCTCCGGCGCGACATGCACACAGGGGTCTTGCAGTACCGAGGACTGCGAGTGAGGATGGGAAGGAAGCCTTTGCAAGCAGCCTCAGCAGCTATTTGTGGGAGATACTGCGACCACTGAGGCTGCGTGCAAGAGCTGCCCTCCAAATCATACTGGATGCTTGTGTGCCACCAAATAATCAACAATTGATCTTCAACATGCTGGAGTAGTGGCAGAACTCTTCTGAGAACTTAATTGACAGGACCGACACTGACCACCCATCAGTACCATCAGCCTCAGCATTCTCACAGGCCTTGCATAGTCTTGGGAGACCTCCAATTCCTTGTCCACTGTGGCCCCTATTTCGGCAAATGCTCAATTTGCCCAATGCCCCTCCAGTCGGCCTCATGCCACCCAACCAACCTGACAACCCAGAAAATACGATGTATACACACAACCAAGCTGGTATGTTGTCGACGGTCACACAATCACAGCACCAACAAGGTCTACAAACCACGTCACACAACACAGATTGGTACAGTGTACCACAGTATGGGGCAGCATGTCAGCAACCAATCAGCTGCACCAGGGTGGTCATATTGTGCAGCAGAGGGGTGATTTTGTGCGAATGCCACAAAGTATGAGACACCACACAGAAGCAGCTGTAGGCAGACAACAGCAGGATCCCATGGGGCACAGTGTGCCAACAAACAGGCAAATGTATGCTGTCAATAGGCCCTTACGCGAAGAACTTCACCAGGCTAAAGATGTGTTAAATGTGCATAGTAGCCAGGGAAGGCCCACACACAAACCCAGACCAGACCACCTACACCAACATGTAGAGGTGTGTTTTTGTTAGTGTACCCTTTTTACATGGGTCATGTACACATACTGTGTCTGTTATTTTTATTTGTTTAATTGTACCCATACAAACAAGACATATGAGCCAAATATGTTTCTGTTGTGATGTTTTTAGTTTTCTAAAGGTCTATCTAGATGACAACCACTCCCCAAAATATCTGTTTTCTTCACACATAACGATAAGAAACCAACAATAATTGTAACCTTAAACATGACATGTTATGAATCACACAATGCATGGTTACCGTTTTCTGTGCCAACATAAATCCATCTATATTGATGATGTGGTTAGGAAATTAGGAACTAAACAGTCATGGGCCAGTGACAAAGTCATCCTGCGGGGACTGACCCTTTGGGTGACACTGAATAATCTGCAAATTGTTCCTGCACGCAGAGTGCAGATGGCTCCTGCCTCTGCCTAGGAACCAATACTACTGGCGGGTACGGATTGGTTGACTGATGGACACATGAGGATTCATCATTAGGCCGATCATGCAAGCGAGTGAAATTATGCAAGATGACACAGACTTTAATGACCGAATCAACATGTGTCGCACTCAGTTGAATGGGTGATATCAGTATGCGCCATTTGGTAGTTAGAATCCCAAATGTACACTCCACCATTCGTCTTGCACGTGTTAACCTAAAGTTATTCAGAAGTAGTCATAAAGATGTGAAATCAGGCACTGACCTGTATTCATTCCTTCACTTATCCGGATGACAGCGTAACTGAGCATACAGCCTATGAAAATGGCCACGAAAAGTACGCTGCAGGGGGAGAGATGGACCCACATTCGACGCCGCTTCCTCGGATCACACACAATTGGGTAGGGAGTGCCATACCGCCGTGAAATGACCCAATGAAATAACACCCGCAGCAGAGGTGTTTATGGTCAGGTTATTCTCCATTCTGTAGGCAGGGTGCACACGTACACAACACTGCTTACTGAGGAGATAGAGGGTCAGCTCAATGCATACGTGTCCATGGGATATGGACTTCAAAGTCCTGATTGGCGCACAGCATTTATCTCACAATTGAAACACATTGTAGGCAATTTAAAGGCTAATTACACTCAAAAATCGCATGAGTTCCATGGGTTGCACACGGACCACACACGGATTACATTCCAACAATACTCGGATGTGATCTGAGAAAATGTTGTGGACAGTCACATAGCAGTTGGATGCAAAACAGAGCAAAAATCGTACAACACTCCTGGACGAGGAAGGGACAGTTTCTTTTCACGCCAGTGTGTTTCCACCCTTAGGGTGGAAACACACTATTCTACTTACATGCGAATCTCTCGGACGAGACTCGGATCAGTGACCCTGAATGGCCTCTCCCTCTCTGGACAGGAGTGTCAGCTGCTTGTGTTTTTGTGCAGCATCACACTCCCGTCCAGAGAGGGAGAGGCTGTTCAAGGTCACTGATCCGAGTCTCATCCAAGAGGCTCGCATGTAAGTGGGATAGTGTGTTTCCAGCCTTATAGGTGTTGTTGCAGTCACTCACAGTTTGCAGCGGTGAATCAGGGCGGCTGTTAGGCCCTCTTCACACTGCATGATTTCACTGATCAGTGTTCATCAATGTTTGTGTGCCAAAACCAGGAGTGCTTCCAAAACACAAAACAGGTGTAAATCTTTCAGTTATAGTTTTTCTCTGCAAGTTTCACTCCTGGTTTTGGCACACAAACATTGATGAACACTGATCAGTGAAATCATGCAGTGTGAAGGGGGTCTTAGGAGGGAGAGTGACGAGGGCTGTGATACCGGGGGGCACTGCAGACTCTGGGGGAAAGATACTGCTCCCTGCTAGCAGTGAAGTGTATTCTAGGAGGACCGCCATATGCAGTGACGTCATATGTCTGCAACATGGCAGTGATGTCAGGTGCCGGCCTCTAATAGGCTGGCAGCCATCTTAACTATTTAGGACAGGGGTGGGGAACCATTTTTCTGCCAAGGGCCATTTAGAAATTTCTACAATCCTTCGGGGGCCGTACAAAATTATCAACTTGAAAATTACCCGCTATATTTGGTTAGACAATGAACTCACCCCTACTGTGGTGGCTGGGGCTGTTTCTCTTTGGCGTGGGTGATATTGGTTATGTGATCACATTGGTCAACAGCTTTTCCAGGTTTGCTAAATCCCTAGACATCACAGGTGAGGCTGGAAGCATATACCTCACTAGGGAGGCCGAGGCTGGGCCACAGAGATCACTGGAGAGCTGGACTTAAAGGGCAGGCAGTCGGAAAAACGTGCCTGCCAGCCTGAGCACTCCAGTCCCCAGGAATCTACCCGAGGGCCGCAAAAAAGCCATCAAGGGCTGCATTCGGCCCTGAGGTTCCCCATCCCTGATTTAGTATTTACAATGCTTTGTGTGGAATTAGAAGGCCCTGTGGGCTCCTCCAATATGAGCTCTTACACCCACCGTGATTGGCTCCTTATTGCACATGATCAGTGATGTCATTAACATCCTTAACTAGTTTGCTGGTAATATAAAGTCAGACACAAACAGAACCATAGAAGAGGGTTTGTACCCATTATAGAAATAAATGTAAGGGAGAGTCCTGCAGCTCACTCCATATATAATATGTTTCAAAGAAGTCCGACCTCTGGGCACTGGGGTCTGGGTGGTGGGGGAGATAGAAAGAGGGGCGCAAATCTAAGTGTAGATTATAAAGCATGGTGATAGATAATAGGTTTTATGCTCACCCTTTTGATGTCTTTATTTTCTCATGTAACAATTCCTTGTGGTCGCTTGGTTGATCCACTCTTTAGTGTGCTTGCCTCCTGGTTTGCAGCTAGTCCCAGAAATGACAGAGCTCCCAGCCCGGAGTCTGTTAGGTGTGTCCACAGAAAGAGATTATCTGGTGTGTAGAGAGCACTCCCAGGTCCAGAGAGACACAATCCAAATTCTTCTTATTTTCCAAAGAAGTAATTTATTCCATTAGTAATGTAGTGGAGAACATACAACGCGTTTCAGCTTTACAGTAGGATAAGCCTTCCTCAGGTATACATGTGTACTAATATTTTCTCTTTATATAGGGTCTGAGCTCTTAGCTAATTAACCTAATTATGCTAAGTGCTAGGTCAGGTTGCCTGGTTAATGAGAAATCCCTGATTGCCTCTCCTTAATTCTCTGGGAGACCTCTGTTTTTTTCTATATCTATAAATAAAGTGTATATTTCTATTTCTATATTTAAGTGCATAATAATTAGTAAAAAATAAAAGTTGTATGTTCATAATGAAACAACACAATAAAAACTAATACAATAAAATACATTAAAATCTATGTCTTCATCATAAAACAACATTATTATTCATTTTAAAACAATTTTTCTATTGAGGTACTGCCATCTCGATGCAAGCATGTTCTCATAGGTCTAATGGGTTATCCAGATGTATTATCTACATGTATATATCGGATTTTCTAAATATGCTGTAAAAATGTCTGAAAGACTTCCCTTGTTTGTCCTCCATATTTAATAAACTAATTCCAAATCTATCTTGTTATTAAAATTTTCTATATATTATATATATTTTCTCTGTCTTAGTTTATATATAGTCGGGTGTTAAAATGGACCGCATGGAAGTCGGTTCTATTACTGCAGTTGATTTAAGGATTGCGCCACCCGACTCTCTCATTTTCTAGAGGTATACACAGGTCCTAAGGTTTACCTTCCAATAAGATAATGACACTAAGCACACAGCTAAAATAACAAAGTGGCTTCAGGACAACTCTGTGCCCATTCTTGACTGGCCCAGCTAGAGCCCTGACCTAAACTCAATTGAGCATCTCTGGAGAGACCTGAAAATGATTGTCCACCAACGTTCATCATCCAACCTGACGGAACTGGAAAGAAGGTGCAAGGAAGAATGCCAGAATATAACCAAATCCAGGTGTGAAAAACTTGTTGCATCATTCCCAAGAATACTCATGGCTGTACTAGCTCAGAAGGAGGTGCTTCTACTCAATACTGAGCAAAGGGTCTGAATACTTATGACCATATGATATTTCAGTTTTTCTTTTTAATAAATGAGCAAAACTTTCTACATTTCTGTTTTTTTCAGTCAAGATGGGGTGCAGAGTGTACATTAATTGGAAAAAAATGAACTTTTTGAATTTACCAATTGGTTTGCAATGAAACAAATAGTGAAAAATTTAAAGGGGTCTTAATACTTTCCGTACCCACTGTATATCCTTTGTTGGCAGTGACAGAGGTAACCATCTTCTGTAAGTCTTCACAAGTTTGGCACACACTGTTGCTGGTATGTTGACCCATTCCTCCATGCAGATCTCCTCTAGAGCAGTGATGTTTTGGGGCTGTTGCTGGGCAACACAGATTTTCAACTTCCTCTAAAGGTTTTCTTTAGGGATTAAATCTGGAGACTGGCTAGGCCACTCTAGGACCTTGAAATGCTTTTTAAGAAGCCACTCCTTCGTTGCTCTGGCAGTGTGCTTGGGACCATTGTCATGCTGAAAGACCCAGCAACATTTAATCTTCAATGCCCTTGATGATAGGTTTGCACTCAAAATCTCATGATACATGGCCCCATTCATTCTTTCATGTACACGGATCAGTCGTCCTGGACCCTTGGCAGGGAAAACCCCAAAGCATGATGTTGCCACCCCCCATGCTTCACAGAAGGTATGGTGTTCTTCTCTTTCTCCTCCAAACACAACTTGTTGTGTTTCTATGGCGGCCGTCACACGCTACGATATAGATAACGATGTTGGATACGCACATCGTCCGAACGATGTGTGTGATCGTTCATCGTACCGTCACACGCACACACATCGCTCATACGACTCCCCGATGCAAGCGGTCGTATGAGCGATCTACTTATCATCTATGCACACCGTTAGCGAACAGTCACACAGAAACCTCGTAAATGATGTTGGGGTAAATGTGGGCGTATTTGAAGGTAAATTGGAGCACATAGGCGTGCCACATGTATTACAAGGCGCGCCCCTCACTCCATCATTGGTGGCCAGTACTGAGTGCTCATTGGTCAGATGTCTTTGGAAACATGGCGGCCTAATTTTCCGAATGTCCTGTGATGTGCATCACAATGTCCATGTGTAAACACGTACTGCTATCCCAAAAACCTTATATGTCACTACCGAAAGGCAGAAACCGCTATCCCCCTTGTGCGCCGTGCACAATCCGAACACTTATGCGTTGGTCAATGGTTGCCGTTTTGGCGACCCGTACAGGACTGTCACCCTGTTGCGGCCATGACTGTGCTGCAATGTGCACGGGAGGAGCTAGCACCTTGCAGGCTGAATGAAACTGAAACCAAATTCATGATGGGAGGGTATGACAGTGTGCAGACTATATTGGGCCCATACCAATACTTGAGTTTTTGAGCTTGGCGCCCTTGTGTCTGCCCGTAAATTCAAAGCAACAAGGCATGATCAGCCAAACGGCGCCTATGTGTAGTAGTGTTGAAGTGACAGCTCATCCAAAATGGCAGCCTGGGAAGAAAGAACCAATCGTAACGCAGGAGCTTCCACCAATAATAGCTGATGTGGCGCCAGCCAATAAGAACGCATGAGGGTTAACGAATCACAAATGAGGAGGCGTGACACAGGTGAATACTCGGCACGTCTACGTGTTAGATTTCGCCATCGCTCAATTCACAGCTTTCATACGATATCGTTCATTTACACGCATTGATTCTGCGTATCTACTGAGCCGACATCGTCAGATATGAGGTCCGGATCTCACATCTCGATCTTACGATCTGATCATTTCTCGTTGGTCGTATCTTGCCGTCACACGCACAGACATCGTTCGAGCGATGTTTACTCTGGCGCGTTCACGCTATATCTTACCATATATCGTAACGTGTGACGGCCGCCTATCAAACAGTTCTACTTTGGTTTCATCTTACCATATGACATTCTCCCAATACTCTTCTGGATCATCAAAATGCTCTCTAGCAAACTTCAGGTGGGCCTGGACATGTAATATCTTAAGCAGGGGGACACGTCTGGCACTGCAGGATCTGAGTCCCTGGCGACGTAGTGCTTTACTGATGGTAGCCTGAGTAATGATGGTCCCAGCTCTCTGCAGGTCATTCACTAGGTCCCTGCTGTGTGGTTCTGGAATTTTTGCTCACCGATCTTAAAATCTTTTTGATCCCACAGAGTGAGATCTGGCATGGAGCTAGAGATCAAGGGAGATTACCAGTAGTCTTGCATTCCTTCCATTTTCTAGTTATTGCTCCCACAATTGATTTCTTCATACCAAGCTGCTTGCCTATTGCAGATTCAGTCTTCCCAACCTTGTACAGGGCTACAATTGTGTTTCTGGTGTCCTTCAACAGCTCTTTGGTCTTCACTGTAGTGGAGTTTGGAGTGTGACTGAGGTTGCGGACAGGTGTCTTTTCGTGGATGAAAACCTCTTCCAGCGTGCTCTAGTCCTCAGACTTGACCTAAGGTTTACCTTCCAATAAGATAATGACACTAAGCACACAGCTAAAATAATAAAAGAGTGGCTTCAGACAATTCTGTGCCCATTCTTGACTGGCCCAACCAGAGTCCTGACCTAAACCCAATTGAGAATCTCTGGAGAGACCTGAAAATGATTGTCCACCAACGTTCACCATCCAACCTGACAGGTGTCTTTTATACTGATAACAAGTTCAAACAGGTGCCAGTACTACAGGTAATGAGTGGGAATAGGAGCCTCTTAAAGAAGTTACAGGTCTGTGAGAGCCTAAAATCTTACTTGTTTGTAGGTGACCAAATACTTATTTTTCACCAAAATTTGAAAAAAAAAAAAAAATTATTTCCAAATCAGACAATGTGATTTTGAAGATTTGTTTTCTCATTTTGTATCTCATAGTTGAGGTTTACCTATGATGTTAATTACAGGAATCTCTCATCTTTTTAAGTGGGAGAACTTTCACAATTGGTGGCTGACTAAACACTTTTTCTCCCCACTGTATACTAGGAAGGAGCTCAGGATAGGGATCATATATACCAGGAAGAGGCTCAGGATGAGGGGGCAAATATACCAGGAAGGGGCTCAGGATGGGTGGCATATATACAGTGTTGGCCAAAAGTATTGACACCCCTGCAATTCTGTCAGATAATACTCAGTTTCTTCCTGAAAATGATTGCAATCACAAATTCTTTGGTATTATTATCTTCATTTAATTTGTCTTCAATGAAAAAAACACAAAAAGAATTGTCCTAAAGCCAAATTAGATATAATTCCACACCAAACATAAAAAAGGGGGTGGACAAAAGTAATGGCACGGTTAGAAAAATCATGTGATGCTTCTCTAATGTGTGTAATTAACAGCACCTGTAACTTACCTGTGGCACCTAACAGGTATTGGCAATAACTAAATCACACTTGTAGCCAGTTGACATGGATTAAAGTTGACTCAACCTCTGTCCTGTGTCCTTGTGTGTACCACATTGAGCATGGAGAAAAGAAATAGACCAAAGAACTGTCTGAGGATTTGAGAAACCAAATGTGAGGAATTATGAGCAATCTCAAGGCTACAAGTCCATATCCAAAGACCTGAATGTTCCTGTGTTTACCGTGCGCAGTGTCATCAAGAAGTTTAAAGCCCATGGCACTGTGGCTAATCTCCCTAGATGTGGACGGAAAAGAAAAATTGACAAGAGATTTCAATGCAAGATTGTGCGGATGGTGGATAAAGAACCTCGATTAACATCCAAACAAGTTCAAGCTGCCCTGCAGTCCGAGGTACAACAGTGTCAACCCGTACTATCCGTCGGCGTCTGAATGAAAAGGTCCGACGGTCTCCCTCAGTCAACTTCGACTTTCGGCCGGACCTGTGCTTTGCTGTGGACGCTTTTCCTTCTCTTTCAAATGCATTCATTACTTTGGAGAGAGTACATCTTGACAAGCCAAGCATTCGGGCACTTTCTGTTACACTAGCGCCTGCCATACAAGCACCAACAATTTGGCCTTTTTGAATATCCGAAAGGTCTGCATGTATAGTTCTCATGTTACAATTCGGCAAAATAAACAGTTAATTTACATACACATATCACTTAACACAAATAATCAAAAACATTAACATATGTCACGGTTTGCATGTTTATAGCATGTTAAAAGATTATGATGCCAAAACGTTAGGTTTCCATTATTTTGTCCAACCCCTGTATATACCCACACACACACACATACACACACGCATACACAGTATATATTATATATATACACGTATATATTTTGTTGCTGGTTAAAAAAATGGTTTCTGACGCATCTGGCAGAAACCGGATGCAACCGCATCTGCCAGAATCCCCACTGAAATTCAGTGGAGAGAAACCAGATACGGCATGCACCTGGTAGTGTCCGGATTCTGCTAGATTATGTCAAAGGACATAAAAACGCTAGTCTGCAAGTACCCTAGCACAGAAGCTCCACAGTCCCACTCAAGCATGAACCTATAAAGTTTCACATGAGGCTTCCATTTGCTAAAGGACAGGAAACACCGGACCGATAGGACAACCTATAATATCATCATTCCCAGTGTGGTGATGTGACCCATGGCCGGGTGCATAACACTAGTTATAGGAGAGGGGAAATGAAGAATGATGCTTCAGCTAATCATAAGAATAATTTTTGATCCTCGTGATTATAACATTGGAGAACTGTAGTAAACCTCCTTGGGACATAATTGGATATCTTGCGGTGAAAAACCGCATCTGCCGCGATTACCGCATAACCGCTGCACTTGCGGCACAGTTGTGGCAAGCCCCATGCAATGTCTATGGGGCTTGTGGTAAGTGTGCGGCAGGTGCGGTTTCGGCACTTGCGGCAGGTGCGGCCGCGAAAAAAAACGCGGTCAGCCGCGTTTTTTTTGCGGCCGCACCTGCCGATACCGCACTTGCCGCACCTGCTGCAAGCCCGCATAGACATTGTATGGGGCTTGCCGCAACTGTGCCGCAAGTGCAGCGGTTATGCGGTAATCGCGGCAGATGCGTTTTTTTTCACCGCATCTGCCGCGAACGGCAAAAACCGCTGATGTGAAAGTACCCTAAGAGGTTAAGATTTAATTAATCATCCCAAAAAAAGCTTAATAATTGCCTGGACACAGAAACAAAGAAAACAGAATAACGGTTTGAAGTAGTTTATTACAAAGAAAAGATGCATCAATCACAGAGTACGGCTTTTGTTTAGAGTATTTTCCAGAAACGTTTACTGCATAAAACTCTGATCTACCAAGCAGTCAATAGTTTTTGTTTTTCCAGACCAGGCTTGAAAATGAAACAAGTTATATAATTGGGCACCATTGGTAACAGTGATGTTTTTGCTTTGAATAACTTGCAAAATTTGCATAACCATTTGCAAGAAAATTCTCGGCTTTGATTCTTTCCGTAATGCCTATAGAATTCAATGGTGAGGGCCGTACACATGGATGTATCGCTATCCATTGAAATCTATCAGGAATGCAAAAGCCCTCAGTCCTTCAACAGGGAAGGGTCCCACAGGTAAAGCAATGCCTATCAAACATCCTGTGGCATATCACTTGGATCTTTTCGATATACCATAAATGTGTAAGGTGGGAAAAACATATCTTATACTATAATTTCTACTCTGCTGCACTGCACTTTCTGCAAAAGGCTAGCAAGTTTACAGCTATAAATGAAGGAATCATAGACAAAAAAAAAATCTTAACGAACGAATAGTAATTTATGGAAACATTAGATCACAAAACCTTTATATCTATAATACAAGTATCCTTCAAGCTGTGTCTTGTATCACTAGTCTGCTGTATTCTTTCATATGCAGCCAATCTAGAAAACTATGATGTCAGGTTATTAGAATCAGTAGATTGTCTGTTTTGCCAGAGCCTTCGCACCATCCTGAGGCTTATAAGTAATGACACTCTGAATAAAGTGCGTTGAGATTGGTTTTCTCACTCCACAAAAAGAAATACAACCTAATATGCTCCATCATTTTTATTTTTCACTTGCATAGTCACTCTAGGGCTTTCTGCCCTTCATCCGCAGGGACTGTCCTTCTCCAGAGAATGCAATAAAGCGATTGACTGAATCGTCCTGAAAACGAAGAAACATAAGAATTACTACTTAGAGGTCGTAAAAAGAAACATCACTCTGTATTCCTCTGAGCATTTAAAGCAAGAAATAGAATCACATCTAAAAATTCTACTACACAATGTGTCAGGAAATTGTCCCATCTATCATTTATGGCATGAAGATTAAATATGTCCCACATTTTTGTTTAGACTTTGCATAGAAATGAATGAAGAAATCCGCACATCTCAAGAAAAAAAAAAAAAGTTGTCAAAGGGGAAAAAAGAGAATTTTGTTTACGTACCGTAAATTCTTTTTTCTTTAATCATCAATGGGAGACCCAGACAATGGGGTTTAGGGCACTGCCCTCCGGAGGTCACACTAGGTACTACAAGTTTGTAGACACCGCCTCCTCCGCTTATAAACCCCTACCGCAGGGAACATCCTCAGTTTGGTCCATAAGCTGCGAGGAGAAAATAAACCACACCCGAAACATCGGGAAGAATGCCGTGCACAGACGGTTCAACAACCCGGCAAACACTGTCTCAACAGAGAGCAGAACAAATGCAAAACATGCAAAGGAACAACTGGGTGGGTGCTGGGTCTCCCATTGATGATTAAAGAAAAAAGAATTTACGGTACGTAAACAAAATTCTCTTTTTTCTGGTCATCATAATGGGAGACCCAGACAATGGGGATGTCCTAAAGCAATACCCCAGGGCGGGAAGAGTTCCTCAACAAGACGGATAACACATGGTTCCCTTCAAAGGTGGGCAACCGCCGCCTGGAGAACCCGCCTGCCCAGACTTGCATCCGCAGAGGCATGGGCATGCACCATATAGTGCTTAGAGAAAGTGTGCAGGCTGGACCAAGTGGCCGCCTGACACACCTGTAGAGCAGACGCTCGATGTCGCAAGGCCCAAGAGGCACCTACAGCCCTGGTAGAGTGAGCCTTCAATCCCACCGGGAGAGGCAAACCAGAGGACCGGTAAGCCTCTTGAATGGAAGCCTTAATCCATCTGGCCAAGGTTGACTTCGAAGCCGCGGACCCCTTACAGCGACCTGTCGTAAGAACAAATAAGGAATCCGAACTCCTGAAGGAGGCGGTCCTGGACACATAAATGCGTACAGCTCTCACGAGATCCAGAGTATGGAGGTCGCGCTCCACCTGATGAACGGGAGCGGGGCAAAATGATGGGAGAACAATCTCCTGGTTCAGGTGAAAAGTTGAAACCACCTTCGGCAAGAATTCTGGCCGTGGGCGCAACACCACCTTGTCTTGGTGAACCACCAGAAAGGGTGACTTGCACGATAGTGCAGCCAATTCTGAGACCCTCCTTAGAGACGTAATCGCCACCAGAAAGGCCACTTTCTGGGACAGACGAGATAGAGAAACATCTCTCAACGGCTCAAACGGCGGTTTCTGTAATGCCGCCAGGACCATGTTAAGGTCCCAAGGGTCCAGAGGTCTCTTGTAGGGCGGAACCATCCGCGACACCCCCTGCAGAAATTGACGCACCTTCGGGAGGAGCGCCAATCGCCTGTCAAACAGCACCGAAAGTGCTGATACTTGACATTTCAAAGAGCCAAGGGATAATCCCAACTCCAAACCCGACTGTAAGAAAGCCAACAACGTCGGGATGGACAAGGGCCAAGGAGACCGTCCACCAGAGGCACACCAGGTAAAAAAGATCTTCCACGTCCGGTGGTACATCTTCCTGGAAACAGGCTTCCTAGCCCGATTCATAGTGGCCACCACTGTAGGGGAGAAACCCCTAGATGTCAGGAGCCAGGCCTCAAGAGCCATGCAGTCAATCTGAGGGCCCTGGAATTGAGGTGGAAGAATGGGCCTTGTGCGAGTAAATCTGCGCGTTCTGGAAGAGCCCACCTGTGTCCGCCTGACAGTTGCCACAGGTCCGGATACCAGGACCTCCTGGGCCAATCTGGAGCCACTAGAATGGCTATCCTGCACTCCGACCTGATCTTCCACAGGACCCTGGGAATCAGAGCCAGAGGAGGGAACACATACGGCAGTTGGAAGCTGGACCAACTCAGTATCAGAGCATCCGCCCCCAGGGACTGAGGATCCCACGATCTCGCCACGTACTGGGGCACCTGATGATTCAGCCTTGAGGCCATCAGATCCACGTCCGGAGTGCCCCATCTGCTGCAGATGTCCCGGAAGACGTCTGGATGCAGGGACCACTCTCCGGCGTCCATCCCCTGCCGGCTCAGGTAGTCGGCCTCCCAGTTCTCGACCCCTGGGATGTGAACTGCGGAGATCAAGCAGTCGTGTTCCTCCACCCACGATAGGATGCGGTGGACTTCGGCGAGGGCCTGAGCACTTCTGGTCCCTCCCTGATGATTTATGTAGGCGACGGCCGTCGCATTGTCGGACTGTACCCGAATGGGTCGTCCTGCCAGGAATTTCTGAAACGCCAGGAGCGCCAGATAGACCGCCTTGATCTCCAGGACGTTGATCTGCAACGTCGACTCCGCCTGAGTCCAGAGGCCTTGAGCCCTGTGGTGTAAGAACACCGCGCCCCAGCCCTTCAGACTGGCGTCGGTGGTCACCACTAACCAAGAAGGTTTGAGGAAGGATCTTCCCCGTGACAAGTGACGTGGCTGTAGCCACCACTGCAGGGAGTCCCTGGTCGGTTGCGATAGTGCCACCAACCGATTCAGAGAGATCGCTCTCTTGTCCCACCGGCGAAGAATCTCCAGCTGGAGAGGACGGAGACGAAACTGTGCAAATGGCACCGCCTCTATTGCCGCTACCATGCGTCCCACCAGTCTCATCAATTCCCGAAGGGATGAGTGAGGTGACAGGAGAACGTGCTGTACTCCTGAGTGGATCGCCAGCTGCTTGGCCTGAGGTAGAGACACCAGGGCTGAGTCCGTGTGGAAATCCATGCCCAGATATGTCAATGACTGGGTCGGAACCAGGGTCGACTTCTGAGTATTGAGAAGCCACCCGAACTGTTCCAGAGACCTCATGGTCGCTTCCAGGCTCACCCGACAAAGGTCTTCCGATGGCGCCCTGACCAATAGGTCGTCCAGATAGGGTATGACGGCGTGACCCTGCACATGCAGGAGAGCCATCATAGATGCCATCACCTTCGTGAACACCCTTGGTGCAGAGGCCAACCCGAAGGGTAGGGCCACAAATTGGAGATGTTCGTCCCCCACTGCGAATCGTAACCAGCGTTGATGAGCCGGTGCAATGGGCACGTGAAGGTAAGCGTCCCTGATATCGATGGACGCTAGGAAGTCCCCCTGCGACAGAGCCGCGATAACGGAACGTAGGGATTCCATGCGGAACTTCCGCACCAACACGTGACGGTTGAACAATTTTAGGTCTAGGACCGGTCGAAAGGAGCCGTCCTTCTTTGGGACAATAAAGAGGTTGGAGTAAAAACCCCTGAACCTCTCTGCCGTGGGCACTGGGACCACTACTCCGTCTCTGCGGAGTCCCTCCAACACCCGGAGAAAAGCCTGAGTCTTTTCTGGGGATGGAACAGACCGATGGAATCGGGATAATGGTTTTGACGTCAGCTCTATCCTGTAACCTCGCGAGACTACGTCTCGAACCCACTGATCTTGAACGTGAAGTAGCCACTTGTCCTGAAAGCGAGACAAGCGGCCCCCCACCTGTGGGGAGGCAGGATGAAAGAGTGAGTCATGTAGAGGCGGGTTTGGGGGTGGTAGTTGCCGCCCCCGCCGGCTTCTTTGGACGACTCTTGGAGCGCCACTGAGAAGCGGGCTTGCCCCCTCGGTCCGTGCGAGCGGACGGTGCTGATGACTGTGAGCCGGACCGAAAGGACCACTGCTTTGGGTTCCTCTTAACGGTATACCGTGGCTTAGGCTTATTCTGCGGTATCTTAGACTCAGCAGAATCCTTGATCAGCTTGTCCAGCTCTGTGCCAAAGAGTCTGTCACCAGAGAACGGAAGATTCTGCAGAATCTTCTTAGATGTGGCATCTGAGTCCCAAAGACGCAGCCACAACAACCTGCGGATCGCTATCGCATTGGCCGAAGCCACAGCTGAGCGAGTGGCAGTTTCCAGAGACGCCGTCCTGGCGTAGTCCGCATAGGCCCTTGCTCTCTCAGTGAGTGCCAGGACCTCCGGACTGGACCTTGCCAGGTCAGTGATACCATCCAAGCAGGTAGTAATCGCTTGTAAGGTCCAGACCGTGGCAAAATTAGGGGCAAATGAAGACCCCACAGCCTCATAGGAAGACTTGGCGAGTTGCTCGACCTGTCTATCAGTAGCATCCTTCAGCGAGGAGCTATCAGAGGCAGAGAAAAGGGAGCGTGCAGCAATTCTAGTCATGGAAGCGTCCACCTTTGGAGACTGCGACCATTCCTGAAGCACCTCCTGGGGGAAGGGGAAGCGATTGTCCTTAGGTTTGCGGACATAGCGCCGCCCAGGATGTAACCTGGGTGCTCTAACCACCCTTCCAAAATTAGTGTGGTCCATGAAGGATCCACTTGGTCTAGCCTCTGGCCGCAGCCATTGATAGACCTCCTTCGGGTGCACGACAACCTCTTCAGGGGGAGTCACGAGACGCAAGGTCTCATTGATGGAGGACACCAGATCCTCCACCCCGTCTGGAGGTTCAGACACAGACACAGACCCGAAGTTTGAACCCCCATCATCTTCCTCACCATCAGAGGAACGCTCCTCCTCAGAGAGAGCCTGGAGCTCGGGTGAATCCTCACGACGAGCCCGCTTAGGGGGTCTCACAGCAGAAGAGGGAGACACCCGGGGGTAACTGGAAGGAGTAGCTGGGTTTTCCAGTCTCCTATGCAGTGCCTCCAGTGACTGCGACATGGAGGACATCTGGGACAGCAGGGATTCATTGATCCTATTCTGCGTTTCCCATGGCCCTTGGATTACCTGAATCTCAGGGTATAGCACCGGAGCTGCTGCTGCCTCAGCTGAGCCAGCCCGGGCTTCTGGGCGTCCGCAGTTATTGCAGGACCCCTCCACCAAAGTTCCCTTGCAGGTAGCACAGGTAATGGTGTTATCCGCCGCCTTAGCAGCATGCTTCTTAACTGAGGACATATCCACAGTAGGGGTTGAGGCCAAGGCCAATAGACAAAACAAACCGGGAATCCCGGTGGCTTACCGACCGCAGTAACGCGGTGGGAGGAAGCGGTGTGTGTGTGTGACCTCCGCGAGTTCCGGTCTCCCTCTGAAGTGCAGACACGTGCTGCCGTAGATCCCAGCCGGGAAGTGAGAGAGAAGATGGCCGCCGCCAGCACAGACGTGGGCGGCGCCGGGAACACGCGGGAAGCACACGCACACGCCCCCCGGTGACGTCACCGTAAGGGCTGCCTCTCCTCCTCCAAGCAGCCTCTGTAATGGAGGTGCTGGAGCCCGCAGCGCGGGAAAACAGTGCGAAATCATCATGCACACATACCCAGACTGTCATCACATACAAACATGCACAGTCTACGGCCTCAGCCCCTGTGACACACAGGGCGGTCAGCCAGGGTGACCCCAGCACAGGGTTCCGAGCACACTAAGTTTAAAACTGAGGATGTTCCCTGCGGTAGGGGTTTATAAGCGGAGGAGGCGGTGTCTACAAACTTGTAGTACCTAGTGTGACCTCCGGAGGGCAGTGCCCTAAACCCCATTGTCTGGGTCTCCCATTATGATGACCAGAAAATGATTAACTAATACAAAATATAAATCCCCAACGCCCCCCCCCCAATGAAGGCTCAGAGAAAGGGATTTTTCGGTGAGTACACAAAAATCTCCTTTTCTTCATTGCTTCATTGGGGGACACAGACTACCATGGGATATTCAAAATCAGTCCTCAAGGATGGGAAGAAAAGAACTAGAAGGTACGTCAAGGATCAGTGGCCACTGTGGATTGTGAACATATGGTTGTCTGGGCCCGAAATGAGAAGTAATGAAGGTAAAGGAGGCCCTTGTGACACCTGAAAAGGGGGAAACAAAGACGTCTAGCCAGCAGGTAACAAGCTGCTGACAAGAGGCCTGAGGGCCTTAGGAGTGACACAAAAAACAACCTAGGTAGGACTGTTCCTGGACATGTTGGGTGATTCCAGAGCGAGGAAGGTTGTTCGGATCGCTAGGTTCTGAGAAAAAAAAAACCCTATGAGAACAATGACCTCAAGAAAAACAAGGCACTTGTACCAACCAGGGGAAAGGGCGCTGAAGGAAGGCAAGAGAGACAGGGCCGGAAGATGCAACACCTTCATTGAACCGCTTCTGGAAGCTGGTGAGGGTCCATGATTATCAAGGCTAGCTAGAAGACTGATCGTTATTGGAATGGACTTGAGGGCTGACTTAAGTGCTGAAGGCTTTCTTCAGACAGAAGACCGGAGGAATATCTTCCACTTTAGCGAGAGGCAGAAAACGTATTGAAGAGAACGTTCTCGGGGCCTGAGAAGAACAGTGTGGAAACGCCAGTATACAGCTTTCTGCCACTCCTGGGGCGGACAAGTTAGTTTTGCGAGGGAAAAAGTATTACCTGTGGAATTTAAGGGTCTACTCCTTCTGAAGATGAAGACGGAAAAAGTTTTGAAGGATCTTGTGAGTAGTTTTGAGTGCTTCAGGGTCGGGAAAGCAGACAGAGGACCCCGAGAGAACCTTGGGTTCCACCTGACCGGACTGGAAGCTCACCTAAGCTAGCATAGTCGTAAACCTGTAACTAAATAGCAGTCCGACTTGGACTAGGCCGGTCCGAGTTTCCGAAAATCCTTCGGAAAACAAAAACCAATTGTAGACAATATATATATGTGCACCTTGGAGTATATCTTAATTCTGTGTACGAGTACGGAATCCGACCTTACAAAAAGACTTGAAAGTGTGTGCCATGCAACAATTTATATGTTATAGTGGTTGGAGCTCTGACCTACGGGGCAGTTGACAGATTCCAGAGCCACTGTGAAACATCGATAGGGAGTGATGGGGCCTCCTAACCACCGTATTTGTCAGCTATATGGTGTCAGAAGGCTGCTAAACCTGGTTACAGAATATATGAAAAGATCGAGATACTGTTGCCAACCAGATTTAGGGTTTGAGAAGGCTATAGGATACATGATAGCAGCTTGTCCTGCTTACCGTGGTGTGGTAAATCCCATGGACCAATTCTGCAGGCGGATGGACCTATCCTGCAGATGGATGTGTGTACTGGATAGTGATACTGATCCTGTAACCTGCTAAAGGCTCCAGTTATTGGATACTTGGAAGCCGGGGCCCCTTGCTCAGTAGTAAATTGTCAGCTCCCATAAACTAATCCTGCAGGTAGACTTGTGGTGCAAGCAGTCATGTGCCCTGATAGTCGTGTAGCTACCGTTACCTCAGATGGGTATAGGATGGGTGGTTTCCAGATTTCTTGCCCTCTGATAAGGTTGCTGATGCCATAAAATATTATTGTTGGTGATTATGTAAACTCAGGTGCGGTGTAAGATGGGGTCACGTCCAGTCCCAGTTTACGATATGATATATGGAAACTGACGGTTCAGACTTACTGATGTTATAGGCCCCATTAAGGGCAAGAGTACAGGACATTGAGGGTCCGACTTACTGTATAGAGGGCGGAGTCTGTGCTCCTCTGTATATGACCGCTGTATGGTACCAGATGTTTGATGGACTTGGTTTACCGAGTAGTGGTCATGCCATGGTTACTGCTGTGGGATGTCAAGTGGTACCTGGCTCACTGAACAGCAAGGCAGATCCCGTACTCTGCTGCAATATAGTTTTGGCTTACTGGATAATGTATCGACTGTTAGACTGTCATTACAGGACATAGGGCCTGGTCGTCACCGAGGACTTTATGACGAGGTGGTGATGTCTGTTAATCCTCCTTGACCATGCTGACCTATATTAATTTTTGTCCGTTATGATGTTTGACCATGTTGGCCAATGCTATGGTGCTCCGAATCCTGCAGACTTCTTATTGTGCAGATTCTGCAGCCTGCTGCACCAGGCTGTAACAAGCAGACGAAGGACGTGATGCAAGTATTTGTGTGTACTGGATAATGGTACAAATATTGTAACGTTTCTTAACGGATGGATATAGGTTGTATGTCTGCTGTATTTCCTGCTTACTGATGAGATGGCAGACCCTATAATTATTTTTGCTGGCAATTATGTGTGTTGGGTAATAGTATAAATACTGTGAACTGCTTTAACTGATAGATATAGGGTGCATGGCTGCTGGATTTCCTGCTCACTGGTGAGGCGGCGGATCCTATGATTATTTCTGCAGGCAGACCAGTGCACTGGGTAGTGGTGCAAATCCTGTAACCTATATTAACAGACTGATATAGGAGCCTGGCTGCTGAATTTCTTGTCTTATAGTGGGGTGGCAGATCCTAAGATTTATTTCTACCGGCATGGCTGAGGGGACCGTGTGTTGCAAATGTAAAGTGCTATGGAATTAATATAATAGCGCTATATAAATTAATAAATATTATCAGCTTATCCTGTCCGGGGTATAACGTGCAGATTGTAACAGGGAGTGAGCTGCACTCATTCAACCTCAGCATATGTGCTAAAATGCACTTTAATAGGTTTGCTGCATACCCTGCCATGTATGGTGTAATCTACCCTTCTGCCCTTGGTGTGAAACCGAATCAACCCTAGCGATCAATGTGGGGGTGACAGATGCCGCAGCCGGATCGCCCTTACATCCATTTTGCCCATGGAGCCTACCACTGTGTTTCCGAACACAGATCTGGCCAGTCTCTAAAGATTGCTCCCGGGACCCTGGGAGGGGGTGTGCCCTGTGGGGTGCAGGCAAAGAAGGGCGCGAAGGTGACAAAGGACCAGCATACAAAATTGCATTCCGGGACCCTGAGAGGAGGTGTGTGTAGTGAGGTGCAGGGCTGAAAGGGGGTGTGCAGATCTCGCTTCTTGCGAGAAGCGAGCAGTCCCCGAGCTGTGGGCCGGAGCAGGACGGAGCATTGGTGGTGAAGGTTGCGCAAGCCGGGGGCTCGATTTGCTGCCCTCCAGCTGCGGGCGTGATGGGGGCAAAGTGGGGCGGAGTCACTCAGGCCTAGGCCGCAAAGCTGGGGCCTTGATTTTTGCGGCCTGGCGACCGGAGGCATCGCGGTTCCAGCGGTGCCGCTCGTGAAAACCCCATTGTGGCCGAATGCTGTCCCCACTCACCCTGGTGCTGTGTCCCGACTGGGGGAGTCGCCTTGCTTTCCCTGCGGTGTAGGAAAGCCTGCTTGTCCTGGTGCTTCTCCCTTCTGTGAGGGAGTGACGAGGCCTGCTGATCCTGGCTGCTTCTCCCCACTGCAGAGGGGAAGCTGTGAGGCTGCTGAGGGAGCCCATCATCCAATTACCCCTCGCTCCATGACAGGAGGGAGGGAGAGGAAGGAGACTCTCCAGCTCTCAACACCCCTTTGCTGGAGAGAGGTCTGCGCACGGACAGCTGGGTCCCACCAGCTAGGCATCTGGGTCCCCAAAGGGGACGACAACCCTACGGATGACCCAGAGCTGATCCGGCAGTGGCTGTGGGCACTAAGAGGCGACACTCGAAGTGCTCGGCAGTTAGCAGGTAAAAAATGGGGGAAAAGTATAAATAAGAATAAATCTGAAAATAAAAATAAGAAATAAAGCTTAAAAATTAAGTTACTGTTAACAGGTGTGCTGTGACTAAAAAAAATGTTCAGAGTCACATTTGCCCCCTGCTGACACTAAGCTTAAACTGGTCAATTCTAACTCCAGACCTAGGGGTGTATACTGCTGAGGAGGGGCCAGCTTTTTTAATTAGCTTAGTTTCGCCTCTTAGTGGACAGCAAAGCATACACCCATGGTAGCCTGTGTTCTCCAATGAAGCGATGGAGAATAAAAAAAAAAACGAAAAAAAATCGGATAGCATTTGTCTGATTTTTACGCTCTTATGCATGAGCCCTTAGTCTGTGGAAGAGTCTACGTCAGCAGCTAGTCATTGTGGGAACCCTCATTGGATAGGAAAAAAAAAAAAAAAAATGGTGTTTTTACAATAAAATAATAAATGCTTATGTAAATGTGTAGACCCCACCTGAATGTTTGGTCCAGGGAATTGATAATTGGGATCCGGAGGGTAAGCTCTTTTAGGGCAGACCATTATGGTTGTACATATACCCTTTCCCATTGCTGGTATAACTTGGACATTTTTCAGCCATGGTAACTAAATTAGTAGCCACCTCTCATTCCTAGAGCCGTATTCTTGAGATGTATACAAGCTCCACCACTGATTCATACATTATTATTATTATTATTTATTTATATAGCGCCATTGGGTTCCATGGCGCTTTACATGAGGATGAGGGAGACAAGAACAAGTACACTAAATCTAGGCGATCAGGACGTACAGGTACAGGAGGGGCAGGGACCCTGTCCACGAGGGCTCACAGTCTATGAGGGGTGGGTTAGGATACAGTAGGATGGGGGAATGTCAGGTATGGGGCGTTCGCCTGGGTCTCATGGCAGGTTGTAGGCTTGACGGAACAGGTGAGTCTTCAGGTGACACTTGAAGTTACTCAGGGTAGGAGAGTGTCTGACGTGTTCGGGTAGGAGTTCCAGAGTAAGGCAGATGCCCGGGAGAAGTCCTGGACTCGGTTGTGTGAAGAGGTGATGAGGGGGGAGCAGAGGAGGAGTTCTTGGGAGGAGCGGAGGTTGCGTGAGGGTAGGTATCGGGAGACCAGGTCGGAGATGTATGGTGGGGCCAGGTTGTGTATGGCTTTGTACGTCATGGTTAGTGTTTTGAATTGGGATCTCTTGGAGACGGGGAGCCAGTGAAGGGCTTGGCAGAGGGGGGAGACAGGGGAGTAGCGGGAGGACATATAGATGAGTCGGGCAGCGGAGTTGAGGATAGACTGGAGAGGTGTGAGGGAGTTAGCCGGGAGGCCATTGAGGAGGTTGCAGTAGTCAAGGCGGGAGATGATAAGAGCATGGATGAGTGTTTTAGCGGTGTCGTGGGTGAGGAAGGAGCGGATCCGTGAGATGTTCTTGAGCTGGAGCCGGAGGGATGTGGTGAGGGCCTCGATGTGGGGTTTGAAGGATAGGGAGGAGTCGAGGATTACCCCGAGGCACTTGGCTTGGGGGACTGGGGAGAGGGCGCAGTCGTTGATGCAGATGGATAGGTTGGGAGGTGGGGTGGAATTTCTTGGGGGGAAGACTATGAATTCAGTTTTGTCCATGTTGAGTTTAAGGAAGCGGGCAGAGAAGAAGGATGAGATGGCGGAAAGGCATTGAGGGATTTTTGAGAGTAGGGAGGTGATGTCAGGGCCGGACAGGTAGATTTGGGTGTCGTCGGCGTAGAGGTGGTACTGGAGGCCATGGGACTCGATGAGTTGCCCTAGGCCGAGAGTGTAAATGGAGAAAAGTAGGGGTCCCAGGACCGAACCTTGGGGGACTCCGACAGAAAGGGGGTAGGGTGAGGAGGAGGTGTGGGAGTGGGAGAACGCTGAAGGTCCGGTCTGCTAGGTATGAGGAGATCCAGGAGAGGGCAAGGTGGGTGATGCCAAGGGATTCCAGGATCCGGAGAAGAAGGGAGTGGTCAACCGTGTCGAAAGCGGCAGACAGGTCAAGGAGTAGCAGGATGGAGTAGTGGTGTTTGTTCTTGGCGGTCAGTAGGTCGTTGGTGACTTTGGTCAGGGCTGTTTCGGTGGAATGGAGGGGTCGGAAGCCGGACTGTAGGCGGTCGAAGTGGGAGCACGAGGAGAGGTGAGAGGACAGTTCGGAGTGGACGTGTTGTTCAAGTAGCTTAGAGGCGAATGGGAGAAGAGATATGGGGCGATAGTTAGAGACAGAGGTAGGGTCAAGTGAGGGTTTTTTTAGGATGGGCGTGATTAGGGCGTGTTTGAAGGCCGAGGGGAAGGTACCAGTGCTAAGTGAAAGGTTAAAGAGGTGGGTGAGGGCTGGGATGAAAATGGAGGTGTGGTTGGGAATGAGGTGGGATGGGAGCGGGTCGTGGGCGCTGGTGGTGAGGTGTGATTTTGACAGGAGGGAGGAGAGTTGGTTATACATTGGACATTCATATCAAATCCCGTTAGTAATGTATGCATGTATATAATATAATATATATATATTTTATATATATATATATATATATATATATAAGTAAGTGAACCTGTTGAGCAGCAACGCCTTCAGGGTGCAGAGCAGCTTGGCTTTTTTCACAGCCTTGCATACATACGTTTCAAAGAATTTTCACTGCAGCACTCCTTGGTAAATCTGTTTAGTAGTCCTTTATTCCGGCTTCCAATGGACCCATAGACAAGAGATGGCCACGTATCGGATGCCCTTTGTCAAGGCTTGACAAAGGGCGTGTGTGCCCGATACGTGGCCATCTCTTGTCTATGGGTCCATTGGAAGCCGGAATAAAGGACTACTAAGCAGATTTACCAAGGAGTGCTGCAGTGAAAATTTTTATACATATCAAAACATGCAGTGTGGTACCTCCCAGGAGAACACTCTGAAATGTAAGGAGAGTGTCTGAAAACCATACAATTAGAACTTTATCTATGTGAAGACTCTGACGCTGATTGCTCTAAAGCTATAGTGGCTACGCCTTGTGACCACTCTCCTTTGTGCTGGATATAGAGTAGGTGTTGAAAAAATAAAGGCACATGTGTGCGCTCACTTATCAAGAGAAGTTCAATATATCCAACTCTGATATTATTACTTTGTGCATGCACTTGATTAGGTTACTTTGACAAGGGATAAGCAAATAGTTGAGGTCCTTGGCATCTCACCCTAACACCGTCAAATCGCTAAGTCACTAGCTCTAAGTAATGCTTACACGCCATGTCAGACATTCAGTTATGCTCTCCTATATTAGGACAGATATGCACAATGCCTCCAGTATACTGTGTTTCCTGCCTTTCAATGTAAACAAGAATGTAATCATTCACTGACGGCAAATATACAACTTGAAAATGGTGAGAGATTGGAAGTATATTAAGAATTTGTAGAGCTTTTCGTCTCTATGTTGACTAAACATTGTTTATATAAAAAGTGGACCACCCTTTAAAAAAAAAAAAAAAAAAAGCACTTGAAACTTCGAACATTGCTTTACCTGGTATTGTGGGATACTTAAAGTGTATCCACTGTTTAAATTTTTATTTAATAGTCATGTAGAGCTAGTGAATATTATCAACTTTCAAATATACTTTATTAATGAAATCAGGAAGGAAACACCTTTAAAGAAACTTCCACAAGACGTCCTCATTAGGCTGATTCTGAACCACACCTATGCTCATTGTTAAGCAGCTCTGTCTTCATGGGGTGTGGCCTACACTGCGTTCATAATACACTATCAAATTACCTCATGCCAGCACCATGCTGAGCTCAAACAGCTCCTGTGAGATCTTATCTGAACCCTTTGTTCACATGGCCTCTGTTCTATGGTCTGTGATAACACCGAGCAGAGCCATGTGATTGGACGTGCCGGCATGAGGTATCTTGAGAGTCTTATCAGCTGTATTGTGAACAGTGTAGGCCATGCCCCCTGAAGACAGAGCTGCTTAACAATGAGCATATATGTAGTTCAGAATCAGCATACTGAGGACATTTTGTGGTAGTTTCTTTAAAGGTGTTTCCATCCTGATTTCATTAAAAGTATATTTGAAAGTTTATTATAATCACTTGCACTACATTACTATTAAATAAAAATTTAAATGGCAGTTACGCTTTAAACACATACTTACTTCTTCTACTTTCTTTGCTTGTGGCCGTGAATTTCTAATGAAAGTAATTGTGCCAATCTTGAAGTCATAGTTTGGAATTCCTCTGCAACAAAAAAAAGTACAGGACACATCAGAAAGAATTCTAAGCCAGTCCGAGCACAACATCAAAAATTTTGCGACAAAAAAACAGCGCCAGAGTCAGCACATGCGCATAACGCGAACTCCGACACCCTTTTCTTTAAGACACTGTCTCTGTGAATATCATCTGAAACAAACTGGTGGCTGGTGACATTCGCAGAGACAGTGTCTTCAATAAAATGGCGGCTGAATTCGCGTTATGTGCACCCGCTGATTTCATTGAAGAATTCAACTAAAATGTAAACATAGCGCTGCACACGCACCAGCCATCCTGGCTGGACAGAAGGATGTGTTCTTATCTATCCTTTCTCTGGCTGCTTTGCTTCCCTTTATTTAAATTTTGCACAGTGACCCTATGGCCGGTGTGTGCACAGTGTACACATTGTAGTTGAATCTTTCAATAAAATGGCACTGGAGTCATACTGTAATCTCTGGTGACATTTTCTTAAAGACACAGTCTTTGCAAATATCGTCTGAAACAAACTGGTGACATTCGCAGAGATTGTGTCTTCAAGAAAATGGCGCCAGAGTTCACAATATGCACAAGCGCTGACTCTGGTGCGATTTTCTTGAAAAATTCAACTACAAGCTGAACTTAGCACTGCACGTGCATTAGCCAGAAGGCAGCATACAGCATTATGTTATAGGTATATTGGTTATGCTTATGCATTAGGTGTAGTGAAATGTATAGATGTATCAGTGCTGGTAGTGATAGAAGGGTAGAACATAGGATGTTGGTAGGATAGGTTTTAAAAAAATACGAAAAAAAAAATAAAATAAAATGTTCAAATCGCCCACAATTTTGCCTCATTGAAAATAAAACTAAATAAAAAAAACAAAACAAAAAAACCCCCACATATTTGGTTTTGCCACATTCAAATACCCTATCAATGAAAATATAAAACCAATTAATCAGATCTGTAAAATGCATAAAGGAAAAAAATGCTGAAACACCAAAATTACGTTTGGTCCCAGCAACACTGCAATAAAAGGGGATCAAAACAATGCATTTATCGAAAAATGGTATCATTAGAAACATCAGCTCAAGCTGCAAAAAATAAGCCATCAGACAGCCCCAGATATCCAAAATTGAGAATGGAACAGGTCGTGGAAAATGGCGACAAATGTGCAATTCTTTTTCTTTAAAAACTTCAGATTTTTTTTTCCCACCACTTGGATAACAGTAAAAGTATATATGTTTAGTATCTACGAACTCGTACCGACCTGAGGCATCACACTGAATTGTCAGTTTTCCCATGTAGTGAACATGATTAATTAAAACCCCCAAAAATCAGTGTCATTGTCCTTTTTTTTTGTTGCAATTTCACCTCACTTGGAATTGTTTTCCTGTTTTCCAGTATTATAGATGGTAAAATAAATGATGTCATTCAAAAGTACAACTCGTGCCAGAAAACAAAAAGCTCTCATATGTCTATAGTGACGAGAAATAAAAAAAACTTATGGCTCTTGGAAGAAGGGGAGGGAAACATGAAAACTGGAAAACAGAAAATCGCCCAGGGGTGAAGGGGTTAAATTAGTTATTAGTGCATACAATATGTAACTGAGCAGCTGAATTTGGGAGACACTGACCTCCTAATATCTCCTGGTTTTAACGGAGAAGGACTGGGATCAATTCCCTTTTTCTTGCCATCCAATCTGTTGCCAGATCCGGTAAACGCCTACACATGAATGAAGTACAATATAAGTGCAATATCCTGAAAGCAAATACAGGCTGCTATATAAAAGTCAAGATAATATGTAGTATGTAGTATACTGGAACTCTAATATACCACACTTTACACTATCAGATGTGACTTACCCTGAATCCTATGTCTGTTGCGTATTCACTATGATCTGGTTCAACATCCTAAGAAAAAAAAAATCAAGGATTCAGTAAAATACTTGCTCACTCAATAATTTAATCTCATAGTGTATTGGCTAAACACCATTAGGTAAAATAGAATACTAAAGGATGTATATGTGTCCATGTAATTATCTGTTGTGCATACACAATACTAAACAAAGGGCAAACTATTCTATTTTTGTTACCGTTGGCTCTTCATGATGTGTATGTCTTTCTGGCTCTTTGTAGCCAAGCGGAGCATCAAAATCCACCTGAAATGCAATAAATCCAAAATAGGTCAGGAACTTTAGTGTAAAATGTTCAAATGTATGTCCTGTAATATCAATACCATCGCAATAGTGCTGTCCTTATACTTCTGACGTGAAAATGTTCCATTCATCTTGATAAAAGTAAGGGGTTTCTGAATCAGAGGTTCATGTTTTATTTTAACCCCTTCAGCCCCCGGCCTATTTTGACCTTAATGACCAGGCCATTTTTGTCAATTCTGACCAGTGTCCCTTTATGAGGTAATATCTCTGGAACGCTTCAACCGATCCTAGCGATTCTGAGATTGTTTTTTTCGTGACATATTGGGCTTCATGTTAGTATTAAATTTTGGTTGATAATTTTTGCGATTATTTGTGAAAAAATTAAAAATTTGGCAAAATTTTTGAAAATTTAGCAATTTTCAAATTATGAATTTTTATTCTGCTAAACCAGAGAGGTATGTGACACAAAATAGTTCATAAATAACATTTCCCACATGTCTACTTTACATCAGCACAATTTTGGAGAAAAAAAAAAATTTTTGTTCGGACGTTATAAGGGTTCAAAGTTCATCAACAATTTTTCATTTTTCCAGCAAAATTTACAAAGCCATTTTTTTTAGTGACCATATCACATTTGAAGTCCCTTTGAGGGGTGTACATGACAGAAAACACCCAAAAGTGACACCATTCCAAAAACTGCACCCCTCAAGCTACTCAAAACTACCTTCAAGAAGATTATTAACCCTTCAGGTGCTTCACGGGAACTAAAGCAAAGTGGAAGGAAAAAATGGTCATTTTAATTTTTCCAACAAAAATGTTCTTTTAGCCTCAATTCTTTCATTTTCACATGGGGAACAGGATAAAATGGATCCTAAAAATTGTTGGGCAATTTCTCCTGAGTACATCGATATCTCATATGTGGTCATAAGCCACTCTTTGGGCGCACGGCAGGGCTCAGAAGGGAGGGAGCGCAATTTGACTTTTGGAGCTAATTTTCCATTCAAAAAGTGAAATGGCGCTCCTTCCCTTCTGAGCCCTGCCGTGCGCCTAAAGAGTGGTTTATGGCCACATATGAGATATCGATGTACTCAGGAGAAATTGCCCAACAATTTTTAGGATTCATTTTATCCTGTTCCCCATGTGAAAATGAAAAAATGTAGGCTAAAAGAAAATTTTTGTAGAAAAAAAAGTACTTTTTCATTTTTACAGATGAATTTGTGAAGCACCTGGGGGTTCAAAATGCTCACCACCCATCTAGATAAATTCCCTGGGGGTCTAGTTTCCAAAATGGGGTCACTTATGGGGGAGCTCCAATGTGTAGGCACACAGGGGCTCTCCAAACGCGACATGGTGTCCGCTAACAATTTGAGCTGATTTTTCAGTCAGCACGGTGGCTCAAGTGGTTAGCACTGTAGCCTTTGCAGCGCTGGGGTCTTGAGGTCCTGGGTTCAATTCCCCCCAAGGACACTAAGGACAACATCTGCAAGGAGTTTGTATGTTCTCCCCGTGTTTGCGTGGGTTTTCTCCGGGCACTCCGGTTTCCTCCCACATTGTAAAGACATACTGATAGGATGTTTAGATTGTGAGCTCCAAGAGAGAGACAGCATTACTGATGTATGTAAAGTGCTATGGAATTAATAGCGCTATATAAATGAATAAATAATAAATAATAATAATAATTTGGAGAGCCCCTGTGTGCCTAAACATTGGAGCTCCCCCACAAGTAACCCCATTTTGGAAACTAGACCCCCCAGGGAACTTATCTAGATGGGTGGTGAGCATTTTGGATACCCCAGTGCTTCACAAATTAATCTGTAAAAATGAAGAAAGAAAATTTTTATGGAAATAAAAGCACTTTTTCATTTTTACGGATGAATTTTTGAAGCACCTGGGGGTTTAAAATGCTCACCACCCATCTAGATAAGTTCCCTGGGGGTCTAGTTTCCAAAATGGGGTCACGTGTGGGGGAGCTCCAATGTGTAGGCACACAGGGGCTCTCCAAACGCGACATGGTGTCCGCTAACAATTTGAGCTGATTTTTCAGTCAAATTGTTAGCGGACACCATGTTGCGCTTGGAGAGCCCCTGTGTGCCTAAACATTGGAGCTCCCCCACAAGTCACCCCATTTTGGAAACTAGACCCCCCAGGGAACTTATCTAGATGGGTGGTGAGCATTTTGAATGCCCCAGTGCTTCACAAATTAATCTGTAAAAATGAAAAAAGAAAATTTTTATGGAAAAAAAAGTGTTTTTTCATTTTTACGGATGAATTTGTCAAGCACCTGGGGGTTCAAAGTGCTCACTATGCATCTAGATATGTTCCTTGGGGGGTCTAGTTTCCAAAATGGGGTCACTTGTGGGGGAGTTCCAATGTTTAGGCACACAGGGGCTCTCCATACGCAACATGGTGTCCGCTAACTATTGGAATCGTTAGCGGACACCATGTCGTGTATGGAGAGCCCCTGTGTGCCTAAACATTGGAGCTCCCCCACAAGTGACCCCATTTTGGAAACTAGACCCCCCAAGGAATGCATCTAGATGCATAGTGAGCACTTTGAACCCCCAGGTGCTTCACAAATTGATCTGTAAGAAGGAAAAAGTACATTTGTTTTCACACAAATTTTCTTTTTTCATTATTACGGATCAATTTGTGAAGCACCTGGGGGTTCAAAGTGCTCACTATGCATCTAGATATGTTCCTTGGGCGGTCTAGTTTCCAAAATGGGGTCACTTGTGGGGGAGCTCCAATGTTTAGGCACACAGGGGCTCTCCATACGCAACATGGTGTCCGCTAACTATTGGAATCGTTAGTGGACACCATGTCGTGTATGGAGAGCCCCTGTGTGCCTAAACATTGGAGCTCCTGCACAAGTGACCCCATTTTGGAAACTAGACCCCCCAAGGAATGCATCTAGATGCATAGTGAACACTTTGAACCCCAAGGTGCTTCACAAATTGATTCGTAATAAGGAAAAAGTACATTTGTTTTCACACAAATTTTCTTTTTTCATTTTTACGGATCAATTTGTGAAGCACCTGGGGGTTCAAAGCGTTCACTATGCATCTAAATACAGCGAGGCCCATTTTTATTTTTTTTCTAGGACTAATTCCAGAAAAAAAATGGAGTAGGGCTCCGCCATATTTTTGGTCCAGCCAGGTACAACTTGGCAGCTACGGACTGCCAGCAACCCCCAGCTGCCTCATTGTACCTGGCTGGCAACCAAAAATAGAGCAAAGCCCATTTTTATTTTTTTTTCTAGGACTAATTCTAGAAAAAAATGGCGTGGGGCTCCGCCATATTTTTGGTCCAGCCAGGTACAACTTGGCAGCTACAGACTGCCACCAACCCCCAGCTGCCTCGTTGTACCTGGCTAGCCACCAAAAATACAGCATAGCCCTTTTTTTTTCTTCTAGAACTAATTCTAGAAAAAAAAAATGACATGGGGCTCCGCCATATTTTTGGTCCAGCCAGGTACAACTAGGCAGCTGGGGGCTGGAATCCGCAGCATGGAGAGGCCCAAGCGTTCGGGGCCCCCCATGCTGCGAATTGCAGCCCGCAGCCGCCCCAGTAAATGGCGCATTCATTGAAACGCCATTTTCTGGCGCTGTACCCATGCTCTTCCAGTTGCCCTGGTGCCGGTGGCAAACTGGGTAATAAAGGGGTTAATGCCAGCTTTTTATTGTCAGCTGGCACTAAGCCCGAGATTCATAATATAGGGCCAATGTTAGACCCGCCATTAGGAATCTCTGGTAAATAGTCAGAAAATACACACAGTGAAAAATCTTTTTATTTGAAAAAAAAACACAAACAAAATTAGGACTCCATCTTTATTATAAAGATCCGACGTAGTCCACAACGAAGGTCCCACGACGCTCGATCGCCTCCGACGTAGTCCACAACGAAGGTCCCACGACGCTCGATCGCCTCTGGTCAATCCAGAGACTGCAGCAAGGGATGAAGTGTCCTCTTCCTACAGTCTCTGGGGTCAGAGTTATGGTGCACTGTATGACAATGACCTGTCATACAGTGCACCATGACTATGATCCCAGAGACTACAACAAGAGGACACCTGATCCCTTGTTGCACCCATCCATCCACCTATGCACCCATCATCCACGCACACGTCTATGCACACACACGTCTATGCACACACACATCTATGCACGCACACGTCCACACACATGTCCACACACGCACACGTCTACGCACACATCCATCTATGCACACATCCACGCACGCACACGTCTATGCACACACACATCTATGCACGCACACGTCCACACACATGTCCACACACGCACACGTCTACGCACACTCACGTCCACGCACGCTCATGTACGCTCACGTCCACGCATGCACCCCCTATCCATTCACCCACCATCAATTCATTCATTCATACATACATACATAGATACATACATACACATACATACATACACATACATGCATACAAACATACACATACATGCATACATACATACACAGATACATACACATACATAGATACATACATAGATACATACACATACATACATACATACATACATAGACACATACACATACATACATACATACATAAACACATACACATACATACATAGATACATACACACACATACATACATGCATAGATACATACATGCATACATACATACATGCATAGATACATACATGCATACATACACATACATACATACATACTTACCTCCCTCGTTCCACCGATGAGCAGGAGGCCGGGAGAGGAGGCGGGGCCACAGACCGGCGGGCCGGGCAGAGAAGGAGGAGCTGCAGCAGCGGCGGCGGCAGGGCGGCCACAGCGGCGGGTGCACCGAAGTGTGCAGCCCGCCGCAGGAGGTGAGGGGGGCCAGGCACAGGGCCCGGAGGTGGGGGCAGCCTGGGGGGGAGCACTGGACCAGGCAGTGTTGCTGGCGGGCGCACGTGGGTGCAGCCCGCCGGCAGATACAGTATAATAGAGGGGGGCGGGCGGGCTGGGGGGAACGGGGGGGCCCCCTGGACAGTCCTGGAGCTGGAGGGGGCTGAGGAGGGGTAGGCACCCGCCGATCCGCCCCTCCAGATCTGATTGGAGAGCTCCAATCAGATCTGGAGGGGTGAATCCCTGTGATTCCCTCCGATCGGCAGTTTCAGTTTTAAACTGCCGATCGGAGGGGTCCTGGGCATGGGGGGGGTTAATCCACCCCCTGTGGGGTCATCTACAGGTTGTCACAGAGCAGCAGCATCTGTGACACCTGAGCGACCCCACTCACAGGAGCTGCAGCAGCTCAAATCTGCCAGGACGTTGTGCAACGTCCTGGGTCGTTAACAGGCAGAAACACAGGACGTTGCACAACGTCCTAGGTCGTTAAGGGGTTAAAATGTGCCAACTACTGAATCCCCAGTAGATTGTTATAGTGGACAATATCGACCTAATTAACATGGATGAAAGTTGGCATAACCTGACAACTTCAGAGGGACCAATAGACCATCTGCTGTGTATGGGGAGCCTTCATACTCTCTTAGGACAGATGATGTCAGGGAGAGAAATAAAGGGAGTTGAATTTTCACCAGCTATTGTCAGCAGAGCTCAGCCGCTGTCAAGTGGAGTCTGGCATCCACTGTCTCCCATCTCCATGATGAAAACACATGAACATTCAGTTGTGTTGAAGTGTATGGTATCTGTTTGCCGACAGCCATCTCATCTATATGGTCAGATATCCAGATGATGGCTAACATAAGCAGATAATACAATGTGTGCAGTTTCCTATCTGCAGCATTTAACCTGAAGAAGGTCTATGATTTGACCGTAACTTTTTCATAACTGGATTTATGCTGCTTTCAAAAAACAAAAATAATATAATTTGTGCATACTGTCAGAGTGCCTGGTGATAATATTAGAAGTTCAGATCCAGGCTGACTTTTAAAAAGACTTTAGTCACTTTGGCATTTTGCAAATGTGACTAACGTTATGTGCTTGTATCCATTATGGCCACTTTACACGCGGCTACATTTCTAGCTTATCCACAGGTAACTTACTGGCTGCAGTGAAATCATGGAGACATTATTCCATTTGTACACAGCAACAAGATAGAACCTTGTCTCCATGATTTCACTGCAGCCAGTAAGTTACCTGTGGATAAGCTAGAAATGTAGCCGCGTGTAAAGTGGCCATTAAAGATAGGTAAAAAGTCATTGAGAAAGGAGGTTTGAGATCGCTTATTGTAATTGGCATCTTCTGTGTTACCAGTCATGGAAATCCTGCACTGATAAGAAGTTTGTTGAAAATTCTTCCTGAAAAGGTCAGGACCATCTAAATCTAAAATGGCTTTAGTGGTCAGTAAGTAAACTTTTTTAAACAAATACACATATAACGATAAAAAAAAAAATCTTATTTTTAAAATATGCTTTAAACAACACATCATTTTCTACAACACATTCCCTTTGACAGCTGTCTAACAGACTGGCCTGTTTTTGAGCTGTTACAGTGAGAATGGCCATTTTTACTGTATCAGAGACTTACATTCATGTCGCACTCGATAATGGATACGGCCTTGTCTGGTTTTGTCTCCATGACACGAAGTTCATAAATCTGTAAACAGAATAGTGTGAAGTGTAAAACAGAGTAACTAAATTCACTCTGATAAAACAAAGATTATGTGAAAGCATTGACATTTTTTTTTTAATTCCAAAACCTGAAGATGAACTCGTCTTTTAAAAAGAACCAAAGTCAATATCTCCATATATCAATATATATATTACTGCAAAACAGTCCAGCGGCCACGTTAATACACTGTGGCTGAATGTGAGTTCAATGAGTCACCAGACATCATTGCAGAGTGACGCAAGTGTGACATTGCACCAAGCTGGATAATTAAAAAAAAAAAAAAAGACAAATTCTAACAGATAGAGGATGGTTCGCTGGGCTCCCATGTGGCCAGCAGCCACAGAACCGACATGGCAGCTGAATCGGATCTTGCAATTCCCCTTGTACCATTTTTACTATAGGTAAATGTGGCACCTCTGCAGGGGATTGCCACAGGATCCACCGATGCAAGGAGGGAATTACACCTTGGTTCACACAGCACCTTCCACCCCAGACCTGAAGGGGGAGCTCTACTGGCTGCCTTAAGCTAGTTCCCCCTTTAAAAGATTCAGGCCTGAGGGGAGGAGTCAGTTAGTTCCAGTGAGTTTCAGTTAGTCCTAGTCTGTGGAGAGAGCTGGATTGAGGAGCTGGTCGCTGGAAAGGATCCAGGCCCAGAACCAGGGAACACTGACCCAGTTGTGCTGCACCCTCGGGAGAGGGTTGGAGGCCAGTGGAGAGTAGGAGAATCAAGGAAGAGAAACAGTCAAGGTTTCCTTGTAGTACACCCAGACACCGGAGTCCGACGCTGTCAGCATCTATTTAGCAGCAAAAGCCCGGAAGGACCAGAAGGAGTTAACCCCTGAAGAAAGCACAGTAAGAGACACTCGAAACTGACCAAGTACAGGACCAGAGGCCATTGGAGGAATAGGGACCCCGCAGAAGGACCTCATTGTCAGTTTAGAGAAAAGCTCTGAGAGGGAGAGGGAGCGGTGAGTTCAGTCACAGGCGGGACTCATTCCAAACCACAGAGTACAGAGACAGAGGAGGCCTCACAACTTTCTAAGGTGGAAGTCCCAAGTTGCACCGTGGACCTGGTTATTTCTCTGGACTGTACCTGTTACCCTGTCACCAGTAAAAGGTGCCGAAACAAAGATCACTGTGTGTATGTGTGTGTGCGCCTGCTTAACCACCGCTATTCACCGCATTGACTGCAGAGACGCGACTACTACTCCCCTGATCCATCCCCGCTGCCCTGAGGTAAAGCTCCACCGGTGGGGAGCTGTACTACACTGAGCTGCACTTCCATCACCTCAGCGGCCGGCTGCAGCGCTGGTATACCCGTTACCAGGAACTACAGGTGGCGTCACGTTACCAATCCCCTTATCCCCCACCATTTCCCACCATTGAGGGTCCAGGGCACAGGACCAGGGACCGACCAGCCGTGATCCCCCATCAAGGTCGATAGGCAACAAAACTTTGCTAAAATCAGACCATTCTGTGTTGATTAAATGATTAATATTTCAGCATTGATGACAATTTATTTTCTTACCCTAAACCAAATTTCAGAGGGTTTCAGCTTTCAAAAGAATAATTTATACAACCAATGGATGAATTAAATTTCAGGTTATAAGCTTTTATTTACATAACATGGATAAGCGACATAAAGGTGTACACTCCCTGGCAGAAGTTAAGCCACACAAAACGCTCAAAGTAACATGAGCAACATGCAACCTGGTGTTGAAAAATTGCTGATGGGATGCTTTAGAGCAGTGTTTCCCAACTCCAGTCCTCAGGACCCACCAACAGTGCACGTTATCAGGATTTTCTTAGTATTGCATAGGTGATAATTTAATTACCTGCACAGGTCATGATTCCAACCCCTGTCAGATACTAAGGAATTCCTGAAAACATGCAGTATTGGTGGGTCTTGAGGATTGGAAAAATTGCTTTAGAGAAATGGCTGCTGGGATGCTATGGAGAAATAGCCATCCCAATGATTCAACCACTAAATCAATATAACATCAAGGGTTAGTTAGTGTACCTGGAATAAAGACAGTGGGGTTTGGCTACCATACATTATGATAATCTACATTATAATCCACTCTTGGTCTCCAAACCAATCTGTGGCTATTATTGTGTCCAAAAACACAAAAGGGGGATCCATTGCAGGAAAGAAAATAAATACACCTCTATTCCAACCTCCATTGCATTCTTGCTCTCCACTAGAGAGGAGTTGACCAGTGAAAATTCGAGTTATGGGGGTTCTACCAAACCTTATATAAAGTTCTACCCTGGACCCAAACTTGAACCAAACCTCACTGGAAGTCACTGATTAAGGCAGTTCTGCTCTCCGCCCACATACAGCCAGCCATAAGAAGACCACTTCTTGGGGAGGGAGGTCGGGTTTCAGTAATTTTCTTTTTTTGGTACACCCTACACATTCGATAACGCTGATTTTCCCCCCTAGTGTGAGCCATTCAAACACTGCAAGCGGTTAGCACGCGTTCGAGCACCGAGCGTACCTGAGCACAGCGATGCTCCACTGGTTTGCGTATGTAAAGCCCTCAAACTCCAAGCCCTAAATTTTTTCTGTAAAGTCTATGTTTGATACGAACACTGAAAATTTAAGGTTCGGTTCCAGCATCCCTACTCTCTACCGTGATAACCTGAAGCACCGCTCTCACAGGATAATAGAACACCTGTAAGAGTATGGATGGCTCATAGCCAAACATCATGCAAATGACTTCTGATGTATTGAGTAGACACAGTTTGATGCTATACTCTTGGTATGCAGCATCCAATTTAATTTGTAGCACAGACTCAGTAACTACACACTGCTCGTTCTTCTAATCTGATGATCTGTCCTCTTGCTGTAATTTAGTTTATTGTTGTGCTCTTCACCACTGGCACACAACGTTCAACAGCAATGATATCTTGGCCTATGAGCATAGCAATCTGCTGATGTAATAAGTAATAAACCAAGGATTCTTGGTTCAAGGATTCTGTCAGTCGCAGTTTGTGATAACTGACTTGTCGAAGATCAGGAGGCTCGCACAATTATCCCACAAAACATGATAAAAAGTTTTCACTTGTCATATGGCCTCCCAAAAAAAGGAGAATTTTGTGTACTCACCGTAAATTCCTTTTCTCTTAGCCTCTAATTGGGAGACACAGGACCGTGGGTGTTATGCTGCTGTCCACTAGGAGGCGACACTAAGCAGATCTGCAAAAGAGTAACAGTGGCTCCTCCTCTGCAGTATACACTGCTGGAGCAGGCACTGTTTTGTGCTAAAGCAGTAGGAGAAATTAACAAGGTTAATTAACACTAACAATGCCTGGCAAGGCCACAATGTAACAACGTAAGAGTAACAAAAACTACAGGACGGCCAACAGGGTGGGTGCTGTGTCCCCCAATTAGAGGCCAAGAGAAAAGGAATTTACGGTGAGTACACAAAATTCTCCTTTTCTCCTTCGCCTCATTGGGGGACACAGGACCGTGGGACGTCCCAAAGCAGTCCCTGGGCGGGAAAGATAATGGAACTAGAAATACTGAAACAAGTCAGTGAACAACTAAGTACCTACAGGTGGGCAACTGCCGCCTGAAGGATGCACCTACCCAGACTGACCTCCGCCGAGGACTGGGTATGAACACTATAGTGTTTGGTAAAAGTGTGCAAACTCAACCAAGTGGCCGCCTTACACACTTGGGAGAGCAGAGGCTTGGTGCCGAAAGGCCCAGGAGGGCCCCACGGCTCGGGTAGAGTGTGCCTTGAACCCCGCTAGAAGTGGAGAATTTTTTATTCTGTAGGCTTCCTGGATAGCTAATCTAATCCACCTAGCCAGTGTAGCTTCGGAAGCTGGCATACCTTTTCGAGGGCCTTCCATCAGAATGAACAGAGTGTCTGACTTTCGGAAAGGCGCAGTCCTGGACTCATAAATGCGAAGAGCCCTGACGAGGTCCAGAGTATGCAAAGCCCGTTCAAACCTGTGAACCGGAGCCGGACAAAAGGAAGGCAATGAAATTTCCTCGTTCAAGTGAAAAGAGGAAACAACCTTAGGCAGGAATGACGGCACCAGACGGAGTACAACCTTGTCCTGATGAAATACTAGGAAGGGTGGTTTGCAAGAAAGCGCCGACAGTTCTGACACTCGGCAAAGAGAGGTGATAGCTACTAGAAAAAACACTTTCTGAGACAGGAAGTGGAGAGAAATGTCCCGAAGAGGTTCAAAGGGAAGCTTCTGCAGTGCCGTAAGGACCAGGTTAATGTCCCATGCGTCCAAAGGTCGTTTGAACGGAGTGAAAATGCGGCAAACTCCTTGGAGAAAAGTTTTAACTTGCGGCTTAAACGGCAAGGCGACATAGAAAAAGTACCGAAAGGGCTGAGACCTGACCTTTAAGGGAACTTAGGGAGAGACCAGATTCTAACCCCGAATGAAGGAAACCGAGAATTAACGGCAAAGAATAGGGAAAGAGAGAATAATCTCGAGAAGAGCACCAGGCGATGAAAGCTTTCCAGGTGCGGTGGTAAATTCTAGCCGATGCTGACTTCCATTCTCTGATCATGGTTTGGATCACAGCAGGGGACAATCCTGCTTAGGTTAGCACCCAGGTCTCAAGGGCCACGCCGTCTGAATTATGGTGATAAAACAGGCCCTGAGACAGAAGATCGGGATGACGTGGGAGGTGCCAAGGAACGTCTGCCGTGAGCTGGACGAGATCGGGGTGCCATGTTCGTCTGGGCCAGTCTGGGGCTATGAGAATGACCTGAATGCATTCTTGCTTGATCTTCCGCACGACTCTGGGTATCAGAGGCAGAGGAGGGAAGATGTAAGGTAACTGGAATTGCGACCAGTCTTGAACTAAGGCATCCGCCCCGAGAGCTCGCGAGTCGTGAGATCTTGCTATGAACGTTGTAACCTTTGTGTTGAACCGAGATGCCATCAGGTCTATGTCCGGAGTCCCCCAGCGATGACATATTTGCTGGAACACATCGCGATGTAGGGACCACTCTCCCGAGTCCATGCCCTGACGACTGAGAAAATCCGCTTCCCAGTTCTCCACCCCGGGCTATGAACTGCTGAAAACGTTGAGTCCGTCGATTCTGCCCAGTGCAGAATGCGTTGCACCTCGTGCATCGCCTGGACACTGCGGGTTCCGCCTTGATGGTTGATATAAGCCACGGCCGAGGCCTAGTCCGATTGAATCCGGACTTGTGTCCCTGCTAGCAGAGGATGGAAGGCCTTCAGAGCCAGAAATATGGCTCGGATTTCCAGGAGGTTGATGGGCTTGGACGACTCTGCTGGGGACCATGTTCCCTGCGCCGTGTGATGACGGTATACCGCTCCCCATCGCCTCAGACTTGCATCGGTGGTGACTACTCTCCAGCAAAACGGTAGAAAAGACTTTCCCCGTGTGAGGGAACGTGGTTTGAGCCACCAATGGAGGGAACTCCTGGCTGCAGGTGACAGTCGGAATAGTCTGTCCAGGGCAGAAGGGTTCCTGTTCCACGAACTCAGAATTGCCAGATGGAGTGGCCTGAGGTGAAGTTGGGCGAACAGTATCGCCTCCATAGAGGCAACCATCCTGCCCAAGTCTCTCATGGCAAATCGAAGCGATCGAGGAAACGGGCGCAGGAGACTGTAGACTCCCTGACGTAGGGCTTTTGCCTTGTCCTGAGGAAGAAGGACCAGACCCCTGGGGGTTTTGAACTGCATTCAGAGAAACGTCAGAGATTGTGATGGGACTAGTGATGACTTCTGAAGATTGAATAACCAGCCTAGACGACGCAGGGTGTCCACCGTGATGGAAACACACTGCTGACACTACCTGAAGGTAGGGGCTTTGATGAGCAAATCATCCAGGTATGGCAGGACTACCAGTCCTCTCGTGTGCAGAATGGTCATGACAGCCGCCATGACCTTGGTAAACACCCTGGGAGCTGTCGCTAGGCTGAACGAAAGGGCCACAAACTGGTAATGGTTTTTGGTCGATAGCGAATCAGAGAAATCGCTGATGGATTGTTGCGATTGGGATGTGGAGGTAGGCGTCCTGTATGTCGATGGACGCGAGAAATTCGTTCTTTTCCATAGACGCTATGATGGAGCGCAGTGACTCCATGCGGAAATGCCGAACCTTTACGAATGTGTTTAACTGTTTTAGATCCAGAATGGGTCGTACCGCACTTCCTTTCTTGGGTACTATGAAAAGATTTGAGTAAAACCCCTGGAAGCGCTCGGCTGGTGGCACTGGTATGATGACACCTGTTTTCAAAAGGGAATCTACCGCCTGAAAGAAGGCGCGAGCCTTGGATGGGTGAGCTGCTGGAATCGACAGGAAAAACAGATTTGGAGGTTGGGCTTTGAATTCTATAGTGTATCTGGAAGACACTAAGGTTTTTACCCAATTGTCGTCGGTAGTAGCGAGCCAGAAAGTCTTTAAATATATCCCCGGCACACAATAAAGGAAGAGAGATGATTATCCATTTTGTGTTTTTTATTTTTGAAGGTGAAAAACAGGTTGTATCACACGTTTCGGCTCCAGTTGAGCCTTTCTCAAGTGAGTCTTCTGTATATATAGAAAGGGGGTTTGTGGTTCAGTTCCCACATGAGCAACTGCTCAGGCCAGTACCTGCCTGTTTGAGGTACTCAGCATATGACTCCGTCCTTTGTGTCAGTGCAGCAGCATGGTGGCTGGTCTGGCTGGATGGACAGGAGCCTGTCCATCCACCCAGACCAGCCACCATGCTGCTGCACTGACACAAAGGACGGAGTCATATGCTGAGTACCTCAAACAGGCAGGTACTGGCCTGAGCAGTTGCTCATGTGGGAACTGAACCACAAACCCCCTTTCTATATATACAGAAGACTCACTTGAGAAAGGCTCAACTGGAGCCGAAACGTTGTGTGATACAACCTGTTTTTCACCTTCAAAAATAAAAAACACAAAAAGGATAATCATCTCTCTTCTTTTATTGTGTGCCGGGGATATATTTAAAGACTTTGTGGCCTATTTTTCCCTTGTGCACCTAAACGGTGGTCGAGCTATACTATATGCTCTCTGGTAGTAGCGAGCCAGACCTGACGAAAGCGTGAAAGTCGGCCACCAACCTGAAGAGTGTCTTCCAGAAGAGACGAGTCAGGAAGAAGAGAACCTGCTGGATTTTGAGCCCTTAGATCTTGACTGGCGAGCATGAGACTGCCAGTTTGCACCAGACTTCCGTATTGTCTGGGGGCGCTCCCTAAGGGGGAAGACCTGTTGCCCTCCGGCAGAGGTTTTCGAGACTGACCAACCGAAGGAGTTCCGAGCGGAAAAAGGAGATTTTTGTGTACTCACCGTAAAATCCTTTTCTCTTAGCCTCTAATTGGGGGACACAGACCGTGGGTGTTATGCTGCTGTCCACTAGGAGGCGACACTAGGCAGAATCTGAAAAAGATTAACAGTGACTCCTCCTCTGCAGCATTACACCCCTGGAAGAGGAAGAGCTTCTCCAGTTTTGTGCTAAAGCAGTAGGAGAGTTAACAGATAATAACCGGGACACAGGAAGTCTACGTAGGCAACCTGTGTAAACAAATTTAGTTAACAAGGTAATAACAGTGTAACAAGGCCTGAATTCAAACAGGCACGTGTGTAAACAGTTAAGGGTTAGCAGAGTAACACTAGTACCACAAGGCCTGTAACTAAGCAGGTGCATGTGGAAAACAGTGAAGAGATAACGAAGTAATAATCGTATAACAAGGCCTGTAACTAAACAGACTCACAGAACTACAAGGCCTGCAACTAAACAGGCACAAGTTTAAGCAGTTAACAGAGTGATAATAGGCAAACATGTGTAAACATGTTAACCATGTAACAGCTGAGAAGCTATGTGAGAACTGTAGAAAAAGGCCCACAAGGGCAATAGGGTGGGTGCTGTGTCCCCCAATTAGAGGCTAAGAGAAAAGGATTTTACGGTGAGTACACAAAAATCTCCTTTTCTCCTTCGCCTCATTGGGGGACACAGACCGTGGGACGTCCCAAAGCAGTCCCTGGGTGGGAAAAACGATGGAACTAGTAATGCCGAACCTGGTCAGCGAAAAACTATGTACCTACAGGAGGGCTGCTGCCTCCTGGAGGACACATCTACCTAGACCTGCGTCTGCCAAGGCCTGAGTGTGAGCACTGCAGTGACTTTAAGATGTGTGTAGGCTGAGCCACCTGGTTGCCTACGACACCAATGTGCTGACGCCTGGGGCCGGACGGCCTAGGAGGCCCCCACGGCCGTAGTAGAATGTGCCCCGACACCAGCAGGAAGGGGCGGCTTTTTGAAGGTATAAGCGTCCTGGATGGTTGGTGGAATCCATCTAGCTATAGTAGCCTTAGAGGCTGACGTGTCTTTATATCGGACCTCTGGAAGAAGGAAGAGAGAATCCAACTTCCTAAAAAGGTGCTGTCCTGGATACATAGATGCGTAGGGCCCTGACGAGGTCCTACAATGTAAAGCCTTCACGACCCAATGGCCTGGAACCAGGCACAGAGCTGGCAGAGAGAGGTCTTCATTTAGGCGGAAGAAGTACCCCGCCAGTGGAAGGAAGGATGGGATCGGCGAAGGGCAACATTGTCTTGGTGGAAGACCAGACAATGAGATTTACCTGAGAGTGCTGTAAGTTCCGATACTCTGCAGGAAAAAGTAATTGCCACCAAAAACCACCACTGTTAGTATGAGAATGCTCAGGGGAGTGACCCATAGAGGCTTAAGGGATGGTTCTTGTACAGCCGTGAGGAGAAGGTTTAGGTCCCACGGGTGTAGCGGCCTGTTGAATGGGGAAATCAAATGGCAGACCCCTCGAAGGACGGAGGTCCTTGAGGTCTGGGAGTAAAACGTTTGTGGAAGAAGGTGGAAGGGGCTGAAAACTGCCCCTTGAAAGAACCCAAGGACAGGCCTGAATCCAGGCCCGAATTGAGAAAACTGAGAATTCTTGGCAGGGATAGGGCCAAAGTGAATGGCCTCTAGAGGTGCACCAAGCAACCAAAACCAAATGTTCATGTGCGACGGAAATGTTTGAGGAGGCTGGTTTCCTCGCTCTCATAATGTTCGCCACAATATCCTAAGAAAACCCAGCTTGGTTAAGACCCAGGTCTCAACAGACATGCCGTCAATACAGAGTTGAGGAATTCTGACGGTATAACCTGTCTTGAGAGATTGAGTCTGGACTGTCTGGTTGGACAGTCCGGCAAGCGCCATGATACGGCTGCTATGAGTGAGAGACGGAAACGGATCCATCCCTGGACTGGTGTGTGTGTGGTCCCAATGACTGTGGGTCATAAGACCTGGTCCTGAAGGCTGGAATCACGAGTACCTCATCCGGGGTTTCCTAGCATCGGTAGATTCATGGGACAACGTGAGGGTGTGGGAAACACTCCCTTGAGGTAGTCCCCTTGCGGGCGAAGAAAAAACCACTTCCCGGTCATCTACAGCCAGCGTGTGACCGGCTTATAGTGCCGAGTTTGTGGATTCCGCCCAGTGAAGTACATGATGAACTTCATCCGTTGCCTGGAGACTTCTGGGTTCCGCCCTAGTGACTGACATATGTCACAGCCGTGGCATTGGCTAAAGGACTTCAGTGCTAGGACTATTTCCGGAATCTTCCGTATATTCATGGGCATTTTTGACTCCGGGCGGGATCACTCGCCTTGTGTACTGTGATGGGGGACGCTGCACCCCATCGCGTCAGGCTCGTGATAGTGGTTAAACTGTTCAGCGTGGTGGAACGAAAAACCTTCCCCGTATGATAGAAAGAGTGGTCAGAGCCACCGGGGGGGGGGGGGGTGGGGGGAGACCGCCTACTTTCAGAGGACAGGTGAAAACTCCTGTCGAGTGATTGAGGTTCTTGTTCCTTGAATTGAGAATGGAGAGTGTGAAGGCGGTCTGAGATGCAGCTGTGAAATATTAAACTGTTGGAACCGGAGTATAATTGTGGAGGTTGTTATAGTGTCTACAGTGCTGAGACACTATGTTCGCAGTCCACGAGGATCAGAGTTTTGGATAGGCAGAACGTCCAAGGACGGAAGGATGATGACACCCCTGGAATGAGGGGTAGTCATGACGTCTGCCCTGACCTTTGTGAGCACTGAAGGAGCTGTAGTTGAATCGAAACGGGGGGGCCACTATTAAGTGTTCCTGTTTGAATGCAAATCTGATGAAACTTTCGGTCGGTAGCTGCATAAGAATATACGGGTAGGCGTCCTGTATATCTATGGGCGGAAGGAATATTAATCGTTCTTTGGAAGCAACTTAGAGTGGCGATACCATGTGGGATAAGTTATCCGGACATGTTAGTTTAGTTGTTTTAGGTCCAGTACGGATCGTAATGTACCTTCCTGATTGGACCACAGATAGGTTGGAAAACGCTCTTTGCGTGATACAGTTACAGCGACTCCTGAAATGAGGAGAGGCTTTACAGGGTGGAAAAAGTACTTGAGCCTTTAGGCAGTGGAGACGATTTTGGTCTCGGATTGATGAGACTGACTCTGTCAGGATGAGCTACCCTTCTGGGTATCCTGGGACAGGTACCTGCGTGGCGACCGAGTACTCGTCAGTGTCGGTCTAAGTCTTGACCGACCTTAATAAATACTAAAAGGAACGGTCGTCCTGGTTTGCACTGAGGGAGGGAATGCCCTTGCGTCTCGTAGCATCTGAAGTTATCTTGTCCAGCTGTCCTTCGAACAGGTGTCCTCTGAAGGATGGAAAAAAACTGTGAGGGGCTTCTTGAAGACCACGTCCATTCTTCCCTTCCCGTACCCAGAGGGCACATCTAAGGGAATGGCATTGTGAGCTGCTATTGCTGAGCAATTGGCAACGTGCAGAGCTGCGCGCATTAGGTAGTCAGCTGAGGTGGCGACTCGAGTTGTTTGGGTCGTCAGAGTAGGGCGGCGGACGAGGCATTCAATATTGGTTGACCTGCTAATGCTGTGATGGCTATCTCTGCCCCGACTGAAGCGAATCTTGTCCGTGTCAGTCTAGACATGAACTAGCCGAATGAATTCCGGTTGGAATGCAGTTTGCCGACGGCGCTTGAAGGATCGCCTGGCTGTGCGCTGAGGGAGGGAAATGCTTTGGTCTCCCATGGCATCTGAATGCAATGTGACCAGTTGTCTTCTGGACAGACGTCCCTGGATATGGGAGGCCTGTGAGGGACTGAGGCTACAGTATATCTTAGAACTCCCAATAGAGCGTCAGCCTGGCGGCTCTAGGACTAAGGACGTATTGAGATCTGAGTCGTGGTCAAATTGGCCTTCTGAGGGCAGGACTGGTCTGCTGCCTGTAGCGCCTTTACTGTGGCATTATCGTCCACATTACGTCCAGTATGGAGCCACAGTCGGGAGGAAGTATGCCGAGCCCCTGATAATTATAATAATATTTATCCATTTATATATTGCTATTAATTCCATAGCACTTTACATACATCCAGAAATACATATATATGTATCTATATATATATATAATAATATATACACACACAGGTGTAGAGGATTTGAACTTGGAAACCCGCAGGTGCAAGGTCCGTATCACTATCCTCCAGGCTACAATGCTTTGTGCTGCAGGGGAAAAAACATGCAGAGCCGCAGCAGGGAGGGAGCCCTGCTTGGCTTCATTGCAGAGAGTGTGCAGTGTGAGATCCTGCGCCGCCAGTACTGCTGAACAACATGGCTGGAGGGTTCGGGGAGGACTCCTCAACCTAGTATTCCCAGGGAAATCTGGTGAAGGGGGGCGGCATATGACATCTCGACCGCAACCGTGCCACCCTACAGTGGGAGTCGGGGATGAAGCATGTCAGATCCCATGACATCGATGAGGGCACTGCGGACACCGCAGACCAGTACCCCCCGGGCAGGCTACTGTACAGCCCCTTTCCCCTGTGTGCCTGCATGTTGCGGCAGGGAAGAAGTCCTGTGATGCTCCCAGTGCTTACGGGCCCCAGTATAGTGGGGCTCCGAGCATCATGAGCGGCTGTACAGAGTACCCTGCACTTATATCTGAAGTGCAGGGATCTGTGTATTCAATACTAGATGCGGGGAAGATGCCTTAGTATCTTTTATTATATGGCTGTCATTATACATCAGATGCCCCCATCATGGCCGCAGTAGAGGGCTGCAGAGAAAACAGGAGGGGGGCGGAGCGTGCAGGGAAATGAAACTCTGCTCCACAGTGGCCTGCACGCTCCGTTCCGCCCCCTCCATGATGCTGTTCGCGTCATCCGGGGGCGGGCCGGGGGCGGGGAAAGAGGCGGCGGCTTTGCTCTAGGCCGAAGCCGCGGCCTCTAGTAATGTACCCATGCCGCAGATGATGCGCGGCCGGCGCGGAGACCCGCGGAGGGACCGGAACGGACCCGGATCCCCAGGTAGTGCGGCGCGGTCCCTCACAGGAGAACCCAGGTACTGGGTCTCCTGGAGCTCGGCCATACATACAGCTGCCGGCAGACAGAGGCAGCTGCTGGACCCCCGGGCATTATGGCGCCATTGTGGTGGCGTCTCCCGCCGGAGGACCCTAGGTCAGGGTCTCCTGGGATATGGCCATATATGTAGGTGCCGGCTTCCAGGGGCATGGTGCTGGCCTGCAGGGACATAGGGAGTCTGTGCTCCGTGTAATAGGTGCCTGCACCACTGGCATGGAGTCCTACGGCCCCCACCAGGAGCACACAGCAGAGCTGGTGCTCCCGGGATATGCAGCCTTGGGATGTGCAGCCCATCAGAAGCACTCAGCATGGCTGAGGCTTCTGGATTACACTGCAGCCGGCCTGTGACCTGTGGTGCCTCAACCTAATGGTCCCACAGGGGTGATTAGGGAGGGATGCTGGCTGCCCCGCTGCTGGTCCCTTGGCACCCTAAGGAGTACACAGCGAGGCTGTGAGTCCTGGGTGTACTGCGGCGAACACGCTGCCGCTGAAGTCCATGGAGTGGCTCAGCAGGGCTGAGGACTCCTGGGGTGCTCCGAGTGCTGCACCTGCTGGCTCTACCTGTGGTGTCTCAACCTAAATGAACCCCAAAGGGGAATATAGGGAGGGATGCTGCTCCACCATCAGAGGCCTCGTCCGTCACCTCGACCTCAACCCAATGACCCCAACAGTGGTGAAATGGGGAGGGAGGACCGTTGTCTCAACTTCAACCCAGCGCCCCCAACATTGGGGGGCCGAGGAAGGAGCGGCATGTTAGGGGAAAAAGTCTACCTCAACCAGGCGCCCCAACAGTGGGTGGCCGAGGAGGGACCAAGCCGGGAGTCTCGTTAGAGACCCACTTTTCTTCTTCTTGAAGTAAAACATCAAAAAGTGAAAAATTTTAGGAGCAATAAAATTTGTGTGTGCCTCCTACAAGACACTAAGCAAAAAACTGGAGAAGCTCTTCCTCTTCCAGGGGTGTAATGCTGCAGAGGAGGAGTCACTGTTAATCTTTTTCAGATTCTGCCTAGTGTCGCCTCCTAGTGGACAGCAGCATAACACCCACGGTCTGTGTCCCCCAATGAGGCGAAGGAGAAAGAGGTACTTTTACCACCCGTGGTGTCTGAAATCAATTGATCCAGTTTTTCTCCAAATAAATGCCCACCAATGTATGGGAGACATGTGAGTGACTTTTTAGACGCTGCATCTGCCTTCCACATCAGCCGGAGGGTCTGACACATCCAGAACTTGGTTGATGGACTTAATCAAATCCTCAACCAGAGCCACCGTATCGGTCACATTTAGATCTAGAGACTCCTCTAAGTCACCATCTGAGTCCGAAGTATAGAGACTCCTGTGAGTCTTCCTGATGTTTGTGAGATAGAGAAGCTCTAGAGCCAGCAGTGGATTCCGGAGATGGAAACCTCTGCGTTCTCTTCCGCTCAGACTCAGAAACTGACGGGGCAGGGTCAGTAGTCCGTCGCGGGTCCGACCCCTCTGTCTGAGACGCAGCGACCTGAACAGCGGTCTCAGGTGGCGAAAGGACTTGCATAAACTGAAGCACTGTGGCAGACAATCTGTTAATGGACTGCGTCATATTCTGAGACATAACTGTGGCCCATGCAGGGGTAGGGTCAGGGACACTGGGAGAAGCCCATGTAGTGGGGGTCTCAGTATCCACAGCCTGTGTGCAGCTCTGACAATGTTGCGAGGTGCATCCTGCAGGAAGGTCAGCCTTACAAGCAGTGCAGGTAGCATAGTAAGTGTTGGCTGCCTTGGAGCTTTTCTTACACTTATTGCCAGACATTGTGATATGAGTCTTCCTGGTAAACTTGGGAGACAAACCCAGGTGTCTCTCTTCTATAATCAGACACTCTAACTATTCAGCTAGTTGCTTGAGCCCTTAGTAGAAGGGGCTGTGTAGTGGCACTGTGTGCTTAAACAGTGCCTGCTGCAGGGGAGAGCACTGAAGTACAAAAGTGAGACTGAAACCTCTGCAGAGAAGTTCCCTGCAGAGGTCTTACCAGCTCCAGCGCGCTCCTAGTAGAGGCTGCCCGGATCCTGTGTTCCCCCCGGATGGCTGAGGCGCAGGGCTCCACGTGTAGCTTAATGGTGGTGGTGGAGGAGAAGGAGGAAGGCGCGGAGCTTGACGAGCAAGCATCCAGCAGAGGAGCGCGCACTTTTCAAGCTCCGCCCGCTGTATGACACGCGTCAGCGTCATCTGGAGGGACGGGGGCGGCACAAAAGAGGCGGCTTCCGCGCTAGGCCCAAGCAGGGGCCTCAATTAATTGTAGGCCCCGAAAATAGTGAAGGGCAGTGTGAGGGTGTAGGGAAAAGCCGTGGAGGGGCCCAGAAACCTTTATTATTCCTCTGGCGGTATGAAACCACCAGTACAGTAAAAGGCAGTACCCCACTGCGGCCAATCACCATAGACTGATCAGCTATTATCCCAGCTTGTAAGCCTGCACTCCTGCAGACAGCTTGTAGCATCTCAGCCCAGAATGCAGCATGTGCTGCTGATACCTGTGGTGCCTCAGCCTAAACACCTAAAGGGTGATTAGGGGGACGTTATGTGGCAGATAGTCCAGCTTTGACTTCAACTCAGGACCCCGAGGGAGTAAGGAAGGAGGATGTTATGCTGGGCTGTCTCAACTTTAACACAGCAACCCAACTATGGGTGGCCGAGGAAGGAGCATGCCGGGGGCAACGCCGGACCCACTTTTCTTCATTGAATGATGAAAAATCACCGAGAAGTAAAAATGGTCGTGTGCCTCCTACGACACTAAGCAAAAAACTGGGGAGGCAGTGCCTGCTCCAGGGGTGTATACTGCAGAGGAGGAGCCACTGATACTCTTTTGCAGATCTGCTTAGTGTCGCCTCCTATTGAACAGCAGAATAACACCCACGGTCCTGTGTCCCCCAATGAGGCGAAGGAGAAAATTCCTTTCGATCTGACTTTCATGCCCTTCTCATATGCCAAAGATTGGAGCTAAGAGCTTGAAACTGTGCTCACTTGCAAATCTTAGCAACATCTGCTATTGTGTCGATTGACATAGTCCTTCAAAGCGCTGCAAATTCAAAATTGAGGAGTTTATTTAAACACAAACAATAATAGTTTAATTAATGTTAAAGGGGTTGTCCACTACTAAGACAACCCTTTCTCATCACTCATGTTTGGCCCCAATAAAAAAAAAAAAAAACGCTCATTCAGCTCCTGTTCTGGTGCCTTTCCAGTGATGTCGGTGCTATGACAGCAGCTCACATGAGGTTGTGACATCACGCGAGCCTTTGAATGTATGGGTAATCAACAAGAAGTGATTGGCCACAGCTCTCACTTTCTTTTCATTACTCATACATCCAAAGGCGGGGAGAGGAAAGCGGGCAGTGATTGGGAGCGGGGCTAGTGTGACGTCACAACCTTATGCGAGTCAGTGAAATTGCTCTGACACAGGATTTTTTATTTTAATGGGGCCAAACATGGGGAATAGTAAAGGGGTCTGTCCTAGTAGTGGACAACCCATTTAATTTTGTTATAAAATACATAACCACAGGTCAAGTGCATACAAATCAAATATGCTGAGAATTTTCCATCAGGATTTCTGGGCAGACAAGTCGACAGCATATTACAGCAGCAAAGTGGATAAGATTCTGTAATCTCATCCTCACACCACTGAAAATCTATATGTATGACAAAATCTGCAAAATGTCAATTCTTACTGTGGATTTGCAGTAAAACAATAAAAAAAAAACATATTGTAGGAAAATGTGTAAAAATTCCCTTCCAGTGGAAACATGCAAAGTTTTATACAATCAAACAGCTGCCAATAGTTTAACGTTACCTTCTCATTGTAGTTAATAGCAATTACGTCTCCTGTGGTCAAACAAGCAAAGTTCCTCAATGCATTCTCTAATCTATTTGTAAAGTCAAGGAACATCAGAGAAAACCACAATGCATGTCATGGTAATAGATGTGTACCAATTCACAACACATAACTGATGTGTTTTATTGAAGGAAAAAATAAACAAAATAGAAGAAGCTAACAGCTTGCTGGCATCTAACACTTATTCACACCAATACACAGAAAGGATACACCGCCTTGGGATTTGTGATGTCTAAGAAATCTGGGCTCTGGGGTTGGAATTTGGAATATGTAGCGACTTGAAGGTTGACGCTCTCCACTTGTACAAGACCTCCCTCTTCCAAAAGCAAATTCTGCATCATCTGTGAGGAACAGTAAATCAGCAGGATTATATGTCACAGATGACGAAAACCACTACATACCCATCTGTTGGAATGTGCATTCCTTTTTCATATACATTTTATTCATTATTCTAAACGAGGTAGAGTCAATTTATACCAAAGTAGAGCAAGAATGGAAACACAGGTGTGAGCCAGCTACATGTTTGAAAAACTACATAGGCCTTCAGAGGTCTCCCAAACTGAAAGATAAATTTGCTTAGCATTATCATTGTTGTGTTTCTTTGATTAGTCGGCTTTAGTAAAGAAACCTAATTGATAGATATCTCTTAGGGTACCGTCATATTTGGCCACGCTCCATCAATCCCGACAACGATACGACCTGGTAGGCGTCGCTATGTGGTCACCGGTGAGATGTCAAACAGTCAGATCTCACCAGTGACGTAGAAACGATAAGGTAGTCGTTGGGACCCTGTCACTCTCGGGCGTAGTATTGAGATCGCTGGTAGTGGTCCCTGTCAAACACAGCGATGCATGCTGCCCAGCGGGAGCACAACGACCAAAAAAATGGTCCAGAACAGTTTGTAACGATCAGCGATCTCACAGCAGGGGCTTGATCACTGCTAAGTGTCACACAAAGCGAGATCGCTGGCGAGGTCGTTGTTGCATCACAAAACTTGTGACTCAGCAGCGATCTTGCTAGCGATCTCGCTTAGTGTGACGGGGTTTTAGGCTGTGTTCGCACAGTCCAAGCATGAGTGCGACGTCCGGATGGCTGTAGGTTTTCAGATTTGAGCTTAACGCCATCCATATATATATATACAGTATCTATCTATCTATCCATCTATATATATATATATACATACATACATACTTAGGAGCAGTTCGGGTTAGGAGACCCTCTGCTGGTCCAGACATACGTGTGTCTCTACTTGGACTGTGAACATTGAGCATGTGAAACCAACTGTAGGCAAATTCTGCAACCAAGAGACTCAATTCATACTGTATTGATAACAGCGTTATCCTTCAGGTGAAAGGGAGTTCTGTACTAATTTATCAGAACACCAATGTACAATACAATGTACTGAGAATGTTGTTCACTATCAGATAGCCCTTTTAGAATCACTATGTAAAATAAGAACAACTATGCTCACCTCTGGTGCAGGTGCTGTTCCAGCAATGTCAACACCTGGTCTCCCCCGGGCACACTTAGCATTGTTATGTCACGTAAGGCCTGTAAGCCAATGTGCGACCACTTATCTCCTTCTGACATCCGGAGGAAGTTAACGAGCAGCAGCAGCTCTCAGTCTGTCAAGTGTCAGTTTCGTCTGAAAAAAGTGGTCACTGGTTTGCTGCAGGCATAACAACGTCATGTGAGCTCCAGGAGACCAGGCGCTGACATTGCTAGAACGTCACCTGCACTGGAGGTGAGCAGAGCTATTACCATTTCACCTGGGATAAATGAAGTGACTCCGTAAGGACTGTCCGCATAATGGACAACGCCTTTAAAGAGGACCCGTCAACCCCCCATGGATTAGAATTTAAGTCCAGCACTGAATGCAGCATGTCTGCTGCATTCAGGCAAGGGGTCCCCCATGGCTCTGTGGGGCTGCTACCCCAATATATAGGCTTATAAAAACTTACAGTAAAAATCCATGGAGGCGGGCCCTTGTGCTTGAGGCAGCTTGTCCACGGGGGCATTTCACGCCCCCTGCGCCTCTGTGCCACCCATGTCCTCGCCGCCTTGCTCGTGCCATTCATGAAATCCTCGCTCTGCGCGTCCTTGTAGTGTTGATACAAGCGCAGGGCGAAGTTGAGATCTCAGTGCATGCCCCACCTCCCGCTATGACGTCCTCTCATTTCCCGCCCTTCTCCATAGCACAACACAGAGCAGGCGGGGAAATGAGAGGACGTCATAGCGGGAGGCGGGGCATGCACCGAGAGCTCAACTTCGCCCTGCACTTGTGTCAACAACACAAGGACGCGCAGAGCGAGGATTTCATGAATGGCACGAGCAAGGCGGCGGCGACATGGGCGGCACAGAGGCGCAGGGGGTGTGAAATGCCCCCGTGGACGAGCTGCCTCGCCCGCTTCCATGGCTTTTTACTGTATGTTTTTATAAGCCTTATATCTGGGTAGCAGCCCCACAGAGCCATGGGGGACCTCTTGCCAGAATGCAGCAGACATGCTGGACTTAAGATTCTAATCCATGGTGGAGGGGTTACAGGTCCTCTTTAAACATAATTATAAAGATATAGGAAACAATTTAAGACGACACTTTAAGGTTATATGTGCATAGGATGTCCTTTCAGGTGGGTCCACTCAAACATTCTCCTAAAAAAAGTTCTTAAAAGAAATCTAAATCATGGGCATTGCAATTTGAATATTAAATATGCAGATGTTCAGTTTTTCTGGCATTTTTTTTAACTGTTTCAGGCTTCGAAAGAAAGTTATCTAAACATTGTTAAAGTGTCTTGCTATTTTCTACATAATGTTAAAAAGCAAAACGTCAATGGCAAAGTCACTGGAAATATATGACACGAGGGACATAAAAATTTTTTCCTCAATTGACATCTTCAAAAACTTGCCGGGTATGTGAGTTTCTAAAATAAGTGACATACATAGACCATAACATCACTTTACCTGACTTGTCAAGATATACCATAACCGAGAGAGGGGAAATGGGCAATTTGCATCCTCCTCATCCATAGTGTTATATACTGTTGGCCACCTTCATCAAGCTAATATATTAAGCAAACTATCGTTCTGTAAGGGAAGGGTATAGTTTTCACTTACCCAATGTGGGAGGTAGCAAATGCCCTCATCTGCTACAAACTCAAGGACACCACAATGTGTCATCCGGTCAGAATTTTTGTTGGTTAACTTGAAGAGCATGGGGTAAGTGATATTCAATCTGCCTGAAGGCAAAACATACCAAATATTATCTTTGTGTTCAGTGCAATTAGTCTAATAAACAAATATATGGAGTTGTCAGCACTATGGCATATAAAGCAGAAACTACACATGCTCTATACTGGCTAAGATACTAAAGAAAATTCACTTTCATTTCGCTGCGTGCGGCAGATCCTGCAGATTTACCGCATCTGTCGCCTAACAGCCACACTTGTGGCAAAACCCATGCCTTGTCTATGGGGCTTGCGGCAATTGTGGTTTAGCAGCGATCTGGCAGCTGCAGCCGCGAAAAAAAACGCGGCTAGCAGCATTTTGTTTCGCCGCAAATGCCGGATATGGCACAACCGCACCTGCAGTATACTCCACTATTTTTTTGATGAAATAAAGAACATCATAATGATAATCAGACGGACCCCATTTTAGCCAATAGATTCCTACTTCTGGTGCTTTTTCAATCTGTTATGTGACAAATTCGCCCCATATCAGTTATGTGGAATTACAAAATGCAGGTGTGAACATAGCCTTACAGTGCCATTGCTTGAAAAATACACTTACTTAGTTGATCCAGAGCAGATGGAGGCATAATAACTGAAAAATAAAAAATGCACAGAATTATAAAAATTCTTATGTTTATTAGCTACAAATTATACACTGCACACTAGCAAACCTACAGAGCATCTAATGGGTTATACAAATTGCACAACCTTCCAGATTACTTCTAATTTACTTCTCTTTTCCACCCATCATTCATTAAGAGCTAATCCAATGCTTACCAAAAGCAAAAACAATTACACATCCATATACATAAAAGCATAAAGAAAAATGAGTATTTATACACAAAGTCATGCGAAAAACTAAGTATACCCTCTTTGAAGTCAATATCAAAATATAATAAAAATAAACCATCTGGTGCTGATCTAAAGGCCACTTTACACACACCAACTTATCTGTCCAACTTCTGAACAACTTACTGGTTGCAGTGAAATCATGGACACATTGTTCCATTTGTACACAGCCACAAAATGGAGCAATGTGTCCATGATTTCACTGCAACCAGTAAGTTGTTCAGAAGTTGGACAGATAAGTTGGTGTGTGTAAAGTGGCCTTTAGAGAAGAAATTGTTGCCCATCAATTTGAGAAGGAATATAAAACCATTTCTATACAATTTGATGTGCAGAATTCTAAACTGTGTAAGATTATCACAAGTTGAGATCATTCCAGTCAGCTGACAATCATCCCTGGAGATGTCCCAGGTTCTCTGGTTTCCTCCCACAATACAAAGACATACTCATATAGGGAATTTAGATTGTGAGCTCCAATGGGGACAGTGTTGCTAATGTATGCAAAGCGCTGTGGAATTAATGGCACTATATAAGTGAATATTATTATTAATTCATTACAAAATAGAACTGGTAAATGCTCATAGAAACAGTAAGAAACCCAAGAGCTAGAACTCAGAATCTAAAGGCCTCAGCTGGAATGTTAAATGTTAAAATTCCTAAAGGTACAAGTTACATCTGAACAAAGCAGAAGACATCAAGAACAATGTGCCTAGGACGGACAATATCAAGGTGGAGATGTTTAGCCATAATGCCTTGTACCACATTGGATGAAAATTAAACTCAACATATCAGCACAAATACACCATATCAACTGGCAATCTCAGTGTAGAGGGTCAAAATTCTGGCTTTTGTTTTTTTTTTTTACAGCCACATGGACCTTGGATGTAAGTGGTAACTCTAAAACACTCCATCAATACATCACTTGAATAACATTTATTGATGGGAATACAAGATTTTGCCATATCTTTGAGGGCATGACTGAAAGAAATCACTGGAGAGGGAACCATGGTGTGCGCAGACATCATTCTTATAGTAAGTATATATCTATTTCTCATTTCAGAGGTAGAAAAGGCAGTTATGGAGCAATGGAAATGGTGGGCTATAGTCTTCAAAATCCAGGAATAGTGTGTCAGCTGGAAGCTGCACTTAGGCTCCACTCCACACAAAATTACATTTAATACACAACTAACACAATCCATAATAATATTAATGTAGCCTACTTTTCCCTCCTTTTTCTACGTCAGAGCGGTCATTTGGTCCAGCCAGCATGGATACAGAATAGCAGCGGTACTGCGTGGAAAACCGGTTCTGAAAAACCCGAGGTATTGGGTGGTCAAACATGTTGAACGAAAACTGAAAAAAAGAAACAAGAGACAAGATTAATACAGCATGATAGGATCACAAAAATAGGTTATAATATTATGAGCCTATGAAAGCAAATTGGCAATGTAAGGCCAGGTCATGATTAGAATACAGACTGCAACGTTTATAGGTCTTCAAATCAGAACTCAACAACCTCCTAGGCATATATAAGGAGTTCAGGGCAGATCCACTGGCAGTCTGTACTGTGGCCCTTATTTGGACTCTGAAACCGGCTGTAGTAAGATTCCTGAAGCAAAGAATAACTACCGTATATACTCGTGTATAAGCCGACCCGTGTATAAGCCGACCCCCCTACTTTTGCCCCAAAAATCTGGAAAAACCTATTGACTCGTGTATAAGCCGAGGGTGGACCCCAGCACAGGTATACAGACCCCAGCAGTGTGGTATACAGGCCTCCCCAGTGGTAGTATACAGCAGCCCCAGTGGTAGTATACAGATTCCCCAGCAGCCCCAGTGGTAGTATACAGATTCCCCAGCAGCCCCAGTGGTAGTATACAGGAGCCCCAGCAGCCCCAGTGGTAGTATACAGGAGCCCCAGCAGCCCCAGTGGTAGTATACAGGAGCCCCAGCAGCCCCAGTGGTAGTATACAGGAGCCCCAGCAGCCTCAGTGGTAGTATACAGCAGCCCCAGTGGTATACAGCAGGCCCCCAGGGGTACATATAGCAGCCCCCAGGGGGTACCCAGCAGCCCCCTGGGGGTACCAACAGCCCCCTGGGGGTACCAGCAGCCCCCTGGGGGTACCAACAGCCCCCTGGGGGTACCAACAGCCCCCTGGGGGTACCAACAGCCCCCTGGGGGTACCAACAGCCCCCTGGGGGTACCAACAGCCCCCTGGGGGTACCAACAGCCCCCAGGGGGTCCCCAGCAGGTACCCCAGCAGCCCCCAGGGGGTACCCAGCAGCCCCCTGGGGGTCCCCAGCAGCCCCCTGGGGGTACACAGCGGCCCCCAGAGGGTCCCCAGCAGCCCCCAAATGCTGTCACTCGCCCCCCCTTGCAAGGGCCCCCCCCCGCTTCTCTTACCATTCCGGACTTCTGATCCGCGCCACTCCTCGCTGCTCCGTCCATCCGTCTTCTACATCCGGGATCCCCGGCCGCGCGATGACGTCACATGCCTGCGACGGCCGGAGATCCGGGATGTAGAAGACGGACGGAGGGAGCAGCGAGGAGCAGCGAGGAGCGGCGCGGATCAGAAGTCCGGAATGGTAATATAACCATCGGGGGGGGGGCCCTTACAAGGGGGGGCAGGTGCCAGCACTTGGGGGGGATTTATTTAGTTATGCACTGCTTCCCCCTGCCGCTGATTGACAGGGGAAAGCAGTGCATATTTAATGAGCGGCCCCACGTGACGGTGCCGCTCATACAGCAGCCTCCCCCCCCCCCGCCTCCTGAAGCCTCCACAGCCCCGGACACAGCCCCCCCGTATTGACTCGTGTATAAGCCGAGGGGGAGACTTTTCAGCCCAAATTTTGGGCTGAAAAACTCGGCTTATACACGAGTATATACGGTACATCTCCAATGGTGCTGCTCAGTTAATAAGCCTACAGCCGTATTCACACTTTAATCCACATTTTTTTAAGAAAAACATAGAAAATCGCCATCTAGGAATGTCAACTGATGTGGACGATGCAGACGGTAGAGCGCAGGTTTAGCAGTAGCCATTCTTCCCTGCACATCTCTACTCTTGGCCTCCAGCACAGCACTTTTCTCAGGACGGACAGCGCTGCTGACAGTCGGATCTGCACGCATTAGATAGAGAGGGCATATCCTAGTAGAAACCTCTTTAATGTCCTCATCCATTTCAATATTCTTCTGCTGGTAAATACCATTAGTCTGGTTCACTTCTTCTGTTTTCTCTTTTGTGACAGCTATGCAAAGGGGTAGTCTCCTTGCAGTGATATTTGTACATATGGTGAAAGACTGAAGTGATTAGGTTTACGTATGCGACATTACTACTGGACTAGCACAAAAACCATCAGCGCCCACTAATTTACTAGTTGAATGATTAGGGTATTATATTTTTTAATATTACCCTGCTTGCTGTTAGGATAGTTGTTTTTTTTAATTCTGATATACCAAAGAGTTTGACACTGTAAACCTGATGGATTTGAATGAAATGGATAGGATCATTCATGCAGCCACTTTGATCTGTTAAAAATAGATCCATTAGAATAAGAATCCTTGATCAGGATGTAAACAGGGCGTTACTTACTTTTAGCTTCTTCCCAAACAAACACATATAATGTTTAGATGTGTTTTGACATTTTCTTTGCCTGCTCTATTTTTAGGAACAGAAATAACATTAAGAAAACTTGATGGTTTTAAAACCTGACACATAACGGATCCCAGATAGACCCTACAATAACCAATGGGATATCTCTGCTTGCTATGACATTATACAACTGATGCATTTTTCACATTCATTCCACTTGTTCCTAAACGTAGACATGACAAAAGGAATGTAAGAACGAGTGTGAATGGAGCAAGCATACAGAGGCAACTCAATGAATTAGAATATCATCAAAAAGTTAATTTATTTCAGTAATTCAATACAAAAAGTCACATGCATATATTATATAGAGTCATTACACAAAGAGTGATCTATTTCAAGTGTTTATTTCTTTAAATGTTGTTGATCATGACTTACAGCAAATGAAAGTTTACAGGTCATTGTCTTAGAAAATTAAAGTAGGAGGATGAAGGGTTAAAAACTGCAATGCCGTATTCCAGGAGACATCAAAGGGTGAACATAATACTGATGTATTAGTCAATGTGTTTCAGGGCTCCCTGGCCCCTTCCTCAGCACAAATCAATATCACATTGCCAGGTTTCAGGAAGCCCTGGAACGCATTGACTAAATCAATATTAGTCACACTTTGATATTTCATGGAATATGGCAGCGCGGTTTTTAACCCTTCATCCTCCCTACTTTAATTTTCTGAGATAATGACCTTTGGGTTTTCATTGGCTGTAAGCCATAATCATCAACATTTACAGAAATAAACACTTAAAATAAATCAGTTTGTCATGACTACATAATATGTGCATTTCACTTTATGTATTGAATTACTGACATAAATTAACTTTTTGATGATATTCTAATTGACTGAGATGCTCCTGTATAGGTAGCATATACTTATACATTACTTAATATTGATAACAGCTAATGTGCATGAAAAGATGAGCAACTTTTGCTATCGCCTTATTGGGGGACACAGGTGTCATGCTGCTTATCCCTATGAGGCTGACACTAAGCAAAAAAGAAAACAAGTTAGCTCCTCCTCTGCAGTATACACCCCCTGGCTGGGCCAGGCCACACCAGTTTTAGCTTAGTGTTCATAGGAGGCACATCTCTTCTTCTTTTTCTCAGATTTTTTTTTCTGGATCTTTTTCTATCATCAAGATACTAAATGGACGACAGCTCCCTCATGGGCAATGCTCTGCCAAAACCACCAACAGGCGGGAACGTGGAGTGTCGCCTCCACGTACCCCCTCCTGCGACGTTGTATCCATTAGGGCTGTGCCAAAAATTTTAATGACTCCATGGGCGACGGTTCCTGAGGACACCGATTTCCCACTACCACCAATGGACTGGCACGCGGATTGTCACCTCCTCATATCCCCTTCCGTACCTGGCGCAGGCCCCCAGCATCAGGGACAGATGGCTGGTTCTCCCCAGCCTCCCTCACAGGAGCCTGGGTTGAAGACATGCAATTTTTTCTACAGCACTCCTGCCTCTGAGTTTGCACTATAGAGCAGCAGAGACAGTCTGGCACTGGCTTCCCATCCATTGGCCACGGCCTGCAGTATCTGGCCTACAGTTATGCTCCCCAGTGAGTTGAAGTATTACGCACTGGACCTGGGCGCAGCCACACCGCTCTTAGGTGAGCTCTTCTTAACCCGACATTGGCCCTCACACTAGGGCTCAGCGTTGGCTCCAAATGGCCGCAACCGGCGGAGGCTCTTCTTTTGCTGCCTGGCTCTGGCTCTCGTCGCTGCAGGCGCGACTGCAAATTTAGGTCCCAGCTTGCGGCCTTCTCTCTCTTCTTTCCCATCCCCAGACTGCCCCTTTCATGACGCAGTGCCACCGGTCGGGCGGTAAACACGCTCCCCAGTGATGTTGCTAGACGCGAATCCGACCCATTGCTCTGCACACGCCCTCGGGAGTGCATACAGTGGCCCCTCTGCATCTGGCCCCGCCCCCCCGCTTTTCAAGCTCCCAGAACCATTGGAGGAACTTGCACAAGGTCACAACTCCTCTCTCAACACAGCAGCATACGGGGGTCAGGCAGGACACAGGACTATCAGACTGCTCTAGGGGGTAACCCCCTTCTGGTTAGGTTGGCACCCCTCCTTCCTACACAGAGTTGCACAATCAACTGCTAGTCCAGCCTACTGCTGCAACTACACTTAACTGCTCCTGTGTTGATAGTATAGTCCTCCCTGCAGCCCCCCTTTTTTTTTGCTTCACAACATGCAGCCCTCAAAGGTCTCTAAGAAACCCAAGTCTCATACGACATACTATACTTCCTGTGTCACCTGCCGAGCGGACCTCCCGCATAGCCACACCACCCCCACTGCCAGGCCTGCACCCCCGCAGAGACCCAGGAGCCCTCCGTCGGCAACACAACCTAGTCACATCTAGTGCCCCGAGCCTGCCAGACTGGGCATTGGTCCTTTTCCAGTCGATGTAAAAGCTGTCCCAAAACCTGGTACAAGCCATGCAGTACCGCCCCCTGAGCAGCACAGTCTGCCAGGGTAGAGAACAGGCAGATGATTCCTCGCTGGAGGGCCCATCAGACGAGAGCAGCTCACGTGCCACATCCACGGTCGTGGTGAGAAAGAGACCTCACAGAAATGTATTACCCGTGTCTTCTCAAGGTTCTCATGCTTCTCCCATTCGGGATTCCGGACCATGCCCTACCCTATCTGACGAGCTCCAGGAAGGTGACTCCGAACCAGACCTGGACAACTCATTTGATGTAGATTTTTCAGACGACCAGGCGTCTATCAACACCATGATATCAGCAGTCAATCACACACTGAAGGTTGACGATATCCCACCCACTACACCGGACCATGCAGTGTCCTTTAAAAGAGCAAAACAGCTGCAAAAGATCTTTGCGGACCACCCTGAGTTCCAGGCCATTTTGTCAAAACAAAGGGAGAAACCAAATAAGCGTTTTGGTGGCCGCAAACCCATCGAGGCGCGATATCCCTTTGCCTTAGCACTCTGTAAAGATTGGGCAGATTCCCCACCGGTCGACCCCCCCCTGTCCCCCGCCTCACTGCAAAGACCTTGCTATCCCTACCGGATGGATCTTCCATCAAAGATCCGACCAACAGGCAGGTCGAGCAACTTGCATGCTCAGCCTTTGAAGCTGCGGGCTCATCCCTTTCACCCTCTTTTGCATCAGTATGGGTGGCCAAAGCACTTATGGGTTGGGCTGAGACCCTACAAAACTCTTTGCAAGAAACTGACTTTCCTCAACAACTCACTGACCTAACCACTCATATAGTCACTGCAGGTGACTATCTCATCCATGCTTCCTTAGATTCTGTCACCTGTGCAGCATTCACTGCCTCTAACGCCATTGTTATCCGCAGAGCTCTTTATCTGTGTGTGTAACTGGGCCTTTACATGCAATCCAGACCCAAGGAGTCCCGATCCCATTGGTTCTCCTCCTCATGACTCCCACTTTTTCCCAGAAGACACTCCCATTGTAGGCGGCCGCCTACATTTCTTCAGTCATGTCTGGCTATCTGCCACAGATGACAGATGGGTAAAAGACCTAGTGTCTTCCGGTTACCACATAGAATTTACGTCCTGCCCGCCAAACCGTTTCTTTCCCTCCAACCTTCCGAAGTCACCAAAGGAGAATCGCACATTCTTACACACAATCTACTTGCTCCAACAGGCAGGTGTCATAGTTTCCATGCCGGATTCCGAACGTTTCAGAGGTTTCTATTCAAACCTCTTCGTAGTCCCAAAAAGGATGGGTCCGTGCATCCCATATTGAAGCTCAAACACCTGAACAAACATGTCCGCATTTATTGTTTCAGAATGGAGTCCTTGCGCTCCATCATTGCGTCTATGGAGGAAGGAGAATTCCTTGCCTCCATAGACATCAGAGATGTGCATCTTCACATGCCCATTGCGCAGGTTCACCAACAGTTTCTGTGGATTGCAATCCACGATCAGCATTTTCAATTTGTTGCCTTGCCCTTTGGTCTGGCTACTGCACCAAGGGTATTCACAAAGGTCATGGCAACAGCCATGAGTATCCTTCGCTCCAGAGGAGTTGTTGTCCTGGCTTATCTAGACGACTTCCTCATCAAAGCTCCCTCTTCACGGCCTGCACAGACAGCATCCAGATAACCGTAGACACTCTATCACAACTGAGCTGGCTAGTGAATCTGGCAAAGTCTTCGCCAATCCCCGCCCAGTCAATCACCTTCCTGGGCATGACCTTCAATAAATACCGAGGCTTAGTGTCTCTCCCTCGGGACAAGGCACGGGCACTGCGCCAGGGGGTGTGCACTCTACCCCGCCCCTCCCACATTCTATCTGTTTCAGGATGAGGGTGCTAGGCAAAATGGTGGCAGAAATAAAAACGATTCCATTTGCCCAGTTTCACCTTTGCCCACTGCAATTGGCCCTCCTGACTGCCTGGGGCAAAAGTCCTTTCTCCCCAGACACGCCCTTTTCCTTGACACCCTCGGTCAGGCAAGCACTTCTCTGGTGGACTCAACCATCATCCCTCTCCAGGGGCCGGTCTTTTCTCCCGGGGGATTGGGCAGTCCTCACCACCGATGCCAGTTTAGTCGGTATACTGCCTTCCCAACCGATATCATACTGCCCACAGCCATTGGTCCACGTAGGAGTCGGCCTTGCCGATCAACCTGCTGGAGATCCGCGCCATAGCCCTCAAGTCCTTCCACAGCCTTCTGGCGAACCGCCGTATCTGCGTCCAATAGGACAATGCCACGCCGGTGGCCTACATCAATCGCCAGGGTGGCACTCACAGCAAAGCGGCGCTACACGAGGGTGAAACGCATCCTCCACTGGGCCAAGTCTACGAAGTCTGTCATTTCGGCAGTACACATTCCAGGGGTGGAGAACTGGGCGGTGGATTTCCTAAGTCGCCAGGGTCTCGCTGCCGGAGAATGGTCCCTGCACCCGGATGTGTTCCAGCAAATCTGCTGTCGCTGGGGGACTCTGGATGTGGATCTGATGGCATCTCGGCTGAATGACAAAGTCCCCGCGTTCACAGCCCTGTCACACGACCCAATGTCCATCGGGGCGGAAGTGCTAGTACAATCCTGGCGTCAGTTCCGCCTGCCATACATCTTTCCTGCCCTACCCCTACTCCCAAAGGTAGTCAGGAAAATTAAATTGGAAGGGGTATCGGTCATCCTCATAGCCCCAGACAGGTCTAGGTGCGCCTGATACGCTGACCTGGTGCAGCTTGTTGTCGCAGACGTCCCCTGGCGCCTTCCAGATCGACCAGATCTCCTGACGCAGGGTCCTATCTGCCACCAGGATTCGAGGGTCCTGAATTTGACGGCGTGGCCGTTGAGACCTGGGTTTTAACACATGCTGGCTTTTCCCCAGAAGTCATTAGCACCATGTTTAGAGCCCGTAAACCGGCCTCATCCCGCATTTAACACCGGACGAGGCGACTATTTTTCTCATGATGCAAGTTTCGGGGACATCCGCCTTTTACACTGTCTATTCCTGTGGTTCTCAGATTTCTCCAGTCAGGTTTCCATTTGGGCCTGGCTCTGAGCTCCTTAAAAGGACAGATATCTGCTCTTTCGTTTTTTTACCAACGATGCCTTGCAACGCGACCTCAGGTTTGGACCTTTCTCCAAGGAGTAAACCATTTGGCCTCTCTTTATCGGAGGCCACTGGAATCTTGGGATCTTAATTTGGTCTTGGACGGACTTCAAAGACCACCTGTTGAGCCTCTAAAGGTACCGTCACACGCGGCAATTTTGCTGGCAATTTGCTGGTTGCAGTGAAATCATGGACACATTGTTCTATTTTGTTGCCGTGTACAAATGGAACAATGTGTCCATGATTTCACTGCAGCCAGCAAATTGCCAGCAAAATTGCCTTTTGTAACGGTACCTTTAGACATGTCTCCTTATCCTGTCCTGGAAGTTGTTTTCCTGGTGGCGATCACGTCTATCAGACAAGTATCAGAATTGGCAGCACTTTCTTGTCGATAGCCTTTTCTTTCCTTCCATCAGGACAAGGTGGTCATGCGACCAATTCCCACTTTTCTTCCAAAGGTGACCTCTCTTTTCCACCTCAACGAGGACATCATCCTGCTGTCTTTCTGTCTGGCACCGATGCTATCGGTTGGAGAAGGCACTGAATACCCTGGACCTGGTGAGAGCCCTCAGATATTACATTTCAAGAACAGCTTCCTTCCAAAGGACAGACACTTTGTTTGTTCTTCTGGAGGGTTCTAAGAAAGGCCCGGCAGCCTCAAAAGCCACTCTGACTCGTTGGATAAGTTCTGCCATCCAGGAAACCTATCGACTAAGGAACGTACCCATTCTTGGTGGACTACGGGCCCACTCTACCCGTGCGGTTGGAGCATCTTGGGCCATTCGACACCAGGCCCCAGCGGAACAAGTGTACAAGGCTGTTACCTGGTCTAGTCTGCACACATTTGCAAAACATCATTGGGTCCATACCCAGGCCTCGGCTGATGCTAGTCTCAGCAGAAGGATTCTTCAGGCGGCGGTGGCCCACCTATCTACGTAGGTGACTCAGGATGTCTAGGACTGTTCCTTACTCCTTGAGTTGTGGTTCTTCTCCCGCCCAGGGACTGCTTTGAGACATCCCATGGTCCTATGTCTCCTAATGTGGCGATAAAGAAAAATGGATTTTTGTGTACTCATCGTAAAATCGTTTTCTCTGACCCATCATTGGGGGACACAGCACCCACCCTGTTGCCCGATCCGGGGTTTGTTCTCCTTCGGCTTTTGAATGTTAACACTTGGTTGAACTGTTTTTTTCTTGCTCTCTAAAACTGGTAGAGCCTGGCCCAGCCAGGGGGTGTATATTGCAGAGGAGTTGGAGCTAACTCATTTTCACTTTTGCTTAGTATCAGCCTCCTAGGGATAAATAGCATAACATCCATGGTCCTGTGTCCCCCAATGATGGCTCAGAGAAAACGATTTTACGGTGAGAACACAAAAATCCGTTTTTATACGTACAACAGTTTACTGCTCCTGAGCGCAGCCTGTATTGTTCAGCCAGAGCCGCACTGTCACAATTCTACAGGCTTAACATACAAAACAATGGGGCCACTGACGGACATGGACGGAAGAGGGCCCCTGTGTAAGAACAATATATGGGCCCTTTTTAGTCCAACAGCTCAGCATAATTTGCAATTCCCCCTGCTAGGGAGGAGGTAGTGGCCCCTTACCTTGAGTATCTGTGTGGCTGCACAGGTGGCACCAATGATCCATCCACCCCAGAGCCTGAATGGACCAGGGGCCCCTCATGTGCCCTATTGTTCCTTCCAAGGGCCCCAGCCTGGTCCTTGGCTGTCTCCATCAGTGCCAGGGCGGTAGAGACATGCTTCACCACACTCTTTCTGGGCATACTGTGAGGACTAACCAGTAACAAGAGCTTCTGTATGAATACCCCTTTAATCTGGAGTATGCCCCTATTAGGGCACTGCTACTATACCATCTACAGGAGGGCACCACTGTCTCCCCATCATGTGCCAGCTACACTACACAAAGTATTCAGTAAACTTCATGAAGCCCATAGATAATATGGGGGCAAGAACTCATGCAGACCTACTGGAATGAGGAGCTGCCCACCTGGGCACTTGCCATCCATCTCCATACACACACAAGTTGCTTCTTACCATATTGTCGCCTGTTTTCCCCTGAGCCCTTCAGAACCTTTCCTCCAGCCTGAGTCACTGTATCTTTCCGGAAGTGCTCCTATTGGAGTCTGCTCAATACACAGCAAAGCGCAGAAGCAACATGATGTGAACACAACCAAATAAACTACAATTACCATCAAGCACCGCGTCGGAAGCGGAAGTGCCACGTTCCTATTGGCTGCTTATCCCGCTGAGTGGCTGGAGGCACCCAGGGTTCTTGGAGCTGTGACTGGTCGCGTCAGGGGAGCAGCGCGCTCTGTGATTGGTCAGTGGCAGAGCTCGGGTTTTAGCGCCAGTTTCGCGGACGCCGCCAGCCGCAGAGATGTTTGTCGCGGATCTCCGTAAGGAGTTCTACGACGTCATAGTGAACAAGGTGAGCCGCTGCCCCTTCCGTGCGCCCCCGTGTATGTGATAACCTCAAGCATTGTGCCGTATAGTGTGTATGTGGTGGTGTTGGGAGCCCTGCACTGACACTGCCCAGACATGTCCCCGGCAATCCTGCTTTGTTACTTACCCCAACAGACATTGATGATTATGACTGGACATCCCCTTTAACATCTTAAAGGGGCTTCCAAGAAGATAAATCCCTATGGTCGAATACTAAAAAGTAACATAATATATTATCTCTGCATCGCCCCAGTGATGTGCCATCTACCACACATGCCCATAGCTGCCATTATCCTCCATGCTGTGCAGCCCATCAACGTTGTAGCCATGGAAACAGATCCTGGCACCAGAGAGACCGAGCTGAAGCAACAGGACCTGGCACCAGTGAGACTGAGCTGGAGCAACAGGACCTGGCACCAGTGAGACTGAGCTGGAGCAACAGGACCTGGCACCAGTGAGACTGAGCTGGAGCAACAGGACCTGGCACCAGTGAGACTGAGCTGGAGCAACAGGACCTGGCACCAGTGAGACTGAGCTGGAGCCACAGGACCTGGGCACCAGAGAGACTGAGCTGGAGCAACAGGACCTGGCACAAAGAGAGACTGAGCTGGAGCAACAGGACCTGGCACCAGTGAGACTGAGCTGGAGCAACAGGACCTGGCACCAGTGAGACTGAGCTGGAGCAACAGGACCTGGCCCCAGAGAGACTGAGCTGGAGCCACAGGACCTGGCACCAGTGAGACTGAGCTGGAGCCACAGGACCTGGGCACCAGAGAGACTGAGCTGGAGCCACAGGACCTGGGCACCAGAGAGACTGAGCTGGAGCCACAGGACCTGGGCACCAGAGAGACTGAGCTGGAGCCACAGGACCTGGGCACCAGAGAGACTGAGCTGGAGCCACAGGACCTGGGCACCAGAGAGACTGAGCTGGAGCCACAGGACCTGGGCACCAGAGAGACTGAGCTGGAGCCACAGGACCTGGGCACCAGAGAGACTGAGCTGGAGCCACAGGACCTGGGCACCAGAGAGACTGAGCTGGAGCCACAGGACCTGGGCACCAGAGAGACTGAGCTGGAGCCACAGGACCTGGGCACCAGAGAGACTGAGCTGGAGCCACAGGACCTGGGCACCAGAGAGACTGAGCTGGAGCCACAGGACCTGGGCACCAGAGAGACTGAGCTGGAGCCACAGGACCTGGGCACCAGAGAGACTGAGCTGGAGCCACAGGACCTGGGCACCAGAGAGACTGAGCTGGAGCCACAGGACCTGGGCACCAGAGAGACTGAGCTGGAGCCACAGGACCTGGGCACCAGAGAGACTGAGCTGGAGCCACAGGACCTGGGCACCAGAGAGACTGAGCTGGAGCCACAGGACCTGGGCACCAGAGAGACTGAGCTGGAGCCACAGGACCTGGGCACCAGAGAGACTGAGCTGGAGCCACAGGACCTGGGCACCAGAGAGACTGAGCTGGAGCCACAGGACCTGGGCACCAGAGAGACTGGACCTGGGCACCAGAGAGACTGGACCTGGGCACCAGAGAGACTGAGCTGGAGCCACAGGACCTGGCAACAAGGATTCAGCATCTAAACTGAAGCCGCCCCCTTTATCTTCTCCTTTGTTGTAGCCCACAAACCTGTATAATAAAGGCAACCTGTTAGGTCATTTATGCCCCCTAACCTATCACTACCTGTCCCTGTAGCTTCCTAGTACATCCTTGTCTGAGCCAATACTGTACTATAATCACTTAGAAAAATTGTTTTATTACTTACATGTAATGTAATGTATGTTAATAAGGATTGTGTTGTCGCAGTGTGGACACTCTGGGCATTTTCTCCGGGTCTGTGTCCCCCTCGCTTCATGGTTATCACTTCCCAGTGGATATGATTTCCAGTGCACTCCTCGAGTTTGAAATCTGTGGACTCCTTGTATGTATGTCGCTACGGTCGTGTCATTTCTGGTTCTGTGAATTGTGGGTGAGTAATTGGATGTACCCGCTGGCTTCAGAATGTGCACTGCGCATGCTCTGAAGTCAGTCAGTACACCCAGTTACTCACCCACTATGCACAGGACCGGAAATAAAACGTCCACAGATTTCAAACAACGGGAGCGCTCTGGAAATTAGGTTATCATGTCCACCAGGGAGTGATAGCCACGAAGCGATCGAGGACGTGGACCCGGAGAGAACGCCCAGGGTGTCTACACTGCGACAACAGCATCCTAATTAACATACAAACATATGTCACCGGGAGAGACTTCAGTGTGATCCGCAGCGTTCTCCTGCTCTGTCATTCGGAGGACACTGTGGATCCATTGAGATCCATGCATTTTGCGGGCGCTTGTTGATAAAACAAGCACCCCTGAACGCACAAAAAATGCAACAGGCTGCGTTCGGAGGGCGTACAAATTATGCGCATCTGAACGCAGCTACTATGCGTTCCCATGTTAAACATTGGAATGCAGCGTGCATGCGTTTGGCTGCGTTCTGTTACGCTGTGTTCCGAACGCTAATGTGAACCCGGCCTAAACCTTTTTTTCTTCTAACTGCTATGTAGGATGATGCTTCTGGAATACACCAGCGGTGTTTCTACTGAAGCGTCGTCTTTGGCGGGGTTTTTTTTTTCGATTCATTTTCCCATGATGACCTTTTAAACTTAAATGTATACATAAAATGGAGAGTGCGGAAGCCACATGGAGAATGGTCAGGTCATTTATTTTAGACATTTCACCACTTTCAAAGCCTGAATTGTTAGAAGAAGTTAGTTTTTTTTTTTTTTCTCACATTGGTTTTTCCACCGCTGTGCATGTGTCCATTGTTTATTGAGAACCTCTTCAGGTTGGTTCCAAGCGTAATCCGCCTAAAAATGATGCTGCGTGCAAATAGCCTTAATGTTTTTGCTTTTAACAAAAATACTTTTTTTTGTACTGTCCAGCTGAAAAAATTTATTGTATAATTTACATCAGACAGTGTACTAGATTAAAAAAACATGATACTAAGGCTGGTTTCACACTTGTGTTTGTGTCTGCATGCGTATGGCACGCAAATGCAGCCCATACTGATGTGAATACAGCGGAGAATCTCTGCATGCGTTCACATTAGTATGCAGCCCGCCAGCCAATCAGCTGTCTCGGTGGCGGCTGGGAGGCGGAGATCAGCGTTGGAGATCGCTGTTTCTTATCTCCTGCACCGATATCACCTACTCAGTGTCGGCGCGGGAGACTTAAACAGCTGTCAGATCAGCTGTTTCTTCAAATCTCCCGCACCAACACTGGCAGGAGATCAGTGGCGGCCGTCTCTGATCTCCCAGTGACCGCCGCTAATCAGCGGCGGCCACCGGGAGAGATTTTGGTGTCATTCGCAGCGTTCTCCTGCACTGTCATGCAGAGGACACTGCAGACCCATTGACTTCAATACGTGGTTTGTGCGCTTGCAGACGCAGATAAAACAAGTGAAGGCAAACACACAAAAAATGCAACAGGCTGCGTTTGAAGTGCGCTCGGAGGGCGCACAAATTATGTGCATCCAAACGCAACCAAACGCAGGCACATGTGTTCCCATGTTAAATATAGGAACGCAGTGCGCAAGCGTTTGGCTGCGTTCCGTGCACTGCGTTTGCATACGCCTGTGTGAAACCACCCTAAATATTGTAGAAGGTTTTATGTTTTTATATAAGCTAATCAGAGTATGTCCCACAACTTGTCCTTCAAACTCCTGCTAAAATATGTTCTAGCTCTCAGAATACAAGGGAGGGAGCATAATTTCTTGTAGTGTGATGAAAATTAAAGGGGTTGTCTACTATTAAAACAAATCGGTCTAATTTTTCATGTTTGGCCCCATTAAATAAATAAATTAAATAAATAAATAAGGTTTTACTTCCCTCCCGTGCCATCATTTGGGTTCCTGGAACTCACATAAGGTTGTGATGTCATGCAAGCCCCACACACAATCACAGCCAGCTTCTTTCTCACCTCCTTTGGATGCAGAAGTAATTAATTGGAAGTGAGTAGCAGCCGCAGCTCTTGACTTCCTTTAGGGTACCTTTACACGCTGCAACCACTGGAGACAATTGTGGCAGCGATATTGCGACCTGGCAATATCGCTGCCACATTGCCACTCAATTGCCTTCTTATTGCGGTGTGTAAATAGGGAATTTGGATGCGATATGTCGCTTCCCCTTGGTCGTCTGGTTTTAGAGCACTGTTCCCAAAACGAAATCAGGCGACATTGGTGTTATCGCCGCTAAATTCCCTATTTACACATCGCAATAAGGAGGCAATTTGGCGGTGACCATTCCAGCGAGAAATATCGGCGCCTAAATTGTCTCCTGTGGTTGCGGCGTATAAAGGTACCCTTAGATTAACCCATATGTCCAAAGACGGGGAAGAGAGAATCCGGCGGTGATAGGCGCAGAGCATGTATGACATCACAACCTCACATGGGCCCCGGGAATGTGAGTGCTGGAACCGCACTGGAACATGAGGGGAGAGTTGGGCCAAACTTTGGGAAGGAGAAGGGATTGTCCTAGTAGTTGGCAATTCCTTTAAGGTACCGTTACACACAGAGATATCTGTGTAGACGTTGCTTGCAACTCACTGGTTGCAGTGAAATCATGGACACATTGCTCCATTTTGTACACGGCAACAAAATGGAACAATGTGTCCATGATTTCACTGCAACCAGGGAGTTGCAAGCAATGTCTGCACAGATATCTTTGTGTAACAGTACCTTTTAATAAAAAAAAAAAAAGTCTCACTGAAGGCCACTTCACACACACAGATATCTGAGTCCAATATCTGAACAGATCTCTGGTTGCAGTGAAATCATGGATACATTGCTCCATGTTGTACACAGCCACAAAATGGAACAATGTATCCATGATTTCACTGCAACCAGAGATCTGTTCAGATATTGGACTCAGATATCTGTGTGTGTGAAGTGGCCTTCATGCTCATTCTCCTAATTATCAGATAGTGATTATGCAATATCTTTGGTGGGTGCACAGTCGAGATGTTCACTCCCTTGCTCCTGTTTGCTTGGAACTACCCTGCAGATAGTCATGGTCTTTCTGTGGCTGTGATATTAGAAATTATATACCGTTATCTTTCCAGTTGTGTAACAACTCTTCCCTTTTACACAGCGGGTGCTTCTCATCGTCGCTCCTGATGTTGATGCTTTGTGTGCATGTAAAATACTGCAGGTAAGGCAATTTTCATATATATGCACACACATTATGTAAAAGTAAAATGATACAGAGGGTGAAATACGTATTGAACATGTCCCAATTTTCTAAGTATATTTCTAAAGGTGCTATCTACATGAATTCTTCACCAAACGTTGATATCAAGTCATCCAATACACACAGGAAAGAAATGAAACCATTGATGTCCATATATTTAGTGTTGTGTAATTATGAGAAACGACACACGGAAAAAGTTTTGAACATTTCTTACTGAAATGTATTTAATACTGTATACAAAAGCCTTTGTTAGTGATGACAGCTTCAAAACTCCTTCTGTATGGAGAAACTAGTTGCATGCATTGCTCTGGTGTAATTTGTGCCTATTCTTCCACACAAACACTCTTCAAATCCTGAAGGTCCTATGAGCTCCCTCTATGAACTCTGAGCTTTTAGTTCCTTCCATACATTTTATATTGGATTCAGGTAAGGTGATTGGCTGGGATATTGTAGGTGCTTTAGTTTCTTTCTCTGAAACCAATCAAGATTTTCATTGGCTGTGTGTTAAGGTACCGTTACACACAGAGATATATTGCGTGCAACTCACTGGTTGCAGTGAAATCATGGACACATTCTTCCATTTTCTTGCCGTGTACATAATGGAACAATGTGTCCATGATTTCACTGCAACCAGTGAGTTGCAAGCAATATATCTCTGTGTAACAGTACCTTTAGGGATCATTGTCTTGTTGAAATGTCCACCTTCGTTTCATCTTCATCAATCCTGGGAGATTGCAGCAGATTTTTATAAAGAATGTCTCCGTACATTAATCCATTCTTCTTTCCTTCAAGTATATGAAGTTTGCAAGTGTTGTATACTGAAAAACAACCCCACACCATGATGTTTCCACCTCATAACTTTGCTGTTGGTATGGTGTTTTTGGGTGGCATGCAGTGCCTTTTGGCCTCCAAGCATAGTGTGTATTATTGCATCCAAAGAGTTTGATTTTGTTCTCGGCTAACCAGACTATATTCCCACAGTATTTCACAGGCTTGTCTAAATGTTCAGAAAGCTTTAAATGCGCTTGTGTAAAGCCCTCGTAATGGTGGGGGCTTTCCATTCACTGCTATCCACCCCTACGCAACGTCCGTAGACAAGAATGACCACCGACTCAGGTCTTGTGAATAAGTTGCATTTACTTTTGCAGGAATGGGGAAATAAAACATGAAATAAATTCTTTACAGTTCACGGGAGTAGTCCACGACAAGTATAGTTCAGATTTAGACTCTGATATGGAATTGAGGTTCTAGAGCTTTATCAACCCGTATTATTTACTAGTAGTATTTGTAAGTAGTTATAGGACAGTTCAAAGTCTTTTGTATACAGTGAGTCCTCACTTAATGAAGGGGTTAGGGACCAGAAGGTCCGTCGTTAAGCGTGTCCCTGTATTCTCCAACCGGAGTCCAGTTATGCTGTCCAGTTGCTGCTCCCATCTGCCCGCATGCTGTGTTCTACAGCTTCCGGCCGCCCATGCTGTACAGTCCAGCACTCTGGGGGGCCGCGTTAAAACGGTGCACAGGAAACATTTCCTGTGCACCGTTTAAACGCGTCCCCCAGAGCGCTGGAATGTACAGTGTACAGCATGGGCGGCCGCAATCTGTACAACACAGCATGCGGGCAGATTGGAGCAGCACCCGGACAGCAAAACAGGACTTCGGTTTGCGAATACTGTACAGTACTTCACAGTACAATGTACCAGAATCCTGAGACCCGGAGCCACCAGGGAAATCACCTTTCATAATCTCAGGAGACATTCTGGTAAGTGTTGTACTGTACTGTACTTTACTGTAGTTAAGAATGAGTGAGACAGGAGGTAACCATGTTTGGAAAGCAGAGATCTCTGTTCCACAATAATAAAGCACCACTTCAGCAGGGATTTTTTGCATGTAATGTGTGACCCTAGCCTCAACACTCAACTGTGCTGCCAGTCCCGTGCGAAATCTATCGTAACTTTGAAATTCGGTCGTATAGTGGTCTGTTGTAACTTTGAAATTTGGTCGTTCGGAAAAAACTGACCTTCGTAAGTGCGAGTCGTCATTAAACACACCCGTCGTTAAGCGGGGACTCGCTGTAGTAGATATATAGCAAGAGGTTTACAGACTTGGAATCCTGTATTACTTTCACAGCTGGTCATGGCATGTGTAGAAATATATGAAGCAAATAAAGGATAATTGTGAGTTAGGCGGGAGACCCTCAAATTCCTCAACACGCGGGCAATAGGTTCTTTTGTACAGTTATTACGAACTACTGCTGAAGAAGCACACATAAATCCAGACAGCGAGGATCCAGGGTTAAAATTCTTTAGCCATCTTGGCTGTAGAAGTCAGAAAAAGATCTAAGGCATTATGCCTGGCTGTATATCTTGAGGTGAAGGGAAGGATGAACTTCCAGGCATGAGGCTTGGAAGTGGTGAGGAAAGTCCTCACATGAGGTCTGCTTTGTGTCACATCTTGTACGAGACTGGGGACTTTTCAGTTCTTGTCTTGTCTAGACAAGACTGGAGTAGCTCCTCCTATTGAACACCCAATTCACTTGTCAAATGGTAATATAAATCATTCACTTTACTAGAAGATGGGGCATCAACACAACAAATGAGAAAATACCTGGATTTAAATGAAAGTACGGTACATATTTGACACTCACTAATGGTAAAGAGGTAGCAAAGGAGGGAGCTGCAGTGTAAAGGGTTACTCACACCCCAGGGGTGCTTGAAGGGACTGACATCACTACACATGAACATGCTTATTGTTCAGCAATAGTCTTGTGTGGTGAGCGTGCATACAGACCATGGAGGTTGACTGCATTACTTATTGTTTACTTTGAAACAATTGTACCTCCTGATCTCAGGTCTTTCTATAGCTCTGCAAAGGTGGTCGTTAGACAACTTTCTCCTCCCATCCTCCACGACAGCACTACAGGAGGTTGCCTATTGGCCCTAATAGGGGCAGGAAACACAAAGAGGTTAAATAGCTCCTCCTACCACCAGTGTTTCCTGTCCCTTTGGGGCACACAGAGGTTTCCCGGAGTGCTGCTGGCTGGCAGGCAGTTCTCCACTTACCTGGGCCAGGCGGTCGGGGGCTGCTCCTTACTCTCTGCCGCTCCCGCTCCTGGAGGAGCGGGAACTCCCGCTCTCCGACGCCTGATGGCTGAGCTGAGCGGGCTTTTCGGGGCCGGCGTCTTTTGCAGTCCTGGCTTCCTCCCCTCCGGCCGCGGTGACTGCGCTTGGTTTTGGCGCCCGGAAGTGACATTGGGTGCCTTTCGCACGTCACTTCTGGAGGCGTGGCTGTGCATCGCCGAGACGGCCGGGAGTGACTGGGCGACGTCACTTCCGGGGGCACGGTTGCAGTGGAACGCGGTGGACAGCATGCCGCAGAGTGATTCCGGGCCTCCCTGCTGCTCTAACTGGCTGCAGCGTCGACAGCACGTGGGGGGGATGGATACACAGGTGTTGGCGCTTACATCGCGGTTACTGGTAATAAGGGCCCCTGGTGACGACACAGGATCAGGTAGGACTATTGTGGCATTATTAATAGTATGGATGACTGGCATCTAACCTCTGAATGCAGGTGCAAGCAGAAAAAATACATACTAATGAAAGTAGGAGATATCTGCGGTAACACTGACACTAAATGTGTACAATTCATGAGTGCAATGAGCGGCCGAGCTGCACAGCTAATATAAGAAACATGATAAAATGTATTCTGGCAAACACTGCCCTAGAATATATTGCAAATTGGAAAACTTAGCTTCAGCAGTGGCCACTGCAGAGTGCCCGGTGACCAACGACAAGGTGCTTCCATCTCACCGGGTCCTAACACTATGACTAACAGAGTTGTGCAATGTGAATGGGTTTATATGCCCTTATGTTTAATTGAAAAAGGAAAAGTGTGTGCTGGACTCCAACAAGATGGAGACCCAAGCTGGCCTCCGGGCGGCCTCCCCCTTCGTCGTCCGGAGGCCACACGTCACAGGCCATCTTCAGAGCATGCGTAGAAGGCATGCTGAAGGCGGCCTAACACCCGGCGAACTGCGCATCACCAAAAATGACGCGCGTCGGCATCACGTGATGTCATATCATAGAATTCAGAGCAGGGGCATTTGAAAAAACCAAGCGCGCTCATGCAGCAAGGATTACGCCCATCGGGGCGTAATTGGAGCAGCGAGGTGGGGGGTGCGCAGCCCTGGGGAAACTGCCCCTCCGTCAGAAACGCCCACCTGACAAAAATCATGTAAGTTATTAAAACATACTATTTCACTTTTACAAACACCCAAGAGCTCAGACAGGGATGATTCAGAAAGTATTTGGGTGCTGCAGGGACAGGTATTGACAGGTTAGGGGGCTTACATGAGGTGACGGGTTTCCTTTAAAACTTTCATTCAGAGGGAAATTCGGTCTTTGGATTCTGTAGCTGGCCCTCCGGCTTCTGCTCCCCCGTCTCCTAAGAGGCGGAAGATGAAGGATCCCACTCCGGAAGGGTCTGACATGTTTGCTTCTGAGGATGGCCTGGCGGATGAGTCTGATACAACCCAGGACAGTGATGGCCTCTGTCGATATTATTTTTCCTCGAAGTATATCTCTGACATGGTCTCGGCTGTCCGGACCACCATGGGATTAGTGGAGAAGGAAGCTTCACACTATTCAAGATATCATGTTTGGAGTGTTGCGGTCGAAAAAAGCGGCCGTGTTTCCCGTACATGATAGCTTGAGGGATATGGTCCTGGAGGAGTAAAGGCTTCCTGAGAAGCGATATGTGATCCCAGGAGGGATGAAAAGTTGTTTCCCTATGGATTTGTCAGTGTCCAAACTGGACAGAGGTGCCACGTGTGGATGTGCAGATTGCTAAAGTGGCCAACAAAACCACTTTACCCTTTGCAGACTCATGGCAGTTAAAAGATCCAAGGGATCGTAAGGCCGATGGCTTGCTGAAGAAATCTTGAGAGTCCTCATCCTTTTTGTTAACGTCTAATGTCTCTTCTACTTGTGTGACCCGGTCCATGTTCCAGTGGCTGGACCAGTTGCCATCCCATGTAGGGGGCGCAACACCGAGAGAAGATTTTGCTGGCTTCCATGCCCCTCCTGCTGAAGGCCGCAAGTTTCCTTGCCGATGCGTCTGCTGAGTCCATCAGGGCTGCAGCCAGGAATATGGTCCTTTCAAATACCACTAGAAGAGCTGTCTGGCTGAGGTCTTGGTCTGGGGATATGGCATCTAAGAGTAAGCTCTGCTCTATTCCTTTCTATGGGGAATACGTGTTCGGCCAGGTCCTGGACCAGCTTTTCGAGAAGGTCTCCGATAAAAAGGGATTGCTGGAGCCTAAAGCGAAGACTAAGTCCTTTCGGCCACAGTATTCTTTTCGGTGCCACTATCAGTCGCATTCCCAGCCCCAGAAGGAAAAGGGGAAGAGCGGCCGCTGGAGTTATGCGAAAGGGGGGGAAGGGGAAGAGCTTCTTTTCCTCGCGTCCCCAGGATAAGAAGTGACGCCATTCCAGTGGGGGGGGAGGTTTTCCCACTTCCTCCCCCAGTGGCAGCAGATCACATCTTGCCCCGTCATCCTCTGGATCTTCAGGCAGGGGATGAATTCAGTTCTCTTTCCCCCCTCCCCCCGATCATTACTCTGTAGCCACTCTGTCCTCTCAAGTTGCAATTCGTCCCTTTGGAAAGAGGTTCAGAGTTTGCTTCAGATGGGCGCCATCATTCCGGTTCCCACTGGGGAGGTAGGAGAGGGCCACTATTCGCACCTCTTTTTGGTTACGAAGCCAGGAGGTTCTTACCGCACCATAATCAATCTCCGGTCTCTGAACTCTCGGGTGGTTTATTCCCATTTCAAGATGGAATCTCTCAAATTTACAGTTCCACTATTCGGGAAGAATTATGTGATGTCAACAGTGGACCTGCAAAATGCTTACTATCCCATTCCCATCCATCCTGTGGATCAACGGTTTCTCTGGTTTGCAGTCTGATTCCAGGGACAGGTCCATCATTTCCAATTCCAGGTACTGCCGTTTGGCCTGTCCTCTGCCCCTCGCATGTTCACAAAGGTTATGGCAGAGGTCATGGCCTTTGTCAGGAAGAAGAACATCCTGATAGTGCCCTACTTAGACGACTTCCTGATCACGGCTTCCTCCGAGAGTCTTCTACGGATGCAAACCCAGGAGCTGCTCCACATCTTTCACTCCCTAGGCCGGCAAGTGAATCTTCAAAAATCAAGCCTTTCACCTTCTCGGAGTAAGGTGTTCCTCGGGTGTCTTCTGGATTCGGCCAGGCAGGTGAGTTTTTTCCGTCAGACAAGCGTATTCTTCTTCAGGACAAGCTTCGCTCTCTAATTCGCTGTTGCAGAGTCTCTATTCACACTGCCATGTCTGTCTTGGGGTCCATGAGAGCCTGCATTCCCATGGTCCCATGGGCTCAAGCGCACTCGAGGGTGCTTCAGTCACACATCCTCGCCCGCTAGAATGGTCTTCCGTCAGGCCTTGATGCCAAGATCCTGTTACCTCTGGTGGTCCTTCAGTCCCTCCAGTGGTGGTTGGATCCAGAGATCCTACCGAAGGGAATTTCGTGGCTCCAGGTTCCCCTGGTGACAATCTATACCGATGCCAGCCAAAGGGGTTGGAGGGCTATGGTCCCCCATTCATCCTTTGAAGGAGACGCTAGTCCAGTCAGGTCAGCAAGCGGTCTTCCAACTTCCGAGAGCTCTGTGCAGTGGAGGAGGTGCTCCAAGCAGATCAGGACTTGCTTCAAGGGAAACATGTCCAGATCTTTTCGGACAATGTCACAACGGTAGCACATCTACGTCATCAAGGGGGTACCCGCTTTCGCAGTCTGCTCGAGGTCTAAGCTCGAATCTTCTCCTGGGCAGAGTGTCATCTTCTTTCCATTTCTGCATTTCATCTGGAAGGGCCCCGAAATGTGGAGGCGGATTTCCTGAGTCATCAGGATATCCTACCGGGCGAATGGAGTCTCCATCCGAATGTTTTCCAGGAACTGACCAGGATCTGGGGGTGTCCAGAGGTGGATCTCTTTGCCAGTCGTCAGAACGCACAGGTTGTGCAGTATTTTTCTCTACACCAGGATGGGACCTGTTTGGCGGTGGACGCTCTTGCTCACTCTTGGCGGTTCAACTTGGTTTACGCTTCTACTCTGATCCCTCTCTTGCCGCGAGTGCTCCAGAAGATAAGAACAGAGCAGGTTCCTGCGATTCTCCTCGCTCCCTACTGGCCTCGGCGGAGCTGGTTTGCATTGCTCAATCAAATGTCAACAACTGCACCGTTTCATCTTCCCCTCCGGTGGGACCTTCTACATCAGGGACCCGTCTTCCAGACGGAGCTGGTCCATCTCCGCCTGACGGCCTGGCTTCTGAATGAGAGCTTCTGAGACGTCTGGCTCTTTCGGAGAAGGTGATTGCTACCCTGAGGGGTAGTAGAAAGCCAGTTAAAAATGCCATCTATGCCAAGGTGTGGAAAGTCTATCATTCCTGGTGTGGGACGTCCCCTACGGATGCCTTCTGGCCTAACATTGCCTCCATTCTGGATTTCCTGCAGGACGGCCTGGATAAGGGTTTGCGTCCTAGTACCCTCAAGTTCCAAGTGTCAGCCCTTAGTACCTTTTTCGACCAATCCTTGGCTGAACATCCATGGATCCAGCGGTTTATGAGAGCAGCTGCCCGTCTTCGTCCAAGAAGATTGAACTCTTGTCCTCCGTGGGAGATCAACGTAGTGTTGTCTGGACTGGCGGGTTCTTCGTTTGAGCTATTATCATTCCTGTCCTTGGAAAATGGTGTTTTTGGTGGCCATTATGTCAGCAAAACGAGTTGATGAACTCCAGGCTCTTGCCATTACTGAACCTTATTATCTCAGGGTCCTGGATGATTGCCTGATCCTCAGGCTTGATCCTTCCTTCCTCCGAAGGTCTCCTCGGATTTCCATCGTTCCCAAGAAATAGTGTTGCCTTCGTTCTGTCAGAACCCAGCTAATGACCGAGAATGGGAGTTTCATATATTGGACGTTCGGCGTAGAGTGTTGTCTTATCTTCAACTGACGCGTCCTCGGCGTTTGGACAATGCCCTGTTCATCCAATACGGGGGTCGCAATAAGGGAAAGAAGGCTTCTAGGAGTACCATCGCAATATGGCTTAAACGTGCTATCACAGAAGCATATTCGTGTCAGGATCTGGTTCCTCCCCTCCATCTGAAGGCACATTCCACCCGTGCGGTGTCTGTCTCCTGGTCCAAGAAGGCGGATGCTTCCATCTAGCAAATCTGCAAAGCCGCCACCTGGGCATCTATTCATACCTTTTACCAAGCATTACCATCTGGATGTCCTGAGACGTGCGGATCTGGACTTCGGAAGGAAGGTTCTTCAAGCTGTGGTCCCACCCTAGTCATTTTTTCTTTGGTATTACTCCTGTAGTGCTGTCGTGGAGGATGGGAGATGAAAACGGAATTAGACTTACCGGTAATTCTCTTTCAGGGAATCCTCCACGACAGCACGAGTAATTCCCTCCCTATTTTTGTTAGGCATTTTTCTCTTCCTACTGGTGTAAGTATGTCTTGGAACTTTTTTCTGTTGGTCGTTGATAAAACACTGGTGGTAGGAGGTGGGAGGGGCTATTTAACCTCTTTGTGTTTCCTGCCCCTATTAGGGCCAAGAGGCAACCTCCTGTAGTGCTGTCGTGGAGGATTCCCCGAAAGAGAATTTACTGGTAAGTCTAATTCCATTTTTCGATAATTCTTTTCACTCTTCTGCCTGAAATCTTGCAGGGAGCTCCTGGTCATGGCTGGTTTATGGTGAAATTATGCTCTTTTAACTTCCGATTTATGGCCCAAACCGAGCTCAATTGAATGTTCAGTAATTTAGAAATTCTTCAGTAACCAATGTCAGTGTGTTTTGCAACAATAAAGTTGCAAAGGTCACTGGTTTTACTCATCATGAGATGTTTCTTGTGTGGCACTTTGGTAATGAGACACCTTTTTATGGGTTCTCAGTAGTGATGAGCGAGTGTAATCGTTCCTATTCCCAGCTCGCACGGATAGTAAAGTAGTAGTGAGTGATGTGTCGATTGTGAACGATCTGACACATGTTGCCAGTTCCCTTCAGTAAAGAATGCGAGTCAGCACCCCAGTGAGAGCAGATTGAATGTTAGGCTATCTCTGGGGGGCACTGCAAGGTGTTTTAGGCATTGAAATAGTAAAAAAGCCCACCCGCCCTTTCTCGGAAAGGCTCGTTTTATGGCTGGATGTGTGTGGGTGGAGCCTAACATTGGACTTACTACTTGGACGAGTACGCGATTATTGAAAACTACTTATCACGAGTATAGCGATTACGAATATTTCGATACTTGCTCATCAATAGTTTATCAGTTGAAGCAGCTGATATTATATTTCACTAATTGTCAGGATTGCTTTTTAATTTCTTTTTTGAAGTTGTCACCACCAATAAAAGCTTTTATACAAAGTGTTAAATACTAGTAGCAAAACTGCTTTAGCAACATGTCTACTTCGAACTATCCTCCCATCTCTCCTCGTGCTCCCTCTTTGACCGCCTGCAATCCAGTTTCCGAGCCAACCACTCCACCGAAACAGCCCTAACCAAAGTCTCCAACGACCTACTGACCGCCAAGAGCAAGCGACACTACTCCATCCTTCTCCTCCTCGACCTCTCTGCTGCCTTCGATACAGTTGACCACTCCCTCCTGCTTCAAATTCTAGAATCCCTTGGCATCGCTGACCTAGCCCTCTCCTGGATCTCCTCGTACCTAACAGACTGGACCTTCAGCTTCACCCACTCCCACACCACCTCCTCACCCTACCCCCTATCTGTAGCAGTTCCCCAAGGCTCAGTTCTGGGACCCTTACTCTTCTCCATCTACACCCTCGGCCTAGGCCAACTCGTTGAGTCTCACGGCCTCCAATACCACCTCTACGCCGACGACACCCAGCTCTACCTCTCTGGCCCTGACATCACCTCCCTGCTATCCAAAATCCCATACTGCCTGTCTGCCATCTCATCCTTCTCCGCTCGTTTCCTCAAACTCAACATGGATAAAACCTAGTTCATAGTCTTTCCACCCCCCTCCAAGTCGCTCTTCCCACCCCCCACCCCCACCTGACCTACCCATCATTGTCAACGACTGCACACTCTCACCCGTCCCCCCACGCCAAGTGCCTCGACTCTGCCCTCTCCTTCAAGCCACATATCCAAGCCCTCTCCACCTCCTGCCACCTCCAGCTTAAAAACATCTCATGGATCCACTCCTTCCTTGACGATGACACTGCCAAAACGCTTGCCTCGACTGCTCTAACCTCCTGTTCACCGGCCTCCCCGCTTCCTCCCTTGCACCCCTCCGAACCATCCTCCATTCCGCTGTCCGACTCATCCACCTGTCACCCCGTTACTCCCCCGTCTCCCCCCTCTGCCAAGCCCTCCATTGGCTCCCTACTTCCCAGAGATCTCAGTTCAAAACCCTAATCCTGATACACAAGGCCATCCACAACCTGTCCCCTCCATACATCTGACTTGGTCTCCCGATACCACCCCTCACGCAATCTGCGCTCCCCTCAAGAACTCCTTCTCTTCTCCCCCCGCATCTCCACCTCCCACAACCGCATACAAGACTTCTCTCGTGCATCTGCAATACTCTGGAACTTCCACACCACATCAGACACTCCCCTACCTTGGGAACCTTCAAGAAAAACCTGAAGACCCACCTCTTCCTTCAAGCCTATAACCCAGAGGTTCCCAACTCCAGTCCTCAAGGCACACCAACAGTGCAGGTTTTCAGGATTTCCTTAGAAATTGGAATCATTCCCAGTGCAGGTGATTCAATTATCACCTGTGCAATACTAAGGAAATCCTGAAAATCTGCACTGTTGGTGTGCCTTGAGGACTGGAGTTGGGAACCTCTGCTACAACCCACACTGAGACCTAATCCGCTGCACCATCTCACCTCTCCCCCTCCTACTGTCTCCCACCCATCCCCTATAGACTGTGAGCCCTTGTGTACAGGATCTCTGCCCTAATGTACCTATATGATTTATTTGTCGTTATTTATGTTCTTGTCCTTGTTCTGCTCTTACCCATGTAAAGCGCCATGGAACCAATGGCGCTATATAAATAAATAATACTTTCAGTAAGCGTGTTCATTACTTTTTCCCTATGTCATTTCTCATTGTTACACATCAGTAAAGTTATAGACATCTATGGTTTGATTCCTTTGCCTATGTGTGTGTGTGTGCGTGTTTAGTATGTGTGCTGAAATATAACATTTATGACTAAAAGTCGTATAATTAGAATCTAACACCTGGGTTGCTTCTTGCAGTGGGAGATGCAACAAAACCTTGAAATAAACCAGTGTGAGATTTTCCATGGTCCATTGACATGATCAAGGCAACTTGCATCTATTTAAGTTTGTGTCTTGGGGCCTTTTATTGCTTAACACTACCAGACCTATTAAACAACAAATCCCTCAGACACCAAACTAACCCTAATGACCAGTTTGTGATCAGGAGCTTAAAGTGTTATTTTCTCATGCTCTACAGCTTTCCTGTATTCTTGTGATTTCAAGTGGTGTCTCACAAATAAAGTTCATTTAAATCTTTAGATCTTGGTATAGTAAGTTCCACAACTGGATGTGTTTAAAAAAAAAAAAAAATGTTTCTGTGCTGAGAGAATCTTGTATATGTGTCCCTGCTATGTACTATGGGCTGACTGTGTCTTATTTCATAGGAGTGTAGTATAAATGGTACGATATTAATTTAAGGTTGCTATAAGAGTAATGCCAATCTTGGATAAGGTTTTTATAAAAAACAAGCTTTATTGTACAAATGTTTAAAAAGGATCCAGACTTACAAACATAAATTCTAGGAACCCACATGGATTGTGATAGTTTCTACAGCATACTGTAAACAGTAGGTACAAGTAACCTCATAGACCTCTACGTGCCATACAAAAAAATAATACCACAAACATCGGAGTGCCTCCAATTTAAGGTGGCTAACTCTATTGCTCAGGCTAGTTCATATAAAGGCATGATAAGGGGGAGACGTGATGTAAACCCCACTTATCTCATGGTAATATGCTGTGCTTTGTCATCCAGAGGGTATCCATGGATTAAAATCTCCATACTTGACGCGTTTCGCCCTATTAGATTGAAGGGCTCATCCGAAGTATTTTGGAGAGGTCTTTTCTCTTTTCAGCATGGAAAGAAAACCATATCAGTATATGCACTTTTACTTAGATTCAGGATTTCCATTACTTCCATTTTAGTCAGAATGGATTACCTTATACTATATAGCTGTAGCCAAAGGGAATCCAGCTAACAATTTCACAGAAATATCCCTTTTGAGGTATATAGATTAGACCAAGGTGCACTAAAATTTAAAAATACATATATAGTGTCATGGGCAACAACCATAGGAGAGAGGGGTTTTTTTTTCACTATGCTCACAAGATGGCACCAATTTTATGTATGACATCCAACAAGTGAGGCTATTGTAGAAGTGTAGGCCACAAAAAACAATCTACTGTATATACTCGTGTATAAGCCGAGTTTTTCAGCCCAAAAATTGGGCTGAAAAGTCCCCCCCTTGGCTTATACACGGGTCAATACGGTAGGGGCTGTGGTGGGGGCTGAGGAGGTGGGGGGGGGCTGCTGTATGAGTGCCCCATCACGTGGGGCCGCTCATTATATATGCACTGCTTCCCCCTGTCAATCAGCGGCAGGGGGAAGCAGTGCATATCTGCATATATGGCCCCCAAATGCTGGCACTCGCCCCCCTCCATTGTAAAACCCCCCTCCTGCTGCTTAACTTACCATCCCTGGTCTTCTGCACCGCATCGGTCTTTTGTGCTCCGTCCTCCTATCCTCGGCATCATCCGGGGTCATATGACCGGCCGGTCGCATGACGTCATCATTACTGTGACGGCCGGGGACCCCGGATACAGCCGAGGACGGGAGGACGGAGCACAGAGGACCGGCGCGGTGCAGAACACCAGGGATGGTAAGTTAAGCAGCAGGGGGGGGCCTTACAACGGAGGGGGGCGAGTGCCAGCATTTGGGGGCCATATATGACACACCGCTGGGGCCTGTATGCCGCTGGGGCCTGTATGCCAGTGGGGCCTGTATGCCAGTGGGGCCGCTGTATGCCAGTGGGGCCGCTGTATGCCAGTGGGGCCGCTGTATGCCAGTGGGGCCGCTGTATGCCAGTGGGGCCGCTGTATGCCAGTGGGGCCGCTGTATGCCAGTGGGGCCGCTGTATGCCAGTGGGGCCGCTGTATGCCAGTGGGGCCGCTGTATGCCAGTGGGGCCGCTGTATGCCACTGGGGCCGCTGTATGCCACTGGGGCCGCTGTATGCCACTGGGGCCGCTGTATGCCACTGGGGCCGCTGTATATACCACTGGGGCCGCTGTATATACCACTGGGGAGGCTGCTGTAATACTGCTGAGGCCTGTATATACCACTGGGGAGGCTGCTGTGTACTACCACTGGGGAGGCTGCTGTGTACTACCACTGGGGAGGCTGCTGTGTACTACCACTGGGGAGGCTGCTGTGTACTACCACTGGGGAGGCTGCTGTGTACCACACTGCTGGGGGCTGTATACCTGTGCTGGGTGTCCACCCTCGGCTTATACACGAGTCAATAGGTTTTACCAGGTTTTGGGGGCAAAAGTAGGGGGGGTCGGCTTATACACGGGTCAGCTTGTACACGAGTATATACGGTATTTAAAAAGAATATATAAAATCTTTTCAATAAACTGATTATCAGGGTTAGCAGCAAAGCGTGGCTAGTACAGATTACTCACTGGCTCAAAGCTGATAAACCTCTTTAGTATAAGAGGGCCTGCTAGTCAGTGGTTAGGCAGTGTTCAATATATATATATCCACTGTTTGATTGGCCCTGTAAAAAGGAAGTAAAATTAGATGTTTAGGAGCATTTTCACTGTACTGAGCATGCTCAGTACAGTAAAATCTGGTCCGAGGACACATCAGAGGTATCCTCGTACCCTGCTCCATAGGGCCCCATGTTAAAAACATCGGACCAAATCGGATGTGCACTAAATGGCATCCGTTTGGTCCGATCCGATTTTGTCCGATTTTATTTTCGATGCAAAAATCGGAGCATGCTCCGATTTTTGCACCGATAAAAAAATCTGACAATCGGATCGGACCAAATCGGATGGCATTTAGTGCACATCCGATTTGGTCCGATGCCCATAGGGCTGCATGGGGGCCAGAATCGTTCCGATGCTGTCCGATTTTTATCGGACAGCATCGGAAATTAAAATTCCGTAATGTGAAACCAGCCTAAGACAAAGTGCTCTGGTTGAGCAACAGGAGATTCCACAGCATGCCACTGCCACAGGAGTATACAAGTAACGCTGTTAATAGGTCAGTGCCCGGATTTCATTTCTATCTTTCTTGTAATTTGTTTTCTTTTGCTTCAGCAGCTATATCTATACTAAATCAGATAAAAGAAAATCCCTAGCCATTTCTGACTAAAATTACCCGTAAAGGGCTAAGTCTCCCAAATGGTGATCTATTGCATCACCTTAAACTGGAAGATGAACCTATATATGCCCAAAAAACTTTATACACTTAGGGAATCCTGCCCAATATCACAAAAGTGAAACTAGTCATCTCTTGCCTCTGAAACGTTATGTGCTATCACTAGTAATTATATGAGCTACTCTTGCTATTAATGTTGTGAGCCCTCATAGTTATATTATGTAAATTGTCCGCTGTACCTTTAATACTGTGACATATTCTTACATGATTATTTGTACACTTTTCAATGTGTGTGGAACGTGCATGCTTAGAATTGCTGTTTTCAGCGGAGCATGCGCGCCCTTTACTTCCAGATCCTGCTTACGTTCCACCTGACTTGGTGGAACGCAAACATCACTTCCAGGTCTGGAATGACGCAGAATTGACTGCATCACGCCACTTGAGGAGGATGTGAACAGCGTTTTGAAACAGTGGGAGATTATTACAATCCCTGCAGTCCCACTGATGAAAGGGTTATTATATCCGCGCATAATTAGACACAGGTGCCTATTTAGTGTCTGGGATTATTTAAGGAGATTGAGAGGGCCTCCAATTCACTCCTACAGTGGGGCCACATTGTTGAAGTCCACATGACATGTAAGTACTGATGGTTATTTGGCGGTGTCAGCGTTGTTAAATCTTTTGTATACTAATCCTTGTAGTTATCAATTTTTTCTAAGGATTATAACTGTTTAATTAGGAAGCTAGTACTTGATATATTATAGAATTAAAAGAAAGCTTCCTTTTTACAGGGCCAATCAAACAGTGGATATATATATTGAACACTGCCTAACCACTGACTAGCAGGCCCTCTTATACTAAAGAGGTTTATCAGCTATGAGCCAGTGAGTAATCTGTACTAGCCACGCTTTGCTACTAACCCTGATAACACAGGTCAACAAAAAAATTTTTTTTTTCTGGTGCCCAAAATATTTTAATGAATTTGGGGTATTTTTGGGGTGCTGATTCTGAATATGCTATCAGTTTTGCCAGATTGGCTCAAGTTTTTGAGATTTTTGGTATCTTATTTATAGCACTTGTTGGTAAATGCGACGCATCATCTCATTAATTTCTTTGGATTAGTACTTGAACTGAGCAGTTCTCAATATAGTTTTGTGTTAATTAGTGTTCTAAAAGTTTGTTCATAGCTTGATTTTTTGCACTAACTTTATGTTGTTTTCTGTTGTCCAGTGAAAAGCATGAACTCATCAAGAAGAAGTTGTCTTAACGATCCAGACTCATTCTGTTACATTTGTGGTGAATATACACTGACAAAACATAGAAGAAACATAACAGACTTCGTTAAAAAAGTAGCAAAAAACGTCTTTTTTGTTACACATTTTACGAAAAATCTCAAAAACTTGAGCCTATCTGGCAAAACTGATGACATATTCAGAATCAGCACCCCAAAGTTACCCTAAATTCAATGAAATATCTTTGGCACCAAAAATGCTGTTGACCAGTGTAATCAGTTTATTGAAAAGATTTGATATTCTTTTTAAATAGATTGATTTTGTGGCCTACACTTCTACAATAGCCTCACTTGTTGGATGTCATATATAAAATTGGTGCCATCTTGTGAGTATAGTGAAAAAAATACCCTCCTATGGCTGTTGCCCATGACACTATATATGTATTTTTAAATTTTAGTGCACCTTGGTCTAATCTATATACCTCAAAAGGGATATTTCTGTGAAATTGTTAGCTGGATTCCCTTTGGCTACAGCTATATAGTATAAGGTAATCCATTCTGACTAAACTGGAAGTAATGGAAATCCTGAATCTAAGTAAAAGTGCATATACTGATATGGTTGTCTTTTCAGGCTGAAAAGATAAAAGACCTCTCCAAAATACTTCGGATGAGCCCTTCAATCTAATAGGGCGAAACGCGTCAAGTATGGAGATTTTAATCCATGGATACCCTCTGGATGACAAAGCACAGCATATTACCACGAGATAAGTGGGGTTTACATCACGTCTCCCCCTTATCATGCCTTTTATATGAACTAGCCTGAGCAATAGAGTTAGCCACCTTAAATTGGAGGCACTCCGATGTTTGTGGTATTATTTTGTTGTATGGCACGTAGGGGTCTATGAGGTTACTTGTACCTACTGTTTACAGTATGCTGTAGAAACTATCACAATCCATGTGGGTTCCTAGAATTTATGTTTGTAAGTCTGGATCCTTTTTAAACATTTGTACAATAAAGCTTGTTTTTTATTAAAACCTTGATTGGTATTTACTCTTATAGCAGCGATGACTGTGTCTTATCCTACAGGACATGGTCTGATCATACCACATCTCCTATGCTGAGAGAATCTTATATATGTGCCCCTGCTATGTACTGTGCAATGGAAGTCTCTGACCATACAGGGACATGGCCTGATCATGTTTTACCAAAAAAAAAAAAGATCTATGATCCTGTGCTGTAATGTCTTTATGCTCTTTTACTTTGGTATTATCAGACAATGTCCCTGTATGGCCAGGCATAACTATTACACAGTACATAGCAGGGGCACATCTATGGCTGCTTTCACATAACGATTTTAGCATTTCCGATGCTGTCCGATGAAAATCGGACAGCATCGGACCGATTTTCGGACCCCATGCAGCCCTATGGGCATCGGACCGAATCGGATGTGCACTAAATGCCATCCGATCTGGTCCGATCCGAATCTGTCCGATTTTTTTATCGGTGCAAAAATCGGAGCTTGCTCCGATTTTTGCACCGAAAATAAAATCTGACAGATTCGGATTGGACCAGATCGGATGGCATTTAGTGCACATCCGATCCGACCCGATCAATTTAACATGGGGCCCTATGGAGCAGGGTCCGAGGAAACATCTATGTCTCCTCGGACCGATTTTAGTGTACTGAGCATGCTCAGTACACTAAAATCGCTCCAAAAGTGAATGAATGGGTTAATTAAAAATAAAAAAATCTATGCTCACCTGTCCACGAGGCCCCCGACGTCTCCCGGCGTCTCCGGTGTCTCCAGGTATCTTGCCGTCTGTGCTGATAAGACCTGCCGTGATGTCACAATCACATGACTGCCAGGAACCAATAACCGGCAGTCATGTGATTGTGACATCACGAGAGGTCCTGGCAGCACAGAAGACAGAACAGCAAGGCACCGGAGACGCGCGGGACCGTGCAGGAGTCGTGGACAGGTGAGAAAGGAGAGGAGGAGGAGGACAAGAGGAGGAGGACAAGAGGAGAGGAGGAGGACGCATAGGAGGACCGGGGGCCAAGAGGGGAGACACAGGGGATGAGAGGACCGGAGGCCAAGAGGGGAGACACAGGGGATGAGAGGACCAGGGGCCAAGAGGGGAGACACAGGACCGGGGGCCAAGAGGGGAGGACCGGGGGCCAAGAGGGGAGACACAGGGGATGAGTGGACCGGGGGCCAAGAGGGGGGACACAGGAACGGGGGCCAAGAGGGGAGGACCGGGGGCAAGAGGGGATACACAGGACCGGGGGCCAAGAGGAGAGGACAGGGGGCCAAGAGGGGAGGACCGGGGGCCAAGAGGGGAGACACAGGGGATAAAGAAGAGGACCGGGGGAGAGACTGACAGCTCTCAGGGAGCGATATGACAGGAGGGCGGGCATCCTATTTTCTGTCGGAATCGGATGCCTATTTGGCACCCGATTCCAGGCATTAGAAGAATCCGATGCTGTCCGATTTATATCGGACAGCATCGGATTTTACAAAATCGTTATGTGAAAGTAGCCTATAAGATTATCTCAGCACAGGAACATTATTTTTAAGTACATCCAATTATGAAGATTATTATTTTTCCAAAATCTATTGATGAACGTGAACTTTAAAATTATCTTTGTTCATGGAAAACCCCTTTCAATGCACTCCAACATTTCCCTATCCCAAAAAAGATGGAGCACACAACACCATTCTTAATCCAAGATATGCCACTAAATTATTCTATCTGAAGGGTGCCCATCGGGCTGGTACAGCACAACGCTGAATACAAAGTTGAGGGAGGAAGGAAGTAGCAGCACGACCATCCGGTAGATAAAATATTAGGGTTTATTTCAATGTAATGAAAGAAAACTTGTCCAAACATAGTTAAGACTGATGTGTTTCTGGCGAAAAGTTCGCCCTTAATCAGTAAAAGAAAGAAAACCTTAAAATTTTATCTACCGGATGGTCGTGCTGCTGATTCTCCCTCTCTCAACTCCAGTTCCATATATCCTTTGACTAGTTGCATGAGCTTTTTAGATATGTTTATATGGGAGATGTCCTCAAGATACAGACTTTTGTTGGTGTGCAGGTGGCATTGATCTGCATGCTAGGTCCATCTCTGTTCTTCACCTGTACAGTGCATCTGGGTGAACTCAAATGAATATTATTCTAATTTTTTGTGTTCATTTTCTAACTGATGTGGTGTTTTTCTATCCAGGCTTTATTTCAGTGTGACCATGTCCAGTATACATTAATTCCAGTTTCTGGATGGCAAGAACTTGAAGTTATTTTTCTTGAACATAAAGAACAGGTAGAATTGACGGATACAGTGTTATTTTCCTTCATTTTCCATTTCATTTTTGTCTTGTGACCATTACTGGCCATGAACTGTCTAGTTTTTCCAATGTGTTTTTGATGTCTATAGATTTTAATTGCCTGCTTTATGTTGTTTAATACCATATTTTTTAGACTCTAAGATGCACCCAACCATGAGAAGCTCCAAGGTTTCAGAGGTGCAAAATAGGTGAAGAAAATATGAAGCAAAAAATGTGGTCATGTCACACTGTTATGGGGGGTACGAGATCTGCTGCTGACTCTGTTATGGGGGTATTGTCCCTCAATTCTTTACTAATGTCCCCCACCCTTGGTCCCTTCCAGGTATATATGTTCCTCAATCCTGATATACTATATGTCCCATCCAGATGTATATGATCCCCCATCCTGGTGTATATGAAATTGCATCCTGTTATATATAGTTTACCCCATCCTGGTATATATGGTTCCCAGCCTGGTATATAGGATCCTCCATCACTGTGCGCACGCATAAAAAAAAGAAACAATTAGGGTGTGTGCCCACATAGTGGTTTAGTGACGTTCAAATCGTCAGTAAACCGCTGGAAAATTCAAGGAGCTAGACTCCTGAGCTCAGAAGTCTCCAGCTGTTTTCCGGCGGTTTTTTTCAGCGTGTGCACAGCGGTTTTCCGGCGGTTTTTCCAGCGGTTTTCCCGGCGGTTTTCTATGGAGGATTTTTTTCATGGAACCGATCAAAAAACGCTGAAAAGAATTGACATGCTGTATGCTGCTAAACCGCTGGAAAACCGCTCAACCGCGGGCGGATCCACTCTCATAAACCCACTATGTGTGCACAGCGTTTTCTAAATTACATAGGGTTACTTGTAAGTCCTAAAGCTGCTAAGGATTTACATAAATTTAAATAAAACCTATGCTAAACCGCCGGCGGTTTTCGCTGCTAAACCGACGTAAAACCACTATGTGGGCACACACCCTTATATTCACCACTCATCACTACCCTGCAGTTGTGACATCCTCTTCTCATGCTGGCAGTTGGCCACTGTGTAAGCACGCAGTACATGACATCGCTGCTGTCATGCACGACACCCCCATGCCGTCAGCTGCTGAGAAATTTACTGCTCCCACGCCCGGGATGATATGCGTGGGAATCGGTGAATATCCACAGCTGTAGTGAAAGCAGCCTTAGACTGACCAATACATAGTGTGTACAGTCATGGCCAAAAGTTTTGAGAATGACACCAAAATTATATTTTCACATGATCTGCTGCCCGCTGGTTTTTATTTGTGTTTGTCTGATGTTTATATCACATACAGAAATATAATTGCAATCATATTATGAGTACCAAAAGGTTATATTGACAGTTAGAATGAGTTAGTGCAGCAAGTCAATATTTGCAGTGTTGACCCTTCTTCTTCAGGACCTCTGCAATTCTCCCTAGCATGCTCTCAATCAACTTCTGGACCAAATCCTGACTGATAGCAGTCCATTCTTGCATAATCAATGCTTGCATTTTGGCAGAATTTGTTGGTTTTTGTTTGTCCACCCGTCTCTTGATGATTGACCACAAGTTCTCAATGGGATTAAGATCTGGGGAGTTTCCAGGCCATGGACCCAAAATCTCAGTTTTTTTCCCTGAGCCATTTAGTTATCACCTTTGCTTTATGGCAAGGTGCTCCATCATGCTGGAAAAGGCATTCTTGGGCGCCAAACTGCTCTTGGACGGTTGGGAGAAGTTGCTCTTGGAGGACATTCTGGTACCATTCTTTATTCATGGCTGTGTTTTAGGCAGGACTGTGAGTGAGCCGATTCCCTTGGCTGAGAAGCAACCCCACACATGAATGGTTTCATGATGCTTTACAGTTGGCATGAGACAAGACTGGTGGTAGCGCTCACCTCTTCTCCGAATAAGCTGTTTTCCAGATGTCCCAAACAATTGAAAAGGGGATTCATCAGAGAAAATGACTTTACCCCAGTCCTCAGCAGTCCACTCCCTGTACCTTTTTCCAGAATATCAGTCGGTCCCTGATGTTTTTTCTGGAGAGAAGTGGCTTCTTTGCTGCCCTCCTTGAAACCAGGCCTTGCTCAAAGAGTCTCTGCCTCACAGTGCGTGCAGAAGCACTCACACCAGCCTGCTGCCATTCCTGAGCAAGCTCGGCACTGCTGGTAGTCCGATCCTGCAGCTGAAACAGTTTTAAGATACGGTCCTGGTGCTTGCTGGTCTTTCTTGGGCGCCCTGGAGCCTTTTTGACAACAATGGAAGCGCTCTCCTTGAAGTTCTTGATGATGCGATAGATTGTTGACTGAGGTGCAATCTTTGTAGCTGCGATACTCTTCTTTGTTAGGCCATTTTTGTGCAGTGCAATGATAGAGATAACCATGGTTAACTGAAGAGAAACAATGATACCAAGCACCAGCCTCCTTTTAAAGTGTCCAGTGGTGTCCATCTTACTTAATCATGACTGATTGATCGCCAGCCCTGTCCTCATCAACACCCACACCTGTGTTAATGGAACAATCACTTAAACGATGTTAGCTGCTCCTTTTAAGGCAGGACTGCAATGATGTTGAAATGTATTTTGGGGGTTAAAGTTCATTTTCTAGGCAAATATTGACTTGGCAAGTAATTGCTGTTAAGCTGATCACTCTTTATGACATTCTGGAGAATATGCAAATTGCCATTAGAAAAACTGAAGCAGTAGACTTTGTTAAAATTAATATTTGTATCATTCTCAAAACATTTGGCCATGACTGTATTACCAGTTAAAGCGTTTTTAAAAAATGACTGTTTTTATTTACTTTACTTTTTATTTCTTGCATCAAAACACACAAGCTGTAACCTCTTATCAACCTTCAATATGCTTTAAAACTGTGGCCATTAAGGGGCCTTGTTCCTTACTACCGTTATAAAAAGGCAGTAAGGAATAAATGGATAGCGCCCTCCCAAGGCCACAAATCCAGTGGGTGACGGCTTTATATGACGGTTGACATCTGTGGGCATCTGCCCTGACTGGTTTTGGAACTGATTGATGCCGATTACCCTATTAAATAACGCTTTCAATCGTGACAGTGGTATCTAAGCAGTTGAAAGGGGGTTAAAAGGTCCCCTCTCTCAGGATCGCCCCCCTGCGATCGTAGTCACGGAAGCTGATGATTTCCATGGTATCCTTAGGTCATCTAATAACTCCAGGGTATCATGGTCTGTTAGATCCCGCCATAAGCAGTGTCTTTCACACACAGTTAGTGCATCACTGACAGGTCTCCTGCACTGCTGTACACGAGTATAGCTAAAAAAATATTCATTTCTCACAGGGGGACTAAATGAAAAGGTATTAAAAAAAAAAAAAACACCCAAAAAATCAGGAAGACATAGAGTTTGCATTAATTCAAAGCAAAAAAAAAGTGCATATAATTGGTATCAGAAAGACCCGATTTATGGAACTCTTGTCATTTATTCTGTATGAATGGCATCTTTTAAAAAAATGTCGCCTTTTCACCATATTAACCCTCAATAAATTGAATAAAAAGTGATGAAAATGTCATGGAAAAATAATGTATGAATGATAATGCCAAGCCATCCTTGGAAAAACAAGCCTTAATATGACTCATTCAGGAAAATCAATACAAGTTACAGCTCTCAGAATATGGCGATGCAAAAACAAATGAATTTTGTTGATAATATACCGTAGGTTTTAGTCTGTAAAAAAAGAAGAAATGTAACAAAGGGTAAAAAAAATTGTCTGGTATCACTGTAACTGTACTGGCCCAAAGAAGAAATTGATTTTCACACATTTACCACATAGACTTCGCAAAAAACCCTAAAACAAAAAGTTAATTGCTGTTTATAAGGTAGGTATAAAAAATTTTATATATCTCAAAATGGTGCCAAAAAAATCTCCAATTTGTCGTGCATGAAATACAGCTTCATACAAATGTGTTCACAAAACTAAAAAAAAATTACAGCTCTCAAAACATGGCCTCGAAAAAACTATTAAAGTTTTTTACTGTCTGATAGCAGCAAAACATAAAATAAACTATAATTCTGAGAGATCACACCGATCCGAAAAATAAATTTTGTCTTAGGCCCCTTTCACATCAGCGTTTTTTTGATATTGCGGCAGATGCGGTGAAAAAACCGCATCTGCCGCGATAACCGCGGCACAGTTGCGGCAAGCCCCATAGAATGTCTATGCGGGCTTGTGGCAGGTGCAGTATCGGCACTTGCGGCAGCTGCGGCTGCAAAAAAACCGCGGGTGACCGCGGTTTTTTTCGCGGCCGCACCTGCCTCAAGTGCCGAAACCGCTCCTGCCGCACACTTACCGCAAGCCCCATAGACATTGTATGGGGCTTGTCGCAACTGTGCCGCGGAAGATGCGTTTTTTTCACCGCATCTGCTGCGATTTAAAAAAACCGCTGATGTGAAAGGGGCCCAACACTGTCAAACGCGCAAAAATCTACAAAATAACTATTCTTGTACTGCGGTGTATTTGTTCAATCTACCTCCCAAAAATCGGAACAAGCCTCGGTTCACTTTTGTCTTGTGATCTTTGCTGCAGGGCTGTGAAATTAAGTAATATAAGCAATATAGCTCAACAACTCCTTTCTTTGTTGTATAGCTTAAATATGTGTTGAGCTGCTGTTTTACTGCGTCAGAGTTACAGGGCGGATACGCCCTTACTTACGTAGCACTCACTAATATACGAATTAGGCACTCTGAATACAGTTTTATGGTAAAACAATATAACAATTTATTAAGATTACATCAGGATAATGCTCAAGTATGGAATGGCAGATACAATATTACCCTGTTTCTATAATTCAGTTCATGTAAATCATACAATTACGGTGAATCATAGTATATGGAGAAATAAGTATCAATACATACCGGAGTATTGTAACATCACCTCTCCACCGGAGGGACCACAGTGTCAACGAGTAGGAAATACTCTGGTCTTGTCATCACAGAAACCGTGCGTCCACGATATGTTCTGGAATGTCCCTAACTCGCTGTACTGGGCCCTCATTTTTATACACAGCTCCCACATCCTCCCCTAACATCTTGTGCAATATCTTTAGGCCAGATCATCAGTATCTTGCAACTGTGCAGTAGGTTGTTGTTTGACATGGGCCCGATGCTTACTGATAACACCACCTAGGTCTGTTCAAACAGACTCAAGGTCTGTTTTGAGATTATCATGTCTTCTGACCACAGCACAATGCTTCAAGGTTACATTTAGTTTGATCTGACCCAAGGTCTTGTTTGCCACTGGGATGTCTTTTGACAATAGCCCAGTGCTTCAAATGTCTGTTACTGATTACAACCACCTAGGAATGTTATAGTGTAACATTTCAAGGTTCTCCAAAATATTGCTTGTCACAAAGTTAAATCTTCATGATCATAGCATAACGCTCTAAGATGGTAGCATATGGGCATCATGACCTCCATAATCACCTATGCTGAAAACTGGATACCTATCGTAACCCAGTCACACACTCATACTTGCCTCATTTGTATCACAGCTGCAGTAGCCAGTACTTGGCTGAACTGGCCACTGGTGTGAATTGTACCATATGGGTAATGTGTACTTAGGGCTGTGAAGTTGGTAAGACAAACCTCCGACTCCTCATTTTCCATGACTACGACTCCCTCGTACGTGGCTCATGTTTAAGTCATAAACTTATTGTAATTCAATGGTAACATCAGGCTTTAATCATTATTATGATATGATAATTAAGATATTTAGAACATAATATTCAGCACATTTTGCATTGAACTACTGTAACCAATTTATTATATACTAGCTGTAGTACCCGGCTACGCCCAGGTTAATAAATAACTGATGTTAGCTATAACAAAATAGAATTTGAATATGTCATATTAATGACCTGTAAGAAAATAGAAGCTGAGCTGTGATTGATTGCTATAGGCAGCCTAATAAATCTCCAGCCAACAGTAAACCCTCTCCCTGGCCGGGCAGTATATGTTACCTCACACATACACATAATAGACAGCTCATGTGACTGACATCTGCCTTAATCCCCTATATCTAAAAGCAATTCAAGAATGCGCACATAGGGTAATACCTTTTTTTATAAGGCTGAAATATGTGTAAAAAGGGAGCTGCTCACCTGATGCAGTTGTGAAAACCCACAACTGGTAATGATCGCTCATCTGTCAGTGGTTTGCTGCAGGACTGTACTTCCACAGATCACCGTGGTTCAATCAGCTTGTAGGACAAAGTACCGTGGGTCCGCACTGCCACTTCAATTAATGGAGATAAAAACCAGCCACACGGGAATGTCTGGATTAAACAGGATTCTTCTTTATTAGTCCAACATGTTTCGGAGTTATCTCCCAACTCCTTGACATTCCCTGAGGAAGGAGTTGGGAGATAACTCCGAAACATGTTGGACTAATAAAGAAGAATCCTGTTTAATCCAGACATTCCCGTGTGGCTGGTTTTTATCTCCATTAATTGAAGTGGCAGCGCGGACCCACTTTACTTTGTCCTACAAGTTAATCCCCTATATGGCACATGTGTTGCATATTGGCTGTTTTTAATCAGATGTTTATGTTTGGAAATTAAAGATAGCACACGTATGAGGCGAGTTGTGTGAGGTGATTTGTGCACATCTGTGTCTCTGTGTGGTGTGTGTGTGTCCCTGGGGTGTGTGTATGTGTGTGTCCCTGTGGTGTGAGTGCATGTGTCCCTGTAGGGTGTGTATTTGTGTGTGTCCCTGAGGGGGGGGGCAGTGTGGTGTGTGTCTCTGTTGTGTGTGTCCCTGTGGGGTAAGTGCATGTGTATGTGTGAGTGTCCCTGGGGTGTGTGTGTCTGTGTTGAGTGTGTCTCTTTGTGGTGTGTGTGTGTCCCTGTGGGGTGAGTGCAAATGTGGCGCCCCTGCGACCAGGGTAGCCACAGGTAGAAACTGCAGCCAGGCAGGAGGGTACACAGTTTGTTTAGCAAACACCTCAAACACATATCCACTGTCATGGGGACCTAACCCTGAACCTGGGACTCTAGGCAGGTAAGGGGTATTAGGGCTAGATATGAGTGGATAAGCGTAGTCATGGTAACGGATGAGTATATAAGGGAGAAACAGGAAGCAGTTAGCCAGTAGGCAAGTGCTGAGCAGAAAAGACCAAGAGTAGGCCAGACTGAGCTGAACTGAATAGATCAAGACGAGTAGGCCAGAGTAGGCTGAGAGGACCAGTACCATCAGGTCCAGGGAAGATGAGAAGGCCAGCAGCTAACTAACAGGAGAGTCTCCCTTATTATATTAGGAAGTTACACGGGAAGGAAAGGACCCGGTGATCCCTTGAGAAACAGGGATACCTCTGGTTTGGCTAAAACCAGAGTGTCAGCTCTGAGGGGGGCTGAAGATTAACCCGGTGCCCCAGACAACCTGACGGGGAATACAGACTCCAGATCTATATTCCCACCAGAGGATTGGGAGCACAGCAGCAACAGAGAGGACCCGGCTTACCGCCCAGAGACTTAGGGGGAAGCTGCTAATAGTGACCGAGCTGCCGCTCCGCAATTCACTTTAAGGAGGAACACTGAGAAATAGCCTGAAAGGACACGTAGAGGGACTGAGGAGTCTAGGAGAGAGAACCTAGCTGCAGTGGGTTCAGTATACCGGATTCAATATAGCAAAGCTGTAAAGAACTGTATTATAACGTGCCCTGTTTGACAGAAGAATAAGAACAGTGAACCCTGCTACGTTGTCTGTGTCTGATTTCACATCATTCCCTTTCCCTGCAACGCCTACAATTACCATCATTGACTTTTATCACCACTGCCCCAGTGAACCCAGTTCTACCCACAGGAACTATTCCATCCTAGCTGCTATAACATCATCCCCGGAGGTTCTGCAGTAGCGGTGGTCCCCATTATTGACCACACAACGTGGGTGGCGTCACGACTGACAAATCCCCTGTAAATAAACCCCCATTTTATTGTGTGGGCCCGGGACACACTCCGGACCAGGACCGCTGTGACATCCCCCAGCAGTACCCCGGTCCGGTACAGAGTACCCCGTCCCAGTGGGTTCCACACATGTGTCCCTATAGGGTGTGTATGTGTGTGTGTCCCTGTGGGGGGGGGGTCTGTGTGGTGTGTGTGTGTCCCTGTGGGGTGAGTGCATGTGTCCCTATAGGGTGGCTATGTGTGTGTGTCCCTGTGGGGGGGATGTCTGTGTGGTGTGTGTGCCTTTGTTGTGTGTGTCTCTTTGTGGTGTGTGTGTGTGTGTCTGTGGGGTGAGTGCATGTGTCGCTATAGGGTGTGTGTCCCCGTGGAGGTGTGTGTGTGTGTTTCTCTGTGGTGTGTGTGTGTCTCTGTGGTGTGTGTTGTTGTCTCTGTGGTGTGTGTGTGCTCTCTGTGGTGTGTGTGTGTCTCTGTGGTGTGTGTGTCTCTGTTGTGTGGTTGTGTGTTGTGTCTCTGTGGTGTGTGTGTGTCTCTGTGGTGTGTGTGGTCTCTGTGGTGTGTGTGTCTCTGTTGGTGTGTGTGTGTCTGTGTGTGTGTGTGTGTCTCTGTGGTGTGTGTGTGTGTCTCTGTGGTGTGTGTTGTGTGTGTGTCTCTGTGGTGTGTGTGTGTGTGTCTCTGTGTGTGTGTGTGTCTCTGGTGTGTGTGTGTCTCTGGTGTGTGTGTGTGGTGTGTGTGTGTCTCTGTGTGGTGTGTGTGTGTCTCTGTGGTGTGTGTGTGTGTCTCTTGTGGTGTGTGTGTCTCTGTGGTGTTGTTGTGTGGTGTGTCTCTGTGGTGTGTGTGTGTGTTCTCTGTGGTGTGTGTGTGTGTGTCTCTGTGGTGTGTGTGTGTGTGTCTCTGTGGTGTGTGTGTGTGTGTCTCTTGTGTGTGTGTGTGTCTCTGTGGTGTGTGTGTGTGTGTCTCTGTGGTGGTGTGTGTGTGTCTCTGTGGTGGTGGTGTGTGTGTGCTCTGTGGTGTGTCGTGTGTGTGTGTCTCTGTGGTTGTGTGTGTGTGTGTGTCTCTGTGGGTGTGTGTGTGTGTTTGTGGTGTGTGTTGTCTCTGTGGTGGGTTGTGTGTGTGTCTCTGTGTGGTGTGTGTGTGTCTCTGTGGTGTGTGTGTGTCTCTGTGTGTGTGTGTGTGTGTCTCTGTGTGTGTGTGTGTGTCTCTGTGGTGTTGTGTGTGTGTCTCTGTGGTGTGTGTGTTGTGTGTGTGTCTCGTGGTGTGTGTGCTGTGTGTGTCTCTCGTGGTGTTGTGTGTGTCTTGGTGTGTGTGTGTTCTCTGTGGTGTGTTGTGTTTCTGTGTGTGTGTGTGTCTCTGTGGTGTGTGTTGTGTGTCTCTTGGTGTGTGTGTGTCTCTTGTGGTGGTGTCGTGTGTGTCTCTGTGGTGTTGTGTGTGTTCTCTGTGTGTGTGTGTGTCTCTGTGTGTGTGTGGTGTCTCTGTGTGTGTGTGTGTCTCTGTGGTGTGTGTGTGTCTCTGTGGTGTGTGTGTGTGTGTGTCTCTGTGGTGTTGTGTGTGTCTCTGTGGTGTGTGTGTGTCTCTGTGGTGCTTGTGTGTGTTGTGTCTCTGTGGTGTGTGTGTGTCTCTGTGGTGTGTGTGTGTCTCTTGTGGTGTGTGTTTGTGTGTGTCTCTGTGGTGTTGTGTGTGTGGTGTCTCTGTGGTGTCTGTGTGTGTCTCTGTGGTGTGTGTGTGTCTCTGTGGTGTGTGTGTGTCTCTGTGGTGGTGTGTGTCTCTGTGGTGTGTGTGTGTGTCTCTGTGGTGTGTGTGTGTGTCTCTGTGGTGTGTGGTGGTGTCTCTGTGGTGTGTGTGTTGTCTCTGTGGTGTGGGTGTGTGTGTGTCTGTGGTGGGTGTGTGTGTGTCTCTGTGGGGTGTGTGTGTGTCTCTGTGGGTGTGTGTGTGTCCTGTGGTGTGGGTGTGTGTGTCTCTGTGGTGTGGGTGTGGTGTCTCTGTGGTGTGGTGTGTGTGTGTCTCTGTGGTGTGGTGTGTGTGTGTCTCTGTGGTGTGGTGTGTGTGTGTCTCTGTGGTGTGGGTGTGTGTGTGTCTCTGTGGTGTGTGGTGTGTGTCTGTGGTGTGTGTGTGTGTGTCTCTGTGGTGTGTGTGTGTGTCTCTGTGGTGTGTGTGTGTGTCTCTGTGGTGTGTGTGTGTGTCTCTGTGGTGTGTGTGTGTGTCTCTGTGGTGTGTGTGTGTGTCTCTGTGGTGGTGTGTGTGTCTCTGTGGTGTGTGTGTGTGTGTCTCTGTGGTGTGTGTGTGTGTCTCTGTGGTGTGTGTGTGTGTTGTGTCTGTGGTGTGTGTCTTGTGGTGGTGTGTGTCTCTGTGGTGTGTGTGGTGTCTCTGTGGTGTGTGTGTGTCTCTGTGGTGTGTGTGTTGTGTGTCTCTGTGGTGTGTGGTGGTGTCGTGTGTGTGTGTGTGTCTCTGGGTGTGGTGTGTGTGTCTCTGTGGTGTGTGTGTGTTCTGTGGTGTGTGTGTGTGTCTCTGTGGTGTGTGTGTGTGTCTCTGTGGTGTGTGTGTGTGTCTCTGTGGTGTGTGTGTTGTGTCTCTGTGGTGTGTGTGTGTGTGTCTCTGTGGTGGTGTGTGTGTGTCTCTGTGGTGTGGTGTGTGTGTCTCTGTGGTGTGTGTGTGTGTCTCTGTGGTGTGTGTGTGTGGTCTCTGTGGTGTGTGTGTGTCTCTGTGGTGTGTGTGTGTGTCTGTGGTGTGTGTGTGTGTGTCTCTGTGTGTGTGTGTGTGTGTCTCTGTGGTGGTGTGTGTGTGTCTCTTGTGGTGTTGGTGTGTGTTGTGTTCTCTGTGGTGTGGTGTGCTCGTGTGTGTGTGTGTGTCTTTGTGTGTGGTGTTGTCTCTGTGGTGTGGGGTGTGTGTCTCTGTGGTGTGTGTGTGTCTCTGTGGTGTGTGTCTCTGTGGGTGTGTGTGTCTCTGTGGTGTGTGTGTGTGTCTCTGTGGTGGTGGTGTGTGTCTCTGTGGTGTGTGTGTGTCTCTGTGGTGTGGGTGTGTGTGTCTCTGTTGGTGTTCGGTGTGTGTGTCTCTGTTGTGTGTCTCTGTGGTGTGTGGTGTCTCGTGTGGTGTGTGTGTGGGTGTTCGTGGTGTGGTGTGTCTCTGTGGTGTGTGTGTGTGTGTGTCTTGTGTGTGGTGTGTGTGTGTCTCTGTGGTGGTTGTGTGTGTGTGTCTCTGTGGTGTGTGTGTGTGTCTCTGTGGTGTGTGTGTGTGTGTCTCTGTGGTGTGTGTGTGTGTCTCTGTGGTGTGTGTGTTGTCTCTGTGGTGTGTGTGTGTGTGTCTCTGTGGTGTGTGTGTGTGTGTCTCTGTGGTGTGTGTGTGTGTGTCTCTGTGGTGTGTGTGTGTGTGTCTCTGTGTGGTGTGTGTGTGTGTGTCTCTGTGGTGTGTGTGTGTGTGTCTCTGTGGTGTGGGTGTCTCTGTGGTGGTGTTGTGTTCTCGTGGTGTGTGTGGGTGTCTCTGTGGTGTGTGTGTGTGTCTCTGTGGTGTGTGTGTGTGTGTCTCTGTGGTGTGTGTGTGTGTCTCTGTGGTGTGTGTGTGTGTCTCTGTGGGTGTGTGTGTGTGTGTGTGTGTGTCTCTGGTGTGGGGGTGTGTCTGTGGTGTGGGTGTCTCTGTGGTGTGGGTGTGTGTGTGTCTCTGTGGTGTGGGTGTGTGTGTGTGTCTCTGTGGTGTGGGTGTGTGTTTGTTTAGGTACGTGGTGAGTATCCAATGTTGGGGCTGCACCTTATCGACTATACACTTGCTGTTACTCTGTGTGCGTGTGGTGTGTATACATGTCCCTGTGCGTGATGAATATCTCATGTTGGGGCTCCACCTTAGTGACTATATGCTGGTATGTGCTGTTAGTCTTTGGCGCTATCATTAAGCCCCTCTCATTCACAACTGTCAACTGGTAACTGTCACTTTTTCCCCATTATGTAGATAGGGGCAAAATTGTTTGGTGAATTGGAATGTGTGGGGTTAAAATTTCACCTCACAACATAGCCTATGACGCTCTCGGGGTCCAGACGTGTGACTGTGCAAAATTTTGTCGCTGTATTTGCGACGGTGTAGATGCCAATCCCGGATATACACACATACATACACACACACACACACACACATTCAGCTTTATATATTAGATTTTAGGAGTTGGTCCATTTTATACTGACTCCGCATCCCTGCTTCGCTGACCACTTACGTCAGGTTTTCGTGTAAGTTCCCAAACAGAGATTCAGACAAAACCTTCAGACGGATCCACTCACTAAAATGGGCATATGAAGTCACTTTGCATGGTACTTCATCTGGTCTTTGTTCCAGTGGTGTCCCATCATATATGCATGTCTTTAGCGCACAAGTGTGCACATCGACAGTTTTGTGTGTGTCTGGAGACCACCAGAACGGACTCCAAATGAAGTGTCTCCATCTGCCTCATTATAGTGAGGGGTTTCGTTTGAATCACATTTTAGGGGAATTTACATGGAAACCTTGTTAGTGTAAAAAAAGTATATGAACCCAGCCTTGTACTGAAAAAAATGTTCTGTACCCCAAAATGTTACCAATAAAGCCACTAACTTATCCTGTGCTCAAAACCAGCCCCCACTCAGGACCATAATTTGTCACTGGAAATATGGGGGGTTCCCATTATACTTGTAGAACAAAGACACTGGAAAAGTGACAGCTTCCACTCCCCCAAATAAAATCCATTGAAATCTGTAGTCCCAAATCCATATACCCGCTCATTTTAAGCCCCATATGCCTAAACCACACAAGATGAAAACGTGGGAGGAGTCTTCCTTAAAATCCTTTTTCCTTTTTTTACACTGTGTGCAGAATTATTAGGCAAGTTGTATTTTAGAGGATTATTTTTATTACTGATCAACAACTATATTCTCAATCAACCTAAAAGACTCCTAAATATCAAAGCTTAATATTTTTGGAAGTTGGAGCGTTTTCTCTTTTTTTTTTTTTTTTTTTAGATTTGGCTATCTTAGGAGGATATCTGTTTGTTCAGGTAACTATTACTGTGCAGAATTATTAGGCAATTTAATAAAAAACAAATATATTCCCATCTTGTTTATTTTCACCAAGTAAACTAATATAACTGCACAAAATTTAGAAATAAACATTTCTGACATGCAAAAACAAACCCCCAAAAATTAGTGACCAATATGCCACCTTTTTTATGATGACACTCAACATCCTTCCATCCATAGATTATGTCGGTTGCTTGATCTGTTTACGATCAACATTGCGTGCAGCAGCCACCACAGCCTCCCAGACACTGTTCCGAGAGGTGTACTGTTTTCCCTCCGTGTAGATGTCACATTTTAGGAGGGACCACAGGTTCTGTATGAGGATCAGATCAGGTGAACAAGGGTCCATGTCATTATTTTTTTTTCTTTTAGACCTTTACTGGCCAGCCACACTGTGGAGTAGTTGGATGCATGTGAGGGAGCATTGTCCTGCATGAAAATCATGTTTTTCTTGAACGATACCGACTTCTTCCTGTGCCACTGCTTGCAAAAGTTGTCTTTCAGAAACTGGCAGTAGGTCTGGGAGTTGAGCTTCACTCCATTTTCAACCCGAAAAAGTCCGTAAGTTCATCTTTGATGATACCAGCCCATACCAGTACCCCACCTCCACCTTGCTGGTGTCTGAGTCGGAGTGGAGCTCTCTGCCCTTTACTGATCCAGACTCTGACCTATCCATCTGGTCCATGAGGAGTCACTCTCATTTCATCAGCCCATAAAACCTTTGAAAAACCAGTCTTAAGATGTTTCTTGGCCCAGTCTTGACGTTTTATCTTATGTTTCTTGTTCAAAGGTGGTCGTTTTTCTGCCTTCCTTACTTGATGACAGATTCCCTTTCAGAGAACTTGTGCAGCGGTCATGGGGCCAGGGTACTCGACCTTCCAGGGGGTTAACAGTTCAGGGGATGTCACGGTGGCCATCCCTGGAGGTCGTGGCCTCAAGCGGTCATTGTAAAGGGGGGTTATTTATAGTGGAAAACTCTAACGTGACTCCAGCTGGAGTTCTGGCCTTTAGGTGGCCAGAGGCTGCTATAAAGGTACAGTCACACGCGGCAATATTGCTTGCAGTTTCACTGGCAATTTGCTGGTTGCAGTGAAATCGTGGACACATTGTTCCATTTGTAAACCGCAACAAAATAGAACAATGTGTCCACGATTTCACTGCAACCAGCAAATTGCCAGTGAAATTGCAAGCAATATTGCCGCGTGTGACGGTACCTTAAGGGGGAGACACAAGAGATGGTGGTATAGCAGCCAGGTGGTAAGCCCTCTCCAAGTTAGGGCTGGAATTCCTTAGTGGATGTAGAAAAGTAGATGGATGGTGCAGGGTAGCAGAGTGAAGAGGGTCATGATAGCTGAAGCTGTGGCTCTACAGGTAGGTGTAAGGAGGAGCATGAAGGATAAGACAACACACGAGGTTCTTGTGGTTCTTACCATTTACTTGCTGCTGAAGCAGATTACAACCCGGTCATTGTACATAGTCCATCAAGCTCACAGCCTGGCCAACCCAGAAGTATTCCGGGTCCACCTTGTCAAGACACAGGGTATATTGGCCTTCCTTGCTGCTTTTCCTCTTCCTGACACTTTTAACCACAGGACACTCAGGCTGGTTTCACATTGCGATTTTATTAAATCCGATGCTGTCCGATGAAAATCAGATAGCGTAGGATCCGAATTAGCCCCCATGTTCTCCAATGGGGATCGGATTTGCACTTAATGGCATCAGATTTGCCTCCGATCCGATTCTGTCTGATTTTTTTCAGTAGCCAAAATTGTAGACTGTTGCGATTTTGGTTTTCGAGTGAAAAATCTGATCAAATCGGATACGATTTGTTCCGATTAAAATAAAATGGTAGTCTACAGGGATCGGATTGGATGGAAAATCGAATCTGACATCGGATCCGAAAATTTGTATTGAGCATGCTCCAAATCCCAGACTGCTGCCGTTTAAATCGGAACCGATAGAAAATCGGACAAAATCGGATGCCATCGGTCCGATTTTGTATCAGATCCGATCAACAAGATCCGTTAGACAATCGGATCGATGGCATCCGATTTAGTGCATCCGATGCTGTCCGATTTTCATCTGACAGCATTGGATTTAACAAAATCGCAATATGAAAGCAGCCTTAGGAGGAAACAGTGGTAGCTAGTCCCAGCAAGCAGGTGACTACGGGTTCTGTGAGCGACAGTCTTGCTAGTCCTCTTAAACCTATAATACAAGATGGGGGAGGGGAAATAGGAAAGCTGCTACATCCACAATAGCTCGCCGGACTCAGGACTACCAAGCAGGTCGGTTCAGCTTCTACCGGTATAGATATATTAGAATAAATTCCTTGGAGCCACATCTCAAATTTTCATCCTTTATTGGTGTATCATAAAAGACGAAAATTTGAGATGTGGCTCCAAGGAATTTCTTCTATTCTCTTAACCCTATATAGTTCCTTGAACTTGGGGAGGGTCCACTATGGTAGCCACTGTGCTTGAAGCCCAGTGACCTCTCTCTAGTTTCACGGCTTGTTTTGAAGCGTCCAAACCAAATTGGGGCTGGTACCCCTTCTGCAGCTAGCTCCTCTGCCCGACTGGACAGGCGGCAGCATATTCGTGACCTCAGGCCCTGGGACTAGCACTTAACTCCACATGTAGTCCTAGCTACCCAGCTGCCTGACCAGATCTCCCTCGAACGGTCTCCTTTCTTCCTCCCACCCCTAACCTAACTCCTCCCTCCATCCAGTAGGTGGGGACTGCTCTGAATATGGATTTTTTCTGCCCAGCACCTCCCTAGCCTGGAGTTTGGATTCTGTTGGGTGCAAATGGGGGTCTCGGCAAAGTTTTCCCCTCTTACCTTTTGGGCATGGTACCATACATGTAAAATGCATGCAAAACCATTAGTGGCAGCCTGACCGCAGGGGCGCCACATTTGCCTCCAATGTGAAAGTTGTTCATTTTAGCTCTTATTGTATTCCAGTTTTTTCTGATCATCATAATGGGAGACCCAGACAATGGGGTTTAGGGCACTGCCCTCCGGAGGCCACACTAGGTACTACAAGAACTGTAGACACCGCCCCCTCCGCTTATAAACCCCTACCGCAGGGAACATCCTCAGTTTTAAACTTAGTGTGCTCGGAGGTACCACACGCTTTGCTTGCACTTCATTGCATTCTCACAGCTTTCGTGATGGCGTATGAAGACAAGGTAAAAGAAGGTCCCAGTCAGGGACCTCCGGCAGTCTCCCTGTTAACCTTCGGGGTACACGCAGGTCGAGGTATCGGAGGGCCTAGTGCCTGGGCACACTGTGTCTCCCGGTACGCTGCCGTGCTCCTTCCCATCCCCCTGGGGGCTCTGGGAAGTGGGAGATAGGAGCCTTGCACAGCTCCGCTCCGTCCGAGGCCTCCCTAAATGGTGCTTACAGACCGGACTGGAGTCAGCTCTGTCCGAGGCCTCCCTAAATGGTGCTTACAGACCGGACTAGAGCCAGCCCAGTCCGAGGCCTCCCTGAATGGTGCTTACAGACCGGACTGGTGCTGAACCCCCGTCCGAGGCCTCCCATAATATGGTGCTTACAGACCGGACCGGCACTGAGATACTTCGGTGTCTCCGGTGTGCCTGGGGGCAGTGTCTGGCACTAGTGTGTTCATGACACTCAGACCGCGCGTTGCCTTCGGGTCCGCGGTTCTGGCGGTGACCCTGTGCTGGGGTCACCCTGGCTGACCGCCCTGTGTGTCACAGGGGCTGCGGCTGTGGGCTTCAGACTTTGTCTGTGAGCCTGGGTATTTATGTTTATACCTCCCGCGCTGCGGGCCCCGGCGCTTACATTATTGTAATGGCGGCCGGGAGAGATGTGGAGCGGCCATGTGACCTGGATGGGCGTGTGTGTGTGCTTCCCGCGTGTTTCGGCCCCGCCCTCTGCTTCTACAGCGGCGGCCATCTTTTCCCCTCACTTTCCTGCTGGGATCGTTGGAGACTGCTCTGCTGCACTCCAGGGGAGACCAGGTCTTCTTTCCTCGCGGAGGCCACACACACACCGCTCCCTTCACCACCGCTGTGCAGCGGTCGGTAAGCCACCGGTTTCCGGTGAATTTTCTCCTGTTTGATATTCCCCTACCGTGGGTATGTCCTCAGGGAAGAAAGGCGCTGCTAAGGCGGCCAGTACCACACCTGTCTGTGCTACATGCAAAGGGACACTGGTGGAGGGGTCCTGCAATAATTGCGGACGTCCAGACGCCCGGACTGTCACTCCTGAGTCAGCAGCTCCGGTGCTATACCCTGAGATTCAGGTGATCCCAGGGCCATGGGAAAAACAAAGCGAGATTAATGCTTCTCTGTTGTCCCAATTGTCCTCCATGTCGCAATCCCTGGAGGCACTAACAAGGAGACTGGATGCTCCAGTTACTCCTTCAAGCTACCCCCGGGTGTCTCCATCTTCCACCGTGAGACCCTTAAGCGGGCTCGCCGTGATGATTCACCCGAGCTCCAGATCCTCTCTGAGGAGGAGCGTCACTCTGACGGTGACGAGGATGATGGGGGTTCAACCCTCGGGTCGGTGTCTGAACCAGCTGAAGGGGTGGAGGATCTGGTGTCCTCCATCAACGAGACTTTACGCCTCTGGTTACCCCCTCAGGAGACAGCCGTTCACCCGAAGGAGGTCTATCAGTGGTTACAACCTGAGGCTAGACCATGTGGTTCCTTTTTGGACCACACTAACTTTGAAAGGGTGGTTAGAGCTCCAGGGTACACCCTGGACGGCGTTATGTCCGCAAATCCAAGGACAACCGCTTTCCCTTTCCTCAGGAGGTGCTTCAGGAGTGGTCGCAGTCCCGAAAGTGGACGCTTCCATGACCAGGATTGCTGCACGCTCCCTTTTCTCTGCCTCTGATAGCTCCTCACTGAAGGATGCGACAGACAGACAGGTCGAACAACTCGCCAAGTCGTCTTATGAGGCTGTGGGGTCGTCATTTGCCCCGAGTTTTGCTGCGGTCTGGACTCTGCAGGCGATCACATCCTGTCTGGATGGTATTGCTGACCTGGCAGGTTTCAACTCTGAAGTCCTGGCACTTACAGAGAGAGCAAAAGCCTATGCAGATTATGCCAGGACGGCGTCCCTGGAGACTGCCACTCGCTCAGCTGTGGCTTCGGCCAATGCGATAGCGATCCGCAGATTGTTGTGGCTACGTCTATGGGACTCAGATGCCACGTCAAAGAAGATTCTGCAGAATCTTCCTTTCTCTGGTGACAGGCTGTTTGGTGCCGAGCTGGACAAGTTGATCAAAGACTCTACGGAGTCCAAGATTCCACAGAACAGACCTAAGCCTAGGTATACTGTGAAAAGGAACCCTAAACAGTGGTCCTTTCGTTCCAGCTCACAGCCGTCAGCGTCTTCCGCTCGCGCGGACCGTGGGGCCAAAACTTCTCAGCAGTGGCGTCCCAAGAGTCGCCAGAAGAAGTCGGCAGGTACAACAGCTGCCGCTCCCAAACCCACTTCCGCATGACTCGCTCCCTCTTCCTGCCTCCCCACAGGTTGGGGGTCGCCTGGCTCAATTTCAAGACAAATGGCGACTCCACATTCAAGATCAGTGGGTTCGAGACGTAGTCTCAAGAGGATACAGGATAGAGCTGTCATCACAGCCCGCACACCGATTCCATCGGTCTGTTCCATCTCCAGAAAAGGCTCAGGCTTTTTATCTGGTGTTGGAGGGACTCCGCAGAGACGGAGTGGTGGTCCAGTACCCACTGGGGAGAGGTTCAAGGGTTTTTACTCCAACCTCTTTATCGTCCCGAAGAAGGACGGCTCCTTCCGCCCGGTTCTGGACCTCAAGCTGTTCAACCGGCATGTGTTGGTTCGGAAGTTCCGCATGGAATCCCTGCGCTCCGTGATCGCGGCTGTGTCGCAGGGCGACTTCCTAGCGTCCATAGACATCCGCGACGCTTACCTTCACGTGCCCATTGCACCGTCTCATCAACGATGGTTGAGATTCGCAGTGGGGGAAGAGCACTTCCAATTCGAGGCGCTGCCTTTCGGGTTGGCCTCGGCTCCCCGGGTGTTCACGAAAGTGATGGCATCAATGATGGCCTTACTGCATGCGCAGGGACACGCCGTCATTCCTTATTTAGACGACCTGCTGGTCAGAGCGCCATCGGAACACCTGTGTCAGCGGAGCCTGCAGGCGACCATGCAGTCTCTGGAGCAGTTCGGGTGGCTTCTCAACATTCAGAAGTTCACCCTGGTTCCAACCCAGTCACTGACGTATCTGGGCATGGACTTCCACACGGACTCTGCTCTAGTGTCCCTACCACGAGCCAAACAACTGGCCATTCAGTCAGGAGTACACGATCTCCTCAGATCACCTCATTCATCCCTACGGGTATTGATGAAGCTGGTGGGACGCATGGTGGCAGCCATAGAGGCGGTGCCCTTCGCACAGTTTCGCCTCCGTCCTCTGCAACTGGAAATCCTCCAGAGGTGGGACAAGAGGACGTCCTCTCTGAATCAGCTGGTGGTCCTCTCCCAGCCGACCAGGGATGCTCTGCAGTGGTGGCTTCAGCCGAGTCACTTGTCGAAGGGACGATCCTTCCTGAAGCCATCGTGGTTAGTGGTGACCACCGACGCCAGCCTGAAGGGCTGGGGCGCGGTGTTCTTACACCACAGAGCTCAAGGTCTCTGGACACGTTCAGAGACAACGTTGCAGATCAACGTGCTGGAGCTCAGGGCGGTCTATCTGGCACTCCTGGCCTTTCGGGTGTTCCTATCCGGACAACCGATTCGGGTTCAGTCCGACAATGCGACGACTGTCGCCTATATAAATCACCAAGGAGGAACCAGGAGTGCACAGGCTCTAGCGGAAGTCCACCGCATTCTATCATGGGTGGAAGCCAACAGCTGCTTGATTTCCGCAGTCTACATCCCAGGTGTCGAGAATTGGGAGGCAGATTACCTGAGCCGACAGGGGATGGACGCCGGAGAATGGTCTCTCCATCCGGACGTTTTCCGGGACATCTGCATCAGATGGGGGACCCCGGATGTGGATCTGATGGCCTCCCGGCTGAATCATCAGGTGCCACAATACATGGCGAGATCGTGGGACCCTCAGTCTCTGGGGGCAGATGCTCTAGTCCTGAGTTGGTCAGATTTTCACCTGCCATATGTTTTCCCGCCCCTGGCACTGATGCCCAAGGTCCTGTGGAAAATCAAAACAGAATGTCACGCAGCCATTCTAGTGGCTCCGGATTGGCCGAGGAGGTCCTGGTATCCGGATCTGTGGCAACTGTCCGGCGGACACCGGTGGGCTCTTCCAGACCGCGCAGATCTTCTCGCGCAGGGCCCCTTCTTCCGCCCCAATTCCAGGGCCCTCAGATTGACTGCATGGCTCTTGAGGCCTGGCTCTTAACATCCAGGGGTTTCTCTCCTGCGGTGGTTTCCACCATGAACAGAGCTAGAAGGCCCACGTCGTGGAAGATTTACCACAGAACGTGGAAAGTCTTTTTTTGCCTGGTGCTCCTCTGGGGGACATGTACCTTGGCCTTTGTCGATCCCGACCCTATTGGCTTTTTTGCAGTCAGGTTTGGAGTTGGGCCTTTCCCTCAGTTCTCTGAAGGGTCAGGTATCAGCGCTGTCTGTATTGTTCGACAGGCGCTTGGCGCTCCTCCCAAAGGTTCGTCAATTTCTCCAAGGGGTGTCTCGAGTGGTTCCGCCGTATAGGAGACCTCTGGACCCTTGGGATCTCAACATGGTCTTGGCGGCTTTGCAGAAACCACCTTTTGAGCCATTGAGAGAAGTCTCTCTTTCTTATTTGTCACAGAAAGTGGTCTTTCTGGTGGCTATTACGTCCCTGAGACGGGTCTCTGAACTGGCGGCACTATCGTGCAAGTCACCCTTTCTGGTGGTTCACCAAGACAAGGTGGTGTTGCGCCCGCGGGCGGAATTCCTGCCAAAAGTGGTTTCCACTTTTCATTTGAACCAGGAGATTGTGCTCCCATCATTTTGTCCCGCTCCTGTTCATCAGATTGAGCGCGACCTCCACACTCTGGACCTCGTACGGGCTGTACGCATTTATGTGTCCAGAACTGCCTCCTTCCGGAGTTCGGACTCCTTGTTCGTACTGACGGCGGGTCGCTGTAAGGGGTCAGCGGCGGCAAAATCAACCTTGGCCAGATGGATCAAGGCACCCATTCAAGAGGCTTACCGGTCTTCTGGTTTGCCTCTTCCGGTAGGCTTGAAGGCACACTCGACAAGAGCTGTCGGTGCCTCCTGGGCCTTGCGACATCGCGCCTCTGCTCTGCAGGTGTGTCAGGCGGCCACTTGGTCTAGCCTGCACACATTCTCTAAGCACTATATGGTGCATGCCCATGCCTCTGCGGATGCAAGTTTGGGCAGGCGGGTCCTCCAGGCGGCGGTTGCCCACCTTTGACGGGGACCGCGTATGCAAACGTCTTTTGAGGAACTTTTTCCCGCCCTGGGGTATTGCTTTAGGACATCCCCATTGTCTGGGTCTCCCATTATGATGATCAGAAAAAAGAGAATTTTGTTTACGTACCGTAAATTCTTTTTTCTTGAATCATCAATGGGAGCCCCAGCACCCACCCAGTGTTCCGTTGTATGTTACGGTTGATCTGTCCCTGTTGGGGCAGTTTATCCGGGTTGTTGAACCGTCTGTTCACGGTGTCTTCCCGAGGTTTCGGGTGTGGTTTTCTGTTGTCTCCTCGCAGCTTATGGACCAAACTGAGGATGTTCCCTGCGGTAGGGGTTTATAAGCGGAGGGGGCGGTGTCTACAGTTCTTGTAGTACCTAGTGTGGCCTCCGGAGGGCAGTGCCCTAAACCCCATTGTCTGGGTCTCCCATTGATGATTCAAGAAAAAAGAATTTACGGTACGTAAACAAAATTCTCTTTTTAAAATGCACCATACAGTTTGCGATATGGGCAATTTTTATATATTGCCAATGTTTATGGTGTCTTTTTACCAATAGGGCAGGGCTCACAAGGTTCTCAGGTATTGTGTCTTTACGTTGCTTTGCATAATTATCCTGTGGCCAACACACACTTGATAAAGGTTATAAAAATTGGCACCAAACAAAAACTCCCAAATCTCTGCAATCGTGCAGTTAATGAAAGGGGTTGTCCACTACTAGGTCAACCCCTTCTGAATCAACTTGTTTCCCCCTGTTAAAATAATAAACCCTGTACTCTCTTTGCATTGTGCCACCGTTCCAGCACTGTTTGTAACCGCGGTTTGGGGCTCAGGTGACATCACGTGATCCCCACGTTTAGTCACTGCCGGCTTCCTTCTCTGCGCATTCGGACGTTGCGATCAACGGAAAGCACAGCACTTACATCCTGTTAACTTCTCCTATATACGAAGACGCGGCCAGAGAGAAGCCGACAATAATTGTATGTGGGGCTCTTGCAGGATTTGGCATATCTACCTCCATAGTTGCAGGTATAAACAGTTGTGTGAACTGCCAGTTTACCATCTTGATGTTATGACCAATGTTGACAAGAAATAAAGTAAATGTAAAAAGCTTATGTTGTATTTATTAATTTTGAACTTTTTGTTTTGGGTCGGGGGGATTTTTTATTTTTTGCAGTTTCGTTACTTTGTTCTCTTAAATTGTGGTGCAAACGTTGATCTTTTGGAGGTTCTGCAGCCACAGGAAGAGACCATCTTCTTTATATGTGACACCCATCGGCCAATAGATGTAGTAAATGTGTACAATGATACCCAGGTACGGTTAGAATGAATTGGAATTGATATTTATATCAATTTATATTTTTTTAATGATCAGGTCACTGAGAATAATTATTCCTCTTATGTTGCACAGATAAAGTTACTTATTAAGCAGGATGATGATCTAGAAATACCTGTATATGATGACATTTTCCGAGATGATGAAGATGAGGATGAGGAAGATGATTCTGGGAATGAAAGTGAAGGCTCTGAGCCTTCTGGAAAGCGGAGGCGCTTTGATGAGGTACCCTAAAATGAAGGAATTAATAACACATCATGCCCTTTGATCTCTTTGTTAAAGAACCACTCCAGCCTTTTTTTTTCTTTTCAGCACGAGTTGTGTGTTAAATGTAAGCCCCCTGCCCAGGTGTTATACTCACCAACTGCTATCTTCATCCTTTTTTGTCACTGCCTTTGTCCCATGGCACTATTTGTTCCTGTAACTTCTGACTGATTGGCTGGAAGTCAGAAGTTGCGTCACAAGGTCTCAGTGTAACCCTGAAAGCTAGAAAGAGAATACAAGTGTATTGAGTTGTGACCTCCAGCGCGATCCATGGAACATTGGAGTTGCCGATAGGTCACAAATCGCCTGAGACCGACCAGAGCGCTGCTGGAAAAAGATAAAGATGACGCCAGGTGAGTATAATTTAGGAGGCTTACATTTAAAGCACCACTCCAGGAATGAAATAAAACAAAAAGGTTGGAGTGATGCCTGAATTGTTCTCCGGCACCAAATTTTTCTCATTTGGGTGAATTTTTTGCATCTGGGTGAAAATGGTGTTAGTGTTGCTGTGTTGGCTAATTCTTGACAATCATGCATGTCACTGAATTCTAAGTGTATTGGATGTATTAGAAGCATTGGGAAAATCTCTGAAATTATAAATTCATTTTTATTCTAAAGGCAGCTGTAGAAAGACGAATTGAGAGAAGACGTCAGAGAAGAGAGTGGGAGGCACGTAGGTAAGACCACGCTGATTGCACTTATGTATTGCCAAGCTCTGGAGTACAATAATGGTGCAGACAAATTATCTTCTGTTTAAAAAAGCACTGCCATCAAAGTTTGTATCGTCTTAATGTATTGCAATCTTGATAGTATGTGGTACTGTGTACTTAAAATCCCTCATTTTGCCTTTTTATTCTGTAAAGTCTGCTCTTCTATCAGCTCTATGTAGAAACAAGAAGTCTTTTGTCTCCCTGCAGGTATCCTTCCCCACTTTGACTCTCAACCCAACTACTCTCTACTCCCCCAACCACCATTGACTTGTGCAGTGACTCATGCATGGAAAAGGGATTTCCTGTTTTTACATAGCGTTTAGGAGGATTTAGCTGGTCAATTTTTAATCACATGATGTCATAACGTAAGGGAAGACTGAAGATTTAACCATGTATAGAATGGCAAAATAAGCAACTGTAGGAACTCAGTGCTATACAATATAATTACAATATATTGAGAGGATAAAATCTTTGCTGGGCATGCTTCTATAATATTTGTACTGCATTACGTTTGTATGCACTGAAAGGATCCACGCATAGAAACAAGGAGTAAAGGAACTCATGTATAACACCTCAAGAATGTGGTACATCTTTCAGCGTAACTGCTGTATACATTTTTTTTTTAATAATGATTAAGAGCAAGTGATTTTAATAAACTTTCAAACATGTTAGGATCATTGCAAACTCCTCTGTCCTTTCCTTGGTACAAGCGTCTCTGACCTGTCATCTGGCTGCTACCTCCCCACACAGCTTACAATCTCCAAACTTATCCATTTTCTGCTGTCACATCACACTGCTCCCTATCAGCTGCTGGCCTTTCCCACACAGCCATAAAATGCAGTTTTTAAAAGCACAAAAAAAGTGAGAAAATAAGTCATAGGACGCCAGAAAGCATTATCTTAGCTGCTATAAGACCCATTATTAACGATGAGCGTAGTATTGTTGTTTTCCTTCAATGAAATTACATTTACATTTTAGAGTCAGCAAAATGCCACCACCACCCTCCTCCTCCTCATCACCCCCTCAGTCTACTCTTTACACACCCTTGGCATTTTCTTAAGCAGCTTTATCCGGTAGTTAGTTGTAATGGCTTCCAATGAATAGAATCTATGTAATCACTGGCCTTCAAGTGTGTCTGCGTCTGTATAGTGCAGAGTCCTATTCCACAACTGTTTTCAGCCAGAATATGTCACAAAATAGTCAACAAAGTACAAAGAAATAAAAGTCATCGTTACTTTAAGATATTAGTCAGTAAATCCAGACCATTGCTTCATCATTTAAGGTATCCTCAATGGAAAGACAAAAAATTACTTCTGCTGTAGCGGATAAGTTTATCAGAGTTACCAGCCTTAGAAAGCAAAAATTGACAGGACATTACAGCCCTCATAAAGGATGCACAGACAAAAACGCCTCCTAAGCTAGCAAAACATGTCCCTGCGTGATCTTCTATTCATATTGTATTCAGCACCTCCCTGCTCTCCACGGTGCTATGAAGGCTGTAATGACGCGAATCGCGTCATTTCCGGCATCGGGTGACGTCAGTACACCCACGCCGCATGCGCAATGCGGTGCAAGAAAGCTACAAAGCAGCGCGGGTGTACTGACGTCACCCGATGCCGGAAATGACGCGATTCGCGTCATTACAGCCCAGGTAGCGCCGGGGAGAGCAGGGAGGCGCTGAATACAATATGAATTGAAGATCACGCCTATTAGGGCGTAATCTTATGACGGAGAGCCCGCCCAAGGGGCTAAAGAATATAGCCCCTGCTAATTAACATCGCTAATGAGTAAGTTATAAAACGTTTTTATGCACTTTCACAGGATTCTTTTCTGAGCGAAAAGGAGTGTGAGATTAGTGATAGGATGCTGCAGGGACATGTTTTGCTAGCTTATGAGGCGTTTTGGAGGTGACAGGATCCCTTTAATTTGCTGAATCCTTAATGTATGTGATATTTTATATTTCCTCCATAAACTTCATTTGGTTTAAAATAAATGATGCATAGATATAAGGGTTGAGCACTACTCAGACAATCTCTTTTCTCATTAACCATGTTTGCCTCCGTTAAAGGGACTCTGTCGGGTAATTTTTCAGTATGATACTAATACCCTTGAATAGTGCTCGGGCAGCCCTTTCAGAAAATGGCAAAAATTATTAATGTAATCTTTGTAGTTCTCGCGCTATAAGCACCTGCACACCTAGCAGGCATCTGTAAAAGTGATTGACCAGACTAGTGAATAGTCACAGTATGTAAAGCCGGTGTCACACGCGTCAATATCGCTAGTGACAGCAGCCGAAAAGTGACGCATCAGCGATGTCGCTAGCGATATCGCAAGTGTGTCGTGCTGTGTGACAGCACGATGCAACTGCGATTTATCGCTGGTCGCAGGTTGACAGGTTTACGAGCATGAACGTAAACCTGTTAATCAGCAACCAGCGATTAGGCTGGATCACGCCGTCTGACATCGCAATAGTGATGTTGGCGGCGATCCAGCCTATACTGCAGTGTTGCTGCGGATCGCTCGCTGGGTTGATCCCAGCCCAGTGAGCGATGGCTCCGCCCACATCTCCGCTGCGTCGCCGGCAACATCCTGCCGTGTGACAGGTGGCCTGCGATGTCGGTAGCGAGCGCGCACACGCGCATCGCTTCTGACATCGCAGGCCAGATTGATAGGTGTGACGGGGCCTTAAGTGTTATTTAAATATCCACACCTACCCAAGTTGGTATGCTGTCCTTCCCCTCTGTGCTGAAGTTACCCGAAGTCTGTCTTCTGCAGGTTGCTGGGGAGGGGTTTGAGAGGGGGAGGTATTTTGTGCTACAACTCTTGTAGTAACATCACCAGCCTGTGCTGCCTGTGAGAGATTTCTGTTTATATGAACTTTGGTTTTCCTGCATACATGCAATGTGTGTATCTGCTGAGCAAATGATCAAATATTCATATAAATACAAAGAACTATCTCAGAGCCCACACGAGACACACACACACACACACACGCACGCGCGCGCACACACACACACGCGCACACACACACAATGAAGATGTCAGATGTGCATCTGCTAAGAGAATACACCGCCTCCTGCCTCCTTTCTCCTCTGTCTGTAATGAGTCTCTGCGCCTAGAGAGCTGCACATACAGGCTATAGACGCAGAGGAGGGCAGGCCAGTGATGCATGAATATTCATTCCTTGGGGAGTGGGCAGTAAAGAAGCAAGTGATCACTCAATATGATAGATGGAATAATTCTTGTGTTTTTAAGTTTAAACAGGATAGGAGGGAAGTATAAGTAATAGAAATACATGAATAGGGAGAGCAATTAGAACATTTTATCAGTTACATATGGAATTTTGACATGACAGATTCCCTTTACAATAATGCTTATACTCTCCTCCGCTATCTGCATTATTCAAGCTGTGTCGGCATTTGCTCTCCTAGGTATCTCGTGGGGTTGTTGTGTTATATGAACCCTGCACCTAATCAATGCTAGCTCCACTTTCCCCACCTTTGAACAAATCTAACATCAGGAGGAAGTCAGAACTGCAGCTGTCCACTCACTTCCTCTTGATTTTTGATACGTCCGAAGGTGTATATAAGCAGGTGGGAAGGTGTATTTAAATGATTGGCCCGGCCATGATGCACAAGCGCCTGTACTTGGTTTGAACAGTCATTCTCTGCTGACAGTCTTATTAAAGTCTTACGTTTTTATTTTATAACCTACAGGAGGGAGATCCTTTTTGACTATGAACAGTATGAATACCATGGAACATCTGTGAGTAATGCATGGCCGGTTACTAGTTTGTTGCCCCCTCACCTTTGATATAATCTTTTTGTATTTTTTGTTTTGGGATTTTGTTAGGCACAGTACATAGTTTTGCAAACAATCCTTTTTCATTTAGAATTGCGAAGAATATGTGGTTTAAATTTCTCCAATTGCTATATTGATTTAACATTTTTATTTCACACCAAAGGTTTATAAGTGGCACTGAGCATATTCACGTTAATGACGGCTGTTAATGTAAGAACCTGCTGCACAATGGTTCCACTAACAGATGGATGAGTAAAGACTATAGGAGACATTTATAATTGCATTTGAGCCAAATGTTTTCTGCAAATTGCGACATTTCATTGAATGCCTACAATAAGGAAAATATGTCTACAAAGAATGGCGAGGTCTGAAAATTTTTATTGTAGGTACACTTCAACTGTGAGTGATAGAATGTAAAACAAAATCCAGAAAATCACATTGTATGATTTTCAGATAATTAATATGCATTTTATTACTTGAAATAAATGTTTGACACTTTAGAAAAACAGAGCTTAATATTTGGTACAGAAACCTTTGTTTGCAATTGCAGAGGTCAGATTTTTCCTGTAGTTCTTAACCGAGTTTGCACACACTGCAGCAGGGATTTTGGCCCACTCCTCCATACAGATTCTCCAGATTGTTCAGGTTTTGGAGCTGTCGCTGGGCAGCATTAAGCTTCAGCTCCCTCCAAAGATTCTATTTCTATTGGGTTGAGGTCTGTAGACTGGCTAGACCTCTCTACGACATTGAAGTGCATCTTAGGGAGCCACGCCTTAGTTGCCCTGGCCGTGTGTTTTGGGTCATTGTCATGCTGGAAGACCCAGTCACGACCTATCTCTAATCTTCTTACAGAGTGAAGGAGGTTGTTGGTCAAAATCTTGCAATATATGTCCCCATGCATCCTCCCTTCAATACAGAGCAGTCTCCCTGTCCCTTTGGCAGAAAAGCACCCCCAAAGTGTGATGTTTCCACGTGTATGCTCCACGGTTGAGACTATGTTCTTGGGGTTGTACTCGTACTTCTTCCTTCAAACACCGTGTGGCGTCAATACCACAGATCTCTATTTTGGTCTTGTCTGACCACATGATCTTCGCCCAAGCCTCTTCTGGATCATCCAGATGGTCATTGGTGAACTTCAAACAGGCCTGGACATGTGTTGGTGTGAGCAGGGGGACCTTGTGTGTCCTGCTGGATTTTAACCCCTTCTTGACCTTGGAATTTTTCATTTTCGTTTTTTGCTCCCCTGCTTCCAAGAGTCATAGCTTTTTTATTTTTTCCGTCAATATAGATATGACGGCTTGTTTTTTGTGTGACAAGTTGTACTTTCATATGCAGTCATTTATTTTATCATATAGTGTATACAGGGAAATTGCAAAAAAAAAAATTGTAAATGCAGTGAAATTGCAAAAAAAGGGCAAAAACGCGTTTGTTTTTTGGGTATTTTAGTCGTCATGTTCACTGTATGGTTAAACCGACGTTACTGGGGTGATGCCTCGGGTCGGTACGAGTTCGTAGACACCCAACATGTATAGCTTTACTGGTGTCTAGGTGGTGAACAAAATATCAGAAGTTTGAAGAAAAAAAAAAAAAGACTTTTTGCGCCATGTTCGGCGACCCCTAGCATTCTCATTTTTCGGGACCTGGGGCTGTGTGACGGCTTATTTTTTTGTGTCTTGAGCTAACGTTTCTAATTATACAATTTTTGGGGGATCCGCAGTTTTGATCGCCAGTTATTGCATTTTATAGTTAAGTTGTGGCGACCAAAAAAACTGAATTTTGGCGTTGGGACCATTTTTTCTGTTACGGATTTTAGGGCTCTCATTAATGGATATAATATGAAGATAGATCGGGCAATTCTGAATGCAAGCGATGCCAAACGTGTGTAATATAAATATATATATATATATAAAAAAATTTTTTTAATACTTTTATTGTGATTGGGGGAAAAGGGGGGGTTATTTGAACTTTTATATATATATATATATATATTTTTTTTTTTTTTACAGGTTTGTAAAAACTGTATTTTGTTATTAATTCTTATTTTTACACTGGCCCATAGAGAGGCACCCTGCTCCCTGATCGGATCTGGGAGATACCGATGAGCTGCAGCTCATCAGTATCTCCCAGGATTGCGGACTGGCTGTGGTTAGCAGCGCCTGCCACACACAACCTGGAAGTGCTCTCTAACAGCATCCGGGGCCTAGCCAGGACCCCGGGCTGTCACGTGAGCGCTGGAGATCCCGCAATATTATCGCGGGATCTCCAGAGCAGGCGGGGAACAGCGCGTTCCCCGCCGCAGCCGCCTTGCATCCTGCTGTCAGTGATTGACAGCGGGATCCAAGGGGTTAACAGCGCCGATCGGATCCCGGATCTGATTGGTGCTGTTACCCTGACATCTCAGCTGATGAGATCAGCTGAGATGTCGGGTGTTTGATGTGAGCCCCGCGCCGGAGCTCAGTTCAAACCCCCCTTACCGGCCCATGACGTTGTACAACGTCCCAGGTCGGGAAGGGGTTAATCCATTCCAGCTTAGTGTGTTACTAACAGTAATCATTGAGACTTTAGTCCCAGCTCTCTTCAGATCATTGACCAGGTCTTCTTTTGTAGTTCTGGGCTCATTCCTGACCTTACTCAGAATATACGCTATACGTGTTTGTATGGAGGGTGGTGTTGAGGAGGCACGTTTAGAATTATCCAAGATGGGGTCAAGAATCCTGTTAAAATAACCCCCCAGGATCACAAGATCCTCCGCTAAGGAAGCCAATTGCTCTAAGTATGTAAGGAGTGCCCTGTCTTCTCCCATATTTGGGAGGTACAAGGGTGCTAATGTTACCTTTTGAGAAGCAATGTGCCCTTGACCATCAGGAAATATCTCTCTCCATCCACGTGGGACTCCAGGAACTCCCAAGGAATTGCCCGTAAGATGACTATTCTCGAGTCCCTAGATTTTGGGTCTGGTGAAGGGCTGTGGTACACTGTAGAGAGCCTGGAATCAGAAAGTTTGAAAGGTTTAGTTAGGCAATAATTAGTTTTTTGAAGGAAGGCAATATATATCTTCTTTTTACGTTGAAGATTATTTAGAAGGATAGACCATTTTTCTATGCAGCCCCTTCATGTTCTACCATATTAGTGCTTGTTTGTGGTAGATTCGTTATTATTTGTTCGTATGGACCAGAGTATCGGGGGAAGGAGAGGGGAGTGGGAAAGGAATATGGGTTACATAGGGGTGGTAAGAGAAAGTAAAAGTCAATTAGACATAAATGTAGAAGCAGTAATAGTTAGAGACAGGAAAAGAAGGTTTGGGAAAGCTAACGCTATCTGCCTAAGAAGGATTCCTAGGCAAGCTTCATGAGATGGAGCGTTTAAGAGTCACAAGGAGAATAATAATTACCATGGGGGACATGGCCATAGGTACCACAACCCCCTAGAAGCAACCCCCAAAAGCACACAACAGATATTACCATTACTGTCTTAGCTGATTGGTAATTCCTTGACCAAAAAGGTTATTTGGTGTGGCCGGGTACTAAGCAGAATTATAAGGAATAAGAAACAAGGGGGAAGGAGAGAGATGGTACGAGGATCCTTGAGAGAAAAAAAATACAGGATCTGCAGCACAGCCAAGTCGGATCTCCAAGATGAGTATATCTATATTACAGACCTGGATTAGGGTCAGGGGTGCAGGCCAGCAATTCTCAAACTGAACTCATTATGTAGGATGGACCCCAATAAAGTCTCTGTGGCCTCCTTGGTCTCTCTTTTGTAGTTCACCGCCCCAGATGTGAGGGGAATAGCAAAGTCTCTGCAAGTAGAACAGGCCTGAGCACAAGGTGCAGCTGCTGCGGATTGCTGGCGGATGCTAGCAGCACAGGACCACTTCTCTGGTGGGATCACCCTCCCTGCTCATTCCTGAATCCATGCCCTAGCTCCACTCCCTGGCCACCATGATTGGTGGATCACACGTGTCGGGGGGTGAGGGGCGTATCCAGCCTTTCTCCCCAAATTCACTGTGACTGCGATGCATGGAAATCCAGCCCGCGACTCGGGTCGGGACACAGCTCCGCCTCCGGTTTCTCCTTGCCGCTTTGTCTCCGATCTTCGGCAGCCTCCTCAGCAGTCTCCTTGGTTTGATGTCTGATTCTCTCTAGTGGGGAGTGGGCCTTCTATTGTGAAGGACCAGATGGCAAGGGTCCCTGTTCAGGCATAGCCCGATGATGGTCCCCGGACACAGAAACAGGGCTGTCCGTCAGCTGAGGCGGACCCACTCGATATCCAGCCACGGGTATAGACCTGTGGTGCCTGCAGATGGTCCTGCTAATTGATTCTTCCTGGATTGGCTTGATGCAGCTTGGATTGCAGGGAGAGTACTTCTGAGGGCCACTTTACACACATCAACTTATCTGTCCAACTTCTGACCAACTTGCTGGTTGCAGTGAAATCATGGACACATTGTTACATTTGTACACAGCCACAAAATGGAGCAATGTGTCCATGATTTCACTGCAACCAGTAAGTTGGTCAGAAGTTGGACAGATAAGTTGGTGTGTGTAAAGTGGCCCTCAGTGTCCTCCCTGCTCAGCAGCCATCTTGGAGTCTGCATTCTAGATATTTTTAATTGTATGTGTCATTTGATAAAGATTATTCTTTACATGGCCTATACAATGCTATTTTGTTTTGTAGGTTTTGCAATATTTCATTGTTGTAAATGCCAAGGTCAAATTTATTAAAAGGAATCTGTCGCCAAGTTTTTGCTACCTCATCTGAGAGCAACTTAAAATAAAGGCAAAAACCCCGATTCCAGTGATGTCTTAATTTAATCATTCGCTTGCTGCAGTTTTGATTAAAATCCCTGTTTTATGCGTTACAGATCTACCAATTTTCGTAATGTAGAACTTTCTATAACCCCACCAACATTAATGATTTACAGCTTTCCGTGTATACTGTGCATTGGCAGAAAACTGCCAATCAGTTGTGGTGGAAGGGGGTTATTTAGACCTCATGAATATGGAGGACTAGACGGCAGCAGATTTAGCAGTTTACTAGCAATAATCTTCTGATTAATCAGTGACTTAAAAAAAAAAACTTCAAGTGACGCCGCTGAAATCAGTGCATCTGACTATACATGCAGCTCATAGATTAGATAGCAAAAACCTGGTGACTGATTTCCTTTAATGTTTAATCTTAATACACCATTTGCATTAAAAGAGGCATAGTTAACTTTCTGCTATGAAAAGTGATATATTTATAATTGCATTTCTGTATAAAAGTTGTATGTTTTCCTGTCAGGTTATAGCTCTCTTAAGGAATGTATGGAGCAAACAAATTTATGGTACATTAATTTTTAACATGCATACAAATTTGCAATTTCTGCTAAATTCTACCTTAACATGTGACATTTGACATATAGGTAAATTATTCTCAAGGTGATTTAGAAACCATAAGGCTGTGTGCACATGTTGTGTTCTTTGTTTTTTTTTTTTCTTTTTCTTTTTTGTTTCCTGATGTCAGCCAAGTAAATGAGAATCCTGAAGTCTCGTGCACACTTTTTTTTTTTTAAATATATTTGCAGATTTAAATCTGCGGCATGTGAATTCTTTCAGTGTTTTTGCTGCAGATTTCACTCATACTAATGAATGGGGTAAAATCTGGAAAAAAAAAAAAGCATGTAAAAACCCTGCAATAATTTAGTGTATTTTACAATGCAATTTTGCTGCCAATAGATACAGAAACGTTTTTCAAGTTCTGCACCAAATATTAAAGGAGCCGTCACACACAGCAATTTAGGCTGCGATGTCGTAAGCGATGCTGCGAGAGCGCGGTCGCTTCCGACATTGCAGCCTAGCTGTCACACAGGCAGATGTTGCCAGTGATGGACGGCGCTGCGATGTGGGCGCAGCCATCGCTCACTGGACTGGGAACAACCCATCAAGCGATCCGCAGCAATGGTGCGGAATAGGCTGTATCGCAGCCAACATCGCTATTGCGGTGTCAGACGACACAATACAGCCTAATCGCTGGGGCAAGATCGCCAGGTTTTTGAACATGTTCATAAACCTGGAAACCTGCAACCAGCGATTTATCCCAGTTGCGCCGTGATGTCACACAGCACGATGCACTTGCAATATCGCTAGCAACATCGCTGAACACATGACTTCTAAGCGATGTTGCAAGCGATATTGACGTGTGTGACGGCCCCTTTAGTGTGCACATAGCTTAAAACTCATGTCATTTGTGTTTTTCCTTTTTGTTTTTTCCCTTAGGACATCTAACAATTCATGCTTTTATAGAACTGTTGGTAATTGTTTTTACGTTATCATTCTATGCTTACATCTGGTGTTGATTTCTTGCTTTACCAGTCAGCAATGATGATGTTTGAATTGGCCTGGATCATGTCAAAGGATTCTAATGATATGTTGTGGTAAGTGGAGAAGTGCGTATTTAGGAACTGTGTAAATACTACTGCAAAAGAAAAGTGGGAGTTGCCATTCTCTCAGATTTAAAACTTAACTATATTTTCAGCAAACTACATAACTCAATAGTACACGGCATTCTAATAAACCTTGTAATATATCTTCTCAGAGTAATCTACCTCCTTCCCCAATTATCACACTTCTTTCACCCTCCTGATCCCACCATGCTTTGTGAAAAACCATCTCAAATGAAATCTATCAGCGGATTTTTGCTACCACGTCTAAGAGCAGCATGATGTCAGGTAGAGAGACCCTGAATCCAACGATGTATCTTAGTTTACTGGTTGCAGCAGTTCTGACACTGAGTTTTTAGATTTAGCAATGCAGCAGAGCACACCAGGCTCTGTGTGTACAATGTCTATAGACTGTGAGCTGCTACTCACAACAGTCCAGCAATGAAAATCTTGTACTAAAACAAACAGATGTAAAGAGCACAAACCTTGATAGGAGTGGCATCGATAAAATCTGTGTTTAAATACTTGACAGCATACTGACTTCAGATTACATAGCAAAAACGTGCTGACAGATTCCATATTGCTTAAAAATGTACCGTAGGTGTGTATTTTTGACACAGCCCATTACCCTCTATGGTGTGAAAAAGAGGGAAGGGAAAATAATCCTCACATTAAAACATTATACAGATCTCTGTAACAAGTGTTTTACCTCACAGTAAAGGTTAGTTTCAGATTAAAACAACTCTGCTCTGTCCTCCATTTTGCTGCAGACTGTCACTGCGAACTAATAAGTGAATGAAGAGCAGGCATTCCTCCTCTGCTAAACTGCCTAAGCCTATGTGCCCACAATCAGAAGTTGCAGCATTCTGGACGCAGCACGTTTTCTCTTGCAAGAGACGCAAGTGTTCTCTGTGGGAGAACGTACTGTCAGTGCCCATAATAAAATAAAATCTAGGTGTAGGACGTTTTCACTGTCTTCTCCCTGTCAGAAAACTCGCGTCTCTGCTGAATAAATTGACATGCTGTGGCTCGGGAAGCTTGCCACATGTCAGTTTATGCATAATTAAAAAGCACAGTGGGCTGCATCAAAATACTACTAACCTTGATGGGTATGTACCCTAAGAGAGCAATTACTGCAGCTAATCACCTCCAGCTAACAGTGGATTGCAAATTATGGGTATACCATGCAGAGGGGAAAATTGTCGAGAATGCATGATGCCAATCATATAATGGCCAGAAATAATGTTAATTATCACCTACACCCAGGATGGCTTATTCTGAATAGTTACTTGATAGTACAGTTAACCTTTTAGCTTTCATTTCAATGCGTCTATTTTTCAAGCATTATTATTATTTTTATAGCACCATTTATTCCATGGCACTTTACATGTGGATAGGCAGTACATAGACAAGTGCAATATACATTAACAATCTAAAGTACAGAAGGGGAGAGGACACTGCCTGTGAGGGCTCACAGTCTACAAGGGAAATTGTATTGCTGGTTAAGTGGTGGTTTGGTAGACTGAGGTTCACTGCATGTTGTAGGCTTTTTGGAAAAGGTGAGTCTTCAGGTTTCTTGTGAAGGTTTCCACAGTGGGCGACAGTCTGATGTGTTGGGGCAAAGAGTTTCAGGGTATAGCGGATGCATGGGAGAAATCTTGTATGTGGTTGTAGTAAGAAAAGAGGGGAGTAGAGAAGGAGATCTTGAGAGGATTGCAGGTTGCAGGAGGATAGGTACCGGGAGACCATGGTGCAGATACACAGAGGAGACAGATTGTGGATGGCTTTGTACGTCATAGTTAGGGCTTTGAACCGGGGCCTCAGAGAAATGGGGAGCCAGTGAAGGGCTCGGCAGAGAGGGGAGATTGAGGAATAGTGGGGGAGACAGGTGGATTAGTTGGGCAGCAGAGTTTAGGAAAGGAGAGGAAGCCAGAGAGCAGGAGGTTGCAATAATCGAGGTTGGAGATGAGGGCATGTACGAGTGTTTTTGCAGTATCTTGGTCAAGGAATGTACGGATCCAGCAAATATTTTTGAGTTTGAGTCGGCAGGAGGTGGCAAGGGCTTGGATATGTGACTTGAAGGAGAGGGCAGAGTCAAGTATCACTCCCGAGGCACCGAGCATGCGGGACTGGGGCGAGTGAGCAGTCATTGACTTTGAATAGGTCTGGTGGAGGGGTAGAGTGAGATGGGGAAAGACGATGAATTCTATTTTGGCCATGTTCAGTTTTAGAAAACGAGCAGAAAAGGATGACATGACAGATGGAGATTGTGGGATGTTGGTTAGTAAGGAGGTGATGTCAGGTCCAGAGAGGTAGATCTGCCTGTCATCAGCGTAGAAATGATACTGAATGCTGTGGGACTCTACGAGCTGTCCCAAGCCGAGGGTGTAGATGGAGAAAAGTAGGGGTCCAAGAACTGAGCCTTGGGGGGCACCGACAGATGGGGGGTATGGTGAGGAAGGTGTGTGGGAGAGGTTGACGCTGAATGTCCGGTCTGCTAGATATGAAGAGATCCAGGAGAGGAAAAGTTTGTGATACCAAGAGATCCAAGACTGTGTAACAGGAGAGAATGGTCAACAGTATCGAAGGCAGAGGATAGGTCTAGGAGGAGGACAGAGTAGTGTCACTTGCTCTTGGTGGTTAGTAGCTCATTGGAAACTTTAGCCAGGGCAGGTTCGGTAGAGTGATGCAGTCAGAAGCCAGATTGTAACCACTCAAGTTAAGAACAGTTCAAGATGGGCGTGCTGTTCCAGTAGTTTTGAGGCAAAGGGGAGAAGTGATATGGGGTGATAGCTAGAAACAGAGGATGGGTTGTGGGAGATCTGAAGGATGAGGGGTAGACACCAGTAGTTAGTGATAAATTGAAGACATGAGTTAGTGTTGGAATAAAGTCTATGGTGAGGTTATGAATGAGGTGTGATGGGAGTGGGTCAAGGGCGCTGGTGGTGAGGTGGGATCTTGATAGAAGGGAGGAGAGCGGATCTTTCATGGTGGAAAAGCTTGCTTTGGAAGAAGAGGGCTGAGCAGTTATGAGGATGGGCTGTGGGGACAATAGGTCAAAGCTTTCTCTGATATCAATCCTTTGCTTGAAGTAAGAGGCCAAGTCTTCAGCAGAGATAAGGGGAGAGGTAGGAGGTGCTGGGGAACGGAGGAGAGAATTGAAAGTTTTGTATAGCTGTTTAGGATTGTGAGACGGGGAGGTTATTAGAGATGAGAAGTGTGCTTGTTTTGCGGCAGTGAGTGCTGACTTGAAGTTGGTGAGGGACTGCCTGCATACAACGAAGTGCTCAGTGAACTGGGATCTCTTCCATCTCCGCTCAGCAACCCTGGAAGCCTTTCTCAGTTCTTTTGTGAGGCTGGTGTGCCAGGGTTCACTGTTTGTGCGAGTTTTGCTGTATGTGAGGGGGGCAGCCAAATCAAGCGCTGTAGTTATTGTGCTGTTAAATAGAATGGCAGCAGCATCTGTATTGTGTAAGGAAGAAGTGTCTGTGAAAAGGAGAAGGGACTCAGAGAATTAGTGTAAATCAAAATGTTTTTGATCTCTGCAAGAATCAGTGACTTTGGGGGGTTGTGTACTAGGAGAGGAGAGGGAAGAGAAGTTTGTGGTCAGACAAGGGGAGGGGGGTGAGTTTGAGAGGTTAGACAGGGAACATAGGAGGGTGAAGATAAGGTCCAACGTGTGGCCATCTGTTTGAGTGGCTGCGGAGGACCATTGATTGAGGCCAAAGGAGGTAGTTAATGATGAGTTTAGAGGTAGCTGGGTGGGAATTGTCAGTGGGGATGTTGAAGTCACCAATGATGGTGGTGATGTCAGCAGAAAGGAAGTGAGGTAGCCAGGTGGTGAAGTGGTTGAGAAAAGCAGTGGTTGACCATGGGGGGCGGTAAATGACAGCCAGCTAAAGGTTGCAGGGAGATTAGATGCAGACGGAATGCACCTCAAAAGAGGAGAGAGTAAAGGAGGGTGGCAGTGGAATTGGGGTAAAGCAGCAGTTGTCAGACAGGAGCAAGCCAACTCCTCCACCCTGCTTGTTACTGTGGCGAGGGTGTGGGAAAGATTGAATCAACCATATGAAAGTGCAGCTGGAGAGGCTGTCAGAGGGGGTGATCCAGGTTTAAGTGATGCCAAGTTAAGAGAGTTTGTTAGTGATAAAGAGGACATGGATGTATGAATGTTTTCTCCGCTTTCCCTGCCCTCCTCCGTAGCAAAACATGGATGAGGGCGGGGAAAAACTCTCCCCGCCCTCCTCCATAACATAGAGGAGGGCGGGTAAAGGCTCTGACATCAGAGCAGGAGGCGGGAGAGCACCCCGGGCGGTGATAAGCAATACCTCGCTTTGCTCCTTGCGTCACCAGCACAGAAATGCGCAAAGCGAGGATTTCATGACCGGCACAAGGACATGGGTGGTACCTGAGACGCAGGTTGCAGCACAAGGTCCGCCTCCATGGAAAATTACTGTAACTTTTTATAAGCCTGTATATCGGGGTAGCAGCCCCACAGAGCCCTGGGGGACCCCTTGCCTGAATGCAGCAGACATGCTGCATTCAGTGCTGGGCTTAGTTTCACATCCATGGGGGGAAGAGGGTGACAGGTTCTCTTTTAAGGTTGCGAAAGTTCGTGTTGATTAGTGGTTATGGCTTAGAAATGACTGTGGAGATGTGATGAGTGGGTCCATGATTTGGAGATATGTCTCCAGCAAGTAGGAGAAGCAGAGAGAGCGTTAAAAGGTGGGAGCAGGAGAGGGCTTGTGGTGGACGTGCATGTCTGGAGACAAAGGATTGTATGTGAAGGAACAGTTCAGAGGAAGAGGTAGGATGGAGGGAGAGAGCTCTACTTCCTGGGTGGAGAGATAAGTGGAGTTAGTAAGAAATGAAGTAGTATGGGGTGAATGTGAAAAGAAATAGAAACATTGTTTACAGTAACTATGCATTACAGTACCTTGCTGGCCAATTCGTTATTTCACACTTTGAATTCTGCACTTGGAATTATGCACTAAACAGACCTCTGGTCCCTAATTTATAACACCTACAGGTCTAATCTGGTATGACTAGGGGGAGGATATGAACTTCTCTTGATCATCTAATCAGAGCTGAGACTAGATGCAGAAATACATAGCTATAGCAACATAGAGGTCATAGAGTAAGGAGGAGGGGTGGAATGATTTACACGTTTGCCACAATGAGCCATGCAGGAAGAACAGATCAGATTATGGGAAAGATGTGTATGATGATGAAGTCATACCAAGTCAAGACAAAATGCACAGCACATGGAAGGGATGAGATGCAGCTGGTATTAGCATTGTGATTCTACCAGTGCTGTGTAAATTATTTTGATAGAGTTTATGAAGCTATTATCTATGTTTTACCAATTATTTCTAACTAGCTGGGAGCCCGATGCACATGCATCGGGATTCTAGAGCGTCGAGTCTCTGACTCGCAATGGCCGCTTCGCGGCCAATGCTTCGCGCTGCTAAGTCGACTCGCCATGCCCGCTGCGCGGGCATAGCGAGTCGCCTTAGAACTGCTCGCAATGGCCGCTGCGCGGCCAATGCTTCGGGCGTATCCACATGACCACGCCGACTCGCATTGCGAGTGGACTCAGAAGGGGCAAAAAACCCATTCGCAATTATATAATAGATGGGATAAAAACCCTGATTACAGTATATACTCGAGCATAAGCCGAGTTTTTCAGCACACTTTTTGTGTAGAAAAGTGTCCCCCTTCCGCTTATACTTGAGTAAGTCCTATTTGCTGCAGGGGGGACGGTGACCGGAGACTGTCATGGGCTGCAGATGGGAAGGGGGGGGCATGTGGGTCTGCTCATTAGTGTAATGTAATATACATCGGACTCTCCCTGCCCATCACCTCAACACTGAAGCCAGCGCTGAGAGGTGGGCAGGGGAAGTGGCACATGTTACCTTACACTTGGTATACACGGCCCACCATCACGGTCTATGGCGTCCCCATGCTGCCGCACACACACAAAAAATAAACGATTTAACTCGCAACTCTGTTGCTCCCTTCAGGCGGTGTGGTGTCCTCCTGAATGTGCTGGAATCTGATCATGTGAGCGGTACAGCACAGTGAAGTCATCACTGTGCCCTGCTGACATGATCGGATGCTGGCACAGAAGGATGCCACGGTGCTGCAAGGGAGTGACGAAGAGGTAATATTACATCATTATTTTTGTGTGTGCGGAAGCATGGGGGTCACATACTGTGATGGGGGTGTCCTATACAGTGATGGGGGGGGTGCTATATACAGTGAAGGTGGGCCATGTACCAGGATGACGGGGGGGGAGGGGGTAGATGCATGTACCAGGAGGGGAGGGGCCATATACAGTGATGGAGGGGCCGTGTAGCAGCAAAGGGGGTCTATATATCAGGAAGGGGGGCTATATACCGTGATGAGGGGTCTACTTACCAGGATGGGGGCTGCTGCAGTTCCCACCCTAGGCTTCTACACAAGTCACGTTTTCCCAGTGTTTTGTGGTAAAATTAGGGGCCTCGGCTTATATTCAGGTCGGCTGATACTCTAGTATATATAGTATATTATCCATTGGTTGTAATGGCGTTATCAAGCAAACATGTTCTCAAATTACTAGTCAAATAATAATCTTTGACTTGTATGTACATTACAGATTTAACCCCTTCACAACCTTGCTCTTTAGTTTTTTTTCCCTCCCGTTCTTCCATGAGCCCTGACTTTATATTTCCATCAATAAAGTATGAGGGTTTTTTTCTTATTGCCGGACAAGTTGTATTTTTGAATGACACCATTCCATTTTACCTTATAATGTCCTGGAAAACTGGAATAAAAATTCCAATTGCGGTGAAAGTGTGCCATTTTTCAAGAGCCGGAACATTTTAATTTTTCGGTTTCTAGGGCTAAGTGATGGCTTTTTTTTTTCACCAAGAGCTGTCGTTTTTACTGATATTTTTCAGTAGATATAATGTTTTGATCTCCTGCTATTGTATATTATTGCAATGTTGTGTCTTTAAATCCCCTCCACCCAAAAGAACTTAATTGTGGCATTTATTTTTTTTATGCCGTGCACTGATTGGATTCATTTAATTTATATTTTGATCGGATGTTTCTGAATGCAGACATTTTTTTTTTCACTAGTTTTATTTTCAATGGGGCAAAAGGGGGGCGGGGGGGGGTGATTTGAACTTTTTTTTTTTTCTTCATATTTTTGAAAACTTATTTTGAAAACGTGTTACCGTATATACTAGAGCAGTGATGGCGAACCTTTCTGAGGCCGAGTGCCCAAACCGCAACCCAAAACGAAATTATTTATGGCGAAGTGCCAATACGATATTATAGCCTAAATTACAGCAGTAGTAATCATAAGCGCTGCACAGGGGGGAGAGCCAGCAGATGCTAACTCTCTTCCCTGTACAGGGCTTGTAGTCCTGAAACATTAATGATCAATTCAATTATTTTAACAATTAATTGATTTTAAACTTACCTTTGCAGTCTTCTCTTCAGCAGTGGTCATCCAGCTCATGTGTACTGCACATTGAAGCTGAGCCGCTGCCACTGCCCTTTCTAGAAACAGCAGGTGGATTGATCTGTATGGAAAAAATGCAGAATATTAGACAGATAGGAGATAGATTTCATCATGGAATGCAAGCAGATTTCATGCTGAAATCCCGGTCCCTTTCCTTGCAGTAATGTGCTCCATCCTGACCCTCTCCTTGTAGCTATGTGCTCCATCCTGACCCTCTCCTTGTAACTATGTGCTCCATCCTGACCCTCTCCTTGTAGCTATGTGCTCCATCCTGACCCTCTCCTTGTAGCTATGTGCTCCATCCTGACCCTCTCCTTGTAGCTATGTGCTCCATCCTGACCCTCTCCTTGCAGTAATGTGCTCCATCCTGACCCTCTCCTTGCAGTAATGTGCTCCATCCTGACCCTCTCCTTGCAGTAATGTGCTCCATCCTGACCCTCTCCTTGCAGTAATGTGCTCCATCCTGACCCTCTCCTTGCAGTAAGGTGCTCCATCCTGACCCTCTCCTTGCAGTAAGGTGCTCCATCCTGACCCTCTCCTTGCAGTAATGTGCTCCATCCTGATCTTCTCCTTGTAGCAAAGTGCTCCATCCTGATCTTCTCCTAGCTATATGATCCATCCTGACCATCTCCATGCATTTATGGCCCCATCCTGACCCTCTCCTTGCAGTTGTGCTCCATCCTGACTCTCTCCTGGCAGTAATGTTCCTATCCTGACCCCCTTCTTGTAGTAATGTCTTTATCCTTATCCCCTTGTAGTATGCCCCATCCTTGTCCCCTTCGGTAATGTCCCATCCTTGTCCCTTGTGGTAATGTCCCCATCCTGCCCCTATCATGTAGTAATGCCCCATCCTGCTGTAATGCCCTATCCTTGTCCCCTTGCAGCAATATGCCCCATCCTGCAGTAATATGCCACATTCTTGTCCCCTTGCAGTAATATGCCCCATCCTGCAGTAATGCCCTATCCTTCTCCCCTTGCAGTAATATGCCCCATCCTGCAGTGATGTGTTTCATCCTTGTCCACTTGCCATTAATATGCCCCATCCTTATTCCTTTGCAGTAATATGCCCCATCCAGCAGTAATGTGCCCCATCCTTGTCCCCATCACATAGTAATATGCCCCATCCTTGCCCCCATCACATATTAATCTGCCACATCCTGCCCACATCACATAGTAATATGCCCCATCAGCCCCATTACATAATAATATGCCCCATCAGCCCCATTACATAATAATATGCCCCATCAGCCCCCATCACATAATAATATGCCCCATCTGCCCCCATCACATAATAATATGCCCCATCAGCCCCCATCACATAATAATATGCCCCATCAGCCCCCATCACATAATAATATGCCCCATCAGCCCCCATCACATAATAATATGCCCCATCAGCCCCCATCACATAATAATATGCCCCATCAGCCCCCATCACATAATAATATGCCCCATCAGCCCCCATCACATCATAATATGCCCCATCAGCCCCCATCACATAATAATATGCCCCATCACATAATATGCCAAATCCTGCCCCCTGTTACTATTGCCCCATCCTGCCCCCAACACAGAGTAATATGCCCCATCCTGCCTCCCTTAGTAATTCCCCATCCTGCCCCCAGCAGAGTAATATGCCCCATCCTGCCCCCTTAGTAATGCTCCATCCTGCCCCCAGCAGAGTAATATGCCCCGTCCTGCCCCCTTAGTAATGCCCCATCCTGCCCCCTTAGTAATGCCCCATCCTGCCCCCAGCAGAGTAATATGCTTCATCCTGCCCCCTTAGTAATGCTCCATCCTGCCCCCAGCAGAGTAATATGCTTCATCCTGCCCCCTTAGTAATGCTCCATCCTGCCCCCAGCAGAGTAATATGCCCCATCCTGCCCCCTTAGTAATGCCCCATCCTGCCCCCTTAGTAATGCCCCATCCTGCCCCCTTAGTAATGCCCCATCCTGCCCCCTTAGTAATGCCCCATCCGGCCCCCTTAGTAATGCCCCATCCTGCCCCCTTAGTAATGCCCCATCCTGCCCCCGTAGTAATGCTCCATCCTGCCCCCTTAGTAATGCCCCATCCTGCCCTCTTAGTAATGCTCCATCCTGCTGTAAATAGAAAAAAAAAAAGTAATACTCACCTTCCTGCTGCAGTTTCCTCTTCTGCTGTGTCTTCTCCTCCCGACCCGCGCTGAATGCGGTCACGTGACGCCGGGCGCGTCACATGACCACTGTCACATGACGCTGGCCGGGAGGGCGGGGCTAGGAAGAGTGTCGGAGAGAGCAGAAATGTCTCCTCTGCACCGACACAGCTTTGATCTGCCGACACCGCGGCGCGCGCCGGCAGATCAAAGCGGCAGTGTAGTGGCGAGGCCGCGTGCCAGCGGAGGCGGCTCTGCGTGCCACAGGTTCGCCATCACTGTACTAGAGTATAAGCCGACCCGAGTATAAGCCGAGGCCCCTAATTTTACCCTCCAAAACTAGGCAAACGTATTGGCTCGAGTATAAGCCTAGGGTGAGAAATGCAGCAGACTCTCATCACGGTATACAGCCCCTCTCATCATTGTAAATGGCCCCCCATCACTGGTATATAGCGCCCTCATCGCTGGTATATAGCGCCCTCATCGCTGGTATATAGCGCCCTCATCGCTGGTATATAGCGCCCTCATCGCTGGTATATAGCGCCCTCATCGCTGGTATATAGCGCCCTCATCGCTGGTATATAGCGCCCTCATCGCTGGTATATAGCGCCCTCATCGCTGGTATATAGCGCCCTCATCGCTGGTATATAGCGCCCTCATCGCTGGTATATAGCGCCCTCATCGCTGGTATATAGCGCCCTCATCGCTGGTATATAGCGCCCTCATCGCTGGTATATAGCGCCCTCATCGCTGGTATATAGCGCCCTCATCGCTGGTATATAGCGCCCTCATCGCTGGTATATAGCGCCCTCATCGCTGGTATATAGCCCCCTCATCGCCTGGTATATAGCCCCCTCATCGCCTGGTATATAGCCCCCTCATCGCCTGGTATACAGCCCCTTCATCGCCTGGTATACAGCCCCTTCATCGCCTGGTATACAGCCCCCTCATCGCCTGGTATACAGCCCCCTCATCGCCTGGTATACAGCCCCCTCATCGCCTGGTATACAGCCCCCTCATCGCCTGGTATACAGCCCCCTCATCGCCTGGTATACAGCCCCCTCATCGCCTGGTATACAGCCCCCTCATCGCCTGGTATACAGCCCCCTCATCGCCTGGTATACAGCCCCCTCATCGCCTGGTATACAGCCCCCTCATCGCCTGGTATACAGCCCCCTCATCGCCTGGTATACAGCCCCCTCATCGCCTGGTATACAGCCCCCTCATCGCCTGGTATACAGCCCCCTCATCGCCTGGTATACAGCCCCCATCACTGGTTACAGGCCCCCATGCTGGGGGAAAAAACAGCAGAAAGGGGAGAGACAGCCAGTGCCACAGAGCCTGCCCCCGTCGTGATGTCACTGCCCATTTAGTCTTATATATGAGTCCCTCCTATGTACTGTGTAATGGACGTGTCTGACCGTGCAGGGACATGGCTTGATCATTCCACAGCACCTGAGCAGGGAGGGATGAGAAAGGATACAGACAAGACAACACAGGGTCACGGATGATTTATTTCTGTGAAGTAAAACATTTCTCTTCCCGCTTTTATTTATGTGAGACTTGTAAAGTTGTATATTCAGCTCTGATCTTGTGTTGTAATATCTGTGTTCTATTTACTTCCTTCCTTGCCCAGGAAATGTGGCATGATCTCACGATGTTCCTGGTTGGTCAGACACGGCCATTACACAGTACATAGCAGGGACACGTATAGAAGATTATCTCAGCACAGTAATATTTTTTTAAACACATCCAATTGTATAGGGACCTAATGTACACCTACTTAAATAAGTACCATATCAAGGCCAAAATGAAATGGGAACAGGAAATAGGTAGGATAGAGGAAGATAAGTGGGAATCGATGTTCGAGTATATACCCAAACTATCATTAAGCAAGACAGGGAGACACTTACAGATATGCGTGATACACAGAGTATATAAAACCCCAGAGATAATGTATAAAGCCAGGGTTAAGACCAACCTCTAGGTGTCCAAGATGTCAGGCAGAACAAGCCGGAATCTTGCATATGATATGGAAATGTCCTAATTGGCCTCTTACTGGATGATGGTTATCAATAAAATAGAGGGGGCATATAAGGATGTATGATTGATAGAGATCCCATGATTTCTTTCCTGGGGAATGTGGAAGAGATCCAAATCACCAATGTGGTTAAGATCGCAATCGCTGGATTATTGTGTATTGCTCGGAAAGTAATAGCGAGACACTGGATAAAAGAGGAACTCCAACAAGACGAGTTCATTAGGCAGACTGCTTACATTATTCAAATAGAAAAAGGAATTTATGCAGAAAGAAAGAGATAAGATGTTTGATAAGTTGTGGATGGCCTGGTTGGAGAGAGGATGATTCCTCATGAGTGTTGTTTTTCTAATAAAAACTGCTAGATTATGTAATGGCAGGGTGGGGGTAAAAGGTTTAGCATTGGAAATGTCTATTGTGGTGTTTGAAAATTTATTTGAATAAAAATTATCTGATTTAAAAAAAAATACAAAACATCCAATTGTGGAATTTATTATTATTCCAAAATCTGTTGTTTACATGCGGTGTGCGCTGCTGGTACATTTTAATGTGAGGATTCACAAGTCTACAGTCGCAGAGAGTGACTTGTCATTTTAGTCCGGACCACCTTTTTAAGCATGAAGTTTCTTGGGCTATGTACCTTTTTAGGGTGCACGCACATACCCATTTTAGTTTGCTTGGCTTTTGGTACTTAAGTCTATTCCAAAAAAGTACATCTGGCTAAATGTGTGTTTTCATTTTATTCCATTCCTCCCACTTAGGTGGTCTATTGTTGGCCTGACTGACCAGTGGGTTCAAGACAGAATTACTCAGTAAGTTTTATTTATCTGGTTCTAAAAAGGAAACCATACCCACTGATCAGTATTGATACATATACTGTATAGTGCTTAGCTGAAATGAGTACTCCTCATTTGAAACATAAGATTTTAATTAACCCCTTCAGGACCCAGCCTATTTTGACCCTAAAGACCTTGGCCTTTTTTGCAATTCTGACCAGTGTCCCTTTATGAGGTTAGAACTCGGGAACGCTTCAACCGATCCTAGCGATTCTGAGATTGTTTTTTCGTGACATATTGGGCTTCATGCTAGTATTAAATTTAAGTCGATAATTTTTGCGTTTATTTGTGAAAAAATTAAAAATATGGCAAAAAGTTTGAAAATTTCACAATTTTCACATTTTTTATTTTTTTTTCTGATAAACAAGAGAGATATGTGACAGAAAAAAGTTATTAAATAATATTTCCCACATGTCTACTTCACATCAGCACAATTTTGGAAAAAAAAAAAAATTTTTGTTAGGACGTTATAAGGGTTCAAAGTTCATGAGCAATTTTTCATTTTTCAACCAAAATTTACAAAACCATTTTATTTAGTGACCACATCACATTTGAAGTCCTTTTGAGGGGTGTACATGACAGAAAACACCCAAAAGTGACACCATTCCAAAAACTGCACCCCTCAAGCTACTCAAAACTACATTCAAGAAGATTATTAACCCTTCAGGTGCTTCACAGGAACTAAAGCAAAGTGGAAACAAAAAATGGATATTTTAATTTTTTTTATCAAAAATGTTCTTTTAGCCTCAATTCTTTCATTTTCACATGGGCAACAGGATAAAATGGATCTTAAAATGTGTTGTGCAAATTCTCCCGAGTACATCGATACCTCATATCTGGTCATAAACCACTGTTTGGGCGCACGGCAGGGCTCAGAATGGAAGGAGCACAATTTGAATTTTGGAGCTAATTTTACATTCAAAAAGTGAAATTGCGCTCCTTCCCTTCTGACCCCTGCCGTGCGCCCAAACAGTGGTTTATGACCACATATGAGGTATCGGTGTACTCAGGAGAAATTGCCCAACAAATTTTAGGATGAATTTTATGCTGTTGCCATGTGAAAACTAAATAATTTAGGCTAAAAGAAAATTTTTGTGAAAAAAAAAAGTACTATTTCATTTTCACAGATCAATTTGTAAAGCACCTGGGGGTTCAATATGCTCACTACCCATCTAGATATGTTCCCTGGGGGTCTAGTTTCCAAAATGGGGTCACTTGTGGGGGAGCTCCAATGTTTAGGCACACAGGGGCTCTCCAAACGCAACATGGTGTCCGCTAACAATTTGAATAAAAATCAGCTCAAATTGTTAGCTGTAACCATGTTGTGTTTAGTGAGCCCCTGTGTGCCTAAACATTGGGGCTCCCCCACAAGTGACCCCATTTTGGAAACTAGACCCCCCAAGGAACGTATCTAGATGCATAGTAAGCACTTTGAACCCCAAGGTGCTTCACAAATTCATCCATAAAAATGAAAAAGCACTTTTTTTTTCCACAAAAATTTTCTTTTTTCATTATTATGGATCAATTTGTGAAGCACCTGGGGGTTCAATATGCTCACTACCCATCTAGATATGTTCCTTTGGGGGTCTAGTTTCCAAAATGGGGTCACTTGTGGGGAGCTCCAATCTGGAGACGCACAGGGGCTCTCCAAACGCGACATGGTATCCGCTAACAATTTGAATGCAAAACGAGCTCAAATTGTTAGCGTACACCATGTTGCGTTTGGAGAGCCCCTGTGCGTCTCCACATAGGAGCTCCTCCACAAGTGACCCCATTTTGGAAACTAGACCCCCAAAGGAACATATCTAGATGCATAGTGAGCACTTTCAATCCCCAGGTGCTTCACATATTAATCTGTAAAAATGAAAAAGTACTTTTATTCCGCAAAAATCTTTTTTTTTCATTAAATTGTGAAGCACCTGGGGGTTCAATATGCTCACTACCCATCTAGATATGTTCCCTGGGGGTCTAGTTTCCAAAATGGGGTCACTTGTGGGGGAGCTCCAATGTGGAGACGCACAGGGGCTCTCCAAACGCGACATGGTGTCCGCTAACAATTTGAGCTGATTTTCCATTCAAATTGTTAGCGGACACCATGTCACGTTTGGAGAGCCCCTGTGTGCCTAAACATTGAAGCTCCCCCACAAGTGACCCCATTTTGGAAACTAGAGCCCCCAGGGAACTTATCTAGATGGGTGGTGAGCATTTTGAACCCCCAGGTGCTTCACAAATTAATCCGTAAAAATGAAAAAGTACTTTTATTTCCACAAAAATTTTCTTTTTTCATTTTTACAGATTAATTTGTGAAGCACTGGGGCGTTCAAAATGCTCACCACCCATCTAGATAAGTTCCCTGGGGGGTCTAGTTTCCAAAATGGGGTACCTTGTAGGGGAGCTCCAATGTTTAGGCACACAGGGGCTCTCCAAACGTGACATGGTGTCCGCTAACAATTTGAGTTGATTTTCCATTCAAATTGTTAGCGGACACCATGTCACGTTTAGAGAGCCCCTGTGTGCCTAAACATTGGAGCTCCCCCACAAGTGACCTAATTTTGGAAACTAGACCCCCCTAGGAACTTATTTAGATGCATAGTGAGCACTTTGAACCCCCAAGTGCTTCACAAATTGATCCGTAAAAATGAAAAAGTACTTTGTTTCCATAGGTGCTCACTATGCATCTAGATACGTTCCTTGGGGGTGTAGTTTCCAAAATGGGGTCACTTGTGGGGGAGCTCCAATGTTTAGGCACACAGGGGCTCTCCATACGCGACATGGTGTCCGCTAACAATTGGAATTGTTAGCGGACTCCATGTCGCGTATGGAGAACCCCTGTGTGCCACTAGCATTGCCATCAGCACAAGGGCAACTGGAAGAGTTGGGGTACAGCACCAGAAAATGGCACCTCTAATGTGCTATTTTCTGTGGTGGCTGTGGGTTGCAATTTGCAGTGTGGGGGGCCACAACATTTGGGTCTCTCCACGATGAGGATTGCAGCCCCCCAATTGCCAAGTTGTACCTGGCTGGCATCCAAAAATAAGGCAAAGCTCCTTGTCATTTTATTGGTAGAAGGAAAAAAATGGCATGGGGCTCCGCCATATTTTTGGTCCAGCCAGGTACAACTTGGCAGCTACGGACTTCCACCAGCCCCCAGCTGCCTCGTCATACCTGGCTGGAACCAAAAATACAGCGAAGCGTATTTTTTTTTTTTATTTCTAGAATTATTTCTAGAAAAAAAATGACATAGGGCTCCGCCATATTTTTGGTCCAGCCAGGTACAACTAGGCAGCTGGGGGCTGGAATCCTCAGCATAGAGAGGCCCAAGCGTTCTGGGCCCCCCATGCTGAGAATTGCAGCCCGCTGCCGCCCCAGAAAATGGCGCATTCATTGAAGCGCCATTTTCTGGCGCTGTACCCACGCTCTTCCAGTTGCCCTGGTGCCGGTGGCTAACTGGGTAATAAAGGGGTTAATGCCAGCTTTTTATTGGCAGCTGGCACTAAGCCCGAGATTCATAATATAGGGCCAATGTTAGACCCGCCATTAGGAATCTCTAGTACGGTAAATAGTCAATAAATACACACAGAGAAAAATCTTTTTATTTGAAAAAAAAAACAGACACAATTCGGACTTCATCTTTATTATAAAAAGATCCGACGTAGTCCACAACGAAGGTCCCACGACGCTCGATCGCCTCCGACGTAGTCCACAACGAAGATCCCACGACGCTCGATCGCCACTGCTCAATCCAGAGACTGCAGCAAGGGATCAAGTGTCCTCTTCCTACAGCCTCTGGGGTCAGCGTTATGGTGCACTGTATGGCAATGATCTGTCATACAATTCACCAAGACAATGATCCCAGAGACCACAACAAGAGGACACTTGATCCCTTGTTATAGTCTCTGGGATCAGCGTCATGGTGCACGGTATGGCAATGGTCTGTCATACCGTGCACAATGACGCTGATCCCAGAGACTACAAGAGAACACTTGATCCCTTGTTGTAGTCTCTGGGATCAGCATCATGGTGCACGGTATGGCAATGATCTGTCATACCATGCACCCGACGCTGATCCCAGAGACTACAACAAGGGATCAAGTGTCCTCTTGTTGTAGTCTCTGGGATCAGCGTCATGGTGCACAGTATGGCAATGATCTGTCATACAGTGCACAATGACGCTGATCCCAGAGACTACAAGAGGACACTTGGTCCCTTGTTGTAGTCTCTGGGATCAGCATCATGGTGCATGGTATGGCAATGATCTGCCATTCAGTGTACCATGATGCTGAACCCACAGACTACAACAAGAGGACATTTGATCCCTTGTTGTAGTCTCTGGGATCAGCGTCGGGTGCACGGTATGACAGATCATTGCCATATCGTGCACCATGATGCTGATCCCAGAGACTACAACAAGGGATCAAGTGTCCTCTTGTTGTAGTCTCTGGGATCAGCGTCATGGTGCACGGTATGGCAATGATCTGTCATACCGTGCACAATGACGCTGATCCCAGAGACTACAAGAGGACACTTGGTCCCTTGTTGTAGTCTCTGGGATCAGCGTCCGGTGCACGGTATGACAGATCATTGCCATACCGTGCACCATGACGCTGATCCCAGAGACTACAACAAGAGATCAAGTGTTCCCTTGTTGTAGTCTCTGGAGATCGTTTCCATGACGATTGGATCCTCTAAGTGCTGTGATCCCTGAGATCACAGCACTTAGAGGGTTAACACAGCCAGGGCACAGCAATCACACAGATGCTGTGCCCTGGCTGTGACACCGCTCCTCTGCACACTCATCTCTATGCTGGGAGATGACTGTGCAGAGGAGCCGACAGAAGAAGGAGGACGCCGCAGGAAGAGGACAGCGCAGAGAAGACCCGGAGCAGACCGGAGGACAGAGGCAGAAGACCGAAGGAAAGAGGGAGAACAGCGGAGGACAGAGGAGAAGAAAGAAGACAGGTGAGGAAGAAGAGGGAGCGGGAAGAGAACGGGCGGAGGTGATCACCGCAGGCAGCGGTGGTCACAGGAGGCATGGGGAGGGATCGCAGGGCAGGGGAGACCACAGGGGGGAGATCACCCACAGGGGGGAGATCACCCACAGGGGGGAGATCACCCACAGGGGGAGCCCACAGGGGGGAGATCGGAGGGCAGGGGGCACATCGGCGGCCCGGGGCAGAGCGGAGGGCCAGGGAACGACGGCGGGAGGGAACTCATCGGCCACACCGCCCCCACATTTGATTGGAGAGAGACACTCTCCAATCAGATCTGAGGGGGGGTGACAAAGGGCCCCTTGTCCAGCCAATGCCTGATGCTGTCCAGCATCAGGCATTGACTGTATTGTAACATCTCACCAAGTTTCATTGGTGAGATATTACAATTACTCCGATTGGCAGTTTCACTTTCACTTCACTGCCAATCGGAGCGGTCCTAGCCCCGGGGGGGCTAAGCCACCCCCTCTAGGGTATAGTGCAGGTCCTTCCGTACCTGCGGTTCTATTAACCCCTTAGTGACCGCGGTTAATAGAGCCGCAGGACGGGAAACTGGCGAGGACGCAGCATATGCGTCCAAGGTCGGGAACGAACTTGTTTTGAGGACGCATATGCTGCGTCCTGGGTCGGGAAGGGGTTAATATCTCTCAGATTACGAGAACAATTTCCAAAATTTTAAAGACTTGTTTTCATTTAACATTTTTAACGCACAACATGAAAGTAAGGTCAATAATATAACGTTCATTCCAAAATCTTCAGCTTTACTCATATTTAAAAATGAAAAACTACTTCATCTAGTATTGTACATGACCTCCATGATTTTTAAGGACCACACCAAGTCTTCTAGGCATGGAATGAACAAGTTGGTGACATATTGAAATATCTATTCGTTGGGAATAACCTCTTTTAAAGCCTGAATGCTGAATGAGGAGTGATGACAACTTCAGAATTTTGCATAGGTGTTGGATTGGGTTCAGATATGGAGACTTAGACTGATTTCACACCAGCGTTTTTTTTTAAATCTGCCAGAAATCCGTTTGTTTTTTTTTTTTGCAACAAAATCCGCATCTGTCCGGATATGATTTTTGCCCTTAAACCGGATGCAACCGTCTGGTATTATACCGAATCGGTTTCCTGGATCCGCTATAATACCGTGGGGTTGCATCATATTTATTTTCTGTTTTTTTGTTTTTGTTTTTGTTTTTTTTCTGGATCTTATTGAGAATTTTCCTAGATAGATGATGATATAGCTCACCAGTCTTCCGCTTTCTCGCTGGTTGCTTCCAGGGACGCTCATTAAGCTTCATAAATATTCACTGCACTGAACAGTAACGGCCTATCACAGACATTCACTCTGTAACATTGTCTGTGATTGGCTGTTGCACTCAGACTGCTCCCTTTGTGTCTGTGCTTGGTTGCCATATACATTAGTGTATGGCAACTAACCTGCCATCATATGTGTGTAAAATAATTAAATAATGGGGAAACAAATACGTCGGGATCCCCCGCATTTTCATTCTCGGCACAGATAAAACGGCTAGCTACAGGCTGCAGCTCCCAGCTCTTGGCTGACAATCAAAAATACAAGGGAGCTCATTTTTTAATTTCATTTATTTAGATAAATTTAAAGAAATGTGTGGACTTCGCCCTATTTTTGAATGCCAGCTAAATAAAATCAGGCAGCTTGGAGCTGGTATTCTCAGCGTGGCAAGGCCCATAGTTATTGGGCCTGCGACACTACAGAACAGCAGCCCGCATTTGCCCCTAAAATTGGCACATTCATTAGAATCGCCAATTCCCGGCGCTATACCCATCTCTTGCTGATGCCCTGGTGCAGTGACATCAGGGTGGTGGAAGGGCTTAAAGGGATCCTGTCACATCCTAGAAGCCACCTAACCTATCAATACATGTCCTTGCACTTTCCTATTAGCATTATAACCATCCTTCTCTGTGCTAAATGCTTCCTTTCAGAGTTGAAATAATGGCTTTGATACTTACTCATTAGGATTATAATGAAGTAGGGGCTATATGCAATTGCCTTTTAGGTGTGTTGTTTTCCAGGATCCAGCCTCTCTGTCTGTGCTGCTGCGATGTGGAGCTGAAGGCAGGACTAATGATTTGCATTCTGTAAGTGACAGAGAGGGGGAGGGCAAAGCCTTCACAAGCAAAGCAGCACAGAGAGAGAGGGTGGATCCTGGAGCCTGCAAAACAAACACGCCCTAAGGGCTAAATAATATAGCCCCTACTAATTATAATGCCTAATGAGTGAGTATGAAATCATTTTAATCTACTTTGACAGGATGCTTTTAGGAGACAAAAGGAGTGTGAGAATAGTGATAGGATGCTGCAGGGACATGTTTTTGTAGCTTAGGTGGCTTTCTGGAGGTGACAGGATCCCTTTAATGACAGCTGAGTATTGACAGCTTGTCATTAAGCCCAAATTGGTAATGTCCAGGCGTCTTATACCCGCCCTTTACCAATCTGGTAAGTGAATAGTTAATAAGCCCACACACATGAATCCTTTATTAGAAATGAAACACACTGGCGACCCTCATTTTCCCATTTATTAACCCCAAACATACCCTCTGTTGATAATCCATTACGTGGACCCTCTTTCGATCTCTGCTCTGCTGCATCGCAGGTCGTGCTAAACAAAAGCATTCTGTCATCGCAACCTCAGAGCACACGAGTGCCCCAATAGCTGTGGCCGACCTTGTGGCAGCGCGATTTCACCTTTTAAACAATTGCATGTGGATATCTTAACCCTGGGATACTGCAGCAGCCGTGTTAATGCTTCTAATAGTAGTTGTGGCTCCTCACAACTATGCCAGATGAGCTCATAGTCCTCCCACTGTGTCTCTCTCTATCCAAGATAAACCCTATTTACCCTTTTGTTGTTTTTACAGTTAATTTGTGTTTGGGTTTGTGTCTGCGGAACTCGTTAAAAACACACATTCAACCAGATCCGACATAAATCAGATGCAATGGCACTCCATTATAGATCTATGAGTGAAAACTGGATGTCTGCTGGATCCAGTTTTTGCTCACAAAACCGGATATCTGCCAAATTAAAAAAAAAAAACGCAGGTGTGAAACCAGCCTTACGTGGCCACTGAATAACTTTCGCCATGTTCTTCAGAATCCCACATGCACAATATTTTGCCAGCGATCATTTTGGTTTTTTAAAACTGGAAATAATTCTGTTTTTCAGGATGAAATATGTGACAGATGTGGGTACACTCCAACGTCATGTTTCTAGACATAACCACCGCAATGAGGATGAAGAGAACTCTCTTTCAATTGACTGCATGAGAATAGCCTTTGAGTACGAGTATCCTTTATATCTTAACCTCTTTCTACCTGCCAGACATGCAAACATGTCGAGCTGTTCCACACACAACTTTGCTATCAAAGACAATGATCGCTATACATGGCACTTGATAAATGCAGTGTCCAGGATTCATCCAGAGGCAGTGCCTTTTTCTGCTCAAATTCTAGCAATAACATGACTGCTGGGACTTGGCTTTAAATTGTGTCTACTGTGTATCTTCTCTATTTCATCCACCCTGTGATCTGTCTGCAAATAAAGCAAAAAAAAAAAAAAAGTCCAAATACCTCTTCTTTTTTTGGTGGAGTTATTTTCCCTTATATTGCCAATAAAAAATATTAAATTGGCCTTAAATTAAAACGGGTATCAAAATGCTAAAATTGAGTACCTGAACAAGATAACATACAACTGTTAAACCTGCTTGTAGGAAAATATTTAACTTTATATAGTTTTTGTACCTTTACCACAAGTTTCAGGAACTCCTTGCATTTATTGAATTGCATCTTGCAATCATGGTTGATCCATGATGATTGGTCTCTTTGATGGACAGTGGTTTTATGCTAGTAAATTACATTATGCGTCTGTGCTTTATCACGTAACTCAGCACAAGTTTTTACCCTGTGAGAATGAATTTAGGATGGTACCTACTAAATTACTGCAAGCAGAAATGTTGGTGTCTGGTATATCAATAGAGGACATTTTTTTACCTTTTCATTATGTAAATTACCATAATTTGCTGCATCAGAAAAACTTTTTAAAGTTGCTTAGAATTTGTAACAAAAATCAATTTTCTGGGAAAAACTGAAATCTTTTGACAAAATGTTATGTTAGAGGTTTGCTTCCTCTGTTGCAGCTGCATACATGCTAAAACCCAAGTTGAACTAATATTTTTTCACATTTCCTTTTTTTCCACCAAGTTTTAGATCCTAAAGAGATGACTTAAGAGTTTTCCCATGAACGAAGATCATTTTAAAGTTAATTTTACTCAATAGATCTTGGAATAATAATAAATTCCACAATTTGATGTATTTAAAAGAAAAAAAAATGTTCCTTTGCTGAGGTAATCTTCTATATGTGTTCCTGCTATGTACTGTGTAATGGCTGTGTCTGACCGTACAGGGACATGGTCTGATCATACTACATCTCCTGTGCTGAGATAATCTTACATATGTGTCTCTGCTATGTACTGTGTAATGGCTGTGTCTCACTGTACAGTGACATGGTCTGATCATACCACATCTCCTGTGCTGAGATATTATATACACTGTGTGCAGAGGTATTAGGCAAATGAGTATTTTGATCACGATACTTTTTATACATGTTGTCCTACTCCAAGCTGTATAGGCTTGAGAGCCAACTAGCAATTAAGTAAATCAGGTGATGTGCATCTCCGTAATGAGGAGGGGTGTGGTGTAATGACATCAACACCCTATATAAGGTGTGCTTAATTATTAGGCAAATGGCTTTCCTTGGGCAAAATGGGTCAGAAGAGAGATTTGACGAGCTCTGAAAAGTCAAAAATTGTGAGATGTCGTGCAGAGGGATGCAACAGTCTTGAAATTGCCAAACTTTTGTAGCATGATCACCGAACGATCAAGCGTTTCATGGCAAATAGCCAACAGGGTCGCAAGAAGCGTGTTGGGCAAAAAAAGCGCAAAATAACTGCCCATGAATTGAGGAAAATCAAGTGTGAAGCTGCCATGATGCCATTTGCCACCAGTTTTGCAATATTTCAGAGCTACAATGTTACTGAAGAATCAAAAAGCACAAGGTGTGCCATACTCAGGGACATGGCTAAGGTAAGGAAGGCTGAAAAACGACCACCTTTGAACAAGAAACATAAGATAAAACGTCAAGACTGGGCCAAGAAATATCTTAAGACTGATTTTTCAAAGGGTTTATGGACTGATGAAATGAGAGTGACTCTTGATGGGCCAGATGGATGGGCCAGAGGCTGGATCAGTAAAGGGCAGAGAGCTCCACTCCGACTCAGATGCCAGCAAGGTGGAGGTGGGGTACTGGTATGGGCTGGTATCATCAAAGATGAACTTGTGGGACCTTTTTGGGTTGAGGATGGAGTGAAGCTCAACTCCCAGACCTACTGCCAGTTTCTGGAAGACAACTTCTTCAAGCAGTGGTACAGGAGGAAGTCTGTATTGTTCAAGAAAAACATGATTTTCATGCAGGACAATGCTCCATCACATGCATCCAACTACTCCACAGCGTGGCTGGCCAGTAAAGGTCTAAAAGAAGAAAAAATAATGACATGGCCCCCTTGTTCACCTGATCCTGATTTTAGTCTTTTGGGTTGATTGAGAACATAGTTGTTGCTCAATAATAAAAATAATCCTCTAAAATACAACTTGCCTAATAATTCTGCACACAGTGTATGCGTCCCTGCTATGTACTGTGCAATGGCTGTGTCTGACCGTACAGGGACAGGGTCTGATCATACCATAGCTCCTGGGCAGGGGAGGATGAAAAAAATGAGAATACAGACATTACAGTATGGAATCACAAATAATTCTTTCTTTGAGGCAAAGCATTTGCAAACAGGCAGGAAAATGTTTTACCTGGCAAAAAAAAAAAAAAACATCTATGATCCCCGGCTATAATGTATGCTCTTTTCCATTTTCCCCATCCCAGGAGCGGTGGTATGATCAGACAATGTCCCTGTACAGGCACACATCCATTACACAGTACATAGTAGGGGCACATATATATAAGATTATCTTAACACAGGAACATTTTTTTATTTAACATCAAATAATTATTAGATTAATTATTATGAATCTACTGATTTAAGAAGAACTTTAAAATTAACTTTGTGTAAAACCCTTTAATTTAAAAACTGACATATTATATTTTGTCAAATACTGTACTGATTTTGAAATGAATGTGGATTGGTTATTTTATTTTCACTCCGATTGGTCAAATTAGTTTCTTTAACATTGGGATGTTAGTATGCGTCTTTCTTTATACCAGCACTGGTCATTATTTGAAAGCATCTGTAACTCGTGCTATACATCTTCCAGTCTCAAACTCTGGTCTGTGCAAGGACAAAAAAAGCTTCAAGAATTCTTGGCTGACATGGGGTAAGTGACCATTTGGCAATTGGGACGTGCTGTTGATAACCTGTGTATGGCCATCCACTGAGTCTCCTGCACCAGCTGTAGCTATTGAGCTTGTGACCTCTCGGTGGAAGTGAAAGTGCTGGATTACCTATTATCCTCTTCCTAACATGTGACACAATAGTATGTCTCTTGTTGGGTGCTGATATATAGAATTTGCTCAAGTGATTGGACTATACCATACCTAGAGATGTTGGGTTTGTTACACGGTTGACATCTTCCTGTAACATCAACGTTGTTCCACTTGGAATTTTCTCCCATTTTCTGGTTTATTGTGTGGTAACGTGAATGATGTTACTCACAACTACAACTCTCCTGACTAAAAATAAGCCCTCTGTTGACTGAAAAATAAGTTATGGCTCTTGGAAAAAGGGGAGGGAATAACTGAAAGTCAAAAAATTGCATGGTCATGAAAAAATTAATTCTAGTGTACAGATATGGAAGTGAAAATGGAGATATCCCCTTCCCCTGTCTCCCAGATATCGGCCCCCAGTTAATAAGTACAAAAGTATGGGTAGAACTTTAATGCAGTCTGATAATAGCTGGTCCAAAGGAATAACAACCTAATACTTGGTGCATAATGTATCATATAATCCCCAATAATGTGACATGTAGTCCTTTGATCCATCCTCTTTTTCAATGAATCTCTGATACATCCAGGTGCTGGTGTACAAGTAATTGTATTCTTCTTATGGATAGCCAACATAGATGTCTTTGCTGCCCAACTAAATAGATTTTCCCATCTTATATTGTTTATATATACATCTAGTGAAACAATCTTGAAAAGGCCCCTAGTGGAGGTTCCCGCTCTATATAAGCATTCAAAGCGTTAAAGACCATATGGCAGTTCTTACTAATACATGCACATAGTAGGGACTGGAGTGCCCTCTCAAATGTAAGGTCACTAGCCATTTAGTTTCAGTAGATCAGGATAACAATGTGTCCAGTGTCCACCCGAAATAATTTTATCTTGCTGGTGAAGTAACATTTACTATACTGTATAATGAGCAATTCAACTATTTTAAAATGGAATCGCGCACTACAATTTTGCCACCTAATCTGAGACGGAGACCCTGATTCCAATGGTTAGTCACTTACTGAGTTGTTTGCTGTACTTTTTTATGTATATATAATATATATGTAAAATTCCTGCAGGATATATTATACCTGGAGGACTGGTAAACCTGCTGCCAGGTAGCAGTTGTACATATTTATCAGTTCTGTATAACCCCTATCTTACCACTGATTTGCAGCTTTTATCTGCCTACTGCATAAACAAAAAGCTACCAGTAAGTGGTGTAAGTGGTGTTATTCAGATCTCTACATTCAGACAACTGGTAGGTCTGCAGCAGTTAACTGTGATTTTATCAAAACTGCAGCAAGCAGCCCAGTAAGTGACACATCACTGGAGTCAGGGAATCTGCTCTTGACATTATGCTGCTCATAGGTGGGGTAGCAAAAACCTGCTGACAGATTCCCTTAAATATTTTCCACTTGGTATGTTGCCTCACATGATTTGAGTGCTTGGTTATTTCTAAATTCCATATACTGTCTTCCAGGCTTCCTTTGAAACAAGTGAAACAGAAGTTCAACTCCATGGACATTTCCTTAAAGGAAAATCTCCGGGAAATGATTGAAGAATCTGCAAACAAATTTGGGTAAATTAACTTAGTATATTTTTTTGTGTCTTGTGTAAATGTTGACATTGTCAGATAGCATGACAGCGCATTGACTTTTGTTGGTAGGAGCTTAATATATAGGCTGTAGTCACACTACTGTGTGGATCACACTGCTCAGAGCGGCCGCGGCTCTTCTGACCTGAGAGTGACAGCTTCATAGACTTGTCTGTAGGTGACACACTCAGGTCCTCACATGACTCATACACTAGTGTAACTCCAGACTTACTGTCAGATTCTTTACACCAATTTTCAGTAACCGGTCGTCCTGGCAAAAAAAAAACATGACTTGGTTTAATCTTGAGTCTAGAGTGGGATCTATTACCTAATTCTGGGATGCAACAATTACAATCCACCTATCCTCCTTTGTTTTGGGTTCTTCACAAGATGCGGTCAAATTACTTTTTTTCAACTTTTCTTTTTTCAAAATCACAGCAAACTCTGCAGAATAACTGCACTATGTAGATAACTTTTTAACCCATATAATGGTCAAGGGTGTAGTTACACTGGCCTTTTTCTTTTTTGTTTTTGCGGTTGTTTTACTCTATTTTTCTTTCAAGAGCTGTAATTTTGCTTAAAGGGATCCTGTCACCTACAAAACGCCTCCTAAGCTAGCAAGACATGTCCCTGCAGCATCCTATCATTAATCTCACACTCCTTTTGTCTCCTAAAAGCATCCTGTGAAAGTGCATAAAAACGTTTTAATACTCACTCATTAGTGATTATAATTAGCAGGGGCTATATTCTTTAGTCACCAGGGCATATTGTTTTGCAGGCTCCAGGATCCACCCTGTCTCTGTCTGTGTAGCTGTGATGTGCAGCTGAAGGCAGGACTAATGATTTGCATTCTGTGAGTGATAGAGAGGGGGGAGGGTAAAGTCTGCACAAGCAGAGCAAACACACAGAGACAGGGTGGATCCTGGAGCTGCAAAACAGCCCGCCCTGGTGACTAAAGAATATAGCCCCTGCTAATTATAATCACTAATGAGTGAGTATTAAAACGTTTTTCTCCACTTTCACAGAATGCTTTTAGGAGACAAAAGGAGTGTGAGATTAGTGATAGGATGGTGCAGGGACATGTTTTTCTAGCTTAGGAGGCGTTCTGGAGGTGACAGGATCCCTTTAAAGGGAACCAACCACCCAAATGACCCCTCCCCCGGACTGTTAATATGTGTCCCTACACCCAGCACACACATTTGGGGCAATCGTTTTTGCTAAAAAAAACTGTTTAGTAGAAGCTAAGATATAGCTTTATGAAGTTTAATAACTTCTGACGACTGGGTGTTACCTAGCTTTGTTCTCGTGCAGTGTTCGTGCCTGTCAGCCTCCTCTCCCCCTCCCCTCTCACCTTCTAAGAGCCTGGCCGCGTCATGAAAGGGGCGGGGCTAAATCGAGGCGAGCCCCGCCTCCTTTCATGACGCTATTTAGCCCCGCCCCTTTCATGATGCGGCCAGGCTTTTAGAAGGTGAGAGGCTGACGGGCACGAACACTGCACGAGGACAAAGCTAGGTAACACCCAGTCGTCAGAAGTTATTAAACTTCATAAAGCTATATCCTAGCTTCTACTAAACAGTTTTTTTTAGCAAAAACGATTGCCCCAAATGTGTGTGCTGGGTGTAGGGACACATATTAACAGTCCGGGGGGGTCATTTGGGGTGGTTGGTTCCCTTTAATTTTCTGTCAACATAGTCAGAGTTTTTTTTTTTGTTTTTTTTTTGTGGGACAATTTGTAGTATTTATTCCACCATTCACTTTTATCTTATAATATGGTGGAAACATTCTAATTGATAAATCTGCCTCATTCTGTAATCTCGCAATTGTATTGCAGACAAGATAAAGGTCTGTTAAAGAGAGCGTGTGCAAGTGAGCCTGCTTCAGCAGCACCCTGCAAGAGACTAAACCACCTTCAATGTAGCAAGTCTAAGGCTGCATTCACACATTGCGTATTTTGCAGCGTTTTTTTACGCGCGCTTTTGAAAATACGCAATGTGCCTTTTGTCTGCCTGCAAAGTGAATGGGAAATTCACTTTGCAGTGCAGACATTGCGTAAAAATACGCACTGCGTTTTCCGGGAGAAAGCGCAGCTCCGTAAACAATTGATATGTCAATTGTTTACGCAGCTACTACTGCGTATTCTCCCAGAGGGGAGGAAGAATCCAGCTTCCTCCTCCCCTCTGTGACAGCTGTGGCCGCCCATTAGATTTCACAGTGTATTAATATACACTGTGAAATCTAAATTAAACAAAAGCAAGTGAATGAAAAATAAAAAAGAATGAATACTTACCCCCCGACGCCTTCTCCCGCTGTCCGGTGCCTTCTGCTGCTATCCAGTCTCCGGTTCTAAGTGAGATCTCTTCTGACAAGACCTGTGGTGACGTCAGAGGGGCGTTCCCGGGCACTCGCGAGCAGCCAATCAGCGATGGGACCGCCCCGGGAACGCCCCCCCCCCCCCTCTGACGTCATCACAGGTCCTGTCAGAAGACCTCTCACTTGGAACCGGAGATCGCACAGCGGGAGAAGGCGTCGGAGAGGTGATGTATTCATTCTTTTTTATTTTTCACACACTTGCTTTTGTTTAATTTAGATTTCACAGTGTATATTAATACACTGTGAAGTCTAATGGGGCTGTCACAGCTGTCACAGAGGGGAGGAGGAAGCAGGATTCTTCCTCCCCTCTGTGACATCACTGCGCTTTCTGGGGTAAAGAAAGCGCAGTGTGTGAAAGCCCCTGCGTATTTTGCTGCGCTTTTTTGCGCGGCCGAAAAACGCGGCAAAAAGCGCACGCAAAAAAGCGCAGCAAAATACGCAAATGTGTGAACGCAGCCTTAGATGGTGTAGAATGCACAAAAATAGGATTTGGTTAAAGGGACTCTGTCAGATCATTTTTTAGTATTATACTAATAGCATTCTTGAATAGTGCTCGTGCAGAACTTTTTAACCCCTTCATGACCAAGCCTATTTTCTGATCATCATAATGGGAGACCCAGACAATGGGGTTTAGGGCACTGCCCTCCGGAGGCCACACTAGGTACTACAAGTTTGTAGACACCGCCCCCTCCGCTTATAAACCCCTACCGCAGGATATATCCTCAGTTTTAAACTTGGTGTGCTCGGAGGATCACGCGCTTTGCTTGCACTTCACAGCATTCTCACAGCTTACGTGATGGCGTATGAAGACAAGGTAAAAAGGTCCCGGTCGGGGACCTCCGGCAGTCTCCCTGTTCACCTTCGGGGAACACACAGGTTGAGGTACCGGAGGGCCTGGAGCCTGGACACATTGTGTCCCCCGGTACGCTGCCGCACTCCTTCCCATCCTTCCTTGGGGGCTCTGGGAAGTGGGAGATAGGAGCTTTGCACAGCTCCGCTCCGTCCGAGGCCTCCCTAAATGGTGCTTACAGACTGGACTGGAGCCAGCCCAGTCCGAGGCCTCCCTAAATGGTGCTTACAGACCGGACTGGTGCTGAACCCCCGTCCGAGGCCTCCCTTAATGGTGCTTACAGACCGGACCGGCACTGAGGTACCCTAGGTGTCTCCGGTGTGCCTGGGGGTAGTGTCTGGCCCTTATGGGTTCTGGCACTCAGACCGCGCGTAACCCTCGGGTCCGCGGTTCTGGCGGTGTACCCTGTGCTGGGGTCACCCTGGCTGACCGCCCTGTGTGTCACAGGGGCTGCGGCTGTGGGCTACAGGTTTTTTGTCTGCAGCCCTGGGTATAATATTGATACCTCCCGCGCTGCGGGCTCCGGCACCAGATTTAATGATGGCGGCCTGGAGAAATGTGGAGCAGCCCAGGGGCTGACGTCATCGCTGGGCGTGTGTGTGTGCTTCCCGCGTGTTTTTGGGCCCGCCCACAGCTTGCACGGCGGCGGCCATCTTCCCCTCACTTCCCGGCTGGGATCTGATTAAGTGCACGGCTGCACTCCCGGGGAGACCAGTCATAACCCTAGCGGAGGCCACACACACATCGCTCCCTTCCACCGCATTGACGCGGTCGGTAAGCCACCGGTGTTCCGGTTCTTTCTCTGTTTGGCTTATTTTCCCCTGCTGTGGGGATGTCCTCAGCGAGGAAAAGTGCTGCTAAGGCGGCCAGTACCACCATTGTCTGTGCTACTTGCAACGGGACACTGGTTGGGGGATCCTGCAATAACTGCGGACTCCCAGAGGCCCGGACTGATTCTGCTGAGACAGCGGCTCCGGTGCTGTACCCTGAGGTTCAGGTGATCCCAGGGCCATGGGAAACACAGAATAGGATTAATGAATCTGTGTTATCCAAGCTGTCCTCCATGTCGCAATCCCTGGAGGCATTGACGAGGAGACTGGAAAGCCCAGTTGCTCCTTCATACCCCCGGGTGTCACCCGGTTTAACCGCGAGACCCCTTAAGCGGGCTCGCCGTGACGAATCACCCGAGATCCAGAACCTCTCTGAGGAGGAGCGTCACTCTGATGGTGACGAGGATGATGGGGGTTCAATACTCGAGTCTATGTCCGAACCACCGGATGGGGTGGAGGATCTGGTGTCCTCCATCAACGAGACGCTACATCTCGTGGCACCCTCTGAAGAGGTGGAACTCCACCCGAAGGAGGTATATCAGTGGTTGCAGCCTGAGGCTCGTTCGTGTGGCTCCTTTATGGACCACACCAATTTTGGAAGGGTGGTTAGAGCACCCAGGGTTCACCCTGGGCGGCGTTATGTCCGCAAATCTAAGGACACTCGCTTCCCCTTTCCCCAGGAGGTGCTTCAGGAGTGGTCGCAGTCCCCAAAGGTGGACGCTTCCATGACCAGGATTGCTGCACGCTCTCTTTTCTCTGCCTCTGATAGCTCCTCATTGAAGGACGCGACGGATAGACAGGTCGAACAACTCGCCAAGTCTGCTTATGAGGCTGTGGGGTCTTCTTTTGCCCCTAATTTCGCCACGGTCTGGACCCTACAGGCGATTACCACCTGTTTGGACGGTATCACTGACCTGGCGGGGTCCAATTCAGAGATCCTGGCGATTACCGACAGGGCAAAGGCCTACGCGGATTACGCCAGGACGGCGACCCTAGAGACAGCCACCCGCTCTGCTGTGGCTTCGGCCAATGCTATAGCGATCCGCAGGTTGTTGTGGCTGCGTCTATGGGACTCAGATGCCACGTCAAAGAAGATTCTGCAGAATCTTCCATTTTCCGGTGACAGGCTTTTTGGAACCGAGCTAGACAAGCTGATAAAGGATTCTGCGGAGTCTAAGATCCCGCAGAATAAACCTAAACCGCGGTATACTGTCAAAAGGAACCCTAAACAGTGGTCCTTTCGTTCCAGCTCGCAGCCATCAGCTTCGTCCGCTCGCACAGAGAGAGGGGGCAAACCCTCTAATCAGTGGCGCCCCAAGGGTCGCCAGAAGAAGCCAACGGGGGCGGCGGCTGCCACCCCTAAACCCGCTTCCACATGACTCACTCTCTCGTCCTGCCGCCCCACAAGTGGGGGGCCGCCTGTCCAGTTTTCAGGACAGATGGTTGCTCCACATTCAAGATCAGTGGGTCCGAGACGTGGTCTCGTGCGGCTACAGGATAGAGCTGACGTCGCAGCCGGCACACTGATTCCATCAGTCTGTTCCATCCCCAGAAAAGGCTCAGGCTTTTCATCTGGTGTTGGAGGGACTCCGCAGAGACGGGGTAGTGGTCCCAGTGCCTACGGGGGAGAGGTTCCGGGGTTTTTACTCCAACCTCTTTATCGTCCCGAAGAAGGACGGCTCTTTTCGCCCGGTTCTGGACCTCAAGTTGTTCAACCGTCACGTGTTGGTTCGGAAGTTCCGTATGGAATCCCTACGCTCCGTGATCGCGGCTGTGTCACAGGGAGACTTCTAGCATCCATAGATATCCGAGACGCTTACCTCCACGTGCCCATTGCACCGGCTCATCAACGCTGGTTGCGATTCGCAGTGGGGAACGAACACTTCCAGTTCGTGGCGCTGCCTTTCGGGTTGGCCTCGGCACCGAGGGTGTTCACGAAAGTGATGGCCTCAATGATGGCTCTTCTGCATGCGCAGGGCCACGCCGTCATACCCTATCTAGACGACCTGCTGGTCAGGGCGCCATCGGAACACCTTTGTCAGAAAAGCCTGGAGGTGACCATACAGTCTCTGGAACAGTTTGGGTGGCTTCTCAATATCCAGAAATCCACCCTGGTACCGACCCAGTCTCTGACGTACCTGGGTATGGACTTCCGCACGGCTCTGCTCTGGTGTCCCTCCCACGAGTTAAACAGCTGGCCATCCAATCAGGAGTACACGATCTTCTCCTGTCTCCGCACTCATCCCTACGGGTGTTGATGAAGCTGGTGGGACGCATGGTGGCAGCAATAGAGGCGGTGCCTTTCGCACAATTTCGCCTCCGTCCTCTCCAACTGGAAATTCTTCGCAGGTGGACAAGAGGACGTCCTCTCTGAATCGGCTGGTGGTCCTTTCCCAACCGACCAGGGATTCCCTGCAGTGGTGGCTCCAGCCATATCACCTGTCACGGGGCCGGTCCTTCCTCAAACCGTCATGGTTAGTGGTGACCACCGACGCCAGTCTCAAGGGCTGGGGTGCGGTGTTCTTACACCACAGAGCTCAGGGCCTCTGGACACAGTCGGAGTCGGCGTTGCAAATCAATGTGCTGGAGATAAAGGCGGTCTATCTAGCACTCCTGGCCTTTCAGACCTTCCTGTCAGGACAGCCCATTCGGGTTCAGTCCGACAATGCGACGGCCGTCGCCTATATAAACCATCAGGGAGGAACCAGGAGTGCGCAGGCCCTAGCCAAAGTCCACCGCATTTTATCATGGGTGGAAGACGACGACTGTCTGATCTCCGCAGTTCACATCCCAGGGGTCGAAAACTGGGAGGCCGACTACCTGAGCCGGCAGGGGATGGACGCCGGAGAATGGTCTCTTCATCCGGACGTCTTCCGGGACATCTGCAGCAGATGGGGTATCCCGGATGTGGATCTGATGGCCTCGCGGCTGAATCATCAGGTGCCGCAATACATGGCGAGATCGTGGGACCCTCAGTCTCTGGGGGGATGCCCTGGTTCTGCGTTGGTCCAGTTTTCAGCTACCATATGTGTTCCCGCCTCTAGCTCTGATTCCCAAGGTCCTGTGGAAAATCAGGACGGAATGCCGCAAAGCCATTCTAGTGGCTCCGGATTGGCCCAGGAGGTCCTGGTATCCGGATCTGTGGCAACTGTCAGGCGGGAACCGGTGGGCTCTTCCAGACCGCGCAGATCTGCTCGCTCAAGGCCCGTTCTTCCACCTCAATTCCAGGGCCCTCAGATTGACTGCATGGCTCTTGAGGCCTGGCTTCTGACATCCAGGGGGTTCTCTCCTACAGTGGTTGACACTATGATTCGGGCCAGAAAACCCGTATCACGAAAGATATACCACAGAACGTGGAAAATCTTTTTCACTTGGTGTGCCTCTAGTGGACGGTCACCGTGGCCTTTGTCAGTTCCAACTCTGTTGGCCTTTTTACAGTCGGGCTTGGAGTTGGGTTTATCCCTCAGCTCCCTGAAGGGCCAGGTATCAGCGCTTTCAGTGCTGTTTGACAGGCGCTTGGCTCTCCTCCCGAAGGTCCGTCAATTTCTGCAGGGGGTGTCTCTGGTGGTCCCGCCATACAGGCGACCGCTGGACCCTTGGGACCTTAATATGGTCCTGGCGGCTCTGCAGAAACCACCGTTCGAGCCACTAAGAGCCGTTTCCCTCTCCCGGCTGGCTCAGAAAGTGGTTTTTCTGGTTGCAATTACGTCCCTGAGACGTGTCTCAGAATTGGCGGCACTTTCGTGCAAGTCACCTTTCCTGGTAGTCCACCAGGATAAGGTGGTGTTGCGCCCACGGGCTGAATTCTTGCCAAAGGTGGTTTCCACCTTCCACTTGAATCAAGAGATTGTTCTCCCATCATTTTGTCCCGCTCCTGTTCATCAGGTTGAGCGCGACCTTCACACTCTGGATCTTGTGAGGGCTGTACGCATTTATGTGTCCAGGACTGCCTCCTTCCGGAATTCGGACTCTTTGTTCGTCCTTACGGCGGGTCGCTGTAAGGAGTCCGCGGCGTCCAAATCAACCTTGGCCAGATGGATCAAGGCACCCATTCAAGAGGCTTACCGGGCTTCTGGTTTGCCTCTACCGGTGGGTCTGAAGGCGCACTCGACTAGAGCCGTCGGTGCATCCTGGGCTTTGCGACATCGCGCTTCTGCTCTACAGGTGTGTCAGGCGGCCACTTGGTCCAGCCTGCACACTTTCTCTAAGCACTATATGGTGCATGCCCATGCCTCTGCGGATGCAAGTTTGGGCAGGCGGGTCCTCCAGGCGGCGGTTGCCCATCTTTGAGAGGGACCGTGTATTTCAACGTCTTTTGAGGAACTCTTCCCGCCCTGGGGTTTGCTTTAGGACATCCCCATTGTCTGGGTCTCCCATTATGATGGTCAGAAAAAAGAGAATTTTGTTTACGTACCGTAAATTCTTTTTTCTTGAATCATCAATGGGAGACCCAGCACCCACCCAGTGTTCCGTTGGATGTTGTTCTTCCTTTGGACTGTTCCCTGTTGGGACAGGGTTGTTTTTCGGTTGTTGCACCGTCTGTGCACGGTCTTCCCGATAGTTCGGGTGTGGTTTGCCTCCTCGCAGCTTATGGACCAAACTGAGGATATATCCTGCGGTAGGGGTTTATAAGCGGAGGGGGCGGTGTCTACAAACTTGTAGTACCTAGTGTGGCCTCCGGAGGGCAGTGCCCTAAACCCCATTGTCTGGGTCTCCCATTGATGATTCAAGAAAAAAGAATTTACGGTACGTAAACAAAATTCTCTTTTTTGACCCTAAAGACCGAGGCATTTTTGTAAATTCTGACCAGTGTCCCTTTATGATGTTATAACTCTAAAACACTTCAATGGATCCTAGCGATTCTTAGATTGTTTTTTTCCTGACATATTGGGCTTCATGTTAGCATTAAATTTATGTTGATAATTTTTGCATTATTTGAGAAAAAATCTAATATTTGGCAAACATTTTGAAAATTTTCCAATTATGAATTTTTATTCTGCGAAACCAGAGAGTTATGTGACACAAAATAGTTAATAAATAACATTTCCCACATGTCTACTTTACATCAGCACAATTTTGGAAAAAAAAATGTTTGAACTCTTATAACTTCCTACCCAAAGTTCATCTGCAATTTTTCAGTTTTCCAGCAAAATTTACAAAACCATTTTTTTTAGTGACCACATCACATTTGAAGTCCCTTCAAGGGGTGTACATGACAGAAAACACCCAAACGTTACACCATTCCAAAAACTGCACCCCTCAAGCTTCTCGAAACTACATTCAAGATTATTAACCCTTCAAGTGCTTCACAGGAACTAAAGCAACATGGAAGGAAAAAATGGGCATTTTAATTTTTCCAACAAAAATGTTCTTTTAGCCCCAATTCTTTCATTTTCACATGGGCAACAGGATAAAATGGATCCTAAAAATTGTTGGGCAATTTCTCCTGAGTACACAGATACCTATGTGGTCATAAACCATTGTTTGGGCGCACGGCAGATCTCAGAAGGGAAGGAGCGTAATTAGACTTTTGGAGCTAATTTTCCATTCAAAAAGTGAAATGGCGCTCCTTCCCTTCTGAGCCCTCCCGTGCGCCCAAACAGTGGTTTATGACCACACATAAGGTATCGGTGTACTCAGGAGAAATTGCCCAACAATTTTTAGGATCCATTTTATCCTGTTCCCCATGTGAAAATGAAAAAATTAGGCTAAAAGAAAATTTTTGTGAAAAAAAAAAAAAGTACTTTTTCATTTTTGCGGATCAATTTGTGAAGCACCTGGGGTTTCAAAGTGTTAACTATGCATCTAGATACATTCCTTGGGGGGTCTAGTTTCCAAAATGGGGTCACTTGTTGGGGAGCTCCAATGTTTAGGCACATAGGGGCTCTCCAAACGCAACATGGTGTTCGCTAACAATTTGAGCTAATTTTCCATTCAAATTCATTTGAACCCCAAGGTGCTTCACAAATTAATCCATAAGAATTAAAGAAAAAATTTGTGGAAAAAAAAGTACTTTTTCATATTTATGGATCAATTTGTGAAACATCTGGGGGTTCAAAGTGCTCACCCCCCATCTAGATATGTTCCCTGGGGGGTCTAGTTTCCAAAAGGGGGTCACTTGTGGGGGAGCTCCAATGTTTAGCCACACAGGGGCTCTTTATATGCGACACGGTGTCCACTAATAATTCCAATTGTTAGCGGACACCATGTTGCGTATGGAGAGCCCCTGTGTGCCTAAACATTGGAGCTCCCCCATAAGTGACCCCATTTTGGAAACTCGACCCCCCAGGGAACGTATCTAGATGCATAGTGAGCACTTTGAAGCTCCAGGTGCTTCACAAATTGATCCGTCAAAATGAAAAAAAGAAAATTTGTGGAAAAAAAAAGTACTTATTCCTTATTGCAGATAAATTTGTGAAGCACCTGGGGGATCAAAGTGCTCACTGTGCATCTAGATAAGTTCCCTGGGGGGGTCTTGTTTCCAAAATGGGGTCACTTGTGGGGGAGCTCCAATGTTTAGGCACACAAGGGCTCTCCATACGCAACATGGTGTCCGCTAACATTTGGAATTATTAGTGGACACCATGTCGCATATAAAGAGCTCCTGTGTGCCTAAATATTGGAGCTCCCCCACAAGTGACCCCATTTTGGAAACAAGACCCCCCCAGGGAACTTATCTAGATGCATAGTGAGCACTTTGATCCCCTAAGTGCTTCACAAATTGATCCGTAAAAATGAAAAATTACTTTTTTTTCACAAAAAATCTTCTTTTTCCCTTTTACGGACTAATTTGTGAAGCACATGTATGTTCAAAGTGCTCACTATGTATCTAGATAAGTTCCTTGAGGGGTCTAGTTTCCAAAATGGGGTCACTTGTGGGGGAGCTCCAATGTTCAGGCACACAGGGAGGGGCTCTTCATACGTAACATGCTTTCCGCCAACAATTGGAGTCAATTTTCCATTGAAATTGTTAGCGAACACCATGTCGCAAATGGAGAACCCGTGTGCCACCAGAACAAGGGCAACTGGAAGAGTTGGGGTACAGCAGCAGAAAGTGCCGCCTCTAATGAATGCACTATTTTCTTGGTTGGCTGTGGGTTGCAATTTGCAGCGTGGGGGGCCCACAACATTTTGGTCTGTCCACGCTGAGTATTCCAGTCCGCCAGCTGCCCTGGCTGGCTACCAAAAATACAGCAAAGGCTTTTTTTTTAATTATTTCTAGAACTAATTCTTGAAAAAAAAAATTACGTGGGGCTCCGCCATATTTTTTGTCCAGCCAGGTACAACTTGGCAGCTACAGACTGCCAGCAACCCCCAGCTGCCAAGTTGTACCTGGCTGGCTACCAAAAATACAGCAAAGGCCTTTTTTAAAAATTATTTCTAGAACTAATTCTAGAAATAAAAATGACGTGGGGCTCCGCCATATTTTTGGCCCAGCCAGGTACAACTAGGCAGCTGGGGGCTGGAATCCTCAGCATGGAAAGGCCCAAGTGTTCTGGGCCCCTCATGCTGCGAATTGCAGCCCGCAGCCTCCCCAGAAAATGGCGCATTCATTGAAGCGCCATTTTCTGGCGCTGTACCCAGGCTCTTCCAGTTGCCCTGGTGCTGATGGCAAACTGGGTAATAAAGGGGTTAATGCCAGCTTGTTTATTGGCAGCTGGCACTAAGCCCGAGATTCATAATGTCGGGGCAATGTTAGACCCGGCCATTAGGAATCTCTAGTAAATAGTCAAAAAATACACCACACAGAGAAAACTCTTATTATTTGAAAAAAAAAAAAAACACAAAATTCGGACTCCATCTTTATTCTAAAAAGATCCGACGTAGTCCACAACGAAGGTCCCACGACGCTCGATCGCCTCCAAAGTAGTCCACAACGAAGGTCCCACGACGCACGATCGCCATGCAGGCGGATTGGACTGCAAAGTAGCGATCTGGCAGCCCGGGTGCAGCGCTGAGGCTGCGAGATCGCTATCTGCAGCTTGATCCCTATGCAGGCGGATCGGACTGCAGAGCAGCGATCTGGCAGCCCGGGTGCAGTGATCCACTATGTGGACCACTGCGCCGGGGCTGCTAGATCGCTTTCTGCAGCTCGATCCCCATGGAGGAGGATCTGACTGCAGAGCAGCGATCTGGCAGCCCGGGTGCAGTGATCCACTATGTGGACCACTGCGCCGGGGCTACGAGATCGCTTTCTGCAGCTCGATCCCCGTGCAGGAGGATTGGACTGCAGAGCAGCGATCTGGCAGCCCGGGTGCAGTAATCCACTATGTGGATCACTGCGCCGGGGCTACGATATCGCATTCTGCAGCTCGATCCCCATGCAGGGAGATCGGACCGCAGAGCAGCGATCTGGCAGCCACGGTGCAGTGATCCACTATGTGGATCACTGTCAGATCCCTTGACTGCAGTCTATCCCCCCCTGCAGGTGGATCAGGCTGCAGTAAAGGCATCCCACAGGCAGGGGGACTCACCAGGCGATGCCATGAGGACGAGGGACCGGAAGAAGACCAGAGGGGGCCGGAGGTGGCAGCAGGCGGCGGCAGGAGGCACTGGAGAAAGCAGCAGTAGCAGGTGATCACCGCGCGGGCGGCAGGCGGCGGGCGGCGGAAGGACAGGGGGAAGTGATCCTGGAGCGGTTATCACCGGGAGGAGGTGATCACTGCTCCGGTGGCTGGAGGAGGCGACAGGGGGAGGTGATTACCGGAGTGGTGATCCCTGCTCCGGTAATCACCTGTGATCGGCGGTCGGGGGGGCAGGAGACAGGGGGGAGATGGCAGACGAGCAAGGGAGGGTTACAGGAGGAGACAGGGTGGGGGATTAGCGAGGGAGCAGGAGGAGCGAGGCAGGGGGAGACCGCAGTTAGTACAGGCGCGGTAATTTGCGGTTTCATTTTCGACCGCAATTACCGCGGTTGTAGCCTTGGGGGAGGGGGGGGTGGGTGCCATGTGTCGGGAAGGGGTTAAACTTGTAAACCCTGTACCCTTTGTAGTTTTCTTGCTATAAGCATCTTCACACCCTAGCTGCACTAGTTCATTGTTTTCACTGTCGAATAGTCAATCATATGTAATTGTTATTTAAATATCTACACCTATCCAAGCTGGTGTTCCCTCCCTCCCCCTGTGCTGAAATCAGTCACTGAAAATCTCAGGATTGTGCAAACTCTGCAGGTGAGGGGAAGGGAGGGACAGTAGAGGGGAGAGGCGTTTGTTGCTTTGAGCACAAGCTATATTCATGTAATATGTGTAATGTGTGTATCTGCTTAGCAAATGAACAAATATTCATATACATAGAAATATCTCAAATAGCAAACACTACACATATGCCTCATATGCACACAGTAACACTGCTTCATGCTGGAGGGAAATTAAGATGTCAGAGCTGCAGCTAAGAGCACGCAACTTCCCTTGCCTTTCTCCTCTGAATTGAGTGCAGACGATACAGGATGCTCTGCCCTAGACAGTAGCACAGACAGGATACAGAGCCCCTTCATGTGAGTGATTTCCACTGAACTTTGCTTGTGTGCTTGCAGAGAAGGGCAAGTGCATAGGGTGTGGCAGTGATGTCACTCCATGAGTATACATTCCCTGAGGAGTGGGCAGCAGAGGAGTGATCACTCTCTGTGATTGACAGATGGAATTAATCTTTTTTTGCAGTTTGCAGAAAATAGGGGGTGAGTATAAATAAAAGAAATACATGAATAGAAAGAGCTTCACCAGCGGAATTAGAACATTATAAAGGTTACATATGGATTGTTGACCTGACAGATTCCATTTGAAGTGTAACCACAGTTTAAATTTTTATTTAATAATATTAATGTAGAACAAGTGATTTATAATAAGCTTTCAAATATACTTCATAAGTGAAATCTGAAAAAAAAAAATCTAAAACCTTCCAGAAGATGTCCCCACTAGGCTGTTTTTAAACCTGACATATGCTGGTTGTCAGGAAAATCAGTCTTCAGCTCCACACACTAAATACAGTCATGGCCAAAAGTTTTGAGAATGATACAAATATTAATTTTAACAAAGTCTACTGCTTCAGTTTTTCTAATGGCAATTTGCATATACTCCAGAATGTCATAAAGAGTGATCAGCTTAACAGCAATTACTTGCAAAGTCAATATTTGCCTAGAAAATGAACTTTAACCCCCAAAACACATTTCAACATCATTGCAGTCCTGCCTTAAAAGGAGCAGCTAACATCGTTTTAGTGATTGTTCCATTAACACAGGTGTGGGTGTTGATGAGGACAGGGCTGGCGAACAATCAGTCATGATTAAGTAAGAATAACACCACTGGACACTTTAAAAGGAGGCTGGTGCTTGGTATCATTGTTTCTCTTCAGTTAACCATGGTTATCTCTAAAGAAACACGTGCAGCCATCATTGCACTGCACAAAAATGGCCTAACAGGGAAGAGTATCGCAGCTACAAAGATTGCACCTCAGTCAACAATCTATCGCATCATCAAGAACTTCAAGGAGAGAGCTTCCATTGTTGTCAACAAGGCTCCAGGGCGCCCAAGAAAGACCAGCAAGTGCCAGGACCGTATCTTAAAGCTGTTTCAGCTGCGGGATCTGACTACCAGCAGTGCTGAGCTTGCTCAGGAATTGGCAACAGGCTGGTGTGAGTGCTTCTGCACGCACTGTGAGGCGGAGACTCTTTGAGCAAGGCCTGGTTTCAAGGAGGGCAGCAAAGAAGCCACTTCTCTCCAGAAAAAACATCGGGGACCGAATGATATTCTGCAAAAGGTACAGGGAGTGGACTGCTGAGGACTGGGGTAAAGTCATTTTCTCTGATGAATCCCCTTTTCGATTGTTTGGGACATCTGGAAAACAGCTTATTCGGAGAAGAAGAGGTGAGTGCTACCACCAGTCTTGTCTAATGCCAACTGTAAAGCATCCTGAAACCATTCATGTGTGGGGTTGCTTCTCAGCCAAGGGAATCGGCTCACTCACAGTCTTGCCTAAAAACACAGCCATGAATACAGAATGGTACTAGAATGTCCTCCAAGAGCAACTTCTCCCAACCATCCAAGAGCAGTTTGGCGCCCAACAATGCCTTTTCCAGCATGATGGAGCACCTTGCCATAAAGCAAAGGTGATAACTAAATGGCTCAGGGAACAAAACAGAGATTTTGGGTCCATGGCCTGGAAACTCCCCAGATCTTAATCCATTGAAACTTGTGGTCAATCATCAAGAGACGGGTGGACAAACAAAAGCCAACAAATTCTGGCAAAATGCAAGCATTGATTATGCAAGAATGGACTGCTATCAGTCAGGATTTGGTCCAGAAGTTGATTGAGAGCATGCCAGGGGGAATTGCAGAGGTCCTGAAGAAGAACGGTCAACACTGCAAATATTGACTTGCTGCATTAACTCATTCTAACTGTCAATATAACCTTTTGGTACTCATAATATGATTGCAATTATATTTCTGGTTTTGCAGATATATACTGGGCACTGCTGTGCTACAGGGACCGGTGCTACTTACACATGTAAGGGTGCGAGTAAAGCAGGTTCATGTGCCGGGTGCACGCTTATTAGACAGCAATATCAATGGATAAGAAAAAAATGCGGCACTCACCGAGCAGGGCTTTTTCCTTTTTTATTTCAGAGTCCTCTTTACATGGTTTCTCTGCGATGGGGGAGGGAGTGAGGAGACACACACCTGTGTGTCTCCTCACTCCCTCCCCCATCGCAGAGAAACCATGTAAAGAGGACTCTGAAATAAAAAAGGAAAAAGCCCTGCTCGGTGAGTGCCGCATTTTTTTCTTATCCATTGCAATTATATTTCTGTATGTGATATAAACATCAGACAAACACAAATAAAAACCAGAGGGCAGCAGATCATGTGAAAATATAATTTTGGTGTCATTCTCAAAAGTTTTGGCCATGACTGTACAGTCATATAAGGGTTGTGGGCGGTGCCTACACAGCTTTCACAGTACAGCTGGTCAGACTCTCAGGTTACCTCAGGCAGGGACAGTGCTGAGCTCAGGTTGTCTGCACACAGCTCCTTTGAGATATTATCTGACTCCTCTACATTCACATTGACTCTGCTCTGTGGTATTAGCTGTTTGCACAGTGCAGAGTGATGTAAATGGAGAGGAGTCAAATAAGATCACAGGAGCTGTGTGCACTGCTGACAGCCTGAGGTAACCTGAGTGTCTATGCAGCTATAGTGTGAATGTTGTGCAGGCCCCCCCTTTATATGGCTGTATTTAGTGTGTGGAGCTGAAGACTAATTTCCTTGACAACCAGCATATGCCAGGTTTAGAAACAGCCTAATGGGGACATCTTCTAGAAGGTTTTAGAAAGGTTTCTTCCAGGTTTCACTTATGAAATATATTTGAAAACTTATTATAATCACCTGCTCTACATTAGTATTAAATAAAATTTTAAATGGCAGTTACCCTTTAATGAAGCATGGCAAGTTCTTTTGCTACAAAATGAGTTCTTAAAGTCTAAGACTATGTTAAGACCAGCACGTATTTATTTTTTGGGTCCGTAATATTCATCTAAAATGCATTGCATATTGTTTGCTATTAAAGTCTGAGATTTTGAGAGTGCTGTGCCAGCGTAGCATAATTTTCCAGACTAATTTGGTTGCTTATTACAGATGCAGAAAAATAAGCATTATGTCAATTGTTTGATGCATGTATTTTCCATAGACCCCTATTATAATCAGGGCTGTGGAGTCGGAGTCGAGTTAGTTTTGGTCGGAGTCGGTAGAAATGTACCGACTCCAGCTTTAAAAAAAATGTATTAATATTTCATAATTGAACTTTCATATGAATTTTATAAATGTTACTCAAATATATATGTTCTATCAAACTATGAACAACAGTGATAAGCAGTTCTGCTGGAGATAGAGACATTTCTTATTTCTTGTATGTCACTGTTCTCCACTGCCCTTCTAATCTTATACTTGGTTAACCTCATGCTGCCCCAACCCCCCTACTTACAATGTATGAAACTGAAAGTGAAAATGTGTTGCAAATTCTTAGTAGTAAAGCTCCTCCTCGTCTAGACTAGATCATACTAGGTGTTCATCTCCCAAGCATCTCACATCACAGCTGCCTGCTACTCAGAAGAGGAAGACTGTAAGAAGTATTGTCCTTTCAACAAACTTTGCATCAGTTAACTGTGAGTACATGAGGAATAATAACAGTATTACTGACCACTATATCAGTTGTACGACCTGGCAATAATTTTGTACAATTGTTTTTAGGAAAAACAATTGTCATTTGGATTGTGAATGCAGAATTAAAAACCTGAGAATGTCAAAGAGGCATACATTAAATCAGCTGTATTTGAACATTTCACCATCACTCAAGATGGAAAACATTATGTCTGTCAGTGTATGACAAATGATCCAGACGGAAACAGATGCTGTCAAGCCAAGATCAGTGCATATTCAGGCAAAGATAAAAATGCTCCTACCAGAGCTTCTAATCTAAAGAATAAAACGATGTTTGGGTGAGCGCTGGGATATGAAGACAGCTACACTTCAACAAGTATTTTACCTGTAAGTTTATTGTTCAAATCGCACTAGGTCCTCTCCCACAACATGTTTCGACGCTCAGGGCGTCTTCCTCAAGTGGAGAAGACAAATCTAACAGAGGAGAGGAAAACACGTGACGGATCACGTGCAATTACACAGCGGACACCGAGGAAAAAGGGAAAGAAATCCACACCGTCCAGAGAGAGACCCCGTACACTCAATACGTGAGCCCCCCTATTGTGCGGACAGCACAACACGAAAAGGTGAGTGTAACGGTGACTTAACAGAGGTGGATATAAAACATAAAGCAGCGTGGCGCAACCAATTTCTATATCTCTAATCTAAAGAGACATTTACAGCGCTTTCATCCAGAAGTACTGAAAGCAGTAGAAGAGAAAGACTGCATCCAAACCCAGAAACCAGTGCCCAGCTCTTGCAGCCAAACAAAGGAGCAGAGAACTTTGCAGCCATCAGTTGCAAGATATTTTGTCAGTAACAAAGTTACTGTGACAATGACAGTAGATACATTTAAAAAACAGATCATAGAGCTTGTTGTAAAGGATAGTGTGCCTATTTCATTATTTTCACGACCAGCTTTTATGTGTCTGAATGGGGAAATGGCCCGCAAGCTTAGTGTTTCACTGGAGAGAGTATTAGAAAATTAGTAATCGAAGAAGCTTTTAAACAAAAGGAAGAACTTAAACTCTCAAGGGACGCTTTGTGTTTCTTAAAATGGATGCCTGCACACGTCACAGAGTGAACTATTTTGCCATCAATGGCCGATTTGTGAAAAAAATGAAATAGTTACCAAGACATTGGCAGTAAAAGACACCAAAGCTCATCACACCAGTGAGTTTCTTTTGGTCTTGGTGGAAAAGGTTCTGCAAGACTATGAACTTAAAAAAAGAGCAAGTTCTTTCTGTCGTAACTGTCAATGCTTCAAATATGATAAGTACTATTAAGCTAATGAATGAGTGTAATGATGGTGACCAGCAGCTAGAAGAACATTCTGGGTCCACAGACACAGAAATGTTTGAAATAGAGGAACACAGTATTGTAACTGAGGAGCAAACTGAAGTTGCTTCAGATGATTAGCAACATGATAGTTTAGATGATCTTGTTGAAACTGTGTCAATACTTTCTTTCATTCATCACATGCGCTGTGTTGTGCATACGCTACAGCTGGCTATAAGAGACAGTCTGCAAGAAGGACATGCTGCTGCACTGATTGGAAAGGTGAGAAAATTGGCTACTGTTGCCAGAACCCCCTAAAGTTGACTCAATTTTGAAGAGACGTGCTGGAAAAGGGGCAATTATTGATCAAGCCACACGATGGGGCAGTACTTAATGATTCAGCGCTTGGTTGAACTGAAAACCTTTCTTGTAGACATGGCTAACCCTCAACTGACGCTAAATGAAAGTCAGTGGAATCAGGTGACTGAGCTGGAAAAATTGCTAGAGCACCCATTTACAGTGACTAAAAAATTACAAGCAGAGGACTTAACTCCTGGTATTTTGTTAAAGGAGTGGAAGAACCTGATGTTTCACCTGTCCCAAAGAGGAGGGTTAATTGCAAGTGGCATTTCTACATCAATGAAACCTGAGAGAGGAGCTACTATTACAAAATAACATTCTTTTGGCAGCAGTTTATGTAGACCCAATGCATCGGATTCTTCTAGATGATCAACAGCTAAGTAAAGGAAAAGAAGCTCTGTTTGAAATAGCAGTAAGGATGAAAGGGTTGCAGAACAGTCAGGAGGAACAAGAAGAATTTGGTCGTCCTGCCACATCTTCACCCTCATCATCAACTGATGAAGAATTTAATTTCGAAAAGTATTTGGATCACAAGGACCGTGCAAAGCGTTCCCGCATAGAAGAAGAGTCATCCCAATCAAAGAACACAGCCAGTATATTTCAGCAGAATTTTTCATGTGCACTAAAAGAAATTGAGAAATTTGACTGTTCATCAAAAATAACAGTGCAACAAGCGATTCCTCTGTATCCTGACCTTGTCAGAGATGTTGCCCGAGTTGTTACTGCTTTGCCACCAACCCAAGTTAGTGTAGAGAGGTTGTTCTCTGCTCTCAAAATAATTAGATCAGATTTGAGGGCATCCATGAAGGAGGATCTGACAGAGGCAATACTTTTTCTGAGGACAAATTTATAGATTTTGTCTTATTAACTGCATAACAGTGTTTATTGCATATTTACTTACAGTTTGGAAAAGTTTATGAAAGTTATTTGCTATATTCTAATTGCATTCTAATAAATATAGTTTTTGCTCTATGTGGTCTGATTACTTATATGATGGTGAGAAACTGAATAAGCACGATGGTAATATTTTACAACAGTAAATTTATTGTTACGAAGTGGCCATTTATGAAGGAGCCGGAGTCGGAACTTGATAAAATCCAGGAGTCGGAGTCGCAACTGTGGCTTACTGACTCCACAGCCCTGATTATTATATTTAATATGCATGTCACATACGCATATGTGTTCACACAGTGCATATGTGGTGCGCATTTTGTCTATATTTGCTGCGGGGAATGAAAAATCTGTGCATAAATACGTCCAAAACGCATCAAGTACACATCAAGAGGATGCAGATACATGCTGAAATTTTGTGTATGCATTGTTCCATTTTGTGGCCGTATACAAATGGAAGAATCTGTCCATGATTTCACTGCAACCAGAGATCTGCAAACAATATCTGCACAAATATCTGTGTGTGAGACGTGGCCCTAAATCATATAATAACTGAATTATTGAGCAGCAAACTCTTTCAGCAAGAAGAAAATGAGCAAATCTCTATAAATAACATTGACCACTTTTACAAAGGCCACTATTGCAACTGCTTCATGATATATGCAGCCTTTGTACGTTGTTCTTCAAGCTCAGGTTTTTTTCATGGCAGTCAACAACAGATGCAAAATATGCTATTAAATATAAGTAATGCAGCCGTGCCCTACAAATGATATATAACACTGAATGCGGAAAATGTTAACTCACTACCTTGTTCTTCTACTGTGACAGGATGAAGGACATCAGGGTGCAGACCTTTAGTGTGCAGTTTGGATTTAAGAATAAGTTTCTGGCCGCTGACATTGTGTTTGCAGTAATTTCTCTCTTGGAAAACACAGAGAAAGATGAGCATGGGACTGATAACTTCATCAAGGCTTTAGACAGCCTGTCCAGGTAGATAATTGTCTTATCCATATTTATACCCAAGAAGAAAGTTGCATAACACACTCTTTTTACCATATAATGTATAAGGGAGAACATTCACCTAAAGCTCGCTAAAGGGTCGATATTAACTTTTAGAATTACTGCTCCAATAGGTGGCACTATAGTTCAAGATATTTTCTTCACTGAACAGGCTGTTTGCACCATACAAAACAGCAAAAAAGAATAATTTCAAGTGTCTTGTATGGTGAAGTTCTGACCTTGTTCTTTTGAGGGTTTTTTGGGGGTAGAAAGTATGATAAAAATGGTATGGCAATATCATTCTCCTGCAAAGTGCAAATGCAGCAATAACAAAAGTATAATTATTTCACCTTTTAGTGGCTAAAAACCTTGTTTAAAACAAAAAAAATCTCACCATCTTTAGGGACTTGTAACACTTCTAGTTTTTTTTTTGTCCATGGAGGTTTTTTTGTTTTTTTTTTTTTTTTTTTTTTTCAGTGCGGAACTGTAGGCTTCTTTGGGTACATTAGACAATTTGCTTTTGACTGTTGGTTTGTTTTTTTCATTAGGAAAGTGCAACAACCTTTTTACACAATTATACCAAATGTATATGTTTATTTTTGAATAGTATAATGGGGGGGTTATTTAAATGTACTTCTTAATTATTTTTTTTACCTTTTTGTTTTTTATCTTTTAGTCCTCTTAAGGGAATTGAATCTGTGATTGTTTAGTTGCTTTTTACTATATACTGTTACACTATATACTGCAATACACCAGTATACCGTATATACTCATGTATAAGCCGACCCGTGTATAAGCCGACCCCCCTACTTTTGCCCCCAAAACCTGGGAAAACCTATTGACTCGTGTATAAGCCGAGGGTGGACCCCAGCACAGGTATACAGCCCCCAGCAGTGTGGTATACAGCAGCCCCAGAGGTATATACAGCAGCCCCAGTGGTAGTATACAGCAGCAGCCCCAGTGGTATATACAGCAGCAGCCCCAGTGGTATATACAGCAGCAGCCCCAGTGGTATATACAGCAGCAGCCCCAGTGGTATATACAGCAGCAGCCCCAGTGGTATATACAGCAGCAGCCCCAGTGGTATATACAGCAGCAGCCCCAGTGGTATATACAGCAGCAGCCCCAGTGGTATATACAGCAGCAGCCCCAGTGGTTGGTATACAGCAGCCCCAGTGGTTAGTATACAGCAGCCCCAGTGGTTAGTATACAGCAGCCCCAGTGGTTAGTATACAGCAGCCCCAGTGGTTAGTATACAGCAGCCCCAGTGGTTAGTATACAGCAGCCCAGTGGTTAGTATACAGCAGCCCCAGTGGTTAGTATACAGCAGCCCCAGTGGTGTGTATACAGCAGCCCCAGTGGTAGTATACAGCAGCTCCAGTGGTGGTATACAGCAGCCCCAGTGGTGGTATACAGCAGCCCCAGTGGTGGTATACAGCAGCCCCAGTGGTGGTATACAGCAGCCCCAGTGGTGGTATACAGCAGCCCCAGTGGTGGTATACAGCAGCCCCAGTGGTAGTATACAGCAGCCCCAGAGGTAGTATACAGCAGCCCCAGAGGTAGTATACAGCAGCCCCAGAGGTAGTATACAGCAGCCCCAGAGGTAGTATACAGCAGCCCCAGAGGTAGTATACAGCAGCCCCAGAGGTAGTATACAGCAGCCCCAGAGGTAGTATACAGCAGCCCCAGAGGTAGTATACAGCAGCCCCAGAGGTAGTATACAGCAGCCCAGAGGTAGTATACAGCAGCCCCAGGGGTGTATACAGCAGCAGCCCCAGGGGTGTATACAGCAGCAGCCCCAGGGGTGTATACAGCAGCAGCCCCAGGGGTGTATACAGCAGCAGCCCCAGAGGTATACAGGCCCCCCCATCAAGATCCAGGGGCCCCCCCCCCCTTGCGTGGCACACCTGTAAAGTAAAATCATACTTATCATGTCCTGTCGCGCTGTCCCGCCACTGCCGACATGACGATCCCGGGCTCCATTCAGCGTCTTCCCGCGGCTTCCTGTGGTCGCGGGCAATGACGTCATACCTCCCTCCTGCTCATCGAGACCTAGCAGTTCAGCATATACCCTTCTGCTTTCCAGGTCCTTCAGACCTCACAGCAGAGATCTCCTCACTGGTGTTTCAGTTCTCCTTGCCGGTATTGAAATTTTCAGGACTAGGTAGGTTCTGCTACATCTGGCACGGAAACTACTCTATTGTAGATTCTCCTTGCTGGGACTTTCTCTCTTCTTTTCCTTCCACATGCCTTTGCTCAGGAGGCCCCCCACAGTCCACAATGAGAGCATGCCCATTTTCCCCCAATCACTGATCTAACGAAGTATCCCAGACCCTAGTATCTGCCTACTCTGTATTCCACCCCTGGTTTTCTATTCCCCTCACGGGGTGAATCTGACCCAGTTAGCCTGCAGCAACATGGCAGATCATGCAATAAACGCAAGAAGTGAATTCGAACAGGACCTTCTTCCAAGTCTCTTCTACTTCCAGAATGGGCTCCCCTTCTGTCCTTCCGAACTTCAGGCAGAAATCAGACCTCTAATCAAAATCTGACTTTGTACAATCCCTTAAATTAAAGGACATCGTTGGGAGTCTGATTCAGGTCATTAACAAGACCTTGAACATCAAGGAAGGGGACACTTTGCCCTTAGATCAGCCAGTGTCTGTCAACAGTATTAAGCAGAGAAATGATGGGAGTGTAGGTGTCAACGCGTTTCGGCGCCCCACCTGGCGCCTTCCTCAATATCCCTGAGGAAGGTGCCAAGTGGAGGAAGGAAATAAAAGGATGGAAATCTGATTGCTGATTTTCTGACTCTTTGGTAAGTTTTTTTGAGCCTTGGAGCAGCGCGGACCGTGACACACCTACACTTCTCTGGATATCACCACTGGTCAGTGGTTGGTGGAGGTCCTGCAGCAGCTTGGAGTATTTCTTTGCCTTCAAACCAGTTGTGGGGATCACAACTGTACCAGGTGAGTGGCTCGACAGCACCACTCTAATATTCACAGTGTCACTAGTGATAGGGCACTATTGCGCCTCTTGTCCCCCACCCTTTTATATTTTTGCAACAGGATTAAGCAGACACACAGAGTTTTCTCCAATCACAAGGTACTAAGGAAATGTTTGCTATAGAATGGGAGTGTCACAATGTTCTCTCTTACCTGGGAAACTTGTGACTGGTTTGGGACTTCTGTCTGATGTCTGTATTGGGACTTCATATTAAACATGTTTCTTTCCTTTGGCATTTGAGGTCTTTTTTTTCCATCATTTAGTTTTTATTGGATAAGTGTTTTGACAAGACAAGACATGTAAAAATTATACATCTTTGATCAAAAGAGAAAAGAAAAACAATACAATAGGGTCAATCAATAAAGTGTAACAGAGGGGTAAAGGCATAATGGAGTCATAGGAGGCACCATGTGGACGCGACATTGTTAGTACAGTTCTGGTGTAAGAGGTTACACCTATGTGTTGGGGTGTATTCGTATAGTGAGTACCAGCAGAATGTGGCAAAGAGTCTTCGGTACCCCACAGAGTTAGAGATCGCTTGGGCGACCGTGATTACCAATGAGTGCGTACAAATTCTGTTGTTCTATTTGCCATTCGACAGTGATCACTGTTAGAGTCCGAACTGGTACTTTCCTGAAGATGCAAGGGGTAGTTATAGACAAAGTAAGATATGTCGTTCATCTTCTTTTCCCTTAGGGCACCATCCACGTCGTGTTACAGAGCCACGACGCAACGTGACATCATTGCAGTTAGAGTGAGATAAAGAAATGAAAGGAATAAGAGGAAAGCATAGTTTAGGGGAACAGATTTTGGTGAAGCTCAGGGAAGAGGGCATAGGAGAGGAGGGGTAAAGGGACTAGGGTAGGGGGCAATTGATTTCCGGCTACAATCTCACTCACCCCCACTCCCTTAGGACCAGGAGCGCGGGTGGTTTAACTTGGCAAACGTAATGCCATAGGGTGTCGGGTCCACAGGTCCCATGCCTCCGTGACATACCTTCTCGCCCCCCGGTCCAGTGCTAGATAATATTCGTGTGTGAAGAGTACATTTATTTTATTCGTGAGGTCTTTCATTGAAGGTGGCAATGGGTCTTTCCATTTAGAAGCCACGCATAGCCTGGCAGCCGTCAGAACGTAGGTCATTAGTCGTCTGATCACCGGGGGAAAAGCCAAGACTCCCAGGTGTAGCACTGCAACCTGGGGTTCAAGAGGGATCGAGGTCTCAGTCACTGTTTCCAGAAGGGAGGCAGTGAGGAGCCAAAATTGGCTTATCTTCGGGCAGTCCCACCACATGTGAGTCAGAGTACCTATTTGACCGCATTGTCTCCAACACAGTGGTGACGCGCTTTTTGTGAATTTCGCAAGTTTCGCTGGGGAAGTGTGCCAGCGTAGGTGTATTTTTTTAGTTAGTTCCACATGATTGATGCATCGGGACGCCTCCAGGATGCTATGGATGGCATCCTCCCAATCCTCTGTATTTGTCGTGATGCCCATCTCTTCTTCCCAGGCCCTGACGTGTGCAGGGCTGGGAGAGGACTCTAGTTCTGCAAGATCTGAGTAGAGGTGTGCAAGTCCTTTTTTCGGGGGAGGACCGTCGGTTAGAATGCGTCGTAGGGCCGATGGGGCACGGGGAGGGGCCAGATCATGCTGAAAGTCCTTCGAGCGGACCAGATGGTGCACTTGTAGGAACAGTAAGAAAGTATTCCGAAGAGTTGGGAAGCTATCAGAGAAGTCTCTCCAGGTCATGAGGCGAGGGCCGATCATAATGTCCCCCAGTGTCCGCGGTCCGCCGCTCCAGTGGGAGAGGTTCAGGGAGGGAATGAACCACTTGAGAGCCCCCAGAGGAAATTCCTCCGGAGGAATCTTGGTCCAGTCCCCCCCCAGAATCCCCAACACTCGGAGGAGCTCTTTGACAGTGCCCGGAATCCCAGTCGGGGAGACCATGCCCGCTGTCCTTGCCACAATGAGGGTCCGGATCGAGCCTTTCTCAGTCAGCGACTCTTCAATTTGTCTCCATCCCTTTAGGTCAGTCTCCCTCCACCATCCTCCAGCCGATTCCATAATCGTGGCTCTGCGGTATCTTTCTACGTCAGGGACTCCCATACCCCTCTAGTTAGATGTTTACACATAATCGATTTTTTGATTCTCGCAGGTTTGTTAGCCCACACACATCTGCTGATGAGTGCCTGGAGGCGCGCCACCAACCCGGACGGGTAACGAATTGGTACACAACGGAACATATATAGGATTTTTGGCAGCCACATCATCCGCACCGTTTGAATTCTAGCCATGAGCGACATCGAGGATAGGGGGAGCCTTTCCAACGCTCGAGACAAGTCTCCAAGAATGTGCGTGATGTTTTGTATGGCTACCGTCGTGGAGGAGCTTAAAATTATCCCCAAATATTTTATCCCTGAAGTGGACCAACGAAAGGGGTATGCTCCAGACAAGCGTACCGTATCTTCCTTCCCCACACCGAGTGGTAGGAGCTCTGATTTGGAGATATTCAATTTGTAGTAGGAGGTACTTGCGAAGTGATCAAGCTTTTCCATCACCACTGGGAGGGAGGATAATGGCTGTTCCGTCATCACTATAACATCATCGGCGTACAACCCCACTACATGCTTCCTGGCGCCCACCATAATTCCAGATATCCCTGGGTCAGATCGTAGTGATATCGCCAGGGGCTCCATGAGGAGGGCAAACACCAGGGGCGAGAGTGGGCAGCCTTGCCGAGTGCCATTTGTGATGCGGAAGGGTCTAGAGATATGTCCAGATGCAAGAACCCTGGCACATGGGTTGGAATATAAGCTGAGGATGGCCGACATGATAGGGCCTGAAAACCCAAAGGCGGTAAGTACCTCCCGTAGGTACCCCCAGTGTATCCTGTCGAACGCCTTCTCGGCATCAAGAGACAGGAACACTGTAGGGACCCCTCGCTTCTCCGCCACCTCTATCAGGTCGATCATCCTCCTCGTGCCATCCATGGCTTGGCGACTTCGCACGAACCCCACTTGGTCAAAGTCGATCAGGAGTGAAACCGCGTCGCCAAGCCGATTAGCAATCAACTTGGCGTACAATTTAAGGTCGGTGTTGAGAAGGGAGATAGGGCGAAAGTTTTCAGGTCGGTCGGGATCCTTCCCCGGTTTAGGAATAGTGGCGATCGTGGCTTCCAGCGCGGTTCCAGGAATAGAGCCCTTCGCTTGCCACTTGTTGAAGAGACGAAGCAGGTAAGGGGAAAGGATGTCGCCGAACATACTGTAATATTCGTTAACGAACCCGTCCGGACCCGGTGCCGATCCCCCTTTAGCCGCTTTTGCAACCCCCTCCACCTCCGCAAGCGTAAAGGGACTATTTAGTTGTTCCAAGGCCTCCGAGGGGAGCGAGGGGAGGCATAAACCGTCCAGGAAGTTAGAGATTACCTCCAAAGTAGGCTGAGGAGTTGAGGGATCATCTCTTAGGTTGTATAAACCCTCATAGTAGGACGCAAAAACCTCCACTATCTCCCCCGGGTGTCTAACCAAAGTGCCCTGAGCGTTTCGCATTGCCGGGATCGCCGAACGGGTAGCTTTATGTCGAATTCTGTTCGCAAGTAGTTTCCCGGCTCTGTCCCCGGATTCGTAATATTTTGTTCGCAGTTTACGTAATCCGATTTCGTGCAAATAAAGCAAATGAGAGCGAAGCTGGGTCCTAATGGAGCGGATTTGAGTGAGGAGTTGCTGGGAGGGCGATTCTTTATGGAGACCCTCCAACCTGTGCAATTCTGAGAGCCAGCCTTCCATGAGGCGCTCCCTTCGTTTTTTAGCTTGAGATGCCTTTTGGAGAAGGAGGCCGCGGAGGACCGCTTTGTGGGCATACCACAGCGTGTCGTCCGCAGTCTCAGGAACGTCGTTCGTGTGAAAGTACGAGGAGATTGCATCTGCGACGGACTCTGCTACTGTGTTGTCCGTGAGCAATCCTGCATTCAGTCTCCAACGTCGGGGAGCACCTCCCCCCGGTCCTAGATTTACCACCAGGTCTATCGGGGCGTGGTCCGACCAGGTGATCAGGCCAATCCCCGAGGACCCACAATGCTCCAGGGCAAGGTCATTGACCAGGAAGAAGTCAATCCTGGAGTATGTTTTATGCACGGAGGAGAAGAAGGAGAAGTCCCTCTCCTCCGCGTGGTGGTATCTCCAGATATCGTGAAGGCGACGCCCCCAACAGAATTCACCCAACCCAGTTCCCCTCCTGGACGACGCGGATGAAACGTCCATACGTTGTTCCATGACCAAATTAAAATCTCCACAGATTATCAATCTGTGCGTGTCCTCCTTCTCAAGACGACCCAGGAGCGCCCTCACAAACCTCATCTGCCCTGTGTTGGGCGCATACATCGTAACTATGGTATAAAGGGCATCACTGATGTTGCAGTGCAAAATCACATATCTGCCTTCCGGGTCTGTTAAGCAGGAAAGGAGTGTGAACTGTACTGTGTGTTTCACCAGTATACAGACTCCCGCCTTTTTATTTGGTGCGTTAGCGTGGAAAGCTTGAGGGTAGTGGGTGTGTTTTAATCTGCTGTTGTCTGCCGCTAGAAGATGCGTCTCCTGGAGACACAGTATGTCTGCGCCTAGTCGTTTCGCCTCCCTCCATAGGAAGGAGCGCTTGGCCGGCGAGTTTAGTCCCCTAACATTCAGGGAAACAATTTTGCACGACATAGGTATACCCGGGGGTTGTAGCACTTGGAACCGGAAGCTGGTAGGGAGGGAAGAAAGCTGGGAAGGCTTCCTCTGGGAGGGGGAAGGAGAGGGGGGGAAAGAGGTGAGGGGGGAAGGGGGGAGAGGGGGGTGAAGAGGGCGAGGAAGAAGAGGAGGCGAAAGCAAGGGGAGAGAAGAGGAAAAGCAGAGAATAGAGGCGTGAGCTAAAAGAGAGATTTAGATGTCAAAAGGAGAGAGGCTTCAAAGACATAAAAAAAAAAAAACGTTGAGTGCAATCACACAATAACAAACGAATAAGATGTACAAACCTGCAATACAAACATCAGTTTGCGCAGGTTCCCAACGGGGGTGTGGGAAGGAACAGAGGGACCAATCCCAAGGAACTGCAATCCCCTGTCCCCGTTACACACGATTTTAGATAACACTAACCGGTGTATAAACCAATCAAATAGAGGTCAGAGGTCGGAGCAACCGGCCCAATTCCGCCGTGAATGTCCCGATCCGGAAGAGTCACGCAATTGCGGCATCCCCTGGGGCCGCCTGTTCGGCCGGTTCATTATCGGCCGGTGGTATGACCACGTCGTCTTCGCGTCTTCGCGGAGATGCAGAGGGGGACAGCCGCCAAGATCTTAGCGTTTTCCGAAGCAGAGTCGGTGAGGCGAACGAGTGTCGTCTCCCATCATATCGGAAATTTTTTTTCCATCATTTAGTTTTTATTGGATAAGTGTTTTGACAAGACAAGACATGTAAAAATTATACATCTTTGATCAAAAGAGAAAAGAAAAACAATACAATAGGGTCAATCAATAAAGTGTACAGAGGGGTAAAGGCATAATGGAGTCATAGGAGGCACCATGTGGACGCGACATTGTTAGTACAGTTCTGGTGTAAGAGGTTACACCTATGTGTTGGGGTGTATTCGTATAGTGAGTACCAGCAGAATGTGGCAAAGAGTCTTCGGTACCCCACAGAGTTAGAGATCGCTTGGGCGACCGTGATTACCAATGAGTGCGTACAAATTCTGTTGTTCTATTTGCCATACGACAGTGATCACTGTTAGAGTCCGAACTGGTACTTTCCTGAAGATGCAAGGGGTAGTTATAGACAAAGTAAGATATGTCGTTCATCTTCTTTTCCCTTAGGGCACCATCCACGTCGTGTTACAGAGCCACGACGCAACGTGACATCATTGCAGTTAGAGTGATATAAAGAAATGAAAGGAATAAGGGGAAAGCATAGTTTAGGGGAACAGATTTTGGTGAAGCTCAGGGAAGAGGGCATAGGAGAGGAGAGGTAAAGGGACTAGGGTAGGGGGCAATTGATTTCCGGCTACAATCTCACTCACCCCCACTCCCTTAGGACCAGGAGCGCGGGTGGTTTAACTTGGCAAACGTAATGCCATAGGGTGTCGGGTCCACAGGTCCCATGCCTCCGTGACATACCTTCTCGCCCCCCGGTCCAGTGCTAGATAATATTCGTGTGTGAAGAGTACATTTATTTTATTCGTGAGGTCTTTCATTGAAGGTGGCAGTGGGTCTTTCCATTTAGAAGCCACGCATAGCCTGGCAGCCGTCAGAACGTAGGTCATTAGTCGTCTGATCACCGGGGGAAAAGCCAAGACTCCCAGGTGTAGCACTGCAACCTGGGGTTCAAGAGGGATCGAGGTCTCAGTCACTGTTTCCAGAAGGGAGGCAGTGAGGAGCCAAAATTGGCTTATCTTCGGGCAGTCCCACCACATGTGAGTCAGAGTACCTATTTGACCGCATTGTCTCCAACACAGTGGTGACGCGCTTTTTGTGAATTTCGCAAGTTTCGCTGGGGAAGTGTGCCAGCGTAGGTGTATTTTTTTAGTTAGTTCCACATGATTGATGCATCGGGACGCCTCCAGGATGCTATGGATGGCATCCTCCCAATCCTCTGTATTTGTCGTGATGCCCATCTCTTCTTCCCAGGCCCTGACGTGTGCAGGGCTGGGAGAGGACTCTAGTTCTGCAAGATCTGAGTAGAGGTGTGCAAGTCCTTTTTTCGGGGGAGGACCGTCGGTTAGAATGCGTCGTAGGGCGGATGGGGCACGGGGAGGGGCCAGATCATGCTGAAAGTCCTTCGAGCGGACCAGATGGTGCACTTGTA